>CM075779.1:32752346-33952346 GCA_037974665.1 Ehretia macrophylla | reverse complement strand
ATTACGTGCATTTACATAAAAATCTGTCCATTTACCTTGAAGTGCGTGTCTTATCTCGTAGTGCGTGTCATAGACCTAGGAATGCGTGTCTGCATGCTAATCAATAAAGATTTCTGCACAAAGCACAAGACACTAAAATAATCCTACACAATCCACTAACTAATATTATATTCCTAATTCAAATTTTCTACAAATCCCACTAACTATAAAATATTATATTCTACCCAACATTCTCTTACACCATGTCATAACTTTTCCTAAGTTCTATGCCCTTTTTGCTAACTCCTAAGCCTCCAACATGCTCATGCACTTATTCCTTACACACTACATTTCCTAGGCACAATATTCAGCAACTTTAGAAGGCATTTGACACACAAAAAATTCTGCAAAACCGAGCACACACACACACACACTAAAACTTCATTTTTCCTCTCAAAAACCCTCTCAAGCTCTCATTCTCTCTCCATTTCGACCATGGCTGCCTCTTGACCTTCCAAGACCTCAAGCATGCTCTCAAGATATCTCCCAAGCTTGGCCATAGCAGCCCAAGCAAGCAAGAAGCAAGAAAGAAGCTCCATTGTGCATCTTCATCTATTAACTTGCTCAGGTGAGGGTTAAACTCTTTTAAAAGCTTTCAAAAATCACATGCATGCCTTCATATGACTATATTTACCTCTGTAGTTGTTGTATATGTGTGTACATGAGCTTATATGACTATGCATGGCTAGATGTTTGGCTAGAACTTGAAGATAAGTAAAAATTGTGTAGCTGGCAGATTTCTGACTTGGTAGTGCGAAGTGGATTTGGCCTAGTAAATGATGTCAAAAATGCATGAAAGTTGGTAAGACACTAGGTTTTCCAGTTTTGAGCATTTTTCATAGAAATAATCCAAGGCCAATTCTGAATCTAAGGCCTCCAAAATGGTCAAACATCGTGAGGTGTCTAAATCTGGAAGAATTGGAAAAATGAAATAGATTTCTGGCAGATTACTGACTGTGTAGAACGAAGCATTTTTGACCTAGTAAATTTTTCTGAAATTTCATGAAATGTGGTAGATTGCTATATTTTTCAGTTCTGGACAGTTTGGTCAGAAATAGACTAAGGCTAAATCTGACCCTAAGACCCTAAAAAATGGAAAGTATTGAAATGTGTACAAATCTGGACAGTTTTGCGTAGTCTCATGGTTTTGGCTATAACTCTTGAATCCGAACTCCAAATGATACGAGGTTTGTTTCTGGATTTAAATCACTCATTTAGATTTAAATTGATATTTTGTTCACTGAAATTAGAGATTGTTTGATTGTCTAAATGAATGTGGGAAAACAGACCATTGCAGTGGGGTTTTTGTTTAGTGATATGCTTAGAATCAAGTTGAGACCTTGCTTGTGGTATTGAATGCTTGGAGTTGTGGCACGAAGATGTTGTGTGGACTGTTGTGGCTGGTTGAGGTTGCTTAATTTGATTGATGTATGACTTGGGATCACTAATTGATGAATGGTTTGCTTAATCGCATGTGCAAGAACGGAATTGAGGCCCTAGCACTCATGACTATTTGCTAAGGGATGACCTTATGTTTAAATGTGTTTAATTGTGTGGTTAATAGGCTGCCCGGATTTGTCCTTATGGCTCTAATATGATTCCCGATGATTGCATGATTGATAAGTGCGTTATTTTTGTACCCGGTCTCTTGTAGGCGTCGTTGCATGCTTGTATAATCTTAATACTTGATACGTGAACCCCGAAATGAGTTATATGACTTGATTTATATGTGTTGCTTGGCTGCCCGTTTAATGTTCATATGACTCTATGTGTTCTACAAAGTGAAATTTCATGTCAAGCATGCCTCGTTTGTTTACTTGGCAATATGTGATCTTGAAATTGCTCGGAGGCAACCTACTTTGTTGTCTTCCTAATGTGAATTGCTAAAAGATACTCAATGGTTTATTTGAACATGATTACTTGGCTGCCCGTGAAAGTTTAATTGCTCTCAAATGGATATATGAAATGATTATATGTTCTTACAATGCATTATATGCCAATATGTCAAAATGTGATCATATACTTGCTCGGAGGCAACCTACTTTGTTGACCTTCTAATGTGAAATGTTAAATGACATAAATGGGGCATTTTATACATGGTTGCAACCTTTCATTGTGGTATGGTAGCATTTCACGAACGCCGGGCGGCATAGGGCTTGCCGGTGCTCCCGTGACTACCATGGTCCAATTCCCTCTCTCGCTTGGCATTCCACCCTCGGAGAGTTGGGTCATATATTTTCGGGGTACATCTGGAGTACACCCAATTGGGAGCGATAAGTGGATAATTGAAGTCGGCCGCAACAATTGTTATCGAAAATGATCTTGAGCGCAAATGTTCACCGATTGATCTCGAGAGCGAAAGCTCACCGTATCCTATTTACTATGTGCTTAAGCATTCTCTCTTTGTTCCTAGAGGGCCTCGGGGAGGAAAGACGGGTAAATGTGTTCATTTATATATATATGTTATATTATGAGCTTACTTGTTCTGTTTGACATCCTTTCAAAGGAGTTTTCATAAAGTTTAACCGGAAAAGGATTTCAAAATGTTATTTCTTGTTACCCCTCGCTGAGTTCATAAGGACTCACCCTATTTTATCATCACAGGTGAAGAACATCTGGAATAGGTATCCGAGGAAAATGTGCCCATTGATGATTCCCTGGAATGATTACATGCCTTATGTGCCTTGCCTGACTGTCGTTGTTTTGTGAACGTTATGTTTGCTTTGAAGAATACTTATTTTGTTGATGTAAATGACCCCGTTGTAATTTGGGTCTAATTTTGGGATTGTACTATTTACAATTGGACGAACTCTGTATTTGGTTGTTTACTTTCATTATCTTGAATAGTAGCTATAGTAGGCAATTAAACCACTAGGTGAAAAATCAACTAAGTTAATTTTATCTAATTTCTCTTAGGTGCTCATTTGTAAACTAAAGGATAATAGGTACTTGCATGATAGCAAATTGACAAATAAATGGGATATAGTTATCATGCTAGGCTTATTAACTAAACGAGACTTTCAAGATAGACTAGTAGGCATATCTGTTGATGACAAAATAGGAGTCCTTAATGGAATTGGGTTAATGATTGGAATAATTGAGGCGTTTAGGAAATTAGGTTAAACCAAAGGTCTTAAAAATAGTCGTTATGCTGCCGAATTTCTGAAAAATCTTTTGATGTTCTAGGCTAACGTTAAGTGTTAAATCACAACAAACGGTTTAGTACGTGAATTGGCGTAAAGGAATTAGGTCACACCCTAGTTTAGCCTCTATAGGTCGGGTTGGGTCGTGACATCAGCTGAGTAGGCTTGCTGCCCACGTCGTAGATCTCTTGGAGAGCTTTCCAATGTTATGCTGTGCATCGCGTAACTCCTTACGGATCAAAAATTATGGGCACCGAAGCGATAGATACCTGGTTACAAGCCTCACGCCCTCGGTTTGCGGGCCCAGCCTCTACATGAAGTGAAGTTGTCTTGCCCAAGGTACTGTGGGATTCAGTAATAGAAATGTGATGGATTAGGTTGTTGTCCTTTTTGCGACTCACGATGTACGATCCCGGACGACAAAATAGTAGAAAAGAAGAAAAATATCCCGAAACTGATGAAAATGTTCAATTTTGGGCTTCAAAAAGAGGCGCAGCCTATTAGACTTGCTTCCTACATCGTAGAGCTCTCGGAGAGCTTTCCAACGGTATGCTGTGTGCCGCGTAACTCCTTACGGATCAAAAGTTATGGGCACCGGAGCGACGGATACTTGGTCACAAGCCCCACGCCCTCGGTTTGCTGGCCCAGCCTCTATGTGAAGTGAAGTTGTCTTGCCCAAGGTGTCGTGGGATTGGGTAATAGAAATATGATAGATTAGGTTGTTGTCCTTTTCGCGCCTCACAACATACGATCCATGACGGAAAAACAACGTAAAAGAAGAAAAGTGTCCCAAAACTGATGAAAACGTTCGATTTTGGTCTCCGAAAATAGGATCAACCGAGCATGCTTGCTGCCCACGTTGTAGAGCTCTAGAAGAATTTTCCAACGGTATGCTGTGCGCCGCATAACTCCTTACGGATCAAAAGTTATGGGCACCGGAGCAACGGATACCTGGTCACAAGCCCCACGCCCTCAGTTTGCGGGCCCAGCCTCTACGTGAAGTGAAGTTGTCTTGCCCAAGGTGCCGTGGAATTCGGTAATGGAAATGTGATGGATTAGGTTGTTGTCCTTTTCGCGGCTCACGACGTACGATCCGGGACGGAAAAACAGTGCAAAAAAATAAAAGTATACCGAAACTGATGAAAATATTCGATTTTGGGCTCCGAAAAGAGCGCAGCCCAGCAAGCTTGCTACACACGTCGTATAGCTCTCGTAGAGCTTTCCAACGGTATGTTGTGCGCTGCATAACTCCTTACGGATCAAAAGTTATGGGAACCAGAGTGACGGATACTTGGTCACAAGCCCCACGCTCTCGGTTTTCTAGCCCAGCCTCTACGTGAAGTGAAGTTGTCTTGCCCAAGGTGCCGTGGGATTCGGTAATAGAAATGTGATAGATTTGGTTGTCATCCTTTTCGCGGCTCACGATGTACGATCCGGGATGGAAAAACAGCACAAAGGAAAGAAAGTGTCCCGAAACTGATGAAAATGTTTGATTTTGAGCTCCGAAAATAGGTACAGCCGTGCATGCTTGCTGCCCCTATCTTAGAGCTCTCGGAGAGCTTTCCAACGGTGTGCTGTGTGCCGCGTAACACCTTATAGATCAAAAGTTTTGGGCACCGGAGCGACTGATACCTGGTCACAAGCCCTACGCACTAGGTTTGCGGGCCCAGCTTTAATGTGAAGTGAAGTTGTCTTGCCTAAGGTTCTGTGGGATTCGGTAATAAAAGTGTGATGGATTAGGTTGTCGTCCTTCTCGCGACTCACGACATACGATCCGGAATGAAAAAATAACGCAAAAGAAGAAAAGTATCCCAAAATTGATGAAAACTTTCTATTTTGGGCTCCGAAAGGATGCGCAGCTGAGCAGGATTGCTACCCACATCATAGAGCTCTCAGAGAGCTTTCCAACGGTATGTTGTGCGCCGTGTAACTCCTTACGGATCAAAAGTTATGGGCATCGGAGCGACGGATAGGTCACAAGCCCCATGCCCTCGGTTTGCGGGCCCAGCCTCTATGTGAAGTGAAGTTGTCTTGCCCAAGGTGCCATGGGATTCGGTAATAGAAATGTGATGGATTAGGTTGTCATCCTTTTCGCGGCTCACGACGTACGATCCGGAACAGAAAAATAGCGCAAAAGAAGAAAAGTATCCCGAAACTATTAAAAACATTAGATTTTGTGGTTCGAAAAGAGGCGCAGACAAGAAAGATTGCTGCCCACGTCGTAGAGCTCTCGGAGAGCTTTCAAACGGTATGTTGTACGCCGCATAACTCCTTACGGATCAAAAGTTATGGGCACCGGAGTGACGGACACCTGGTCACAAGCCCCACGCCCTCGGTTTGCAGGCCCAGCCTCTACATGAAGTGAAGTTGTCTTGCCCAAGGTGCCATGGTATTCGGTAATAGAAATGTGATGGATTAGGTTGTCGTGCTTTTCGCAGCTCACGACGTACGATCCGGGACGAAAAAATAGCACAAAAGAAGAAAAGTATATGGAAATTGATGAAAACGTTCGATTTTGGGCTCTGAAAGATGCACAGTTGAGCAGGATTGCTGCCCACATCGTAGAGCTCTCGGAGAGCTTTCCTACGGTATGCTGTGCGCTACGTAACTCCTTACAGATCAAAAGTTATGGGCACCGAAGCGGCGGATACCGGGTTACAAGCCCCACGCACTCGGTTTTGCGGGCCCATCCTCTACGTGAAGTGAAGTTTTCTTGCCTAAGGTGCCATGGTATTTGGTAATAGAAATGTGATGGATTAGATTGTCGTCCTTTTCGCGGCTCACGGCGTACGATCCGGGATGAAAAAACAGCGCAAAAGAAGAAAAGTATCCCGAAACTGATGAAAACGTTCGATTTTGGGCTCCGAAATGAGGCCCAGCCGAGCAGGCTTGCTGCCCACGTCATAGAGCTCTCGGAGAGCTTTTCAACGTTTTGCTATACGCCACGTAACTCCTTACCGATCAAAAGTTATGGGCACCGTGGCGACGGATACCTGGTCATAAGCCCTACGCCCTCGGTTTGCGGGCCTAGCCTCTACGTGAAGTGATGTTGTCTTGCCCAAGGTGTCGTGGGATTTGGTAATAGAAAAGTGATGGATTATGTTGTTGTCCATTTCGCGGCTCACGACGTACGATCCGGGACGGAAAAACAGCTTAAAAGAAGAAAAGTATTCCGAAACTGATGAAAATGTTAAATTTTCAACTCCGAAAAGAGGCGCAGCCGAGCAAGCTTGCTGCCTACATCGTAGAGCTCTCGAAGAGCTTTCAACGGTATGTAGTGCGTTGCGTAACTCCTTACGGGTCAAAAGTTATGGGCACCGGAGTGATGGATACCTAGTCACATGCCCCACGCCCTCGGTTTGCCGGCCCAGCTTCTACGTGAAGTGAAGTTGTCTTGCCCAAGGTACCGTGGTATTCGGTAATAGAAATGTGATGGATTAGGTTGTCGTGCTTTTCGCGGCTCACGAAGTACTATCCGGGACGGAAAAACAGCGCAAAAGAAGAAAAGTATCCCAAAACTGATGAAAACGTTCGATTTTGGGCTCTGAAAAGATGTGCAGGCGAGTAGGATTGCTGCCCACATCGTAGATATCTCGGAGAGCTTTCCTACGGTATGTTGTACGCCACGTAACTCCTTATGGATCAAAAGTTATGGGCACCGTAGCGACGGATACCGGGTCACAAGCCCCACGCACTCGGTTTTGCGGGCCCAGCCTCTACGTGAAGTGAAGTTTTCTTGCCCAAGGATGTGAGGCCCGACCCCGAATAACGTGTGTTACCTTGATTTGCGTGCCATAGACCAAGAATGATATGGCTGACCTTGGATTACATGCCCTGTCTTGGTTTTTGTGCATGCCTCGTTTTGTGTGCCCTGAACTTGAATTGCGTGTCCTAACCTAGGTTTAAGAGTCGCATCTCAATTTACGTGCATTGCATTAAAATTCGTGCATTTATCTTGAAGTACGTGCATTAGTCTTGAAGTTCGTATCTTACCTCGTAGTTCGTGTCTATCTCGTAATTCGTGCCCTAGACCTAGGAATCCGTGCCACCACGTTGATCAAGAAAGAATCCTACACAAAGTACTAGACTATAAAATAATCTTACAAACACCACTAACTATTATTTTAATCCTAATTCAAATCTCTACAAAATCCACTAACTATTATTAAACTACTTATTCAACCCACTAGAAGACAAATATCACAAAAAGCTAGACATTCCTTATTCTTTATTCTTTATTCTTTTTGCACTTTCAACACTCATTAAAATAAGCCTTGAACAAGACAAAAAATTCAGATTTGAACACCTCTTTGGCCGACCACTAGGAGCCTTGTACATGCAATCCAATTTCAAAATTATTCCTCAAACATTCTATGACAATTTAATGACACAATGCATAAAAAAATGGCTCAAAAACTCTCCCCAATGCACCATTTTTTACCCATCCTCAATTTTTCATGATAAGGATTCAAAAAAAATGCTTCTTGGAGACACAAATCTGATTTTTGCATGCTCAAGGCCAACATTTGCATCAACAATTGCAAAAGCTTCTATTTTCTCTCATTTCTCTCACTCTCCTCACATTTCTCTCTCTCCCTCTCATTCTTCTCTCTCCATCTCGGTTTTGGGCTGAGTTTCTTCATCCCTTAGCTCATCTTCATCATCCTATGGTGCATTAAGACAAACATCAAGCAAAGAAACTCACCCAAGCAAGCTAGGATGCAAGAAACACACATGCAAGCATTTTGAGTCACCATTTTCGGCCTTGGTGAGTTTCCTAGCTTCCATTTCTTTTCTTCTTGTTCTAACCACATGCATGTACTAAGAACTTGGCCACTAATCTAGGAAAAATAGAGAGAAATTGGGTGGAGTCTTGGCTAAGCAAGGAGGAAGAAGAAATTTGTGCTTCAACAAGTTTTTGTGCATCTTCTTGGTTGATTGCTAAGGTGAGGGCTAAAACCTTTTGAAAATCCTTCAAAAATCCACATGCATGCTCATAAATGTATATCTTTGCTTCTGTACTTGAGTTATATGTCCGTTCATAAGCTTTTGCAACCATGTATGGCAAGATCTTGGCTTGAAAGTGATGATAGGTGAAGTCGGATTATTGACAGCTCTCTGACCAGTTTGTTTCGAGGTACATTTAGCTAGGCAAATGATGTTGCAAATGCATGAAAATTGGTAGGTGACTAGTTTTGCCAGTTTTTAACACTTTTCTCAGAACTAGGCCAAAGCTAATTTCGACTCTAAGGTCCTCAAAATGGTAAATCTTTGAAATGTGTCTAAATCTGGAAATCTGGAAAAATGAAGCAGGTTTTGGCAGATGCACTGACCTTGTAGAACGAACCAGATTTGACTTAGTACATGATGACTAAATTGCATGAAATTTGGTATAATGCTATATTTTTCAGTTCTGGACATTTTTGTCAGAAATGGACTAAGGCTAAATCGGACCCTAAGGACCTCAAAAACGTCAATTATCGAAATGTGTGCAAATCTGGACAGTTTTGTGCTATCTCACTGTTTCGGATATATCTAATAATCCCGAACTCCAATTGATGCAAGGTTTGTTTCTGATTTTAGTTAACTTCTTAAGCTTTAATTTGACATCTTATTCACTGAATTTGGAGATTTTTTGATTATCCTATTGATTGTGAGAAAATAGCCTATTGCAGTAAGGGTTTCACTTAGTTATATGCTTGGAAAATTGTTGTAACCTCTCTTGTGGTACTAATTGCTTGGAATTGTGGTGTTGGGATGTTGTGTGGACTGTTTTGAGTACTTGAATATGTTTGAATTGAATGATGCATGACTTGAGAATGATTTTGAGTTGACTTAGGGTTTAATCACATGGTTAAGCATGAAATGGAAACCCTAATGACTAGGTAGTCTTGTTAAGTGTTGATCATTTGGATATTTTGTGAAAATTATATGCTTAGTGGGCTGCCCGTAAATGCCTTATAACCTAAAATGTGAATTTGATCATCGTATGTTGACAAATGAGCTTTTCTCGCACCCGAACCCACGTAAATGATATTGCATGTTGAATAATCTTATCACTTGATCACGTGGACTTCGTAATGAGTTATATGGCTTGATTTACTTGCGTTACATGGCTTCCCGTTTAATTTTCATATAACTCTATATGCCTTTCAAGTGAAATTACCTGTTTTATCATGCCCTGCCTGTTTACTTGTCAATGTGCAATCTTGTGACTATCCGGAGGTAACCTACTTTGTTGTCCTCCTACTGTGATATATTACCTGTCATAAATGTGCATTGCATACAAGGTTGCAACCTTTCCTGTCGGCATGGTAGCGATCACGCACATCGGGCGGCATCGGGCTTGCTAGTGCACCTATGACTACCATGGTCCCATTCCCTCTCTCGCTTGGGGGCTAGACTTCCTCAAAGAGTTGGGTCGTAGGATTTCGGGGTACATCCGGAGTACACCCACCTGGCATGTTTGGGGGATGATTTGAAGTCGGTCGCAACAACTGATTCTGGAACTGATCTGAGAGCAAAAGCTCACTGTATCCTTTTTACTATGTGTATAAGTACTCTCGCTTGGTTCCTAGAGAACCTCGGGGAGGAAAGACTGGTATTTCTGTTCTTGTACTTATATTACTGTTATATTCATGCTTGCAAAAGGATTTTCATAAGTTGAACCAGAAAATGAGTTTCAAAACCTATTTCTCGTTCCCCCTCGCTGAGTTCATAAGGACTCACCCTCTTTTATCATCTCAGGTAAAGAAGATCAAGAACAAATACCCGAGGACGATGTGCCTAACGATGATTCCTTGGAGTGATTGCCTGTCCCTACGTGCTTTTGTGCCTTGCCTGAAAGTGGTTGCTATATGGATGTTGTGATTGATTGCAAACTATTCATTTTATTGATGTAAATGACCCCGTTGTAATTTGGGTCTAATTCTGGGAGTGTACTATCTATAACTAGATGAACTTTTATTTGGTTGTTTGCTTTCGTTTTCTTAGTTAGTAGTTATCGTAGGCATTCAAACCACTAGATGAACAATCAACTAAGTTAATTCTATCTAATTTCACTTAGGTGCTCATTTACAAACTAAAGGATAATAGGTACTTGCATGATAGGAAATTGATAAATAAACGGGACATAGTTATCATGTTAGGCTTATTAACCAAACGAGACTTTCAAGATAAACAAGTAGGCAAATCGGTTGGTGACAAATAGGAGTCCTTAATGGAATTGGATTAATGATTGGAATAATTGAGGTGTTTAGAGAATTAGGTCAAACCAAAGAGCCCAATTACAGCCGTTATGCTACCGGTTCACCGAAAAACTTTGGAGTTTAGGCCAAAACGTTAAGTGTTAAATCTTCATGAACGGTTAAGTACGAGACGTGACTTGAATGTTTAGATCACACCCTAGTCTAACCTTTATAGGCCGGGTTGGGGCGTGACAAAGGAACCGTGGTATTCGGTAATAGAAATGTGATGGATTAGATTGTCGTCCTTTTTGCGGCTCATGACGTACGATCCGGGATGAAAAAACAGCGCAAAAGAAGAAAAATGTCCCAAAACTGATGAAAACGTTCAATTTTGGGCTCCGAAATGAGGCTCAGCCGAGTAGGCTTGCTGCCCACATCGTAGAGCTATCAGAGAGCTTTCCAACGTTTTGCTATACGCCTCGTAACTCCTTAACCGATCAAAAGTTATGGGCACCGCGGTGACGGATACCTGGTCACAAGCCCCACGCCCTCTGTTTGCAGGCCTAGCCTCTACGTGAAGTGATATTGTCTTACCCAAGGTGTCGTGGGATTCGGTAATAGAAAGTGATGGATTATGTTGTTGTCCTTTTCGCGGCTCACGACGTACGATCCAGGACGAAAAAATAGCATAAAAGAAGAAAAGTATTCTGAAAATGATGAAAATGTTAAATTTTCAACTCCGAAAAGAGGTGCAGCCGAGCAGGCTTGCTGCCTACGTCATAAAGCTCTCGAAGAGCTTTCAACGGTATGCAGTGCGCCGCGTAACTCCTTACGGATCAAAAGTTATGGGCACCGGAGCGATGAATACTTGGTCACAAGCCAGACACCCTCGGTTTGGTGGCCCAGCCTCTACGTGAAGTGAAGTTGTCTTGCCCAAGGTACCGTGGGCTTCGGTAATAGAAATGTGATGGATTAGGTTGTCGTCCTTTTTGCTGCTCACGATGTACGATCCGGGACGGAAAAACAGCGCAAAATTAGAAAAGTATCTCGAAACTGATGAAAACGTTCGATTTTGGACTCAGAAAAGAGGCTCAGCCGAGAAGGCTGGCTACGCATGTCGTAGAGCTCTCGGAGAGCTTTCCAACGTAATGTTGTGCACCGCGTAACTCCTTACGGATCAAAAGTTATAGGCACCGGAGCGACTGGTCACAAGCCCCACACCTCAGTTTGCGGGCCCAGCCTCTACGTGAAGTGAAATTGTCTTGCACAAGGTGCCAAGGGATTTGGTAATAGAAATGTGATGGATTAGGATGTCGCCCTTTTCGCGGCTCACGACATACGATCCGGGACGGAAAAACAGCGCAAAAGAAGAAAAGTATCCCGAAACTGATGAAAATGTTCGATTTAGGACTCCGAAAAGAGGCATAGCCTAGCAGGCTTGCTGCCCACGTTGTAGAGCTCTTGTAGAGCTTTCCAACGGTATGTTGTGCGCCGCGTAACTCCTTACGGATCAAAAGTTATGGGCATCGGAGCGACGGATACCTAGTAATAAGCCCCATGCCCTCGGTTTGTGGGCCCAGCCTCTACGTGAAGTGAAGTTGCCTTGTCCAAGGTGCCATGGGATTCAGTAATAGAAATGTGATGGATTAGGTTGTCGTCTTTTTCGCTGCACAAGACGTACGATCCGGGACAGCAAAACAGCACAAAAGAAGAAAAGTTTCCCAAAACTGATGAAAATGTTCGATTTTGGGCTCCGAAAAGAGGCTCAGCTGAGCAGGTTTGCTGCCCACATCGTAGAGCTCTCGGAGAGCTTTCCAACGGTATGCTGTGCGCTGCGTAACTCCTTACGGATCAAAAAGTTATGGGCACCGTAGCGACGGATACATGGTCACAAGCCCCACGCCCTCGGTTTGTGGGCCTAGCCTCTACGTGAAGTGAAGTTTTCTTACCCAAGGTGCCATGGAATTCGGTAATAGAAATGTGATGGATTAGGTTGTCGTCTTTCTCGCGCCTCACGACGTACGATCTGGGACGGAAAAACAGTGTAAAAGAAGAAAAGTGTCCCGAAACTGATGAAAATGTTCGATTTTGGTCTCCGAAAAAAGGATCAGCCAAGCAAGCTTGCTGCCCACGTCGTAGAGCTCTAGGAGAGCTTTCCAACGGTATGCTGTGCACCGCGTAACTCCTTACGGATCAATAGTTATGGGCACCGGAGCAACGGATACTTGGTCACAAGCCCCATGCCCTCGGTTTTGCGGGCCCAGCCTCTACGTGAAGTGAAGTTGTCTTACCTAAGGTGTCGTGGAATTCGGTAATAAAAACGTGATGGATTAGGTTGTTGTCCTTTTCGCGGCTCACGACGTACAATCCGGGACTGAAAAATAGTGCAAAAAAATATAAGTATTCCGAAACAAATGAAAACGTTTGATTTTGGACTCTGAAAAGAGGCACAGCCGAGTAGGCCTGCTGTACACATCGTATAGCTATCGTAGAGCTTTCCAACGGTATGTTGTGCGCTGCATAACTCCTTACGGATCAAAAGTTATGGGAACCGGAGCGACGGATGCCTGGTCACAAGCCCCACGCCCTCGGTTTCCTAGCCCAGCTTCTACATGAAGTGAAGTTGTCTTGCCCAAGGTGCCGTGGGATTTGGTAATAGAAATGTGATGGATTTGGTTGTCGTCCTTTTCGCGGCTTATGATGTACGATCTGGGATGGAAAAACAGCACAAAAGAAAGAAAGTGTCCCGAAACTAATGAAAATGTTCAATTTTGAGCTCCGAAAATAGGTGCAGCCTTGCATGCTTGCTACCCCTGTCTTAGAGCTCTCGGAGAGCTTTCCAACGGTATGCTGTGCGCCGCGTAACTCCTTATGGATCAAAAGTTTTGGGCACAAGAGCGACGGATACCTGGTCATAAGCCCTACGCCCTCGGTTTGCGGGCCCAGCTTCCACGTGAAGTGAAGTTCTCTTGCCTAAGGTTCTGTGGGATTCGGTAATAGAAATGTGATGGATTAGGTTGTCGTCCTTTTCGCGGCTTACGACATATGATCCGGAATGAAAAAACAGCGCAAAAGAAGAAAAGTATCCCAAAACTAATGAAAACGTTCTATTTGGGCTCCGAAAATATGCGCAGCTGAGCAGCATTGCTACCCAAATCGTAGAGCTCTCGGAGAGCTTTCCAACAGTATGCTATGCGCCGCGTAACTCCTTACGGATCAAAAGTTATGGGCATCAGAGCGACGGATACCTGGTCATAAGCCCCACGCCCTCGGTTTGCGGGCCCAGCCTCTACGTGAATTGAAGTTGACTTGCCCAAGGTGCCGTGGGATTCAGTAATAAAAATGTGATGGATTAGGTTGTCATCCTTTTCGCAACTCACGACGTACGATCCGGGATGGAAAAATAGCTCAAAAGAAGAAAAGTATCTCGAAACTATTGAAAACATTAGATTTTGTGCTCCGAAAAGAGGCGCAGCCGAGCAGGATTACTGCCCACATCGTAGAGCTCTCGGAGAGCTTTCCAACGGTATGCTGTGCGCCGTGTAACTCCTTACGGATCAAAAGTTATGGGTACCGGAGTGACGGATACCTGGTCACAAGCCCCACGCCCTCGGTTTGCAGGCTCAGCCTCTACGTGAAGTGAAGTGGTCTTGCCCAAGGTGTCGTGGTATTTGGTAATAGAAATGTGATGGATTAGGTTGTCGTACTTTTCGCGGCTCACGACGTACGATCCGGGACAGAAAAATAGCGTAAAAGAATAAAAGTATTCTGAAACAGATGAAAACGTTAGATTTTGGGCTTCGAAAAGATGCGCAGCTGAGTAGGATTGTTGCCCACATCGTAGAGCTCTCGGAGAGCTTTCCTACGGTATGTTGTGCGCCACGTAACTCCTTACAGATCAAAAGTTATGGGCACCGATGCGAGGGATACCGGGTCACAAGCCCCACGCACTCAGTTTTGTGGGCCCAGCCTCTACGTGAAGTGAAGTTTTCTTGCCCAAGGTGCCATGGTATTCGGTAATAGAAATGTGATGGATTAGATTGTCGTCCTTTTCGCAGCTCACGACGTACGATCCGGGATGAAAAAACAGTGCAAAAGAAGAAAAGTGTCCCGAAACTGATGAAAACGTTCGATTTTGGGCTTCGAAATGAGGCTCAACCGAGCAGGCTTGCTGCCTATGTCGTAGAGCTCTCGGAGAGCTTTCCAACGTTTTGCTATGCGCCGCATAACTCCTTACCCAATCAAAAGTTATGGGCATCACGGCGAGGGATTCCTGGTCACAAGCCCCACGCCCTAGGTTTGCGGGCCTAGCCTATACGTGAAGTGATGTTGTCTTGCCCAAGGTGTCGTGGGATTCGGTAATCGAAAAGTGATGGATTATGTTGTTGTCCTTTTCGTGGCTCACGATGTACGATCCATGACAGAAAAACAGCGCAAAAGAAGAAAAGTATTCTGAAACTGATGAAAATGTTCAATTTTTAACTCCGAAAAGAGGCGCAGCCGAGCAGGTTTGCTGCCCACGTCGTAGAGCTCTCGAAGAGCTTTCAACGGTATACAGTGCGCCGCGTAACTCGTTACGGATCAAAAGTTATAGGCACCAGAGTGACGGATACTTGGTCACAAGCCCGACACCCTCGGTTTACTGGCCCAGCCTCTACGTGAAGTGAAGTTGTCTTGCCCAAGGTACGTGGGATTCGGTAATAGAAATGTGATGGATTAGGTTGTCGTCCTTTTCGAGACTCACGACGTACGATCTGGGACGGAAAAATAGCACAAAACTAGAAAAGTATCCCGAAACCAATGAAAACGTTCGATTTTGCTCTCCGAAAAGAGGCTCAGACGAGCAGGCTTGCTGCGCACGTCGTAGAGCTCTTGGAGAGCTTTCCAACGTTATGTTGTGCACCGCGTAAATCCTTACGGATCAAAAGTTATGGGCACCAGAGCGACGGATACTTGGTCACAAGCCCCACGCCCTCGGTTTGCAGGCCCAGCCTCTACGTGAAGTGAAGTTGTCTTGCCCAAGGTGCCATGGGATTCGGTAATAGAAATGTGATGGATTAGGTTGTCGTCCTTTTTGCGGCTCACAACGTACGATCCGGGATGGAAAAATAGCGCAAAAGAAGAAAAGTATCCCGAAACTAATGAAAATGTTCGATTTAGGGCTCCAAAAAGAGGCGTAGCCTAGCAGGCTTGCTGCCTATGTTGTAGAGCTCTCGTAGAGCTTTCCAACGGTATGTTGTGCGCTGCGTAACTCCTTACGGATCCAAAGTTATGGGCACCGGAGCGACAGATGTGAGGCCTGACCTCGATTTGCATGCGATACCTTGTTTCATGTGCCTAACCTAGATTTGCATGCCTTGATCTAGATTTAAGAATTGTGTTTCGTTTTGTGTGTCTTACATTGAATTACGTGCATTCATTTAGGGTTGCGTGCATTTACTTGGAAAACGTGCATTCGTCTCATAGTTCGTGCCTTGCCTCGTAGTGCGTGTCCAAAACCTAGGAAAGCGTGCCCTCACGCTAATCAAGAAAGCATCTTACACGAAGCACTAGGTCATTAATTAATCCTACAAATCCCACTAACTAATATTAAATTACTAATTCAACCCACTAGAAGATAAAATCTCACAAAAAGCTAGACATTCTTTATTCTTTATTCTTTGCATATCCCAAATACACAATAAAATAAGCCTTGAACAAGACAAAAAATTCATATTCTTGCAATGCCTTGGCCGACCACCTTGTGTGCATTTGTGCTTGCTTGCATAATTCAAATTGAACCCAAACATTCTATGACAATTCTATGACACAAAGCAATAAAAAATTCAGCTCAAAACCCTCCTCAAAGCTCCAAATATCGACACAAGCTCCTTGCCCATGCTAGACATTTCAAGTGATGCTTCTTGAAGACACAAAATCAGTTTTTTGCAAGCCCTAGGCCGACAAGCACCTTTGCCCAACAAAGCTTTTCATTTTCTTTCATTTTCCTTCATTTCCTCTCATTCCTCTCTCATTTCTTCTCTCTCTCTCTCGGCCTTGGCTGAGTTTCTACACTCCATAGCTTATCTTCATCACTTCATGGTTCATCAAAGCATGCAAGAAGCTAGGGAGCTCGACTAAGCAAGCTAGGTTGCAAGAAACACACATGCAAGCTCTTTGAACCTCCATTTCGGCTTAGGTGAGTTTGCTAGCTTTCATTTCTTTTCCTCTTGTTATAACCACATGCACCTACTAAGAACTTGGTTACTAAGCTAGGAAATTAGAGAAAATCAAGTGGTGTCTCGGCTAAGCAAGGAAAAGAGTCAATCTTGTGCAACCATTAATAGTCTTGTGCATCTTCTTGTTGTTTTGCTAAGGTGAGGGCTAAAACTTCTTGAAAATCTTTCAAAAAACCACATGCATGCCCTTAAATGTCTATCTTTACTTCTGTACTTGAGATATATGTGTGTTCATAAGCTTTTATAAACATGCATGGCAAGATTCTCGACTAGAATGTGATGATAGATGAAATCGGGTATGTGACAGCTTTCTGTCTTGTTGGTGCTAGGTGATTTTGGCTAGGTAAATGATGTTGAAAATGCGTGAAAATTGGTAGGTAACTCTTTTTTCCAGTTATGAACATTTTTCACAGAAATAGGACAAAGCTAATTTTGATTATAAGGTCCTCAAAATGACAAATCATTAAAATGTGTCCAAATCTGGAAAGTCTGGAAAAATGAAGCAGGTTTTGGCAGATTCACTGACCTTGTAGAACGAACCAGTTTTAACTTAGTAAATGACATCCAAAATGCATTAAATTTTGTTTGCTGCTATATTTTTTAGTTCTGGACATTTTTGTCAGAAATGGACTAAGGCTAAATCTGACCCTAAGGCCCTCAAAAACAACAAGTATTGAAATGTGTGCAAATCTGGACAGTTTTGTGTAGTCTCACTGTTTTGGCTATAACTCTTGAACCCGAACTCCAAATGATGCGAGGTTTGTTTTTGAATTTAGTTCACTCCTTAAACTTTAATTTGACATCTTGTTCACTGGAATTGGAGATTTTTTACTTGTCTTAATGATTGTGAGAAAATAGTCCATTGCAGTGAGGGTTTCACCTATTGATATGCTTAGAAAAATTAATGTAGCTTCCTTTGTTGTATTAAATACTTGGGATTGTGGCATTTGGATGTTGTGTGGACTGTTTTGAATGGTTTAGGGTGTTGGAATTAATCAATGCATGGCTTGAGCTTAATTACGAGATGACTTGGGGCTTAATTGCACGGTTAAGCACGAATTGAAACCCTAGTGACTAGGTAAATTCGCTAAGTTGTTGATCTTATGGATATTGTGTTTGATTATGAAATTAGTAGGCTGCCCGTAGTTTCCCTCATAGCCCTAAATATCATTTTGATGATTACATGTTGATAAATAGGCTTTTCTTGCACCCGGTCCCACATAGATGTCGTTGCATGATGAATAATCTTATTATTTGGTTACGTGAACTTTGAAATGAGTTATATGACTTGATTTACATGCGTTACATGGCTTCCCGTTTAATATTCATATAACTCCATGTGCTTTATAAGTGAAATTGCCTGTCATATCGTGCCTCGCTTGTTTACTTGTCAATGTGCAATCTTATGACTGCTCGGAGGTAACCTACTTTGTTGCCCTCCTAATGTGATATATTACATGTCATAAATGTGCATAGCATACAAGGTTGCAACCTTTCATTCTGGCATGGTAGCGTTCACGCACACCGGGCAGCATCGGGCTTGCCGGTGCAACCGTGACTACCATTGTCCAATTCCTTCTCTCGCTTGGGGGCTAGACTTCCTCAGAGAGTTGGGTCGTAGGATTCGGGGTACATCCGGAGTACACCCATTTGGCGTGATAAGGGGATGATTTGAAGTCGGCCGCAACAACTGATATTGACATGAACTGAGAGCAAAAGCTCACTGTATCATTTTCACTATGTGTATAAGCACTCTCGCTTGGTTCCTAGAGGACCTCGGGGAGGAAAGACGGGTAATTGTGTTCCTTTACTTTTACATTATGTTATGTACTTACTTGTGATACATTTATGCTTGCAAAAAGGGTTTTTCATAAGTTGAACCGGAAAATGAGTTTCAAAACTTATTTCTCATTCCCTCTCGCTGAGTTCATAAGGACTCACCCTCTTTTATCATCTCAGGTGAAGAAGACCAAGAACAGGTACCCAAGGACAACGTGCCTAACGATGATTCCTTGGAATGAATGCTTGCTCTACGTGCCTTATGTAACTATGGCCATTTTGTGAACAATATGTTGCTTGAAGACTATTTCTTTTATGTTGCTTCTTGTTGTAATGTAAAAGACCCCCGTTGTAATTTGGGGTCTAATTTTGGTTTGTAATGATAATAACTAGATAGACACTACTATGGTCATTTTGCTATTGTTATTGGCTAGTATCTATCATAGGATTATAAAGTATTAGGTAAGGATTAAGTAAAATGAACCCATCCAATCTTAAGAAGATACTCATTGATAAGCTAAGATCAACAAGTACGTGTGTAACAAGGATTAACAAACAAACGAGACATAGTATCAAGCAAGGTTATTAATCAAACGAGACTACGAGACAACTAGTAGGCGTTTCAATTGATGATAAATAGTGATCTTTGTTGGAAATGATATTGAGATTGGAAATTTTTGAGGCATTTTGAGAATTAGGTCAAACTAAAGAGTTTAGGCAAAAACGTTAAGTGTTAAACCCTTTTGAACGATTAAGTACGTGATATGACTTGAATGATTAGATCACACCCTAGTCTAACCTTTATAGGTCGGGTTGGGGCGTGACATCGGATACCTGGTAACAAGCCCCAAGCCCTCGGTTTGCGAGCCCAACCTCTACGTGAAGTGAAGTTGTCTTATCCAAGGTGCCATGAGATTCAGTAATAGAAACGTGATGGATTAGGTTGTCGTCTTTTTCACGACTCACGACGTACGATTCGGGACGAAAAAACAGCGCAAAACAAGAAAAAGTGTCCCAAAACTGATGAAAATGTTTGATTTTGGGCTCCGAAAAGAGGCTCAGCCGAGCAGGTTTGCTGCCCACGTCGTAAAGCTCTCGGAGAGCTTTCCAACGGTAGGTTGTGAGCTGCGTAACTCCTTACGGATCAAAAAGTTATGGGCACCGGAGCGACGGATACATGGTCACAAGCCCTACGCCCTCGGTTTGCGGGCCCAGCCTCTACGTAAAGTGAAGTTGTCTTGCCCAAGGTGCTGTTGGATTCGGTAATAGAAATGTGATGGATTAGGTTGTCTTACTTTTCGCGGCTCACGACGTACGATCCGGGATAGAAAAACAGCGCAAAAGAAGAAAAATATCCAAAAATAGATGAAAACGTTTGATTTTGGGCTCCGCAAAGAGGCGCAGCCGAACATGATTGCTGCCCATTTCGTAGAGCTCTCGGAGAACTTTCCAACGGTATGCTGTGCGCCACATAACTCCTTACGGATCAAAAGTTATGGGTACCGGAGCGACGAATACCTGGTCACAAGCCCCACGCCCTCGGTTTGCGGGCCCAGCCTCTATGTGAAGTGAAGTTGTCTTGCCCAAGGTGCCGTGGTTTTCGTTAATAGAAATGTGATGGATTAGGTTGTCGTCCTTTTCGCGGCTCACGACGTACGATCCGGGAGGGAAAACAGCGCAAAAGAAGAAAAGTGTCCTGAAATTGATGAAAACATTCGATTTTGGGCTCCGAAAAAAAGCTAAGGCTAGTAGGCTTGCTGCCCATGTCATAGAGCTCTCGAAGAGCTTTCCAATGTTATGCTGTGCGCCACCTAACTCCTTAAGAATCAAAAGTTATAGGCACCGGAGCGACGGGTACCTGGTCATAAGCCCCACGCCCTCGGTTTGTGAGCCAAGCCTCTACGTGAAGTGAAATTGTATTGCCCAAGGTGCCGTGGGATTCGGTAATAGAAATGTGATGGATTAGGTTGTCGTCCTTTTCGCGGCTCACGACGTACGATCCGAGACAGAAAAACAGCATAAAAGATGAAAAGTGTCCAGAAATTGATGAAAATGTTCAATTTTGGGCTCTGAAAAGAGGCGCAGCCGAGCAGGCTTGCTGCCCACATCGTAGAGCTCTCATAGTACTTTCCAACGGTATGCTGAGCGCCGCGTAACTCCTTACGGATCAAAAATTGTGGGCACCAGAACTACAGATACCTGGTCACAAGCCCCACGCCCTTGGTTTGTGGGCCCAGCCTCTACGTGAAGTGAAGTTGTCTTGCCCAAGGTACCGTGGTTTTCGTTAATAGAAATGTGATGGATTAGGTTGTCTTCGTTTTCCCGGCTCACGACGTACGATCCGGGAGGAAAAACAGCGCAAAAGAAGAAAAGTATCCCGAAACTGATAAAAACATTCGATTTTGGGCTCCGAAAAAAAGCTAAGGCGCGTAGGTTTGCTACCCACGTTGTAGAACTCTCAAAGAGCTTTCCAACGTTATGTTGTGTGCCGCGTAACTCCTTAAGAATCAAAAGTAATGGGCACCGGAGGGACGGATACCTGGTCACAAGTCCCACGCCCTCGGTTTACGGGCCCAGCTTCTACGTTAAGTGAAATTATCTTGCCCAAGGTGCCATGGGATTCGATAATAGGAATATGATGGATTAGGTTGTCGTCCTTTTCGCGGCTCACGGCGTACGATCCGAGACGAAAAAACAGCGCAAAAGATGAAAAGTGTCTAGAAACTGATGAAAACATTCAATTTTGGGCTCTGAAAAGAGGCGCAGCCGAGCAGGTTTGCAGCCCACGTCGTAGAGCTCTCATTGTGCTTTCCAACAGTATGCTGTGCAATGCGTAACTTAATACGGATCAAAAGTTACGGGCACCGGAGCGATGAATTCCTGGTCACAAGCCCCACGCCCTCGGTTTGTGGGCCCACTTTCTATGTGAAGTGAAGTTGTCTTGCCCAAGGTGCTGTGGGATTTGGTAATAGAAATGTGATGGATTAGGTTGTCGTCCTTTTCGCAAATTATGACGTACGATCTGGGACGAAAAAATAGCGCAAAAGAAGGAAAGCATCCCGAATCTGTTGAAAACGTTCAATTTTGGACTCCAAAAACAGGTGCAGCCAAGCAGGCTTACTACCTCCGTCGTAGAGCTCTCGGAGAACTTTCCAACGGAATGTTGTGCGCCACGTAACTCCTTACGGATCAAAAGTTATGGGCATCGAAGCAACGGATACTTGGTCACAAGCCCCACACCCTCGGTTTGCGGGCCCAGCTTCTACGTGAAGTGAAATTGTCTTGCCCAAGGTGCCGTGGGATTCTGTAATAAAAATGTGATGGATTAGGATGTTGTCCTTTTCGCGGGTCACGATGTACGATCGGGGACGAAAAAATAGCTCAAAAGAAGAAAAGAGTCTGAAAACTGATGAAAATGTTCAATTTTAGTCTCCAAAAAGAGGCACAGCTGAGCATGCTTGCTACCCACGTCGTAGAGCTCTCGGAGAGCTTTCCAACGATATGCTGTATACAGCGTAACTCCTTATGGATCAAAAGTTACGGGAACCGGAACGACGGATTCCTGGTCACAAGCCCCACGCCCTCGGTTTGCAGGCCCATCCTCTACGCGAAGTGAAGCTGTCTTGCCCAAGGTGTCATGGGATTCAATAATAGAAATGTGATGAATTAGGTTGTCTTCCTTTTTGTCGCTCACGATGTACGATCTTGGACGATAAAAAGCGCAAGAGAAGAAAAATGTCCTGAAACTGATGAAAACGTTCAATTTTGACTCCAAAAATAGGCGCATCCTAGCAGGCTTGCTCCCCACGTCATAGAGCTCTCGTAGAGCTTTCCAATGATATGTTGTGCACCGCGTAACTCCTTATGGATCAAAAGTTACGGGCACCGGAGTGACGGATTCCTGGTCACAAGCCCCACGTCCTCACTTTCCCGCCTCTTCGTGAAGTGAAGTTGTCTTGCCCAAGGTGCCATGGGATTCGGTAATAAAAATGTGATGGATTAGGTTGTCGTCCTTTTTGCGACTCATGACGTACGATCTGGGATAGAAAAACAGCGCAAAAGAAGAAAAGTGTCCCGAAACAGATGAAAACGTTCCATTTTGGGCTCTGAAAAGAGGCGCAGCTGAGAAATCTTGCTGCCCACGTCGTAGAGCTCTCAGAGAGCTTTCCAACTATATGCTGTGCGCCGCGTAACTCCTTATGGATCAAATGTTATGGGCACCAGAGCGACAGATTCCAGGTCACAAGCCCCACACCCTCGATTTGCGGGCCTAGCCTCTACGTGAAGTGAAGTTGTCTTGCCCAAGGTGCCGTGGGATTCGGTAATACAAATGTGATGGATTAGCTTGTTGTCCTTTTCGCAGCTCACGACGTACAATCCGGGATGAAAAAAAAGCGCAATGGAAGAAAAGTGTCCCGAAACTGATGAAAATGTTTAATTTTTTGCTCCGAAAATAGGCGCAGCCGAGCAGGCTTGCTACCCACGTCGTAGAGCTCTCGTAGAGATTTCTAACGGTGTACTGTGCACCGCGTAACTCCTTACGGATCACAAGTTACGGGCACCAGAGCGACGGATTCCTAATCATAAGCCCCACGCCCTCGGTTTGCGGGCCCAGCCTGTACGTGAAGTGAAGTTGTCTTGTACAAGGTGCCGTGGGATTCGGTAATAGAAATGTGATGAATTAGGTTGTTGTCTTTTTCGCGGCTCGCGACGTACGATCCGGGACAGAAAAATAGCGCAAAAGAAAAAAATTATCCCGAATCTAATGAAAACGTTCAATTTTGTACTCCAAAAATAGGCTCAGCCTAGCAGGCTTGCTGCCCACGTCGTAGAGCTCTCATAGAGCTTTCCAACGGTATGCTGTGCACCGCGTATCTCCTTATGGATCAAAAGTTACGGGCACCGGAGCGACGGATTCCTGGTCACAAGCCCTTCGCCCTCGGTTTGCGGGTCCAGCCCCTATGTGAAGTGAAGTTGTCTTGCCTAAGGTACCGTGGGATTCGGTAATAGAAATGAGATGGATTAGATTGTCGTCCTTTTCGTGGCTCACGACATACGATATGGGACAGAAAAATAGCGCAAAAGAATAAAAGTATCACGAAACTGATGAAAATTTTCAATTTTGGGCTCTGAAAAGATAAGCAACCGAGCAAGCTTGCTACCCACGTCGTAGAGCTCTCATAGTGCATTCCAACTATATGCTTTGCGTCGCGTAACTCCTTACGAATCAAAAGTTACAGTCATTGGAGCGACGGATTCCTGGTCACAAGCCCCACGCCCTCAGTTTGCGGGCCCATTTTCTACGTGAAGTGAAGTTGTCTCACCCAAGGGGCCAGGGGATTTGGTAATAGAAATGCGATGGATTAGGTTGTCATCTTTTTCGTAGATTACGACGTACGATCCGGGATGAAAAAACAGCACAATGGAAGAAAAGTATCCCGAATCTGATGAAAATGTTTGATTTTGAACTCCAAAAACAGGCGCAGCCGAGCAGGCTTGCTGCCTTCATCGTAGAGCTCTCGGAGAACTTTCCAACGGAATGCTGTGCGCTGCGTAACTCCTTATGTATCAAAAGTTACGGGCACCGGAGTGATGGATACTTGGTCACAAGCCCCTCGCCTTCTGTTTGCTGGCCCATCCTCTACGTGAAGTGAAGTTGTCTTGCCCAAGGTGCCGTGGGATTCGGTAATAGAAATGTGATGGATTAGGTTGTCGTGCTTTTCGCGGCTCACGACGTATGATTCGGGACGAAAAAAAAGCGCAAAAGAAGAAAAGTATCCTGAAACAGATGAAAATGTACGATTTTGGACTCTGAAAATAGGCGCAGCCTAGCAAGCTTGCTGCCCACGTCGTAGAGCTCGTGTAGGGCTTTCCAACAGTATGTTGTGCGTTGCGTAACTCCTTACGGATCAAAAGTTACGGGCACCGGAGCGACGGATTTCTGGTCACAAGCCCCACCCCCTCGTTTTCCAGCCTCTTCGTGAAGTGAAGTTGTCTTGCCCAAGGTGTCGTGGGATTCGGTAATAAAAATGTGATGGATTAGGTTGTCGTCCTTTACGCGGCTCACGACGTACGATCCGGGACAAAAAAATAGCGCAAAAGAATAAAAGTATCCCGAAACTGATGAAAACATTCAATTACGGGCTCTTAAAAGATGCACAGCCGAGCAGGCTTGCTGCCCACGTAGTAGAGATCTCAGAGAGCTTTCCAACGGTATGCTATGCGCCGCGTAACTCCTTACGGATCAAATTTTACGGGCATTGGAGCGACGAATTCCTGGTCACAAGCCCCACGCCCTCAGTTTGTGGGCCCAGCCTCTACGTGAAGTGAAGTTGTCTTGCCTAAGGTGCTGTGGGATTCGGTAATAGAAATGTGATGGATTAGGTTGTTGTCATTTTCGCGGCTCACGACGTACGATCTGGGACAAAAAAAAGCGCAAAAGAAGAAAAGTGTCCCGAAACTGATGAAAACATTCAGTTTTTTGCTCCGAAAATAGGTGCATGCGAGCAGCCTTGCAGCCCACGTCGTAGAGCTATCGTAGTGCTTTACAACGGTGGGCTGTGCACTGCGTAACTCCTTACGGATCACAAGTTACGGACACTAGAGCGACGGATTCCTTGTCACAAGCCCCACGCCCTCGGTTTGCAGGTCTAGCCTGTACGTGAAGTGAAGTTGTCTTGCCCAAGGTGCCATGGGATTCGGTAATAGAAATGTGATGGATTAGGTTGTCGTCCTTTTCGCGCTCACGACGTACGATCTGGGACAGAAAAATAGCGCAAAAGTAGAAAAGTATCCCGAAACTGATGAAAACGTTCAATTTTGGTCTCTAAAAAGAGGTACAGCCGAGCAGGCTTGCTGCCCACATCGTAGAGGTCTCGTAGTGCTTTCCAACGGTATGCTGTGCGCCGCATAACTCCTTACGGATCAAAAGTTACGGGCACCGGAGCGACGGATTCTTGGTGACAAGCCCACTTTTTGCGTGAAGTAAAGTTGTGTTGCCCAAGGTACCATGGCATTGGGTAATAGAAAAGTGATGGATTAGGTTGTCGTCCTTTTCACGGCTCACGACGTACGATCCGGGACGAAAAAAAAGCGCAAATGAAGAAAAGTATCCCGAATCTGATGAAAATGTTCAATTTTGGACTCCAAAAATAGGCGCAGCCGAGCAGGCTTGCTCCCCACGTCGTAGAGCTCTTAGAGTTCTTTCGAACCATATGCTGTGCGCCGCGTAACTCCTTACGGATCAAAAGTTACGGGCACCAGAGCGACGGATTCTTGGTCACAAGCCCCACGCCCTCGGTTGGCGGGCCTACTTTCTACATGAAGTAAAGTTGTCTTGCCCAAGGTGCCGTGGGATTGGGTAGTAGAAATGTGATAGATTAGGTTGTTGTCCTTTTCGCGGCTCAAGACGTATAATCCGGGAAGGAAAAAAAGTGCAAAAGAAGAAAAGTATCCCGAATCTAATGAAAACGTTCAATTTTGAACTCCAAAAATAGGCACAGTCAGGCAAGCTTGCTCCCCACGTCGTAGAGCTCTCGGAGTGCTTTCGAACGCTATGCTGTGCGCTGCGTAACTCTTTACAAATCAAAAGTTACGGGCACCGGAGCGACGGATACTTGGTCATAAGCCCCACACCCTCTGCTTGCTGGCCGAGCCTCTACGTGAAGTGAAGTTGTCTTACCTAAGGTGCCGTCGGATTCAGTAATAGAAATGTGATGGATTAGATTGTCGTCTTTTTCGCGGCTCACGACGTACGATCCGGGACGAAAAAACAGCGCAAAAGAAGAAAAGTATCCCGAATTTGATGAAAACGTTAGTTTTTGGATTCTAAAAATAGGCGCAACCGAGCAAGCTTCCTGCCCTTGTCATAGAGCTCTCGAAGAGTTTTCCAACGGTATGTTGTGCGCTGCGCAACTCCTTTCGGATCAAAAGTTAAGGGCACTGGAGCTGCGGATACTTGGTCACAAGCCCTACGCCCTCTATTTGCGGGCCCAGCCTCTATGTGAAGTGAAGTTGTTGTCCAAGGTGCCGTGGGATTTGGTAATAGAAATGTGATGGATTAGGTTGTCGTCCTTTTCGCGGCTCACGACGTACAATCCGGGATGGAAAAAAAGCGCAAAACAAGAAAAGTGTCGCGAAACTGATGAAAACATTAAATTTTGGGCTCTGAAATGAGGCACAGCTGAGCAGGCTTGCTGCCCACGTTGTAGAGCTCTTAGAGAGCTTTCCAACCGTATGTTGTGCATCGCGTAACTCCTTACGAATCAAAAGTTACCGGCTCCGGATCGACGGATTCCTGCTCACAAGCCCCACACCCTCGGTTTGCGGGCCCATCCTCTATGTGAAGTGAAGTAGTCTTGCCCAAGGTACCGTGGGATTCGGTAATAGAAATGTCATGGATTAGGTTGTCATCCTTTTCGCGACTCACGACGTACGATCCATGACCGAAAAAAATGCAAAAGAAGAAAAGTATCCAAAAACTGATGAAAACGTTCGATTTTGGGCTTTGAAAATAGGTGCAGTTAGACTTGCTGCCCACGTCGTAGAGCTCTCGTAGAGCTTTACAACAGTATGTTGTGCACCACGTAACTCCTTACGGATCAAAAGTTACGGGCACTAGAGCGACAGATTCCTGGTCACAAGCCCCACGACCTCGATTTGCGGGCTCACTTTCTACGTGAAGTGAAGTTGTCTTGCGCAAGGTGCCATGGGATTCGGTTATTGAAATGTGATGGATTAGGTTGTCGTCTTTTTCGCAGCTCACGACATACGATGCGGGACGAAAAAAAAGCACAAAAGAAGAAAATTGTCCCAAAACTGATGAAAACATTCGATTTTGGACTTTGAAAATAGGGGCAGCCGAGCAGGCTTGGTGCCCACGTTGTAGAACTCAAGTAGAGCTTTCTAATGGTATGTTGTGCGACGCGTAACTCATTTCGGATCAAAAGTTACGGGCACCGGAGCGACGGATACCTGGTCACAAGCCCCACGCCCTGGGTTTGCGGGTCCAGCCTCTACGATAAGTGAAGTTGTCTTGCCTAAGGTGCCGTGGGATTTGGTAATAGAAATGAGATGGATTAGGTTGTCGTCCTTTTTGCAGCTCTCGACGTACGATCTGGGACAGAAAAACAGTGCAAAATAAGAAAAGTATCCCGAAACTGATGAAAACGTTCAATTTTGGGCTCTGAAAAGAGGCGCAGCCGAGCAGGCTTGCTGCCCACATCGTAGAGCTCTCGTAGTACTTTTCAACAGTATGTTAGGCGCCGCGTAACTCCTTACGGATCAAAAGTTACGGGCACAAGAGCGACGAATTCCTAGTCACAAGCCCCACACCCTCGGTTTACGGGCCCACTTTCTACATGAAGTGAAGTTGTCTTGCACAAGGTACCATTGCATTCGATAATAGAAATATGATGGATTAGGTTGTCATCCTTTTCGTGGCTCACGACGTACGATCCGAGATGGAAAAATAGCGCAAAAGAAGAAAAGAGTCCCAAAACTGATGAAAATGTTCAATTATGGGCTCCGAAAAGAGACTTAGACGAGCAGGCTTGCTGCCCACTTCGTAGAGCTCTCGGAAAGCTTTCCAACAGTATGTTGTGCGTCGCTAACTCCTTACGGATCAAAAGTTACAGGCACCGGAGCGACGGATTCCTAGTTAGAAGTCCCACGCCCTCGGTTTGCGGGCCCATCCTCTCCATGAAGTTAAGTTGTCTTACCAAAGGTGTCGTGGGATTTGGTAATAGAAATGTGAGGGCTTTAGTTGTCGTCCTTTTTGCGGCTGACGACGTATGATCCGGGATAGAAAAACAGCGCAAAAGAAAATAGGTGTCGCAAAACTGTTAAAAATATTCAATTTTGGGCTCTGAAAAGAGGCACAGCTGAGCAAGCTTGTTAATCACGTCGTAGAGCTCACGGAGAGCTTTCCAACGGTATGCTGTTCGCCGCGTAACTCCTTACAGATCAAAATATACGGGCATCGGAGTTACGGAGTCCTGGTCACAAGCCCCACGCCCTTGGTTTGCGGGCCCAACCTCTACGTGAAGTCAAGTTATCTTGCCCAAGGTGCCATGGAATTCAGTAATAGAAATGTGATAGATTAGGTTGTTGTCCTTTTCGCGGCTCACGGCATACGATCCAGGATGAAAAAAAAGCGCAAAAGAAGAAAAGTATCCCGAAACTGATGAAAACGTTCAATTTTGGACTCCGAAAATAGATGCAGCCTAGCAGGCTTGCTGCCCAAGCCGTAGAGCTCTCATAGAGCTTTCCAACGGTATGTTGTGCACCATGTAGCTCCTTACGGATCAAAAGTTACGGGCACCGTAGCGACGGATTCCTGGTCACAAGCCCTACGCCCTCGGTTTGCGGGCCCAGCCTCAACATGAAGTGAAGTTGTCTTACCCAAGGTGTCATGGGATTCGGTAATAGAAATGTGAGGGCTTTAGTTGTCGTCCTTTCTGGGCTCACGACGTACGATCCGGGACAGAAAAACAGCGCAAAAGAAGAAAAGTGTCCCGAAACTGATAAAAATGTTCAATTTTGGGCTCTGAAAAGAGGCACACCTGAGCAAGCTAGCTAACCACGTCGTAGAGCTCTCGGAGATCTTTCCAACGGTATGTTGTTCGCCGCGTAACTCTTTACAGATCAAAATATAAGGGCATCGGAGTGACGGAGTCCTGGTCACAAGCCCCACGGCCTCGGTTTGCGGGCCAAGCCTCTACGTACAGTCAAGTTGTCTTGCCCAAGGTGCCGTGGAATTCGGTAATAGAAATGTGATGAATTAGGTTGTCGTCCTTTTCGCGGCTCACGACGTACGATCCGGGACGGAAAAAAAGCGCAAAAGAAGAAAAGTGTCCCGAATTTGATGAAAACGTTTAAGTTTGGACTCCAAAATTAGGCGCAGCCGAGCAGGCTTGCTCCCCTCGTCGTAGAGCTCTCGGAGAGCTTTCCAACAGTTTGCTATGTGTCGTGTAACTCCTTACGGATCAAAAGTTCCGGGCACCGGAGCGACGGATTCCTGGTTAGAGCCTCACGCCCTCGGTTTGCGGGCCCATCCTCTACGTGAAGTCAAGTTGTCTTGCCCAAGGTGCCATGGGTTCGGTAATAGAAATGTGATGGATTAGGTTGTCGTCCTTTTCGCGGCTCACGGCGTACGATCCAGGATGAAAAAAAAGCGCAAAAGAAGAAAAGTATCCTGAAACTGATGAAAACGTTTGATTTTGGACTCCAAAAATAGGTGCAGCCTAGCAGGCTTGCTGCCCAAGTCGTAGAGCTCTCATAGAGCTTTCCAACGGTATGCTGTACGCCGCGTAGCTCCTTACGGATCAAAAGTTACGGGCACCATTGCGACGGATTTCTGGTTATAAGCCACACGTCCTCGGTTTGCAGGCCCAGCCTCTACGTGAAGTGAAGTTGTCTTACCCAAGGTATCGTGGGATTCGGTAATAGAAATGTGATGGCTTTAGTTGTCGTCCTTTTCACGGCTCACGACGTATGATCCGGGACAGAAAAATAGCGCAAAAGAAGAAAAGTGTCCCGAAACTGATAAAAATATTCAATTTTAGGCTCTGAAAAGAGGCATAGCTGAGCAAGCTTGCTAACCACGCCGTAGAGCTCTCGAAGAGCTTTCCAACGATATGTTGTTCGCTGCGTAACTCCTTACAAATCAAAATATACGGGCACCGGAGTGATGGAGTCCTGGTCACAAGCCCCACGCCCTCGGTTTGCTGGCCTAGCCTCTACGTGAAGTCAAGTTGTCTTGCCCAAGGTGCCATGGAATTCAGTAATAGAAATGTGATGGATTAGGTTGTCGTCCTTTTCGCGGCTAACGGCGTACGATCCAGGACGAAAAAAAGCGTAAAAGAAGAAAAGTATCCCGAAACTGATGAAAACGTTCGATTTTGGACTTCGAAATAGGCGCAGCCGAGAAGGCTTGCTGCCCATGTCGTAGAGCTATCGTAGAGCTCTCCAACGATATGTTGTGCGACGCGTAACTCCTTACGGATCAAACGTTACAGGCACCGGAGCAACGGATTCCTGGTCACAAGCCCCACGCCCTCAGTTTACGGGCCCACTTTCTGCGTGAAGTGAAGTTATCGGTAATAGAAATGTGATGGATTAGGTTGTTGTCCTTTTCGCGGCTCACGACGTACGATCCAGGACGGAAAAAAAGTGCCAAAGAAGAAAAGTATCCCGAATCTGATGAAAATGTTCAATTTTGGACGCCAAAAATAGGCGCAACTGAGCAGGCTTTCCCCTCTCGTCGTAGAGCTCTTGGAGTGCTTTCGAACGGTATGCTGTGCGCCGCGTAACTCCTTACGGATCAAAAGTTACGGGCACCAGAGCGACGGATACCTGGTCACAAGCCCCACACCCTCTGTTGGCTGGGCCAGCCTCTGCATGAAGTGAAGTTGTCTTGCCCAAGGTGCCATGGGATTCGGTAATAGAAATGTGATGGATTAGATTGTCGTCCTTTTTGCAGCTCACGATGTATGATCCGAGACGGAAAAACAGCGCAAAAGAAGAAAAGTATCCTGAATTTGATGAAAACATTAGATTTTGTACTCCGAAAAGTGGCACAGACGAGCAGGCTTGCTGCCCACATCGTAGAGCTCTCGGAGAGCTTTCCAACAGTATACTGTGCGTCGCGTAACTTCTTACGGATCAAAAGTTACGGGCACTAGAGCGATGGATTCCTGGTCAGAAGCCCCACGCCCTTAGTTTGCAGGCCCATCCTCTACGTGAAGTGAAGTTGTCTTACCCATGGTGCCGTGGGATTCGGTAATAGAAATGTGATGGATTAGGTTGTCGTCCTTTTTGCGGCTCACGGCGTACGATCCAGGACAAAAAAAAAGCGCAAAAGAAGAAAAGTATCCCGAAACTGATAAAAATGTTCGATTTTGGACTCCGAAAATAGGTACAGCCTAGCAGGCTTGCTGTGCAAGTCGTAGAGCTCTCATTGAGCTTTCCGACGGTATGCTGTGCGCCGCATAGCGCCTTACGGATCAAAAGTTATGGGCACCGTAGCGACGGATTCCTTGTCACAAGCCCCATGACCTCGGTTTGCGGTCCCAGCCTCTATGTGAAGTGAAGTTGTCTTACCCTAGGTGTCATGGGATTCGGTAATAGAAATGTGAGGGCTTTGGTTGTCGTCCTTTTCGCGGCTCACGACGTACGATCCGAGACAGAAAAATAGCATAAAAGAAGAAAAGTGTTCCGAAACTGATAAAAATATTCAATTTTGGGCTCTGAAAAGAGGCACAGCTGAGCAAGCTTGCTAACCACGTCGTAGAGCTCTCGGAGAGCTTTCCAACGGTATGCTGTTTGTGAGGCTCGACCCCGAATAACGTGTCATACCTCAATTTACGTGCCATAGACCCATAATTATATGACCAACCTTGAATTACGTGTCCTGTCTTGATTTTCGTGCATACCTTGTCATACGTGCCTTGATCTAGAATAGTGTGCCCTAATCCCCGACTGACGTGCGATACCTAGATATACGTGCCCTAACCTTGATGTACATGCATTACCTCGTTTCGTGTGCCCTAACCTTGCACTGCGTACCTTAACCTAGATATAGAGTCGTGCCTTGATTTGCGTGCATTGCATTGAATTACGTGCCTTGCATTGGTTTACGTGCATTCACCTAGGATTGCGTGCATTAGTCTTGAAGTATGTGCCTTAGTCTTGAAGTTCGTGTCTGCCTCGTAATTTGTGCCCTAGACCTAAGAATCCGTGCCACCACGTTAATCAAGAAAGAATCCTACACAAAGCACTAGACACTAAAAGAATCCTACACAATCCACTAACCAATATTATATTCCTAATTCAAATTCTCTATAAACTCCACTAACAATAAAATAATACTAAACTATTCCTACATTTCCCACTATCTATTATTCTATTTATAATTCAACTCATCAACAAGCATTCCTATATTTTATTCTACCTAGATTCCCTAATTTTCCAACATTCCTATGACAATTCTATGACACAAATGCATTAAAAAAAAATTAGCTCAAAACTCCTCAAAACTCCACCAATCTCAACAAAGACTCCTTGCCCATGCTAGGTGATTCAAAATTCAGCTTCTTGGAGACACAAATCTGAATTTTTGTATGCCCAAGGCCAACCCATGCTTCATCTTTTGCAAAGCCATCATTTTTCTTTCATTTCTCTCACTCTCCTCACATTTCTCTCTCTCCCTCTCATTCTTCTCTCTCAATCTCGGTTTTGGGCTGAGTTTCTTCATCCCTTAGCTCATCTTCATCATCCTATGGTGCATCAAGACAAACAACAAGCAAAGGAATTCAACCAAGCTAGCTAGGATGCAAGAATCACACATGCATGTTCTTTGAGTCACCATTTTCGGCCTAGGTAAGTTTCCTAGCTTCCATTTCTTTTCTTCTTGTTCTAACCACATGCATGTACTAAGAGCTTGGCCACTAAGCTAGGAAAAATAGAGAAAATTGAGTTGGAATCTCGGCTAAGCAAGGAAGAAGAAGAATTTGAGCTTCATCAAAGTTTTGTGCATCTTCTTGTTGATTTGCTAAGGTGAGGGCTAAAACCTTTTGAAAATCCTTCAAAAATCCACATGCATGCTCTTAAATGTATGTCTTTGCTTCTGTACTTGAGTTATATGTTCGTTCATAAGCTTTTACAACTATGCATGGCAAGATTTTGGCTTGAAGTTGATGATAGATGAAGTCGGGTTTGTTGACAGCTCTCTGACTTATTGTTGCGAGGTGCGTTTGGCTAGGAAAATGAAGTTGAAAATGCATGCCAATTTGTAGGTGACTAGTTTTTCCAGTTTTGAACAGTTTTCAAAGAAATAGACTGAAGCTAATTTTGACTCTAAGGTCCTCAAAATGGCAAACCATTAAAATGTGTCCGAATCTTGAAATCTGGAAAAAATGAAGCAGGTTTTGGCAGATGCACTGACCTTGTAGAACGAACCAGATTTTACTTAGTAAATGATTTCTAAAATGCATGAAATTTAGTGTACCGCTAGATTTTTCAGTTCTGGACATTTTTATCAGAAATGGACTAAGGCAAAATCTGACCCTAAGGATCTCAAAAACGACAATTATTGAAATGTGTACAAATCTGGACAGTTTTGTGCAATCCCACTGTTTTGGCTATAACTATTGATCTCGAACTCCAAATGATGCAAGGTTTATTTCTGATTTTAGTTCACTTCTTAAGCTTTAATTTGAAATCTTATTTACTGGAATTGGAGATTGATTACCTGACTCAATTATTGTGAGAAAACGTCCTATTGCAGTGAGGGTTTCATTTAGTTATATGCTTAGAAATTTTGTTGTAACTTCTCTTGTGGTATTAATTGCTTTGGATTGTGTCATTTGGATGTTGTGTGGACTGTTTTGAGTACTTGGGGATGTTTGGATTAATTGATGCTTGGCTTGAGATTGATTTTGAGTTGACTTGGGGCTTAATTGCACTAGTAAGCACGAAATGGAAACCCTAGTGACTAGGCGAACTTGCTAAGTGTTGATCATTTGGATATTGTGTGGAATTATAAGCTTGGTAGGCTGCCCGTAGATGCCCTTATAGCCTTAAATGTGATTTTGATCATTGCATGTTGACAAATAGGCCTTTCTTGCATCCGAGCCCACATAGATATTGTTGCATGTTGAATAATCTTAATATTTGATTACGTGTACTTTGAAATGAGTTATATGACTTGATTTACATGTGTTACATGGCTGCCCTTTTAATGTTCATATAACTCCATATGCTTTTCAAGTGAAATTACTTGTCTATTCGTGCCTCGCTTGTTTACTTGTCAATGTGCAATCTTATGACTGTCCGGAGGCAACCTACTTTGTTGTCCTCCTAATGTGATATATTAAATGTCATAAATGTGCATTGCATACAAGGTTGCAACCTTTCAGTCTGTGGCGTGGTAGCGATCACGCACACCGGGCGGCATCGGGCTTGCCGGTGCACCCGTGACTACCACTGTCCAATTCCCTCTCTCGCTTGGGGGCTAGACTTCCTCGGAGAGTTGGGTCATAGGATTTCGGGGTACATCCGGAGTACACCCACTTGGCGTGTTAAGGGGATGATTTGAAGTCGACCGTAACTACTAAGAGCAAAAGCTCATCGTATCCTTTTTCTATATGTATAAGTACTCTCGCTTGGTTCCTGGAGAACCTCGGGGATGAAAGACTGATAATTGTGTTCCTTTACTTTATATTATTGTTATGTATTTAATTGTATTATATTCATACTTGCAAAAGGATTTTCATAAGTTGAACCAGAAATTGAGTTTCAAAACCTATTTCTCGTTCCCCCTCGCTGAGTTCATAAGGACTCATCCTCTTTTATCATCTCAGGTGAAGAAGATCAAGAACAGGTACCTGAGGACGATGTGCCTAACGATGATTCATTGGAATGATTGCCTGTCCTATGTGCCTTGCGTGATTATAGCTATTTGTGAACTATGCTACTTGAAGACTATTTCTTTTTTATGTTGCTTGATGTGTAATGTAAAAGACCCCCGTTGTAATTTGGGGTCTAATTTTGATTTGTACTGATATTAACTAGATAAACACTAGACACTACTATGATCGTTTTGCTATTATTACTGCTAGTATCTACAATAGGATTATGAAGTATTAGGTAAAGGCTAAGTAAAATGAACCAACCAAATCTTAAGTAGGTACTCGTGGTTAAGCTAAGATCAACAGGTACTTTTGTAACGAGGATAAACAAACAAACGAGACATAGTATCATGCTAGGTTATTAATCAAACGAGACATCGAGACAACCAATAGACATTTCAATTGATGATAAATAGTAATCTTAGTTGGAAATGAATTTGAGATGGTAAATTTTGAAGCGTTTAGAGATTTAGGTCAAACCAAAGAGCCCAATTACAGCCGTTATACTGCCGATTTTTTGAAAAATTTTGGAGTTTAGGCTAAAACATTAAGCGTTAAACTTTCATGAACGGTTAAGTACGAGATATGACTTGAATGCTTAGATCACACCCTAGTCTAAACTTTAGAGGCCGGGTTGGGGCATGACACCATTCGCCGCGTAACTCCTTACATATCAAAATATACGGGCACCGGAGTGACGAAGTCCTAGTCACAAGCCCCACGCCCTCGGTTTGCGGGCCCAACCTCTACGTGAAGTCAAGTTGTCTTGCCCAAGGTGTCATGGAATTCGATAATAGAAATGTGATGGATTAGGTTGTCATCCTTTTCGCGGCTCACGACGTACGATCCGGGATTAAAAAAAAAGCGCAAAAGAAGAAAAGTGTCCCGAAACTGATGAAAACATTCAATTTTTTGCTCCAAAATAGGTAGAGCCGAGCAGGCTTGCTGCCCACGTCATAGAGCTATCGTAGAGCTTTCCAACGGTATGCTATGCGCCACGTAACTCCTTACGGATCAAAAGTTACGGGTACCGGAGCGACGAATTCCTGGTCACAAGCCCCACGCCCTCGGTTTGCGGGCCTACTTTCTACGTGAAGTGAAGTTGTCGGTAATAGAAATGTGATGGATTAGGTTGTCGTCATTTTGGCGGCTCACGACGTACGATCCGGGATAGAAAAAAAGCGCAAAAGAAGAAAAATATCCTGAATCTGAAGAAAACATTCGATTATGGACTCCAAAAACAGGCATAGCAGGGCAGGTTTGCTCCCCACGTCGTAGAGCTCTCGGAGTGATTTCCAACGGTATGCTGTGCGCCGCTTAACTCCTTACGGATCAAAAGTAACGGGCACCGGAGCGACGGGTACTTGGTCACAAGTCCCACGCCCTCTGTTTGCTGGCCCAGCCTCTACGTGAAGTGAAGTTGTCTTGCCCAAGGTGCCGTGGGATTCGGTAATAGAAATGTGATGAATTAGGTTGTCATCCTTTTCGCGGCTCACGACGTACGATCCGGGACGGAAAAACAACGCAAAAGAAGAAAAGTATCCCGAATCTGATGAAAACATTAAATTTTGGACTTCAAAAATAGGCGCAGCCGAGCTGGCTTGTTGCCCTCGTCGTAGAGCTCTTGGACAATTTTCCAACAGTATGTTGTGCGCTGCGTAACTCCTTTCGGATCAAAAGTTAAGGGCACCGGAGTGACGAATACTTTGTCACAAGCCCCACGCCCTCTGTTTGCTGGCCCAGCCTCTACGTGAAGTGAAGTTTTCTTGCCCAAGGTGCCGTGGGATTCGGTAATAGAAATGTTATGGATTAGGTTATTGTCCTTTTCGCGGCTAACGACGTACGATCCAGGATGAAAAAACAGCGCAAAAGAAGAAAAGTGTCCGGAAACTGATGAAAATGTTAAATTTTGGGACCCGAAATGAGGCACACCGGAGCAGGCTTGCTGCCCACATCATAGAGCTCTCGGAAAGCTTTCCAACGGTATGTTGTGCATCACATAACTCCTTACGGATCAAAAGTTACCAGCAATGGAGCAACGGATTCCTGGTCACAAGCACCACGCCCTCGGTTTGCGGGCCCATCCTTTACATGAAGTGAAGTTGTCTTGCCTAAGGTACCGTGGGATTCGGTAATAGAAATGTGATGGATTAGGTTATCGTCCTTTTATCGGCTCATGACGTACGATCCAGGACGGAAAAAAAGCGCAAAAGAAGAAAAGTATCCCAAACTAATGAAAATGTTAAATTTTAAGCTCCGAAAATAGGTGCAGCCTAGCAGACTTGCTGCCCACATCGTAGAGCTCTCGTAGAGCTTTCCAACGGTATGTTGTGCGCCACGTAACTCCTTACGGATAAAAAGTTACGGGCAACGGAGCGACATATTCCTAGTCACAAGCCCCATGCCCTCGGTTTGCGGGCCCACTTTCTACGTGAGGTTAAGTTGTCTTGCCCAAGGTGCCATGTGATTCGGTAATAGAAATGTGATGGATTAGGTTGTCGTCCTTTTCACGTCTCACGATGTACGATCCGGGATGAAAAAAAGCACAAAAGAAGAAAAATATTCCAAAACTGATGAAAATGTTCAATTTTGGACTCTGAAAATAGGTGTAGCCGAGCAAGCTTGCTGCCCAAGTCGTAGAGCTCTAGTAGAGCTTTGCAATGGTATGATGTGCGCCGCGTAACTCCTTTCGGATCAAAAGTTACGGGCACCGGAGCGACGGATTCCTGGTCACAAGCCCCACGCCCTGGGTTTGCCTCTACGTGAAGTGAAGTTGTCTTGCCTAAGGTGCCATGGGATTCGATAATAGAAATGAGATAGATTAGGTTGTCGTCCTTTTTGCGGCTCACGACATACGATCTGGGATAAAAAAACAGCGCAAAAGAAGAAAAGTATCCCGAATCTGATGAAAACATTAAATTTTGGACTTCAAAAATAGGCGCAGCCGAGCAGGCTTGTTGCCTTCGTCGTAGAGCTCTTGGACAATTTTCCAACAGTATGTTGTGCGCTGCGTAACTCCTTTCGGATCAAAAGTTAAGGGCACCGGAGCGACGGATACTTTGTCACAAGCACCACGCCCTCTGTTTGCTGGCCCAGCCTCTACGTGAAGTGAAGTTTTCTTGCCCAAGGTGCCGTGGGATTCGGTAATAGAAATGTGATGGATTAGGTTGTTGTCCTTTTCGCGGCTAACGACGTACGATCCGGGATGAAAAAACAGCGCAAAAGAAGAAAAGTGTCCGAAAATTGATGAAAATGTTAAATTTTGGGACCCAAAATGAGGCACACCCGAGCAGGCTTGCTGCCCACATCATAGAGCTCTTAGAAAGCTTTCCAACGGTATGTTGTGCATCACGTAACTCCTTACGGATCAAAAGTTACCAGCAACGGAGCAACGGATTCCTGGTCACAAGCACCACGCCCTCGGTTTGCGGGCCCATCCTTTACATGAAGTGAAGTTGTCTTGCCTAAGGTACCGTGGGATTCGATAATAGAAATGTGATGGATTAGGTTATCGTCCTTTTATCGGCTCATGATGTACGATCCAGGATGGAAAAAAAGCGCAAAAGAAGAAAAGTATCCCAAACTAATGAAAACATTAAATTTTAAGCTCCAAAAACAGGTGCAGCCTAGCAGACTTGCTGCCCACATCGTAGAGCTCTCGTAGAGCTTTCCCACGGTATGTTGTGCGCCATGTAACTCCTTACGGATCAAAAGTTACGGGCAACGAAGCGACGGATTCCTGGTCACAAGCCCCATGCCCTCGGTTTGCGGGCCCACTTTCTACGTGAGGTTAAGTTGTCTTGCCCAAGGTGCCGTGTGATTCGGTAATAGAAATGTGATGGATTAGGTTGTCGTCCTTTTCACGTCTCACGATGTACGATCTGGGACGAAAAAAAGCACAAAAGAAGAAAAATATCCCAAAACTGATGAAAATGTTCAATTTTGGACTCTGAAAACAGGTGTAGCCGAGCAAGCTTGCTGCCCATGTCGTAGAGCTCTAGTAGAGCTTTGCAATGGTATGATGTGCGCCGCGTAACTCCTTTCGGATCAAAAGTTACGGGCACCGGAGCGACGGATTCCTGGTCACAAGCCCTACGCCCTGGGTTTGCCTCTACGTGAAGTGAAGTTGTCTTGCCTAAGGTGCCATGGGATTCGATAATAGAAATGAGATAGATTAGGTTGTCGTCCTTTTTACGGCTCATGACATACGATCTGGGATAGAAAAACAGCGCAAAAGAAGAAAAGTATCCCGAAACTGATGAAAATGTTCAATTTTGGGGTCTTAAAAGAGGCGCAGCCGAGCAGGCTTGCTGCCCACGTCATAGAACTATCGTAGTGCTTTCCAACGGTATGTTGTGCACCACGTAACTCCTTACGGATCAAAAGTTACGGGCACCGGAGCGACGAATTCCTTGTTACAAGCCCTACACCCTCGGTTTACGGGCCCACTTTCTAAGTGAACTGAAGTTGTCTTGCCCAAGGTGCCATTGGATTCGATAATAGAAATATGATGGACTAGGTTGTCATCCTTTTCGCGGCTAACGACGTACAATCCGAGACGGAAAAATAGCGCAAAAGAAGAAAAGAGTCCCGAAAATGATAAAAAACATTCAATTTTGGGCTCCGAAAAGAGGCACAGTCGAGTAGGCTTGCTGCCCACGTCATAGAGCTCTCAGAGAGCTTTCCAACGGTATGCTTTCCGTTGCGTAACTCCTTACGGATCAAAAGTTACGGGCACCGGAGAGACGGATTCCTGGTCAAAAGCCCCATGCCCTCGGTTTGCAGGCCCATCCTCTACGTGAAGTGAAGTTGTCTTGTCCAAGGTGCCGTGGGATTCGGTAATAGAAATGTGATGGATTAGGTTGTCGTCCTTTTCGCGGCTCACGGCATACGATCCAGGATTAAAAAAAAGGGCAAAAGAAGAAAAGTATCCTGAAACTGATGAAAACGTTTGATTTTGGACTCCGAAAATAGATGTAGCCTAGCAGGCATACTGCCCAAGTCGTAGAGCTCTCGTAGAGCTTTCCAACGATATACTGTGCGCCGCGTAACTCCTTACAAATCAAAAGTTACGGGCACCGGAGCGACAGATTCCCGGTCACAAGCCCCACGCCCTCGGTTTGTGGGCCCAGCCTCTACGTGAAGTGAAGTTGTCTTACCAAAGGTTCCATGGGATTTGGTAACAGAAATGTGAGGGCTTTGGTTGTCGTCTTTTTCACGGCTCACGACGTACGATCCGGGACAGAAAAACAGAGCAAAAGAAGAAAAGTACCCCAAAACTGATGAAAATGTTCAATTTTGGGCTCTGAAAAGAGGCACAGCCGAGCAAGCTTGCTAACTACGTCGTAGAGCTCTCGGAGTGCTTTCCAACGGTATGCTGTTCGCCGCGTAACTCCTTACGGATCAAAAGTTACGGGCACCGGAGTGACAGAGTCCTGGTCACAAGCCCCACGCCCTCGGTTTGCGGGCCCAGCCTCTATGTGAAGTCAAGTTGTCTTGCCCAAGGTGTCGCCAGATTCGGTAATAGAAATGTGATAGACTAGGTTGTCGTCCTTTTCGTGGCTTACGACGTACGATTCGGGACGGCAAAACAGCGAAAAAGAAGAAAAGAGTCCCAAAACAGATGAAAACGTTCAATTATGGACTCAGAAAAGAGGCGCAGCCGAGCAGGCTTGCTGCCCTCGTCGTAGAGCTCTCGTAGAGCTTTCCAACGGTATACTGTGCGCCATGTAACTCCTTACGGATCAAAAGTTACGGGCACTGGAGCGACGGATACCGGGTCACAAGCCCCACGCACTTGGTTTTGCGGGCCTAGCCTCTACGTGAAGTGAAGATTTCTTGCCCAAGGTGTCATGGTATTTGTTAATAGGAATGTGATAGATTAGGTTGTCGTCCTTTTTGCGGCTCACGACGTATGATTCGGGACAAAAAAAAAGCGCAAAAGAATAAAAGCGTCCCGAAACTGATAAAAATGTTGGATTTTGGGCTTCGAAATGAGGCTCAGCTGAGTAGGCTTGCTGCCCACGTCGTAGAGCTCTCGGAGAGCTTTTCAACGTTTTGTTGTCCGCCGCGTAACACCTTACCCGATCAAAAGTTATGGGCACCAAAACGATGGATAACTGGTCACAAGCCCCACGCCCTCGGTTTGCGGGCCCTGCCTCTACGTGAATTGAAGTTGTCTTGCCCAAGGTGCCATGGGATTCGGTAATAGAAATGTGAGGATTAGGTTGTCGTTCTTTTCGCGGCTCACGACATACGATCCGGGACTGAAAAATAGAGCAAAAGAAGAAAAGTATCCCGAAATTGAAGAAAATGTTCGATTTTGGGCTCCAAAAAGAGGCGTAGCCGAGCAGGCTTGCTGCCCACATTGTAAAGCCCTCGTAGAGCTTTCCAACAGTATGTTGTGCGCTGCGTAACTCCTTACGGATCAAAAGTTATGGGCACCAGAGCGACGGATACCTGGTCACAAGTCCCAAGCCCTCGATTTGCAGGCCCAGCCTCTACGTGAAGTGAAGTTGTCTTGCCCAAGGTGCCGTGGGATTCGGTAATAGAAATGTGATGGATTTGGTTGTCGTCCTTTTCGCGAGTCACGACGTACGATCCGGGACGGAAAAACAACACAAAAGAAGGAGAATGTCCCAAAATTGATGAAAATGTTTGATTTTGATCTCTGAAAACAATCGCATCTGAGCATGCTTGCTGCCGCCATCATAGAGCCCTCGGAGAGGTTTCCAATGGTATGCTTTCCGTTGCGTAACTCCTTACAAATCAAAAGTTACGGGCACCGGAGAGACGGATTCCTGGTCAAAAGCCCCATGCCCTCGGTTTGCGGGCCCATCCTCTACGTGAAGTGAAGTTGTCTTGCCCAAGGTGCCGTGGGATTCGGTAATAGAAATGTGATGGATTAGGTTGTCGTCCTTTTCGCGGCTCACGGCATACGATCCAGGATAAAAAAAAAAGCGCAAAAGAAGAAAAGTATCCTGAAATGGATAAAAACATTTGATTTTGGACTCCGAAAATAGATGTAGCCTAACAGGCATGGTGCCCAAGTTGTAGAGCTCTCGTAGAGCTTTCCAACGATATGTTGTGCGCCGCGTAACTCCTTACAAATCAAAAGTTACGGGCACCAGAGCGACAGATTCCCGGTCACAAGCCCCACGCCCTCGGTTTGTGGGCCCAGCCTCTACATGAAGTGAAGTTGTCTTACCAAAGGTGCCATGGGATTTGGTAATAGAAATGTGAGGGCTTTGGTTGTCGTCATTTTCACGGCTCACAACGTACGATCCGGGACAGAAAAACAGAGCAAAAGAAGAAAAGTACCCCGAAACTGATGAAAACGTTCAATTTTAGGCTCTGAAAAGAGGCACAGCTGAGCAAGCTTCCTAACCACGTCGTAGAGCTCTCAGAGTGCTTTCCAACGGTATGCTGTTCGCCGCGTAACTCCTTACGGATCAAAAGTTACGGGCACCGGAGTGACGGAGTCCTGGTCACAAGCCCCACGCCCTCGGTTTGCGAGCCCAGCCTCTACGTGAAGTCAAGTTGTCTTGCCCAAGGTGCTGCCAGATTCGGTAATAGAAATGTGATAGACTAGGTTGTCGTCCTTTTCGCAACTTATGACGTACAATTCGGGACGACAAAACAGCGCAAAAGAAGAAAAGAGTCCCAAAACAGATGAAAACGTTCAATTTTGTACTCTAAAAAGAGGCGCAGCCGAGCAGGCTTGCTGCCCCCATCGTAGAGCTCTCGTAGAGCTTTCCAACGGTATACTGTGCGCCACGTAACTCCTTACGGATCAAAAGTTACGGGCACCGGAGCGACGGATACGGGTTACAAGCCCTACGCACTTGGTTTTGCGGGCCCAGCCTTTGCGTGAAGTGAAGATTTCTTGCCCAAGGGGTCATGGTATTTGTTAATAGGAATGTGATGGATTAGGTTGTCGTCCTTTTCGCGGCTCACGACGTACGATTCGGGACAGAAAAAAAGCGCAAAAGAATAAAAGTGTCCCGAAACTGATAAAAATGTTCGATTTTGGTCTTCGAAATGAGGCTCAGCTGAGCAGGCTTGCTGCCCAAGTCGTAGAACTCTCAGAGAGCTTTTCAACGTTTTGTTGTCCACCGCGTAACACCTTACCCGATCAAAAGTTATGGGCACCAGAGCGACAGATAACTGGTCACAAGCCCCACGTCCTCGGTTTGCGGGCCCTGCCTCTACGTGAATTGAAGTTGTCTTGCCCAAGGTGCCATGGGATTCGGTAATAGAAATGTGAGGGATTAGGTTGTCGTTCTTTTCGCGGCTCACGACATACGATCCGAGACTGAAAAACAGAGTAAAAGAAGAAAAGTATCCCAAAACTGAAGAAAATGTTCAATTTTGGGCTCCAAAAAGAGGCGTAGCCGAGCAGGCTTGCTGCCCACATTGTAAAGCTCTCGTAGAGCTTTCCAACGGTATGTTGTACGCTGCATAACTCCTTATGGATCAAAAGTTATGGGTACCAGAGCGACGGATACCTGGTCACAAGTCCCAAGCCCTCGATTTGCAGGTCCAGCCTCTACATGAAATGAAGTTGTCTTGCCCAAGGTGCCGTGGGATTCAGTAATAGAAATGTGATGGATTTGGTTGTCGTCCTTTTCGCGAGTCACGATGTACCATCCGGGGCGGAAAAACAGCACCAAAGAAGGAGAGTGTCCCAAAATTGATAAAAATGTTCGATTTTGATCTCTGAAATCAATCGCATCTGAGCATGCTTGCTGTCGCCGTCATAGAGCTCTCGGAGAGGTTTCCAACGTTATGTTGTGCGTCGCGTAACTCTATACGGATCAAAAGTTATGGGCACCAGAGCGACGGATACTTGGTTACAAGCCCTACGCCCTCGGTTTGTGGACCCATCCTCTAAGTGAAGTGAAGTTGTCTTGACCAAGGTGCCGTGGGATTTGGTAATAGAAATGTGATGGATTAGGCTGTTGTCCTTTTCGCGGCTCACGACGTACGATCCGGGACGAAAAAACAGCGCAAAAGAAGAAAAGTATCTCGAAACTGATGAAAATGTTCTATTTCAGGCTCCAAAAAGATGAGCAGCCGAGCAGGATTGTTGCCCACGTCGTAGAGCTATGGGAGAGCTTTCAAACGGTATGCTGTGTGCCGCGTAACTCTTTACAGATCAAAAGTTATGGGTACCGGAGTGACGAAAAAATAGCGCAAAAGAAGAAAAGTATCCCGAAACTAATGAAAATGTTTGATGGCTTTGAAAAGAGGCTCAGTCGAGCAGGCTTGCTGCCCATATCGTAGATCTCTCGAAGAGCTTTCCAACGTTATGTTGTGCGCTATTTAACTCCTTACGGATCAAAAGTTATGGGCACCGGAGCGACGGATACCTGGTCACAAGCCCCACGCCCTCGGTTTGCGGGCCCAACCTCCACGTGAAGTGAAGTTTTTTTTACCCAGGGTGATGTGGTATTCGGTTATAGAAATGTGATGGATTAGGTTGTTTTTCTTTTCGCGGCTCACGACGTACGATCCGGGACAGAAAAAAAGCGTCAAAGTAGAAAAGTATCCTGAAACTAATGAAAATGTTCAATTTTGGGCTCCGAAAAGCGGCGATGCTGAGCAGGCTTGCTACGCACGTCGTAGAACTCTCGGAGAGCTTTCCAACGGTATGCTGTGCGCTGCGTAACTCCTTACGGATCAAAAGTTTTGGGCACTGGAGCGACGTATGCTTCGTCACAAGCCCCACGCACTCGGTTTGCTGGCCCAGCTTCTACGTGAAGTGAAGTTGTCTTGCCCAAGGTGCCATGGGATTCGGTAAAAAAAATGTGATGGATTAGGTTGTCGTGCTTTTTGCGGCTCACGACGTACGATCCGGGACGGAAAAACAGCGCAAAACAAGAAAAGTGTCCCAAAACTGATGAAAACGTTCGATTTTAGGCTTCGAAAATAGATCAACCGAGCAGGCTTGCTACACATGTCGTAGAGCTCTTGGAAAGCTTTCTAACTGTATGCTATGCGCCGCGTAACTCCTTACGGATCAAAAGTTATGGGCATCGAAGTGACGAATACCTGGTCACAAGCCCCACGCCCTCGGTTTGTGGCCCAGCCTCTGCGTGAAGTGAAGTTGTCTTGTCCAAGGTACTGTGGGATTCGGTAATAAAAATGTGATGGATTAGGATGTCGTCATTTTCGCGGCTCACGACGTACGATCCGGGATGGGAAAACATTGCAAAAGAAGAAAAGTATCCCAAAATTGATGAAAACGTTCGATTTTGGGCTCCGAAAATAGATCAGCCGAGCAGCCTTGCTGCCCACGTCGTAGAGCTCTCGGGGGACTTTCTAACGGTATGCTATGCGTCGCGTAACTCCTAGCGGATCAAATGTTATTGGCACCGAAGCGACGGATACTTGGTCACAAGACCCATGCCCTCGGTTTGTTGGCACAACCTCTATGTGCAATGAAGTTGTCTTGCCCAAGGTGCTATGGGATTCGGTAATAGAAATGTGATGGATTACGTTGTCGTCCTTTTCGCGGCTCACGACGTATGATCCGGGATTGAAAAATAGCGCAAAAGAAGAAAAGTATCCCAAAACAGATGAAAACGTTCGAATTTGGGCTCCGATAATAGGATCAGCCGAGCAGGCTTGCTGCCCACGTCGTGGAGCTCTCAGAGAGCTTTCCAATTGTATGTTATGCGCCGTATAACTCCTTACGGATCAAAAGTTATTGGGAACCGGAGCGACAGATACCAGGTCATAAGCCCCACGCCCTCGGTTTGCTGGCCCAGCCTCTATGTGAAGTGAAGTTGTCTTGCTCAAGGTGTCGTGGGATTTGGTAATAAAAATGTGATGGATTTGGTTGTCGTCCTTTTCGCGACTCATGACGTACGATCCGGGACAGAAAAATAGCACAAAAGAAGGAAAGTTTCTCAAAACTGATGAAAACGTTTGGTTTTGAGCTCTGAAAATAAGCGCAGACGATCATGCTTGCTACCCCCGTCATTGAGCTCTCGAAGAGCTTTCCAATGGTATGTTGTGCGCTGCGTAACTCCTTACAGATCAAAAGTTATGGGCACCGGAGCAACGGATACCTGGTCACAAGTCCTACGCCCTCGGTTTACGGGCCCAGCCTCTACGTGAAGTGAAGTTGTCTTGCCCAAGGTGCCATGGGATTCGGTAATAGAAATGTGATGGATTAGGTTGTAGTCCTTTTCGCGGCTGACGACGTACGATCCGGGACAGAAAAACAGCGCAAAAGAAGAAAAGTATCACGAAACTGATGAAAACGTTCTATTTTCGCCTCTGAAAAGAAGTGCAGCAGAGCAGGATTGCTGCCCACGTAGCAGAGCTCTCGGAGAGCTTTCCAACGGTATGCTGTGCACCGCATAACTCCTTACAGATCAAAAGTTATGGGTACTGGAGCGACAGATACCGGGTCACATGCCCCACACACTCGGTTTGCGGGCACAGCCTCTACTTATAGTGAAGTTGCCTTGCCGAAGGTGCCGTGGTATTCGGTAATAAAAATATGATGGATTAGGTTGTCGTCCTTTTTGCGGCTCACAACGTACGATCCGGGACGAAAAAACAGCGTAAAAAAATCAAAGTATCTCGAAACTGATAAAAATTTTAAATTTTGCGCTTTGAAGAGAGGCTCAGCCGAGTAGGCTTGCTACCCACATCGTAGAGCTCTTGAAGAGCTTTCCAATGTTATGTTGTGCGCTGTGTAACTCCTTACAGAACAACAGTTATGGGCACCGGAGCGATGGATACCTAGTCACAAGCCCAACACCCTCGTTTTGCGTGCCCAGCCTCTATGTGAAGTGAATTTGTCTTACCCAAGGTGCTGTGGGATTTGGTAATAGAAATGTGATGGATTAGGTTGTCATTTTCGCTGCTCACGACTTACGATCCGGGACGGAAACACAGCGCAAAAGAAGAAAAGTATCCTAAAACTGATGAAAATGTTCAATTTTGGGCTCCAAAAAGAGGCACAACTGAGGAGGCTTGCTTCCCACATCGTAGAGCTCTCGGAGAGCTTTCCAACGATATACTGTGCGCCGCGTAACCCTTAGGGATCAAAAGTTTTGGGCACTGGAGCGACGTATACTTGGTCACAAGCCCCACACCCTCGGTTTGCTGGCCCAACCTCTACGTGAAGTGAAGTTGCCTTGCCCAAGGTGCCGTGGGATTCGGTAATAGAAATGTGATGGATTAGGCTGTTGTCCTTTTCGCGGCTCACGAAGTACGATCCGGGACGGAAAAACCGCGCAAAAGAAGAAATTGACCCAAAATTGATGAAAACGTTTGATTTTGGGCTCCATAAATAGATCAGCCGGGCAGTCTTGCTGCCAACATCATAGAGCTCTCGGAAAGCTTTCCCACGGTATGCTATGGGCCGCGTAACTCCTTATGGATCAATAGTTATAGGCATCAAAGCGACGGATACCTGGTCACAAGCCCCATGCCCTCGGTTTACGGGCCCAGCCTCTACGTGAAGTGAAGTTGTCTTGCCCAAGGTGCCGTGGGATTCGTTAATAGAAATGTGATGGATTAGGTTGTAGTTCTTTTTGCGGCTCATGACGTACAATCTGCGATGGAAAAATATTGCAAAAGAAGAAAAGTATCCCGAAACTATTGAAAATGTTAGATTTTGGGCTGCAAAAAAAGAAGCAGCTGAGCAGGATTGTTGCCAACGTCGTAGAATTTTTGGAGAGCTTTCCAACGGTGTGCGGTGCGCCGCGTAACTTCTTAGGGATCAAAAGTTATGGGCACTGGAGCGACGGATACTTGGTTACAAGCCCCACGCCCTCGGTTTGCAGGCCCAGCCTCTGCGTGAAGTGAAGTTGTCTTGCCCAAGGTGTCGTGGTATTCGGTAATAGAAATGTGATGGATTAGGTTGTTGTCCTTTTCGTGGATCACGACGTACGATCCAGGACTTAAAAAAATCACAAAGGAATAAAAGTGTCCCGAAACTGATGAAAACGTTCGATTTTGGGCTCCGAAATGAGGCTCACCTGAGCAGGCTTGCTGCCCACGTCGTAGAGCTCTCAGAGAGCTTTCCAACATTTTGCTGTGCGCCACGTAACTCCTTACCCGATCAAAAGTTATGGGCACTAGAGCGACGGATACCTGGTCACAAGCCCCACGCCCACCGTTTGCGGGCCCAGCCTCTACGTGAAGTGAAGTTGGCTTGCCCAAGGTGCCATGGGATTCGATAATAGAAATTTGATGGATTAGGTTGTTGTCCTTTTGGCGGCTCACGACGTACGATCCGGGACGGAAAAACAGCGCAAATGAAAAAAAGTATTCAGAAATTTATGAAAATGTTCAATTTTAGGCTCTAAAAAGAGGTGCAGCCGAGCAGGCTTGTTGCCCACGTCATAGAGCTCTTGGAGAGCCTTCCAACGGTATGATGTGCGCCGCGTAACTTCTTACGAATCAAAAGTTATGGGCACCTGAGCGACGGATACTTGGTCACAAGCCCCACGCCCTTGGTTTGCTGGCCCAGCCTCTACGTGAAGTGAAGTTGTCTTGCCCAAGGTGCTGTGGGATTCGGTAATAGAAATGCGATTGATTAGGTTGTCGTCCTTTTCGAAGCTCACGACGTACGATTCGGGACGAAAAAATAGCGCAAAAGAAGAAAAGTGTCCCGAAACTGATGAAAACGTTCGATTCTGGACTTCAAAAAGAGGCTCAGCCAAGCAGGCTTGCTTCCCACATCGTAGAGCTCTCGGAGAGCTTTCCAATGTTATGCCGTGCACCGCGTAACTCCTTACAATCAAAAGTTATGGGCACCGGAGCGACGGATAACTGGTCACAAGCCTCACGCCCTCGATTTGCGGGCCCAGCCTCTACATGAAATTAAGTTTTCTTACCCAAGGTGCCATGGGATTCAGTAATCGAGATGTGATGGATTAGGTTGTTGTCCTTTCCACGACTCACGACGTACTATCCGGGACCCAAAAACAGCGCAAAAGAACAAAAGTATCCCGAAACTGATGAAAATGTTCAATTTTGGACTCCGAAAAGAGGTGAAACTAAGCAACCTTCTTGCGCATGTCGTAGAGCTCTCAAAGAGCTTTCCAACGATACGCTGTACGCCGCGTAACTCCTTACGGATCAAAAGTTTTGGGCACCGGAACGACATATACTTGGTCACAAGCCCCACGCCCTCGGTATGCTGGCCCAGCCTCTACGTGAATTGAAGTTGTCTTGCCCAAGGTACTGTGGGATTTGGTAATAGAAATGTGATGGATTAGATTGTCTTCCTTTTCGCTGCTCACGACGTACGATCCGGGACGGAAAAATAGCGTAAAATAAGAAAAGTGTCCAAAAACTGATGAAAACGTTCGATTTTGGGCCATGAAAATAGATCAACCAAGTAGGCTTGCTGTCCATACCGTAGAGCTCTTAGAAAGCTTTCCAACGGTATGCTGTGCGTCGCGTAACTCCTTACGGATCAAAAGTTATGGGCATCGGAGCGACGGATACCTGGTCACAAGCCCCACGCCCTCGGTTTGTGGGCCCAACCTCTACGTGAAGTGAAGTTGTCTTGCCCAAGTTGCCATGGGATTCAGTAATAAAAATGTGATCGATTAGGTTGTTGTCTTTTTTGCAGTTCACGACTTACCATTCAGGACAGAAAAACAGCGCAAAAGAAAAAAAGTATCCCGAATCTGATGAAAATGTTCAATTTTGGGCTTCAAAAAGAGGCGCAGCCGAGCAGACTTACTGCCCGCGTCTTAGAGCTCTCGGAGAACTTTCCAACGGTATGCTGTGCATCCCGTAACTTCTTACTGATCAAAAGTTAAGGGCACCGGAGCGACGTATACTTGGTCCCAAGCCTCACCCCCTCGGTTTGCTGGCCCAGCCTCTACGTGAAATGAAGTTGTCTTGCCCAAGGTGTTGTGGGATTCGGTAATAGAAATGTGATTGATTAGGTTGTCATCCTTTTCGTGGGTCACGACGTACTATCTAGGATGGAAAAATAGCTCAAAAGAAGAAAAGTATCCCAAAACTGATGAAAATGTTTGATTTTGGGCTCTGAAAGTAGGATCAGCTGAGTAGGCTTGCTGCACACGTTGTAGAGCTCTCAGAGAGCTTTCCAACTGTATGCTACGCGCCGCATAACTCCTTACAGATCAAAAGTTATGGGAACCGGAGCGACGGATACCTGACCATATGCCCCACGCCCTCTATTTGCTGGCCCAGCCTCTACGTGAAGTGAAGTTGTCTTGCCCAAGGTGCAGTGAGATTCGGTAACAAAAATGTGATGGATTAGGTTGTCGTCCTTTTCGCGGCTCACGACGTACGATCCAGGACAGAAAAACAGCGCAAAAGAAGAAAAGTATCCCGAAACTGATGAAAACGTTTGATTTTAGGCTCTGAAAAGATTCGCAGACAAGCTGGATTGCTGCCCACGTCGTAGAGCTCTTGGATAACTTTCCAACTGTATGTTGTGCGCCGTGTAACTCCTTAAGGATCAAAAGTTATGGGCACTGGAGCGATGGATACTGGGTCACAAGCCCTACGCACTCGGTTTTGCAGGCCCAGCCTCTACGTGAAGTGAAGATTTCTTGCCCAAGGTGTCGTGGTATTCGGTAATAGGAATGTGAAGGATTAGGTTGTCCTCCTTTTCGCGGGTCACGACGTATGAACCGGGACAGAAAAAAAAAACGCAAAAGAATAAAATTGTCATGAAACTGATGAAAATGTTCAATTTTGGGCTGCGAAATGAGGCTCAGCTGAGCAGGCTTGTTGCCCACGTCGCAGAGCTCTCGGAGAGCTTTCCAACATTTTGTTGTACGATGCGTAACACCTTACCTGATCAAAAGTTATGGGCACCGAAGCAACGGATACCTAGTCATAAACCCCACGCCCTCCGTTTACAGGCCCAGCCTCTACGTGAAGTGAAGTAGTCTTGGCCAAGGTGTCGTGGGATTCGGTAATAGAAATGTGATCGATTAGGTTATTGTCCTTTTGGCGGCTCACGACGTCCGATCCGGGACGGAAAAATAGCGCAAAAGAAGTAAAGTGTTATGAAATTGATGAAAATGTTCAATTTTGATCTCCGAAAAGAGGCGCAGCCGAGCAGGCTTGTTGCCCATATCGTAGAGCTCTTGGAAAGCTTTTCAACGGTATGCTGTACGCCGCGTAACTCCTTACGGATCAAAAGTTACGGGTACCAGAGCGACAGATAATTGGTCACAAGCCCACACCCTCGGTTTGCGGGCCCAGCCTCTACATGAATTGAAGTTGTCTTGCCCAAGGTGCCATGGGATTCGGTAATAAAAATGTGATGTATTAGGTTGTTGTCCTTTTCGTGGCTCACGATGGACGATCCGGGACTGAAAAACAGCGCAAAAGAGGAAAAGTATCTTGAAACTGATGAAAAATTTTGATTTTGGGCTCCGAAAAGAGGCGTAACCGAGCAGGCTTGCTGCCCACGTTGTAGAGCTCTCGTAGAGCTTTCCAACGGTATGTTGTGCGCCGCGTAACTCCTTACGAATCAAAAGTTATGGGCACCAGAGCGACAGATACCTGGTCACAAGCCCCAAGCCCTCGATTTGCGAGCCCAGCCTCTATGTGAAGTGAAGTTGTCTTGTCCAATGTGCCGTGGGATTCGATAATAGAAAACTGATGGATTAGGTTGTCGTCCTTTTCGCGGCTCACGACGTACGATCCGGGACCAAAAAACAGCGCAAAAGAAGAAATGTGTCCCAAAATTGATGAAAATGTTTGATTTTGAGCTCCGAAAAGAGGCTCAGCCCTGTAGGCTTGCTGCCCACGTTGTAGAGCTCTCAGAGAGCTTTCCAACGGTATGCTGTGCGCCGCATAACTCCTTACGGATTAAAAGTTATGGGCACCGGTGCGACGGATACCTGGTCACAAGCCCCATGCCCTTGGTTTGCCGGCCCAGCCTCTACGTTAAGTGAATTTGTCTTGCCAAAGGTGTAGTGGCATTCGGTAATAGAAATGTGATGGATTAGGTTGTCATCCATTCCGCGGCTCACGACGTATGATGTGGGATAGAAAAACAGCGCAAAAGTAGAAAAGTATCCCAAAACTGATGAAAACGTTCGATTTTGGGCTACGCAAAGAGGCGCAGCCGAACAGGATTGCTGCCCACGTCGTAGAGCTCTCGGAGAACTTTTCAACGGTATGTTGTGCGCCGCGTAACTCCTTACGGATCAAAAGTTATGGGCACCGGAGCGACGGATACTTGGTCACAAGCCCCATGCCCTCGGTTTGCAGGCCCAGCCTCTACGTGAAGTGAAGTTTTATTGCCCAAGGTGCCGTGGTATTCGTTAATAGAAATGTGATGGATTAGGTTGTTGTCTTTTTCGCAGCTCACGATGTACGATCCGAGAGGAAAAACAATGCAAAAAAAGAAATGTGTCTTGAAACTGATGAAAATGTTCAATTTTGGGCTTCGAAAGGAGGCAAAGTCGAGCAAGCTTGCTGCCCACATCATAGAGCTCTCGAAGAGCTTTCCAACGTTATGCTGTGCGCCATGTTACTCCTTACGAATCAAAAGTTATGGGCACCGGAGTGACGGATTCCTGGTCACAAGCCCCACGCCCTCGGTTTGCAGGCCCAACCTCTACGTGAAGTGAAATTGTCTTGCCCAAGGTACTGTAGGATTCGGTAATAGAAATGTGATGGATTAGGTTGTCATCCTTTTCGCGGCTCATGACGTATGATACAGGATGAAAAAACAGCGCAAAAGAAGAATAGTATCCCAAAACTGATAAAAACATTCGATTTTGGGCTTTGAAAAGAGGCTCAGCCGAGCAGGCTAGCTGCCCACGTCGTAGAGCTCTCGGAGAGCTTTCCAACGTTATGTTGTGCGCCACATAACTCCTTACGGATCAAAAATTATGGGCACTAAAGCGACGAATACCTAGTCACAAGCCCCACACCCTTGGTTTGCGGGCCCAGCCTCTACGTGAAGTGAAGTTGTCTTACCCAAGGTGCCATGGTATTCGTTAATAGAAATGTGATGGATTAAGTTGCCGTCCTTTTCGCGGCTCACGACGTACGATCCGGGAGGAAAAACAGTGCAGAAGAAGAAATGTGTCCCGAAACTGATGAAAACGTTCGATTTTGAGCTCTGAAAGGAGGCTAAGCTGAGCAAGCTTGCTTCCCACGTCGTAGAGCTCTCGAATAGCTTTACTACGTTATGTTGTGCGCCGTGTTACTCCTTACGAATCAAAAGTTATGGACACCGGAGCGACGAATTCCTGGTCACAAGCCCAACGCCCTCGGTTTGCGGGCCTAACATCTATGTGAAGTGAAATTGTCTTGCCCAAGGTACCGTGGGATTCGGTAATAGAAATGTGATGGATTAGGTTATCGTTCTTTTCGCGGCTCACGACGTACGATCCGGGACAGAAAAACAGCGCAAGAGAAGAAAAGTGTCCCAAAACTGATAAAAACGTTCGATTTTAGGCTCCGAAAAGAGGCTCAGCCTAGTAGGCTTGTAGCCCACGTCGTAGACCTCTCGGAGAGCTTTCCAACGTTATGCTGTGCGCCGCGTAACTCTTTACGGATCAAAAGTTATGGACACTAAAACGACAGATACCTAGTCACAAGCCCCATACCCTTGGTTTGCGGGCCCAGCCTCTACGTGAAGTGAAGTTTTCTTGCTGAAGGTACCGTGGGATTTGGTATAAAAATGTGATGGATTAGGTTGTCATCCTTTTCGCAGCTCACGACGTACAATCTGGGAAGGAAAAACAGCGCAAGAGAAGAAAAGTATACCGAAACTGATCAAAACTTTCAATTTTGGGCTCCGAAAAGAGGTGCAGCCAAGAAGGCTTTTTGCCCACGTCATAGAGCTCTCGTAAGGCTTTCCAACGGTATGCTGTACGACGTGTAACTCCTTACGAATCAAATGTTATGGGCACCGGAGCGACGGATACTTGGTCACAAGCCCCACGCCCACGGTTTGCTGGCCCAGCCTCTACGTGAAGTTAAGTTGTCTTGCCCAAGGTGTCATGGGATTCAGTAATAGAAATATGATGGATTAGGTTGTCGTCCTTTTCGCGGCTCACGACGTACGATCCGGGACTGAAAAACAGCGCAAAAGAACAACAGTGTCCCAAAACTAAAGAAAACGTTTGATTTTGCGCTCCGAAAAAAGGCTCAGCTGAGTAGGCTTGCTACCCACTTCGTAGAGCTCCCGGAGAGCTTTCCAACGGTATGTTGTGCGCCGTGTAACTCCTTACGGATCAAAAGTTATGGGCACCGGAGCGACGGATACTTGGTCACAAGCCCAACGCCCTCGGTTTGCAAGCCTAGCCTCTTCGTGAAGTGAAGTTGTCTTGCCTAAGGTGCCGTGGGATTCGGTAATAGAAATGTGATGGATTAGGTTGTCGTCCTTTTTGCAGCTCACGATGTATGATCCGGGACCGAAAAACAGCGCAAAAGAAGAAATGTATCCCAAAACTAATGAAAACGTTCGATTTTGGGCTTCCGAAAAGAGGCTCAGCCGAGCAGGCTTGCTGCCCACGTCGTAGAGCTCTCGGAGTGCTTTCCAACGGTATACTGTACGCCGCGTAACTCCTTACGGATCAAAAGTTATAGGCACCGGAGCAACGGATACCTGGTCACAAGCCCCATGCTCTCGGTTTGCAGGCCCAGCCTCTACGTTAAGTGAATTTGTCTTGCCCAAGATGCCGTGGGATTCGGTAATAGAAATGTGATTGATTAGGTTGTCGTCCTTTCCGCGGCTTACGACATAGATTTGGGACAGAAAAACAGTGCAAAAGAAGAAAAGTATCCCGAAACTAATGAAAACGTTTGATTTTGGGCTCCGCAAAGAGGCGCAGCCGAACAGGATTGCTGCCCACGTCGTAGAGCTCACGGAGAACTTTCCAACGATATGCTGTGCACCGCGTAACTCCTTGCGGATCAAAAGTTATGGGTACCAGAGCGACGGATACATGGTCACAAGCCCCACGCCCTCGGTTTGCGGGCCCAGCCTCTACGTGAAGTGAAGTTGTCTTGCCCAAGGTGCCATGGTATTCGTTAATAGAAATGTGATAGATTAGGTTGTCGTCCTTTTCGCGGAGTGCATCTTATCCCCAAGTCAACTCAAAGTACTCAAAATCAACTCAAAATCAATCTCAAGTCAACTCAAAATCAATCTCAAGCCATGCATCAATTAATTCAAACATCCCCAAGTACTCAAAACAGTCCACACAACATCCCAATGTCACAATCCCAAGCAATTAATACCACACGAGAAGTTACAACAATTTTTCTAAGCATATAACCAAGTGAACCCTCATTGCAATAGGTTGTATTTCCACAATCATTAAGATAAGCAAACAATCTCCAATTCTAGTGAATAAGATTACAAATTAAAGCTTAATAAGTGAACTAAAATCAGAAACAGACCTTGCATCATTTGGAGTTCGAGATCAATAGTTATGGCCAAAACAGTGGGATCGCACAAAACTGTCCAGATTTGCACACATCTCAATAATTGTCATTTTTGAGGTCCTTAGGGTCAGATTTAGCCTTAGTCCATTTCTGACAAAAATTTCCAGAACTGACAAATCTAGCAGTACACCAAATTTCATGCATTTTGGATATCATTTACTAAGTCAAAAATGGGTTCGTTCTAGCAGGTCAGTGCATCTGCCAAAACCTGCTTCATTTTTCTAGATTTCCAGATTTGGACACATTTTAATGATTTGCCATTTTGAGGACCTTAGAGTCAAAATTAGCTTTGTCCTATTTCTGCGAAAAATGTTCAAAACTGGCCAAACTATCACCTAGAAATTTTCATGCATTTTCAACATCATTTGCCTAGCCAAACTCACCTCGAAACAACAAGTCAGAGAGCTGTCACATAATCCGATTGCACCTATCATCACTTTCAAGCCAAAATCTTGCCATGCATGGTTGTAAAAGCTTATGAACGAACATATAACTCAAGTACAGAAGCAAAGACATATATTTATGAGCATGCATGTGGATTTTTGAAGGATTTTCAAAAGGTTTTAGCCCTCACCTTAGCAATCAACCAAGAAGATGCACAAAACTTGTTGAAGCACAATTTTCTTCTTCTCCTTTGCCTAGCCGAGATTCCAACTAGATTTTCTCTATTTTTTCCTAGCTTAGTGACCAAGTTCTTAGTACATGCATATGGTTAGAACAAGAAGAAAAGAAATGGAAGCTTAAAAACTTACCTAGGGCCGAAATGAAGACTCTATGTGCTTGCATGCATCTTTTGAGTTAGCTACTTGCTTTCCTTTGCTTGGGCTTGCCTTGAATAACCATAGGATGATGAAGATGAGCTAAGATGGTAAGAAGTTCAGCCAAGGCCGAGAGAGAGAGAGTAGAATGAGAGGGAGAGAGAGAAAATGAGAGGAAAATGAAGGAAATGAAAAAAAAACAAAGGCCTTGAAGTTTGATGAAGCATGTTCGGCCTTGGGCAGCCCAATTTCAGCCTTTTTGTGTCTTCAAGGTGTAATTTAAAATTGCTAGCATGGGCAAGGTGTGTTTGGTCGAGCAAGGTGAAGAATTGAGGAGGGAAGGATGTGAGGCCTGACCTCGATTTGTGTGCGATACCTCGTTTCGTGTGCTCTAATCTAGATTTGCGTGCCTTGACCTAGGTTTAAGAATTGTGTTCGTTTTGTGTGCCATGCATTGAATTACGTGCATTCATTTAGGATTGCGTGCATTTACTTAAAAAATGTGCATTCGTCTCATAGTTTGTGTTCTACCTCGTAGTACGTGCCCTACACCTAGGAAAGCATGCTCTCACGCTAAACAAGAAAGCATCTTACACGAAGCACTAGACTATCAAATAATCCTACAAACTCCACTATCAATATTATAATCCTAAATCAACTCACTAGAAGACAAAAATTCACTAAACACTAAGCATTCCTTATTCTTTTTGCACTTCCAACACCCAATTAAATAATACTACAATAGATGACAAAAAATCAGAATTTTTATAGCCTTGGCCGACCACTAGGTGGTATTTGTGCATATGTGCTCAATTCAAATTGATTCTAGACAACTTATGACAATCCTATGACACAATTGCTTAAAAAATTGCTCAAAACCTTTGCAAAAGCCCACCTTTCTCGACCAAACATTCCTTGCCCATCCTAGGAATTTCAAATATGCTCTTGAAGACACAAAAAAAGCTAAATTATCAAGCCCTAGGCCGACCACTTGCTTCAAGATTTGCAAAGCCATCATTTTTTGTCATTTCTTGTTATTTTCCTTCTTTCTTCCTCACATTTCTCTCTATCCCTCTCTTTCTTCTCTCTCTCTCGGCCTTGGCTGAATCTCTTCACCTCCTAGCTCATCTTCATCATCCTATGGTTAATCAAGGCAAGCCAAAAGCAAAGGAACTCAACCAAGCTAGCTAGGTTGCAAGAAAACTCACATGCAAGCTCTTGAGTCTTCATTTCGGCCCTAGGTAAGTTTCTAAGCTTCCATTTCTTTTTTTCTTGTTCTAACCACATGCATGTACTAAGATCTTGGTCACTAAACTAGGAAAAATAGAGAAAATCAAGTTGGAATCTCAGCTAGGCAAAGAAGAAGAAGAAATTTGTGCTTCAACAAGTTTTGTGCATCTTCTTTGTTGATTGCTAAGGTGAGGGCTAAAACCTTTTGAAAATCCTTCAAAAATCCACATGCATGCTCATAAATGTATGTATTTTCTTCTGTACTTGAGTTATATGTTCGTTCATAAGCTTTTACAACCATGCATGGCAAGATTTTGGCTTGAAAGTGATGATAGGTGCAATCGGATTATGTGACAGCTCTCTGACTTGTGGTTTCGAGGTGAGTTTTGCTAGGAAAATGATGTTGAAAATACATGAAAATTGGTAGGTGACTATTTTGGCCAGTTTTGAATATTTTTCGCAGAAATAGGTCAAAGCTAATTTTGAATCTAAGGTCCTAAAAATGGCAAATCATTAAAATGTATCCAAATCTGGAAATCTGGAAAAATGAAACAGGTTTTGGCAGATGCACTGACCTTGTAGAACGAACAAGATTTGACTTAGTAAATGATATCCAAAATTAATGAAATTTGGTGTTATACTATATTTTTCAGTTCTGGACATTTTTGTCAGAAATGGACGAAGGCTAAATCTGACCCTAAGGACCTCAAAAACGACAATTATTGAGATGTGTGCAAATCTGGACAGTTTTGTGCGATCCCACTGTTTTGGCCATAACTATTGATCTCGAATTCCAAATGATGCAAGGTTTATTTCTGATTTTAGTTCACTTCTTAATATTTAATTTGATATCTTATTCACTCAATTTGGAGATTGTTTTCTTGTCTTAATGATTGTGGGAAAATAGCCTATTGCAGTGAGGGTTGCACTTGGATGTATGCTTAGAAAAATTGTTGTAATTTCTCTTGTGGTATTAATTGCTTGATATTGTGGCATTGGGATGTTGTGTGGACTGTTTTAAGTACTTGGGGATGTTTGAATTAATTGATGCATGGCTTGAGATTGATTTAAGTTGACTTAGGGTTTAATTGCACGGGTAAGCACGAAATGGAAACCCTAATAACTAGGTAAACTTGCTAAGTGTTAATCCTTTGGATATTGTGTGGAATTATATGCTTAGTAGGCTGCCCGTAGATGCCCTTATAGCCCTAAATGTGATTTTGATCATTGCATGTTGACAAATAGGCCTTTCTTGCATCCGAGCCCACGTAGATGTTGTTGCATGTTGAATAATCTTAAAATTTGATTATGTGGACTTTGAAATGAATTATATGACTTGATTTACATGTGTTACATGGCTGCCTGTTTAATGTTCATATAACTCCATATGCTTTTCAAGTGAAACTACTTGTCTATCCGTGCCTCGCTTGTTTATTTGTCAATGTGCAATCTTATGACTGTCCGGAGGCAACCTACTTTGTTGTCCTCCCAATGTAATATATTAAATGTCATAAATGTGCATTGCATACAAGGTTGCAACCTTTCATTCTGGCATGGTAGCGATCACGCACACCGGGCGGCATCGGGCTTGTTGGTGCACCCGTGACTACCATGGTACATATTCCTTCTCTCGCTTGGGGGCTAGACTTCCTCGGAGAGTTGGGTCGTTGTATTTCGGGGTACATCCGGAGTACACCCACTTGGCATGTTAAGGGGATGATTTGAAGTCGGCCGCAACCACTGAGAGCAAAAGCTCACCGTATCCTTTTTCTATATGTATAAGTACTCTCGCTTGGTTCTTGTAGAACCTCGGGGAGGAAAGACTGGTGATTGTATTCCTTTACTTTATATTATTGTTATGTACTTAATTGTACTATATTCATGCTTGCAAAAGGATTTTCATAAGTTGAACCGGAAAATGAGTTTCAAAACCTATTTCTCATTCCCCCTCGCTGAGTTCATAAGGACTCACCCTATTTTATCATCTCAGGTGAAGAAGATCAAGAACAAGTACCCGAGGACGATGTGCCTAACGATGATTCCTTGGAGTGATTGCCTGTCTTGTGTGCTTTGCGTGATTATGGCTACTTGTGAACTCTATGCTACTTGAAGACTATTTCTTTTATGTTACTTGTTGATTGTAATGTAAAAGACCCCCTTGTAATTTGGGGTCTAATTTTGGTTTGTACTATTATTTCTAGACAGACACTAGATACTGCTATGGTCGTTTTGCTATTACTATGGCTAGTAGATATAATAGGATTATGAAGTATTAGGTAAGGGCTAAGTAAAATGAACAAACCAAACCTTAAACAGGTACTCGCTATTAAGCTAAGATCAACAGGTACTTTTGTAACGAGGATAAACAAACAAACGAGACATAGTATCGTGCTAGGGTATAAATCAAACGAGACATCGAGATAACCAATATGCGTTTCAATTGATGGTAAATAGTAATCCTAGTTGGAAATGGAATTGAGATTGGAAAATTTTGAGGCGTTTAGAGAATTAGGCCAAACCAAGAGCCCAATTACAGCCGTTATGCTGCCGGTTTTTCAGAAAATTTTGAAGTTTAGACTAAAACATTAAGTGTTAAATCTTCATAAACGGTGAAGTATGTGATATGACCTGAATGTTTAGATCACACCCTAGTCTAACCTTAGAGGCCGGGATGGGGCGTGACATTTGGAGCAATTTTTTTATGCATTTGATAAGTGTTCTTGTCATAACTTGTCTAGAACCAATTTGAATTGAGCAACATGCACAAATACTACCTAGTTGGTCGGCCAAGGCTATAAAAATTCTGAATTTTGTCATCTATTGGAGTATTATTTAATTGTGTCTTGAAAGTGCAAAAAGAATAAGGAATAAAGAATAAGGAATGTCTAGCTTTTTGTGAGATTTTGTCTTCTAGTGGGTTGAATTAGTAATTTAATAATAGTTAATGGATTTTGTAGGATTAATTAATGACCTAGTGCTTCATGTAAGATACTTTCTTGTTTAGCGTGAGGGAACGCTTTCATAGGTCTAAGGCACGCACTACGAGGTAGGACACGAACTACGAGACGAACGCACGTTTTTCAAGTAGATGCATGCAAATCTAAATGAATGCACGTAATTCAATGCAAGGCACACAAAATGAACACAATTCTCAAACCTAGGTCAAGGCACGCAATTCTAGATTAGGGCACACAAAATGAGGTATCGCACGTAAATCGAGGTCGGGCCTTACATCCTCCCCTCCTTAAAAGAATTTCGTCCCAAAATTCAATATTACCTTAGAAATAAAGTTGGATATTGCTGCTCCATCTGGTCTCACCTTTCTCACGTTGCTTCTTCAACTCCATGATGATCCCACAGCACTTTCACCATTGGTATAGTTTTGTTGCGCAACTCCCGATCTTGTTGGTCTAGGATCTGAATGGGCTTCTCCTCGTAAGAAAAGTTCTCCCGAAGCTGCAACGGCTCTAGCTCCAAGATATGCGACGGATCAGGATGATACTTTCGCAGCATTGAAACATGAAAGACGTCGTGAATATTGGAGAGGTTCTGGGGTAATACTAGGCGATACACCAATTTGCCAACCTTCTCAATTATCTCAAATGGTCCTACAAACCTCGGGCTCAACTTTCCACCCTTGCCATGTTTAATCAGTCCCCTCCAGGGTGATATATTCAGGAACACCTTGTCGCCAACCTCAAACTCTAGGCTCCGTCTTCGGTGGTCTGCATAACTCTTCTGCCTGCTCTGGGCTGTAAGCATCTGTTTCCGGATGAGGTGGATATTATCAACAGTCTTCATAAGTTCAGGTAAAAGGGTCGAGTCAAAAGTCTTCGTCTCACCTACTTCATCCCAGTAAATTGGGGATCGACACTTACGTCCATACAATGCCTCAAATGGGGCCATCCCGATAGTGGCCTGATAACTATTATTATAAGCAAACTCCGCTACAGATAGATATTTATCCCAACCTTTCCCGAAGTCTAAAACACACGCCCTCAGCATATCCTCTAGAATCTGAATAGTTCTCTCCGATTGTCCATCAGTCTGAGGGTGATAAGCCGTGCTGAAACTCAACTTCGTTTCCAAAGCTTCTTGCAATCTCTTCCAAAATCGGGAAATAAAACGAGGATCCCTATCTGATACAATACTCACAGGCATTCCGTGCTATTTTACAATTTCCGCTACATACATATCTCCCAATTTCTCAGGACTATCCTCCTTGTTCCTCGGTAAAAAGTGCGCTGACTTAGTCAATCTATCCACTATGACCCAAACGGCGTCATGACCCTTTTGCGACCTGGGCAGGTCCATAACAAAATCCATAGTTATATGTTCCCATTTCCATTGAGGAATCTCCAACGGCTGAAGTAAACCTGCGGGTCGTTGATGTTCCGCTTTGACTCTCTGGCAAGTCAAACACCGTGCCACAAACTCCACAATCTCTCTCTTCATGTTATTCCACCAATAGTGTTGCTTCAAATCCCGGTACATCTTTGTTCCGCCGGGGTGAATAGTATATCTTGAATTATGGGCTTCTTCAAGAATCTTCTTTTTCAGCTCTAGCTCATTGGGAACACAAATCCGATTCCTAAACCTCCAAATACCATTACCATGAAACTTGAAATCTGCGTTGCTTTCTTTAATCTTTTGAAATTGTTGGTCCTTCTATTGAGCCTCCTGTAACTCAGACAACAAGGTCGATTGAACTTGAGTAGTGGCAAAAAGTTACCCTTTCCGAGTCAATTGTGGTTTCCACAAATATGCTTCCTCCAACAACTCTTACACCTTGGCTTCTAGTTTTGCCATGCTCGCTTTTCTACTTAAGGCATCTGCAACTACATTTGCTTTACCAGGCACATAATTGATTGTGTAGTTATAATCATCCAAAAGCTCTATCCACCGCCTTTGCCTCATATTCAACTCTTTTTGTGAGAACAAGTATTTCAAGCTCTTGTGATCAGTAAATACTTCAAACTTGTTACCCCACAGATAATGCCTCCATTTCTTGAGTGCAAACACAATAGCCGCCAACTCCAAATCATGTGTCGGGTAATTCAATTCATACGACTTTGGTTTCCTAGAAGCATACGCAATCACTCTTCCATTTTGCATCAACACACAACCCAATCCTTCTTTTGAAGCATCGCTATAGATTACAAAACCTTGACTTCCTTCTTGCAGTGCAAAAACAGGTGCGGTGGTCAATCTTTTCTTCAACTCTTGGAAGCTGTTCTCACACTTATCATCCCACACGAACTTTGTTTTCTTTTGAGTGAGCTTTGTAAGCGGTCCTGCAATCTTAGAGAAATCTTTCACGAATCTCCGATAATAGCCGGCTAGACCAAGAAAACTCTGAATCTCCGTAACATTCTCCGGCTTCTTCCAAGACATCACTGCTTTTATCTTTGTTGGATCCACCGCTATTCCCTCTTGGGATATAATATGCCCCAAAAATGCAATCTGTTGCAACCAAAATTCACACTTGCTAAACTTTGCATACAATTGATGCTCTCAGAGTTCCTGCAGTACCAACAGCAGATGTTGCTCATGCTGCGCCTCAGATTTCGAGTATACCAAAATATCATCAATGAAGATCACTACAAATTGGTCCAAGTAGGGTTGAAACACCCTGTGCATCAAATCTATAAAAGCTGCAGGGGCATTGGTTAGTTCAAAAGGCATCACTACATATTCATAATGCCTATATCTCGTCCTGAAAGCCGTTTTAGGCATATCTTCCTTTTTGATCCGCAATTGATAATACCCTTGCCTCAAGTCGAGTTTCGAATATACTTTGGCTCCTTGCAGTTGATCAAATAACTCGTCGTTCAGGGGAAGTGTGTATTTATTCTTGACAGTCACTTGGTTCAATCCTCAGTAGTCGATGCATAGCCTCAACATTCCGTCTTTCTTCTTTACAAATAGAACTGGTGCACCCCACGGTGAAGAACTTGGTTGAACAAATCCCTTCTTCAGCAATCCCTGCTATTGGTCCTTCAATTCTTGTAGCTCGGCCGGTGCCATACGATAAGGAGCTTTAGATATCGGCTGGGCGCCAAGCAGTAACTCTATAACAAACTCGATTTCCCGATTTGGGGGTAAACCGGGCAATTCTTCTGGAAACACATCCGCATAATCTTTGATCACTGGCATCTCCTCCAACTTAGCTTTGTCCGACGGCTTGTTGATAAGGTAAGCTAAGTATCCGCTACACCCTTTTCTCAAGGACTTCACTGCTTTCGTAGATGAAATGATAGAACTCCCGGTGAAATCTCTTTGACCCATTACCTCCAGTATTGGTTGACCAAGTACTCAGAACGTTATAATCTTCGCCCGGCAATCTAGTTGGACATGATGTTTTGCCAACCAGTCCATCCCTAAAATGACCTCATAGTCTCGAAAAGGTAATACAATAAGATTGGCTGAGAATTCCCTATCCTTAATTTGGATTTTACATGCTCTACAAGCTGAGCTAGTAACAAGTTTAGAACCCATCGGAGTACCAACTTCTACTTCGTATAGCAAACATACAACTTTCAATTTCACACGTTCTACACATAAGGGAGTAATAAATGAATGAGTAGCACCCGGATCAATTAGCACCTTAACAGGTTGATTCAGTATGAAGAATGTACCTTCAACAACAGCGGTCTCATCTGGAAGCTCCTCGCACTCAATAGCATAAGCTCGAGCCTGAACTCTAGGAACTGGAGTCTTGCCTCTACCAGCTGGTTTAACCTGATTTTGTCCTGCCTGCCGTTTAGGGCAATCCTTGATCTGATGTTGATCACTGCCACATCTCATACATCGTCCTGACTTCCTCCAACACTGGGCCTCGGTATGCCCCTTCTTGTCGCAATAAGAACAGCTGACAGACTGAGTAGCAAGTGAACTACCTGTGGATCCGCGGGTGGAAGAGGCTGATGGCGCTTACGTCGGGCCACGGTTATTCACTGGTCTGTTCTGGCTCTGGCCTTGACTACGACTCTGACTCTAAAATTTCCTCTGCTGACCTGGAGGCTGGTATGGTTTCTTGTTCGGCTGACTCAAACCGGCTCTATCAAGTTTCCTCTTCTCAACTCGAGTGGCAGCAGCAAAAAAAGCATAATAGGTATCGAAGTCATGAGAAGCGAACTGGTCCTAAATCTCTGGCCTCAATCCGGTAGTAAATTTTCACATCTTCACCTCCGGAGTACTAACCATATATTGAGCATAACGGGACAGTCGGTCAAAACGAGCCTGGTACTGGGCCACCGTCATGTTACCCTGGGTCAAGTGCATGAACTTCTCAATCCGCCTCTGCCTGGAAACTACAGGTACATATTTCTCCTTGAATGCCTTAACGAAATTCCCCTACAAGCGAGGTGTCTGATCAGTTTCCCACAGTGCCTCTACAGTGTGCCACCAATGCTCAGCATCCCCGTGCAACAGAAACACTGCAAACTCCACCTTTTCTTCATTAGTATAATCAAGTGGCCTAAAAATCTTCTCAATCTCGGACAGCCAAGCCTCAACTTTCTCATCATCAACTTCCCCGTGGAATTTGGACTGGCGAAAGTCAAGAAACTGCCTCATTCTGCTATGTCTCCTATGGTTACCATCATTCCTATTGTTGTTGTTGTTATTGTTGGCCTCTCGTGCATCTTGGCGCTCCATCACCCATGATACGCGATCCATGGCATTTTCCATCATGTTAAACATAGCTATACCGGGATTAGTTTGATAGGCATCTCCGGTCTCTTGGGGTTCACCGCTCCTATTAGTAGTGCGGGTGCTAGGGCCAGCCATCTATAGGCACAGATTACGATGTGCAATTTATTGAAATACGACAAACAAGAATTTAATGCATAAGATATGCAACATAATTTAGATACATAATTCTAGAAATAATTAAGACATGTTAAACACTTAAGCACATAGAACATAGAAGGCACATTAACATTATCACACAATAACAAGTCATCCTAATTATCTTAGGGCTCTACCCATGGTTCGAGAGTTAAACCCGGCTTAAGCAATCTAAGCTCTGATACCATTCTAATATAAGGTGTCACGCCCCAACCTGGCCTATAAGGTTAGACTAGGGTGTGATCTAAACATTCAAGTTATATCACGTACTTAACCGTTTATGAAGATTTCACACTTAATGTTTTTGGCCTAAACTCTAAAATTTCCGGAAAACCGGCAGCATAACAGCTGTAATTGAGCTCTTTGGTTTGGCCTAATTCTTTAAACGCCTCAAATTTTTCCCATATCAATTTCATTTCCAACTAGGATTACCATTTAACATCAATTGAATTGCCTATTGGTTATTTCGACGTCTCGTTTGATTTATAACCTAGCATGATGCTATGTCTCGTTTGTTTGTTTATCCTCGTTACAAAAGTACCTGTTGATCTTAGCTTAATAGCGAGTACCTATTTAAGATTTGGTTGGTTCATTTTACTTAGCCCTTACCTAATACTTCATAATCCTATTATAGCTACTAGCCATAGTAATAGCAAAACGACCATAGCAGTATCTAGTATCTGTCTAGAAATATCAGTACAAACCAAAATTAGACCCCAAATTACAACGGGGGTCTTTTACATTACAAATAACAAGTAACATAAAAGAAATAGTCTTCAAGTAGCATAGAGTTCACAAGTAGCCATAATCACGCAAAGCACACAAGACAGGCAATCACTCCAAGGAATCATCGTTAGGCACATCGTCCTCAGGTACTTGTTCTTGATCTTCTTCACCTGAGATGATAAAAGAGGGTGAGTCCTTATGAACTCAGCGAGGGGGAACGACAAATAGGTTTTGAAATTCACTTTCCGGTTCAACTTATGAAAATCCTTTTGCAAGCATGAATACAACACAATTAAGTACAGAATAATAATACAAAAGTAAAGGAACACAATTAACAGTCTTTCCTCCCCGAGGTTATCTAGGAACCAAGCGAGAGTACTTACACATATAGAAAAAGGATACGGTGATCTTTTGCTCTCAGTTGTTGTGGCCGACTTCAAATTATCCCTTTAACACGCCAAGTGGGTGTACTCCGGATGTACCCCGAAATCCTACGATCGAACTCTCCGAGGAAGTCTAGCCCCCAAGCGAGAGAGGGAATAGGTACCATGGTAGTCACGGGTGCACCGGTAAGCCCGATGCCGCCCGGTGTGTGTGATCGCTACCATGCCAGAATGAAAGGTTGCAACCTTGTATGCAATGCACATTTATAACATTTAATATATCACATTGGGAGGACAACAAAGTAGGTTGCCTACGGACAGTCATAAGATTGCACATTGACAAGTAAACAAGCGAGGCACGGATAGACAAGTAGTTTCACTTGAAAAGCATATGGAGTTATATGAACATTAAACAGGAAGCCATGTAACACATGTAAATCAAGTCATATAATTCATTTCAAAGTCCACGTAATCAAATTTTAAGATTATTCAACATGCAACAACATCTACGTGGGCTCGGATGCAAGAAAGGCCTATTTGTCAACATGCAATGATCAAAATCACATTTAGGGCTATAAGGGCATCTACGGGTAGCCTACTAAGCATATAATTCCACACAATATCCAAAGGATTAACACTTAGCAAGTTTACCTAGTTATTAGGGTTTCCATTTCGTGCTTACCCGTGCAATTAAACCCTAAGTCAACTTAAATCAATCTCAAGCCATGCATCAATTAATTCAAACATCCCCAAGTACTTAAAACAGTCCACACAACATCCCAATGCCACAATCTCAAGAAATTAATACCACAAGAGAAATTACAACAATTTTTCTAAGCATACATCCAAGTGAAACCCTCACTACAATAGGCTTTTTTCCCACAATCATTAAGACAAGAAAAAAATCTCCAATTCGAGTGAATAAGATATCAAATTAAAGCTTAAGAAGTGAACTAAAATCAGAAATAAACCTTGCATCATTTGGAGTTCGAGATCAATAGTTATGGCCAAAACAGTGGGATCGCACAAAACTGTCCAGATTTGCACACATCTCAATAATTGTCGTTTTTGAGGTCCTTAGGGTCAGATTTAACCTTAGTCCATTTCTGACAAAAATGTCCAGAACTGAAAAATATGGTAGAACACCAAATTTCATTAATTTTGGATATCATTTACTAAGTCAAATCTTGTTCATTCTACAAGGTCAGTGCATCTGCCAAAACCTATTTCATTTTTCCAGATTTGGATACATTTTAATGATTTGCCATTTTGAGGACCTTAGATTCAAAATTAGCTTTGGCCTATTTTTTGTGAAAAATGTTCAAAACTGGCCAAAATAGTCACCTACCAATTTTTATGCATTTTCAACATCATTTGCCTAGCCAAACTCACCTTGAAACCACAAGTCAGAGAGCTGTCACATAATCCGATTGCACCTATCATCACTTTCAAGCCAAAATCTTGCCATGCATGGTTGTAAAAGCTTATGAACGAACATATAACTCAAGTACAGAAGCAAATACATACATTTATGAGCATGCATGTGGATTTTTGAAGGATTTTCAAAAGGTTTTAGCCCTCACCTTAGCAATCAACAAAGAAGATGCACAAAACTTGTTGAAGCACAAATTTCTTCTTCTTCTTTGCCTAGCTGAGATTCCAACTTGATTTTCTCTATTTTTCCTAGCTTAGTGACCAAGCTCTTAGTACATGCATGTGGTTAAAACAAGAAGAAAAGAAATGGAAGCTTAGAAACTTACCTAGGGCCGAAATGAAGACTCAAGAGCTTGCATGTTAGTTTTCTTGCAACCTAGCTAGCTTGGTTGAGTTCCTTTGCTTTTGGCTTGCCTTGATTAACCATAGGATGATGAAGATGAGCTAGGAGGTGAAGAGATTCAGCCAAGGCCGAGAGAGAGAGAAGAATGAGAGGGAAAGAGAGAAGTGTGAGGAAGAAAGAAGGAAAATGACAAGAAATGACAAAAAATGATGGCTTTGCAAATCTTGAAGCAAGTGGTCGGCCTAGGGCTTGATAATTCAGCTTTTTTTGTGTCTTCAAGAGCATATTTGAAATTCCTAGGATGGGCAAGGAATGTTTGGTCGAGCAAGGTGGGCTTTTGCAAAGGTTTTGAGCAATTTTTTAAGCAATTGTGTCATAGGATTGTCATAAGTTGTCTAGAATCAATTTGAATTGAGCACATATGCACAAATACCACCTAGTGGTCGGCCAAGGCTATAAAAATTCTGATTTTTTGTCATCTATTGGAGTATTATTTAATTGGGTGTTGGAAGTGCAAAAAGAATAAGGAATGCTTAGTGTTTAGTGAATTTTTGTCTTCTAGTGAGTTGATTTAGGATTATAATATTGATAGTGGAGTTTGTAGGATTATTTGATAGTCTAGTGCTTCGTGTAAGATGCTTTCTTGTTTAGTGTGAAGGCACTCTTTCCTAGGTCTAGGGCACGCACTACAAGGTAGAAAACGAACTACGAAACGAATGCACGTTTTTCAAATAAATGCACGCAACCCTAAATGAATGCACGTAATTCAATGCATGGCACACAAAATGAACACAATTCTTAAACCTAGGTCAAGGCACAAAAATCTAGATTAGGGCACACGAAACGAGGTATCGCACACAAATCAAGGTCGGGCCTCACATCCTCCCCTTCTCAATTCTTCACCTTGCTCGACCAAACACACCTTGCCCATGCTAGCAATTTTAAATTACACCTTGAAGACACAAAAAGGCTGAAATTGGGCAGCCCAAGGCCGAACATGCTTCATCAAACTTCAAGGCTTTTGTTTTTTTTTTCATTTCACTCATTTTCCTCTCATCTTCTCTCTCTCCCTCTCATTCTACTCTCTCTCTCTCAGCCTTGGCTGAACTTCTTACCATCTTAGCTCATCTTCATCATCCTATGGTTATTCAAGGCAAGCCCAAGCAAAGGAAAGCAAGTAGCTAGCTCAAAAGATGCATGCAAGCACATAGAGTCTTCATTTCGGCCCTAGGTGAGTTTTTAAGCTTCCATTTCTTTTCTTCTCGTTCTAACCACATGCATGTACTAAGAGCTTGGTCACTAAGCTAGGAAAAAATAGAGAAAATCTAGTTGGAATCTCGGCTAGGCAAAGGAGAAGAAGAAAATTGTGCTTCAACAAGTTTTGTGCATCTTCTTGGTTGATTGCTAAGGTGAGGGCTAAAACCTTTTGAAAATCCTTCAAAAATCCACATGCATGCTCATAAATATATGTCTTTGCTTCTGTACTTGAGTTATATGTTCGTTCATAAGCTTTTACAACCATGCATGGCAAGATTTTGGCTTGAAAGTGATGATAGGTGCAATCGGATTATGTGACAGCTCTCTGACTTGTTGTTTTGAGGTGAGTTTGGCTAGGCAAATGATATTGAAAATGCATCAAAATTGGTAGGTGACTAGTTTTTCCAGTTTTGAACATTGTTCACAGAAATAGGCCAAAGCTAATTTTGACTCTAAGGTCCTCAAAATGGCAAATAATTAAAATGTGTCCAAATTTGGAAATCTGGAAAAATGAAGCAGGTTTTGGCAGATGCACTAACCTTGTAGAACGAACCAGATTTGACTTAGTAAATTATATCCAAAATGCATGAAATTTGGTGTGCTGCTATAGCTTTCAGTTCTGGACATTTTTGTCAGAAATGGACTATGGCTAAATCTGACCCTAAAGACCTCAAAAACGACAATTATTGAGATGTGTGCAAATCTGGACAGTTTTGTGCGATCCCACTGTTTTGGCCATAACTATTGATCTCGAACTCCAAATGATTCAAGGTCTATTTATGATTTTAGTTCACTTCTTAAGCTTTAATTTGACATCTTATTCATTGGAATTGGAGATTTTTTGCTTATCTTAATGATTGTGGGAAAACAGCCTATTGCAGTGAGGGTTCACTTGGTTATATGCTTAGAAAAATTGTTGTAACTTCTCGTGTGGTATTAATTGCTTGGGATTGTGACATTGGGATGTTGTGTGGACTGTTTTGAGTACTTGGGGATGTTTGAATTAATTGATGCATGGCTTGAGATTGATTTTGAGTTGACTTAGGGTTTAATCACACGGGTAAGCACGAAATGGAAACACTAATGACTAGGTCGTCTTGCTAAGTGTTGATCATTTGGATATTGTGTGGAATTATATGCTTAGTAGGCTGCCCGTAGATGCCCTTATAGCCCTAAATGTGATTTTGATCATTGCATGTTGACAAATAGGCCTTTCTTGCATCCGAGCCCACGTAGATGTTGTTGCATGTTGAATAATCTTAAAATTTGATTACGTGGACTTTGAAATGAATTATATGACTTGATTTACATGTGTTACATGGCTGCCCATTTAATGTTCATATAACTCCATATGCTTTTCAAGTGAAACTACTTGTCTATCCGTGCCTCGCTTGTTTACTTGTCAATGTGCAATCTTATGACTGTCCGGAGGCAACCTACTTTGTTGTCCTCCTAATGTGATATATTAAATGTCATAAATGTGCATTGCATACAAGATTGCAACCTTTCATTCTGGCATGGTAGCGATCACACACACCGGGCGGCATCGGGCTTGCTAGTGCATCCGTGACTACCATGGTACCTATTCCCTCTCTCGCTTGGGGGCTAGACTTCCTCGGAGAGTTGAGTCGTAGGATTTCGGGGTACATCCAGAGTACACCCACTTGGCGTGTTAAGGGGATGATTTGAAGTCGGCCGCAACCACTGAGAGCAAAAGCTCACCGTATCCTTTTTCTATATGTATAAGTACTCTCGATTGGTTCCTGGAGAACCTCGGGGAGGAAAGACTGGTAATTGTATTCCTTTACTTTATATTATTGTTATGTACTTAATTGTACTATATTCATGCTTGCAAAAGGATTTTCATAAGTTGAACCGGAAAATGAGTTTCAAAACCTATTTCTCGTTCCCCCTCGCTGAGTTCATAAGGACTCACCCTATTTTATCATCTCAGGTGAAGAAGATCAAGAACAGGTACCCGAGGACGATGTGCCTAACAATGATTCCTTGGAGTGATTGCCTGTCTTGTGTGCTTTGCGTGATTGTCGCTACTTGTGAACTCTATGCTACTTGAAGACTATTTCTTTTATGTTGAAGTTGTATTCTCCAAGGTGCCATGGGATTCGGTAATAGAAATGTGATGGATTAGGTTGTCGTCCTTTTCGCGTCTCACGACGTACGATCTGGGACGAAAAAAAAGCGCAAAAAAATAAAAGTATCCCGAAATTGATGAAAAGGTTTGATTTTGGGCTCCGAAAAGAGTCGCAACCAAGCTAGCTTGCTGCCCAAGTCGTAGAGCTCTCGTAGAGCTTTCCAACAGTACGCTGTGTGCCGCGTAATTACTTACGGATCAAAAGTTATGGGTACCAGAGCGACGGATACCTGGTCACAGGCCCCACACGCTCGGTTTGCGGCCCTAGCCTCTACGTGAAGTGAAGTTGTCTTGCCAATGTGCCATGGGATTCGATAATAGAAATGTAATGGATTAGGTTGTCGTCCTTTTCGCGGATCACGACGTACGATCGGGGATGAAAAAACAGCGTAAAAGAAGAAAAGTGTCCTGAAACAGATGAAAATGTTCAATTTTGGGCTTTGAAAAGATGTTCAGCCGAGCAAGCTTGCTGCCCACGTCGTAGACCTCTCAGAGAACTTTCCAACGGTATGTTGTGCCCCACGTAACTGTTACGGATCAAAAGTTATGGCCACCGAAGCGACGGATACCTGGTCACAAACCCCACGCCCATGGTTTGCGGGCTCAGCCTCTACGTGAAGTGAAGTTGTCTTGCCCAAGGTACCGTGGGATTTGGTAATAGAAATGTGATGCATTAGGTTGTCGTCCTTTTCGCAGCTCACGACAAACGATCCGAGACGAAAAATCTACGCAAAAGAAGAAAAGTATCCCGAAACTGATGAAAACGTTCGATTTTTGGCTCCGAAAAGATGAACATCCGAGCAGGATTGCTGCCCACGTCGTAGACCTCTCGGAGAGCTTTCCAACGGTATACTGTGCGCCGCATAACTCCTTACGGATTAAAAGTTATGGGCACCGGAGCGACGGAAACCTGGTCACAAGGCCCACGCCCTCGGTTTCCTGGCCCAGCCTCTACGTGAAGTGAAGTTGTCTTGCCCAAGATGCCATGGTTTTCGGTAATAGAAATGTAATGGATTAGGTTGTCGTCCTTTTCGCGGCTCACGACGTATGATCCGGGAGGAAAAATAGTACAAAAGATGAAAAGTGTCCCGAAACAGATGAAAAAGTTCGATTTTGGGCTCCAAAAAGAGGCTAAGCCGAGCAGGCTTGCTGCCCACATCGCAAAGCTCTCGAAGAGCTTTCCAACGTTATGTTGTACACCGCATAACTCCTTACGAATCAAAAGTTATGGGCACCGGAGCGACGAATATCTTGTTACAAGCCCCACGCCCTCTGTTTGCGGGCCAAGCCTCTACATGAAGTGAAATTGTCTTGCCCAAGGTGCCGTGGGATTCAGTTATAGAAATGTGATGGATTAGGTTGTCGTCCTTTTCGCGGCTCACGACGCACGATCCAGGACGGAAAAACAGCGCAAAAGAAGAAAAGTTTCCCGAAACTGATGAAAATATTTGATTTTGGGCTCCGAAAAGAGGCTCAGTCGAGCAGGCTTGCTGCCCACATCGTAGAGCTTTCGGAGAGGTTTCCAGCGGTATGTTGTGCGCCGCGTAACTCCTTACGAATAAAAAATTATGGGCACCGGAGTGACAAATACCTGGTCACAAGCCCTACGCCCTCGATTTGCGGGCCCAGCCTCTACATGAAGTGAAGTTGTCTTGCCCAAGGTGCCGTGGGATTTGGTAATAGAAATATGATGGATTAGGTTGTCGTCCTTTTCACGGCTTACGACGTACGATCCGGGACAGAAAAATAGCGCAGGAGAAGAAAAGTATCCCAAAACTGATGAAAACGTTCTATTTTTGGCTATGAAAAGATGCACAGCTGAGCAGGATTGCTGCCCACATCGTAGATCTCTCGGAGAGCTTTCCAATGATATGTTGTGCGCCGCGTAACTCCATACGGATCAAAAGTTATGGGTACCGTAGCGACGGATACCGGGTCACAAGCCCCACCCACTCGGTTTGCGGGCACAGCCTCTACGTGAAGTGAAGTTATCTTGCCCAATGTGCCATGGTATTCGGTAATAAAAATGTGATGGATTAGGTTGTCGTCCTTTTCGCGGTTCACGACGTACGATCCGGGACGAAAAAACAGCGCAAAATAATAAAATTGTACCGAAACTGATGAAAACGTTCAATTTTGTGCAATGAAAAGCGGCTCAGCCGAGCAGGCTTGCTGCCCACATCGTAGAGCTCTCGGAGAGCTTTCCAACGTTATGTTGTGCGCCGTGTAACTTTTTACGGATCAAAAGTTATGGGTACCGGAGCGACGGATACCTAGTCCTAAGCCCCACGCCCTCGGTTTGCGGGCCCAGCCTCTATGTGCAGTGAAGTTGTCTTACCCAAGGTGCCGTGGGATTCGGTAATAGAAATGTGATGGATTAGGTAGTTGTCATTTTCGCGGCTCACAACGTACGATCTGGGACTGAAAAACAGCGCTAAAGAAGAAAAGTATCCCGAAATTGATGAAAAAGTTCAATTTTGGGCTACGAAAAGAGGTGCAGTTGAGCAGGATTGCTGCCCACGTCGTTGAGCTCTTCGAGAGCTTTCCAACGGTATGCTGTGCACCGCGTAACTCCTTAGGGATCAAAAGTTTTGGGCACTAGAGCGACGTATACTTGGTCACAAGCCCCACGCCCTCGGTTTGCCGGCCCAAGGTGCCGTGGTATTCGGTAATAGAAATGTGATGGATTAGGTTGTTGTCCTTTTTGTGGCTCACGACAGACGATCCGTGACGGAAAAACAGCATAAAATAAGAAAAGTGTCCCAAAATTGATGAAAATGTTCGATTTTGGACTCTGAAAAGAGGCTCAGCCGAGCAGGCTTGTTGCCCATGTCGTAGAGCTCTCGGAGATCTTTCCAACGTTATGATGTGTGACGCGTAACTCCTTACGGATCAAAAGTTATGGGCACCGGAGCGATGGATACCTGGTCACAAGCCCCATGCCCTCGGTTTGCGGGCCCAGCCTCTACGTGAAGTGAAGTTGTTTTGCCCAAGGTGCCATGGGATTCGGTAATAGAAATGTGAAGGATTAGGTTGTCATCCTTTTTGCAGCTCACGATGTACGATCCGGGACGAAAAAACAACGCAAAAGAAGAAAAGTATCTTGAAATTGATGAAAACGTTCTATTTTGGGCTCCGAAAAGATGTACAGCCGCGCAGGAATGCTACCCACGTCGTAGAGCTCTCGGAGAGCTTTCCAACGGTATGCTGTGCGTCGCGTAACTCCTTACGGATCAAAAGTTATGGGCACCGGAGCGATGGATACTGGGTCACAAGTCCCACTCACACGTTTTTGCGAGCCCAGCCTCTACATGAATTGAAGATTTCTTGCCCAAGGTGCCATGGTATTCGGTAATAGGAATGTGATGGATTAGCTTGTCGTCCTTTTCGCGACTCACGACGTACGATCCGGGATGAAAAAAAAAGGGCAAAAGAATAAAATTGTCCCGAAACGGTTGAAAATGTTAGATTTTGGGCTCCGAAATTAGGCTCAGCTGAGCAGGCTTGCTACCCACATCGTAGAGCTCTCGGAGATCTTTCCAACATTTTGTTGTGCGCAGCGTAACTCCTTACCCGATCAAAAGTTATGGGCACCGGAGCAACGGATACCTGGTCACAAGCCCCACGTCCTCCGTTTGCGGGCCCAGCCTCTACGTGAAATGAAGTTGTCTTGCCCAAGGTGCCGTGGGATTTGGTAATAGAAATGTGATGGATTAGGTTGTTGTCCTTTTGGCGACTCACGACGTACGATCCGGGACCCAAAAACAGCGCAAAAGAAGAAAAGTATTTTGAAATGGATGAAAACGTTCAATTTTGGATTCCGAAAAGAGGCGCAGCCGGGTAGGCGTGCAGCCCATGTCGTAGAGCTCATGCAGAGCTTTCCAACGGTATGCCGTGCGCCACGTAACTCCTTACGGATCAAAAGTTATGGGACCAGAGCGACGGATACTTGGTCACAAGTCCCACGCCCTCGGTTTGCTGGCCCAACCTCTACGTGAAGTGAAGTTGTCTTGCCCAAGGTGCCATGGGATTCGGTAATAGAAATGTGATGGATTAGGTTGTCGTCCTTTTCACGGCTCGCGACGTACGATTCGGGACGGAAAAACAGCGTAAAAGAAGAAAAGTGTCCTGAAACTGATGAAATTGTTCGATTCTGGATTCCAAAAAGAGGATCAGTTTAGCAGGCTTGCTGTCCACATTGTAGAGCTCTCGGAGAGCTTTCCAACGTTATGCTGTGCACCGCATAACTCCTTACGGATCAAAAGTTATGGGCACCGGAGCGACGGATAACTGGTCATAAGTCCCACGCCCTCGGTTTGTGGGCCCAGCCTCTACGTGAATTAAAGTTGTCTTGCCCAAGGTGCTGTTGGATTCGATAATAGAAATGTGATGGATTAGGTTGTCGTCCTTTTCGCGACTCACGACGTTCGATCCGAGACTGAAAAACAGTGCAAATTAAGAAAAGTATCCCGAAACTGATGAAAACATTCAATTTTGGGCTCTGAAAGGAGGCGTAGCCGAGAAGGCTTGTTGCCCACGTTGTATTGCTCTCGTAGAACTTTCCAACGGTATGCTGTGCGCCGCGTAACTCCTTACAAATCAAAAGTTATGGGCACTGGAGCGACGGATACCTGGTCACAAGCCCTAAGCCCTCGATTTGCGGGCCTAGCCTCTACGTGAAGTGAATTTGTCTTGTCCAATGTGCCATGGGATTTGGTAATAGAAATGTGATGGATTAGGTTGTCGTCCTTTTCGCGGCTCACGGCGTACGATCCGGGACGGTAAAACAGCGCAAAAGAAGAAATGTGTCCCAAAACTGATGAAAACATTCAATTTTGGGCTCCAAAAAGAGGTTCAGCCGAGCAGGCTTGCTGTCCACATCGTAGAGCTCTCGGAGAGCTTTCCAACGGTATGTTGTGCGCCGCGTAACTCCTTACAGATCAAAAGTTATGGGCACCGGAGCGACGGACACCTGGTCACAAGCCCCATGCCCTCGGTTTGCGGGCCCAGCCTCTATGTGATGTGAAGTTGTCTTGCTCAAGGTGCTGTCGAATTCAGTAATATAAATGTGATGGATTAGGTTGTCGTCCTTTTCGCGACTCACGACGTACGATCCGGGACAGAAAAACAGCGCAAAAGAAGAAAAGTATCCCGAAACTAATGAAAACATTCAATTTTGGGCTCGGCAAAGAGGCGCAGTCGAACAAGATTGCTGCCCACGTCGTAGAGCTCTTGGAGAACTTTCCAACGGTATGCTGTGCGCCGCGTAACTCCTTACGGATCAAAAGTTATGGGCACCGGAGCGATGGATACTTCGTCACAAGCCCCACGCCCTCGGTTTACGGGCCCAGCCTCTATGTGAAGTGAAGTTGTCTTACCCAAGGTGTCGTGGTATTTGTTAATAGAAATGTGATGGATTAGGCTGTCATCCTTTTCGCCGCTCACGACGTATGATCCGGGAGGAAAAACAGCGCAAAAGAAGAAATGTGTCCCGAAACTTATGAAAACATTCAAATTTGGAATCCGAAAGGAGGCTAAGCCGAGGAAGCTTGCTGCCCACGTCGTAGAACTCTCGAAGAGCTTTTCAACGCTACGTTGTGCGCCGTGTTACTTCTTACAAATCAAAAGTTATAGGCACCGGAGCGACGGATACCTGGTCATAAACCCCACGCCCTCGGTTTGCAGGCCCAACCTCTACGTGAAGTGAAATTGTCTTGTCCAAGGTACCATGGGATTCGGTAATAGAAATGTGATGGATTAGGTTGTCGTCCTTTTCGCGACTCACGACGTACGATCCGAGACGGAAAAACAGTTCAAAAGAAGAAAAATATCCCGAAACTGATGAAAACATTCAATTTTGGGCTCCAAAAAGAGGCTCAGCCGAGAAGGCTTGCTACCCGCGTCGTAGAGCTCTCGAAGAGCTTTCCAACGTTATACTGTGCGCCGCGTAACTCTTTACGGATCAAAAGTTATGGGCACTGAAGCGACGGATACCTAGTCACATGCCCCACACCCTCAGTTTGTGGGCCCAGCCTCTACGTGAAGTAAAGTTTCCTTGCCCAAGGTGTTGTAGGATTCAGTAATAGAAATGTGATGGATTAGGTTGTCGTCCTTTTCACGGCTCATGACGTACGATTCGGGACGAAAAAACAGCGCAAAAGAAGAAAAGTATACCAAAACTGATGAAAATGTTCAATTTTGGGCTCCCAAAAGAGGTACAGCCAAGCAGAATTTTTTGTCCACGTCGTAGAGCTCTCGTAGAGCTTTCTAATGGTATGTTGTGCGCCGTGTAACTTCTTACGGATCAAAAGTTATAGGCACCGGAGTGACGGATACTTGGTCACAAGCCCCACGCCCTCGGTTTACTAGCCCAGCATCTACGTGAAGTGAAGTTGTCTTGCCCAAGGTGCCGTGGGATTCAGTAACATAAATGTGATGGATTAGGTTGTTGTCATTTGCGTGGCTCACGACGTACGATCCGGGATAGAAAAATAGCGCAAAAGAACAACAGTGTCCCTAAACTGATGAAAACGTTCGATTTTGGTCTCCGAAAAAAGGCTCAGCCGAACAAGCTTGCTGCCCACGTCGTAGAGCTCTCGGAGAGCTTTCTAACGTTTTGATGTGTGCCGCGTAACTCCTTACGGATCAAAAGTTATGGGCATCAGAACGATGGACACCTGGTTACAAGCCCCAGGCCCTCGGTTTGCGAGCCCAGCCTCTACGTGAAGTGAAGTTGTCTTGCCAAGGTGCCATGGGATTCGATAATAGAAATGTAATGGATTAGGTTGTCGTCCTTTTCGCAACTCACGACGTACGATCCGGGACGGAAAAATAACGCAAAAGAAGAAAAGTGTCCCGAAACTAAAGAAAACGTTCGATTTTGGGCTCTGAAAAGAGGTTCAGTCAAGCAAGCTTGCTATCCACGTCGTAGAGCTCTCGGAGAGCTTTCCAACGGTATGTTGTGCACCGCGTAACTCATTACAGATCAAAAGTTATGGGCCCCGGATCGACGGATACCTGGTCACGAGCCCCACGCCATCGGTTTGCAGGCTTATCCTCTACGTGAAGTGAAGTTGTCTTGCCCAAGGTGTCGTGGGATTCGGTAATAGAAATGCTATGGATTAGGTTGTCGTCCTTTTCGCGGCTAACGACGTACGATCCGGGACTGAAAAACAACGCAAAAGAAGAAAAGTATCCTGAAACTAATGAAAACGTTCAATTTTGGGCTCTAAAAAGAGGCGCAATGTGAGGCCCGACCTCGATTTACGTGTAATACCTCGTTTCATGTGCCCTAACCTAGATTTGCATGCCTTGACCTAGGTTTAAGAATTCTGTTTCATTTTGTGTACCTTGCATTGAATTACGTGCATTCATTTAGGGTTGCGTGCATTTACTTGAAAAACGTGCATTCGTCTCGTAGTTTGTGCCCTACCTCGTAGTGCGTACCCTAAACTTAGGAAAGCGTGCCCACACGCTAATCAAGAAAGTATCTTACACGAAGCACTAGATCATTAATTAATCCTACAAACTCCACTAACTAATATTAAATTGCTAATTCAACCCCCTAGAAGACGAAATTGCACCAAAAGCTAGACATTCTTTATTCTTTATTCCTTATTCTTTTGCAAATCCCAAACACACAATATTAAATTGCTCAACCAAGACAAAAATTCAGATTCTTGCACAAGCTTGGCCGACCACTATTGCATATTGAACTAGCTTTGCATTTCAAAATTTGTACCTAAACATTCTATGACAAGTTATGACACAAAGCGTTAAAAAAATGACTCAAACTCTACCCAAAGATCCACCAATCTCGACACACACTCCATGCCCATGCTAGGTGATTCAAACATGCTCCTTGAAGACACAAAAATCTGAATTTGCAATCCCTAGGCCGACATATGCATCAATTCCTTCAAGCCTTTCATTTTTCTTTCATTCTTTCTCTCTTTCTCTCATTCTTCTCTCTCTTTCGGCCCTAGCTGAAACTCTACTCTCCATAGCTTAAGTTCATCACTCAATGGTTCATCAAGACATGCAAGCTACTAGGAACTCGACCAAGCAAAGCTAGAATGCAAAAGACACACATGCAAGCTCATTGAACCTTCATTTTGGCTTAGGTGAGTTTGTTAGCTTACATTTCATTTTCTTTTTGTTCTAGCCACTTGCACATACTAAGAACATGGTTACTAAGCTAGGAAATTAGAGAAAATCAAGTGGTCTCTCGGCTAAGCAAGGAAAAAGGGTCGACATTGTGCTTCATCAAGAGTTTGTGCATCTTCTTTGTTGTCTTGCTAAGGTGAGGGCTAAAACTTCTTGAAAAGCTTTTAAAAACCACATGCATGCCTTTGAATGTCTATTTTTACCTCTGTACTTGTGATTTATGTGTGTACATGAGCTTTTGTAAGCATGCATGGCAAGATATTTGGCTAGAATGTGAAGATAGGTGAAATCGCGTATTTGACAGCTTTCTGTTCTGTTGGAATGAAGTGCTTTTGACCAGGTAAATGATGTTTAAAATGCATGAAAATTGGTAGGTGACTATTTTTTCCAGTTCTGAGCATTTGTCGTAGAAATAAGCCAAAGCTAATTTTGACTCTAAGGTCCTCAAAATGGCAAAATATCAAAATGTGTCCAAATCTGGAAAATCTGGGAAAATGAAGCAGGTTTTGGCAGATTCACTGTCCTTGTAGAACGAACCAGTTTTGACTTAGATAATGATATCCAAAATGCATGAAATTTGGTGTGCTGCTAGATTCTTCAGTTCGGGACATTTTTGTCAGAAATAGACTAAGGCTAAATCTGACCCTAAGGTCCTAAAAAACGACAAGTATTGAAATGTGTGCAAATCTGGACAGTTTTGTGTAGTCTCACGGTTTTGGCTATAACCTTTGAACCGAACTCCAAATGATGCGAGGTTTGTTTCTGAATTTAGTTCACTCCTTAAGATTTAATTTGACATTTTGTTCACTGGAATTGGAGATTGTTTGCTTGTCTCAATGATTGTGAGAAAACAGACATTTGCAGTGAGGTTTCCATCTAGTGATATGCTTAGAAAAATTATTGTAACTTCTCTTGTTGTATTAAATGCTTGGGATTGTGGTATTGGGATGTTGTGTAGACTGTTTTGAATGTTTGAGGGTGTTTGAATTAATCAATGCATGGCTTGAGTTTAATTACGTGACAACTTAGGGCTTAATCGCACGGGTGAGCGTGAATTGAAACCCTAATGACTAGGTAAACTCGCTAAGTGTTGATCCTATGAATATTGTGTTTAATTATGTAATTAGTAGGCTGCCCATAGTTGCCCTTATAGCCCTAAATATGATTCCGATGATTACATGTTGACAAGTAGGCCTTTCTTGCACCCGGTCCCACGTAGATGTCATTGGATGTTGAATTATCTTATTATTTGATTACGTGAACTTCGAAATGAGTCATATGACTTCATTTACATGTGTTACATGGCTGCCCGTTTAGTATTCATATAACACCATGTGCTTTTCAAGTGAAATTACTTGTCATATCGTGTCTCGCGTGTTTACTTGTCAATGTGCAATCTTATGACTGCTTGGAGGCAACCTACTTTGTTGTCCTCCTAATGTGATATATTAAATGTCATAAATGTGCATTGCATACAAGGTTGCAACCTTTCATTCTGGCATGGTAGCGTTCACGCACATCGGGCGGCATCGGGCTTGCCGGTGCAACCGTGACTACCATTGTCCAATTACCTCTCTCGCTTGGGGGCTAGACTTCCTCGGAGAGTTGGGTCGTAGGATTTTGGGGTACATCCGGAGTACACCCATTTGGCGTGATAAGGGGATGATTTAAAGTCGGCCGCAATAACTGACACTAGAAATGAACTGAGAGCAAATGCTCACCGTATCCTTTTCACTATGTGTATAAGTACTCTCACTTAGTTTCTAGAGGACCTCGGGGAGGAAAGACGGGTAATTGCGTTCTTTTACTTTTACATTACGTTATGTACTTACTTGTGATATAATGTCATGCTTCCAAAAAGGGTTTTCATAAGTTGAACCGAAAAATGAGTTTCAAAACTTATTTCTCGTTCCCCCTCGCTGAGTTCATAAGGACTCACCCTCTTTTATCATCTCAGGTGAAGAAGACCAAGAACAGGTACCCGAGGACAACGTGCTTAATGATGACTCCTTGGAATGATTGCTTGTCCTACGTGCCTTGCTTGACTATGGCCATTTTGTGAACGATATGTTGCTTGAAGACTATTTTGTATGTTGCTTGTTATTGTATTGTAAATGACCCCCGTTGTAATTTGGGGTCTAATTTTGGCTTGTACTAATCATAACTAGATAGACACTACTATGGTCGTTTTTGCTATCGCTACTGGCTAGTATCTATCATAGGATTATGAAGTATCAGGTAAGGATTAAGTAAAATGAATCTATCCAATCTTAAGCAGGTACTCATTGTTAAGCTAAGATCAACAAGTACTTTTGTAACAAGGATTAACAAATAAACGAGATATAGTATCATGCTAGGTTATTAATCAAACGAGACTTCGAGACAACTATTAGGCATTTCGATTGGTGATAAATAGTAATCTTAGTTAGAAATGAAATTGAGATTGGAAATTTTTAAGTGTTTAGAGAATTAGGTCAAACCAAAGAGCCCAATTACAGCTGTTATGCTGCCGGATTTCCGGAGAATTTGTGGAGTTTAGGCTAAAACGTTAAGTGTTAAACTTTCATGAATGATTAAGAACGTGATATGACTTGAATGTTTAAATCACTCCCTAGTCTAACCTCTATAGGTCGGGTTGGGGCGTGACAGATTGACTAAGTCAGCGCACTTCTTACCAATGAACAAGGAGGATAGTCTTGAGAAATTGGGAGATATGTATGTGGCGGATATTGTAAGATTGCATGGGATGCCTGTGAGTATTGTATCGGATAGGGATCCTCATTTTACTTCTCGATTTTGGAAGAGATTGCAAGAAGCTTTGGGAACGAAGTTGAGTTTCAGCATGGCTTATCACCCTCAACTGATGGACAATCTGAGAGAACTATTCAGATTCTGGAGGATATGCTAAGGGCGTATGTTTTAGACTTCGGGAAAGGTTGGGAGAAATATCTGTCTCTTGCGAAGTTCGCTTATAATAATAGTTATCAGGCCACTATTGGGATGGCCCCATTTGAGGCATTGTATGGACGTAAGTGTCGATCCCCAATTTACTGGGATGAAGTAGGTGAGACGAAGACTTTTGACCCGACCCTTCTACCTGAACTTATGAAGACTATTGATAATATCCACCTCATCCAGAAACAGATGCTTACCGCCCAAAGCAGGCAGAAAAGTTACGCAGATCGACGGAGATGGAGCCTAGAGTTTGAGGTCAGCGACAAGGTGTTCTTGAAGATATCACCTTGGAGGGGACTGATTAAACACGGCAAGGGTGGAAAGTTGAGCCCGAGATTTGTAGGACCATTTGAGATAATTGAGAAGGTTGGCAATTTGGCGTATCGCTTGGCACTACCCCAAAACCTCTCCAATATTCACGACGTCTTTCATGTTTCAATGCTATAGAAGTATCATCCTGATCCATCGCATATCTCGGAGCCAGAGCCGTTGCAGCTTCGGGGGAACTTGTCTTATGATGAGAAGCCCATTCGGATCCTAGACCAGCAAGATCGGGAGTTGCGCAGCAAATCTATACCGATGGTGAAAATGTTATAGGATCACCATGGAGTTGAAGAAGCAATGTGGGAAAGGTGAGACCAGATGGAGCAACAGTATCCAGCTTTATTTCAAAGGTAATATCGAATTTTGGGACGAAATTCTTTTAAGGAGTGGAGGATGTAAGGCCCGACCTCGATTTGCGTGCGATACCTCGTTTCATGTGCCCTAACCTAGATTTGGGTGCCTTGACCTAGGTTTAAGAATTGTGTTTCATTTTGTGTGCCTTGCATTGAATTACGTGCATTCATTTAGGGTTGCGTGCATTTACTTGGGAAATGTGCATTCGTCTCGTAGTTCGTGCCCTATCTCGTAGTGCGTGCCCTAAACCTAGGAAAGCATGCCCACACGCTAATCAAGAAAGCATCTTACACGAAGCACTAGATCATTAATTAATCCTACAAACCCCACTAACTAATATTAAAATGCTAAGTCAATGTACTAAAAGACGAAATTGCACCAAAAGCTAGACATTCTTATTCTTTATTCTTTATTCTTTTGCATATTCCAAGCACTCAATTAAATAATGCTCAAACAAGACAAAAATTCAGATTTGAACACATGCTTGGCCGACCACATGGAGTCTTTGTGCATGCATTTCAATTTCAAAATCTATACCTAGACATTCTATGACATATTATGACACAAAGCAATAAAAAAATGGCTCAAAAACCCTCCTCAATGCACCAAATCTCGACCCATTCCCTTGCCCATGCTAGGATGATTCAAATTATGCTCCTTGAAGACACAATTCTGAATTTTTCAAGGCCCTAGGCTGACACAAGCAACATATTCTTCAATGCCTTTCATTTTTCTTTCATTCTTTCTTTCTTTCTCACATTTTCTCTCACTCTCTCATTCCTTCTCTCTCTCTCTCGGCCCTAGCTGAAATTATAGACTCCATAGCTAAGTTCTTCATCCTAAGGCTCTTCAAGACCTACAAGCTACTTAGGAGCTCAACCAAGCAAAGCTAGGAGCAAAGAAACGCACATGCAAGCTCATAGCACATTCATTTCGGCTTAGGTAAGTTTGTTAGCTTCCATTTCATTTTCTTTTGTTCTAGCCACTTGCACATACTAAGAACATGGTTACTAAGCTAGGAAATTAGAGAAAATCAAGTGGTCTCTCGGCTAAGCAAGGAAAAAGGGTCGACATTGTGCTTCATCAAGAGTTTGTGCATCTTCTTTGTTGTCTTGCTAAGTTGAGGGCTAAAACTTCTTGAAAAGCTTTCAAAAACCACATGCATGCCTTTAAATGTCTATTTTTACTTCTGTAATTGTGATATATGTGTGTTCATGAGCTTTTGTAAACATGCATGGCAAGATATTTGGCTAGAATGTGATGATAGATGAAATCGCGTGTGGGACAGTCTTTTGTCTTGCTGGTGCGAGGTGATTTTTACCAGGTAAATGATGTTGAAAATGCGTGAATATTGGTAGGTGACTATTTTTTCCAGTTCTGAGAATTTTTCGTAGAAATAGGCCAAAGCTAATTTTGACTCCAAGGTCCCCAAAATGGCAAAACATCGAAATGTGTCCAAATCTGGAAAATCTGGGAAAATGAAGCAGGTTTTGGCAGATTCACTGTCCTTATAGAACGAACCCGTTTTGACTTAGTAAATGATATCAAAAATGCATGAAATTTTTTGTGCTACTATATTTTTCAGTTCTAGAAATTTTTGTCAGAAATGGACTAAGGCTAAATCTGACTCTAAGGCTCTCAAAAACGACAAGTATTAAAATGTGTGCAAATCTGGACAGTTTTATGTAGTCTCACAGTTTTGGCTATAACTCTTGAACCCGAACTCCAAATGATGAGAGGTTTGTTTCTGAATTTAGTTCACGCCTTAATCTTTAATTTGAAATTTTTTTCACTAGAATTGGAGATTGTTTGCTTATCTCAATGATTGTGAGAAAACAGACCATTGCAGTGAGGTTTTCATCTAGTGATATGCTTAGAAAAATTATTGTAGCTTCTCTTGTTGTATTAAATGCTTGGGATTGTGGCTTTTAGATGTTGTGTATACTGTTTTGAATGCTTGAGGGTGTTTGAATTAATCAATGCATGGCTTGAGTTTAATTACGAGATGACTTGGGGCTTAATCGCACGGGTAAGCACGAATTGAAACCCAAGTGACTAGGTAAACTCGCAAAGTGTTGATCCTATGGACATCGTTTTTAATTATGTGATTAGTAGGCTGCCCGTAGTTGCCCTTGTAGCCCTAAATGTGATTTCGATGATTACATGTTGAGAAGTAGGCCCTTCTTGCACCCGGTCCCACGTAGAGGTCGTTGCATGTTGAATAATCTTATTATTTGATTACGTGAACTTCAAAATGAGTTATATGACTTGATTTACATGCGTTACATGGCTGCCCGTTTAATATTCATATAACTCCATGTGCTTTATAAGTGAAATTACCTGTCATATCATGCCTCGCGTGTTTACTTGTCAATGTGCAATCTTATGACTGCTTGGAGGCAACCTACTTTGTTGTCCTCCTAATGTGATATATTAAATGTCATAAATGTGCATTGCATACAAGGTTTCAATCTTTCATTCTAGCATGGTAGCATTCACGCACACCGGGCGGCATCGGGCTTGCCGGTGCAACCGTGACTACCATTGTCCAATTCCCTCTCTCGCTTAGGGGCTAGACTTCCTCGGAGAGTTGGGTCGTAGGATTTCGGGGTACATCCGAAGTACACCCATTTGGCGTGATAAGGGGATGATTTGAAGTTGGCCGCAACAGCTGATACTGGAAATGAACTGAGAGCAAAAGCTCACCGTATCCTTTTCACTATATGTATAAGTACTCTCGCTTGATTCCTAGAGGACCTCGGGGAGGAAAGATGGGTAGTTATGTTCTTTTACTTTTACATTACATTATGTACTTACTTGTGATATAATGTCATGCTTGCAAAAGGGTTTTCATAAGTTGAACCGAAAAATGAGTTTCAAAACTTATTTTTCGTTCCCCTCGCTGAGTTCATAAGGACTCACCCTCTTTTATCATCTCAGGTGAAGAAGACCAGGAACAGGTACTCGAAGACAATGTGCCTAATGATGATTCCTTGGAATAATTGCTTGCCTTACGTGCCTTATTTGACTATGGCCATTTTTTGAACGATATGTTGCTTGAAGACTATTTCTTATTTTGTTTGTTGTTGTATTGTAAACGACCCCCGTTGTAATTTGGGGTCTAATTTTGGCTTGTACGGATCATAACTAGATAGACACTACTATGGTCGTTTTTGCTATCGCTATTGACTAGTATCTATCATAGGATTATGAAGTATCAGGTAAGGATTAAGTAAAATGAATCTATCCAATCTTAAACAGGTACTCATTGTTAAGCCAAGATCAACAGGTACTTTTGTAACAAGGATTAACAAACAAACGAGACATAGTATCATGCTAGGTTATTAATCAAACGAGACTTCGAGATAACTAGTAGGCGTTTCGATTGGTTATAAACAGTAATCTTAGTTGGAAATGAAATTGAGATTGAAAGTTTTGAGGTCTTTAGAAAATTAGGTCAAACTAAGGAGCCCAATTACAGCCGTTATGCTTCCAGTTTTTCAGAGAATTTGTGGAGTTTAGGCTAAAACATTAAGAGTTAAACTTTCATGAATGATTAAGTACGTGATCTGACTTGAATGTTTAGATCACACCCTAGTCTAACCATTACAGGTCGGGTTGGGACGTGACACGCAACCGAGCAGGCTTGCTGCCAACGTCGTAGAGCTTTTCAACAGTATATTGTGCACCGCGTAACTCCTTACGGATCCAAAATTATGGGCACCGGAGTGACGGATACTTGGTCACAAGCCCCACGCCCTTGGTTTGCGGGCCCAGCCTCTACGTGAAGTGAAGTTTTCTTGCCAAGGTGCCATGGGATTTGGTAATATAAATGTAATGGATTAGGTTATCGTCCTTTTCGCGGCTCACGACGTACGATCCGGGATGAAAAAATAGCATAAAAGAAGAAAAGTGTCACGAAACTGATGAAAATGTTTGATTTTGGGCTCTGAAAAGAGGATCAGCCGAGCAAGCTTCCTACCCACGTCGTAGAGCTCTCAGAGAGCTTTCTAACGGTATGTTGTGCCCCACGTAACTCTTTACGGATCAAAAGTTATGGCCACCTAAGCGACGGATACTTGGTAACAAGCCCCACGCCCACAGTTTGCGGGCCCAGCCTCTACGTGAAGTAAAGTTGTCTTGCCCAAGGTGCCGTGCGATTCGGTAATAGAAATGTGATGGATTAGGTTGTCATCCTTTTCGCAGCTCACGACGTATGATCCGGGACGGAAAAACAGCACAAAAGAAGAAAAGTATCTCAAAATTGATGAAAACGTTCAATTTTTTGCTTTGAAAAGAGGCTCAGCCGAGCAAGCTAGCAACCCACATCGTAGAGCTCTCGGAGAGCTTTCCAACGTTATACTGTGCGCCGTATAACTCCTTACGGATCAAAAGTTATGGGCATCGGAGTGACGGATACTTGGTCACAAGCCCCACGCACTCGGTTTGCGGGCCCAGCCTCTACGTGAAGTAAAGTTGTCTTACCCAAGGTGTCGTGGGATTCGGTAATAGAAATGTGAAGGATTAGGTTGTTGCCCTTTTCGTGGCACACGACGTACGATCCGGGACGGAAAAATAGCGCAAAAGAAGAAAAGTATCCTGAAATTGATGAAAATGTTCAATTTTGGGCTCCGAAAAGAGGCATAACTGAGCAGGGTTGCTGCCCACGTCGTAGAGCTCTCGGAGAGCTTTCCAACGGTATGCTGTACGCCGCGTAACTCCTTACAGATCAAAAGTTATGGCCACCGGAGCGACGGATACTTGGTCACAAGCCCCACGCCCTTGGTTTGCGGGCCCAGCCTCTGCGTGAAGTGAAGTTATATTGTCCAAGGTGCCTTGGTATTCGGTAATAGAAATGTGATGGATTAGGTTATTGTCCTTTTCGCGACTCACGACGTACGATCCGAAACGAAAAAATAGCGCAAAAGAATAAAAGTGTCCTGAAACTGATGAAAACGTTCAATTTTGGACTTCGAAACGAGACTCAGCCGAGTAGGCTAGCTACCCACATTGTAGAGCTCTCGGAGAGCTCTCCAACTTTATGCTGTGTGCCGTGTAACTCCTTACGGATCAAAAGTTATGGGCACCAGAGCGACGGATACCTGGTCACAAGCCCCTCGCCCTCGGTTTGCGGGCCCAGCCTCTACGTGAAGTGAAGTTTTCTTACCCAAGGTGCCATGGATTCGGTAATAGAAATGTGATGGATTAGGTTATTGTCCTTTTCACGGCTCACGACGTACGATCCGGGACGGAAAAATAGCACAAAAGAAGAAAAGTATCCAGAAATTGATGAAAACGTTTAATTTTGGGCTCCGAAAAGAGGCGCAGGCGAGCAGGCTTGCTGCGCACATCGTAGAGCTCTCGGATAGCTTTCCAACGGTATGCTGTGCGCCGCGTAATTTCTTAGGGATCAAAAGTTTTGGGCACCGGAGCGACGTATACTTGGTCACAAGCCCCACGCCCTCGGTTTGCTAACCTAGCCTCTACGTGAAGTGAAGTTGTCTTGCCTAAGGTGCCATGGTATTCGGTAATAGAAATGTGATGGATTAGGTTGTCGTCCTTTTCGCGGCTCACGACATACGATCCGGGACAGAAAAACAGCGTAAAATAAGAAAAGTGTCCCAAAACTGATGAAAATGTTTGATTTTGGACTCCGAAAAGAGGCTCAGCTGAGCAGGCTTGCTGCCCATGTCGTAGAGCTCTCGGAGAGCTTTCCTACGTTATGCTGTGTACCGCGTAATTCTTTACGGATCAAAAGTTATGGGCACCGGAGCGACGGATACCTGGTCACAAGCCCCACGCCCTTGGTTTTGCGGGCCCAGCCTCTACGTGAAGTGAAGATTTCTTGCCCAAGGTGCCATGGTATTCGGTAATAGGAATGTGATGGATTAGGTTGTCGTTCTTTTCGCGACTCACGACGTACGATCCGCAACGAAAAAAAAGCGCAAAAGAATAAAATTGTCCCGAAACTGATGAAAACGTTCGATTTTGGGTTGCGAAATGAGGCTCAGCTGAGCAGGCTTGCTGCCCACATCGTAGAGCTCTCGAAGACTTTTCAACGTTTTGTTGTGCGCAGCGTAACTCCTTACCCAATCAAAAGTTATGGGCACTGGAGCGACGGATACCTGGTCACAAGCCCCACGCCCTCGGTTTGTAGGCCCAGCCTCTACGTGAAGTGAAGTTGTCTTGCCCAAGGTGCTGAGGGATTCGGTAATAGAAATGTGATGGATTAGGTTGTTGTCCTTTTGGCAGTTCACGACGTACGATCCGGGACGAAAAAACAGCGCAAAAGAAGAAAAGTATTTTGAAATTGATGAAAACGTTCAATTTTGGGCTTCGAAAAGAGGCACAACTGAGCAGGCTTGCTGCCCACGACGTAGAGCTCATGCAGAGCTTTCCAATGGTATGCTGTGCGCCGCGTAACTCCTTACGGATCAAAAGTTATGGGACCAGAGCGACGGATACTTGTTCACAAGCCCCACGCCCTCGGTTTGCTGGCCCAGCCTCTACATGAAGTGAAGTTGTCTTGCCCATGGTGCCGTGGGATTCGGTAATAGAAATGTGATGGACTAGGTTGTTGTCCTTTTCGCGGCTCACGACGTATGATCCAGGACGGAAAAACAACGCAAAAGAAGAAAAGTGTCACAAAACTAATGAAAACGTTTGATTCTGGACTCTAAAAAGAGGCTCAGCCGAGCAGGCTTGCTGCCCACTTCGTAGAGCTCTCGGAGAGCTTTCCAACGTTATGTTGTGCACCACGTAACTCCTTACGGATCAAAAGTTATGGGCACTGGAGCAATGGATAACTGGTCACAAGGCCCACGCCCTCGGTTTGCGGGCCCAGCCTCTATGTGAATTGAAGTTGTCTTGCCCAAAGTGCCGTGGGATTCAGTAATACAAATGTGATGGATTAGAATGTCGTCCTTTTCACGGCTCACGACGTATGATCCAGGACTGAAAAACAGCGCAAAAGAAGAAAAGTATCCCGAAACTGATGAAAACGTTCGATTTTGAGCTCCGAAAGGAGGCGTAGCTATCACGCCCCAACCCGACCTATAAAGGTTAGACTAGGGTGTGATCTCAAAAATTCAAGTCATATCACGCACTTAATCGTTCATGAAAGTTTAACACTTAACGTTTAGCCTAAACTCCACAAATTCTCCGAAAAAGCAGCAGCATAACGGCTGTAATTGTGCTCTTTAGTTTGGCCTAATTTTCTAAAAGCCTCAAAATTTCCAATCTCAATTTTATGATTACTATTTATCACCAATCAAAACGCCTACTAGTTATCTCGAAGTCTCGTTTGATTAACAACCTAGCATGATACTATGTCTCGTTTGTTTGTTAATTCTTGTTACAAAAGTACCTGTTGATTTTAGCCTACCAATGAATACCTGCTTAAGATTGGATAGATTCATTTTACTTAATCCTTTACCTGATACTTCATAAGCCTGTGATAGATACTAACCAGTAGCGATAGCAAAAACGACCATAAGAGTGTCTATCTAGTTATGATCAGTACAACCCAAAATTTGACCCCAAATTACAACGGGGGTCATTTACAATACAACAACAAGCAACATAAGAAATAGTCTTCAAGCAACATATCGTTCACAAAGTGACCGTAGTCAAGTAAGGCACGTAGGGCAAGCAATCATTCCAAGGAATCATCGTTAGGCACGTTGTCCTCGGGTACCTGTTCCTGGTCTTCTTCACCTAAGATGATAAAAGAGGGTGAGTCCTTATGAACTCAGCGAGGGGGAATGAGAAATAAGTTTTGAAACTCTTTTTCTGGTTCAACTTATGAAAACCCTTTTTGCAAGCATGACATATTTCACAAGTAAGTTTATAATATAATGTAAAAGTAAAAGAACACAATTACCCATCTTTCCTCCCTGAGATCCTCTAAGAACCAAGCGAGAGTACTTATACACATAGTGAAAAGGATACGGTGAGCTTTTGCTCTCAGTTTACTTCCAGTATCAGTTGTTGCGGCCGACTTCAAATCATCCACTTATCACGCCAAATGGGTGTACTCCGGATGTACCCTGAAATCCTACGACCCAACTCTCCGAGGAAGTCTAGCCCCCAATCGAGAGAGGGAATTGGACAATGGTAGTCACGGTTGCACCAGCAAGCCCGATGTCGCCCGGTGTGCGTGAACGCTACCATGCCAGAATGAAAGGTTGCAACCTTGTATGCAATGCACATTTATGACATTTAATATATCACCTTAGGAGGACAACAAAGTAGGTTGCCTCCGAACAGTCATAAGATTGCATATTGACAAGTAAACACACGAGGCATGATATGACAGGTAATTTCACTTGTAAAGCACATGGAGTTATATGAATATTAAATGGGCAGCCATGTAACGCATGTAAATCCAGTCATATAACTCATTTCGAAGTTCACGTAATCAAATAATAAGGTCATACAACATGCAACGACGTTTACATAGGTCCGGGTGCAAGAAAGGTTTACTTGTTAATATGTAATCATCGGAATCATATTTAGGGCTATAAGGGCAACTACGGGCAGCCTACTAATCAGATAATTAAACGCGATATCCATAGGATCAACACTTAGTGAGTTTACCTAGTCATTAGGGTTTCAATTCATGCTCACCCGTGCGATTAAGTCCCAAGTTGTCACGTAATTAAGCTCAAGCCATGTATCAATTAATTAAAACATCCTCAAGCATTCAAAACAGTCCACACAACATCCAAGTGCCACAATCCCAAGCATTTAATACAACAAGAGAAGTTACAATAATTTTCAAAGTATATCACTAAATGAAAACCTCACTGCAATGGTCTGTTTTCTCACAATCATTGAGACAAGAAAACAATCTCCAATTCCAGTGAATAAAATTTCAAATTAAAGCTTAAGGAGTGAACTAAATCTAGAAACAAACCTCTCATCATTTGGAGTTCGGATTCAAGAGTTATAGCCAAAACCGTGAGACTACGCAAAACTGTCCAGATTTGTACACATTTCAATACTTGTCGTTTTTGAGGACCTTAGGGTCATATTTAGACTTAGTATATTTCTGAAAAAAATGTCCAGAATTGAAAAATCTAGCATCATACCAAATTTCATGTATTTTGAACATCATTTACTAAGTCAAAACCGGTTCATTCTACAAGAACAGTGAATCTGCCAAAACCTGCTTCATTTTCCCAGATTTTCCAGATTTGGACACCTTTCTATGTTTTGCCATTTTGGGGACATTAGAGTCAAAATTCGCTTTGGCCTATTTCTATGAAAAATTCTCAGAACTGGTAAAAATAGTCATCTACCAATTTTCACCCATTTTCAACATCATTTACTTGGTCAAATTCACTGCGCTCCAACAGAATAGAAAGCTGCCAAATACGCGATTTCACATATCTTCACATTCTAGCCAAATATCTTGCTATGCATGTTTACAAAAGCTCATATACACCCACAAATCACAAGTACAGAAGTAAAAATAGACATTTAAGGGCATGCATGTGGTTTTTGAAAGCTTTTCAAAAGAGTTTTTACCCTCACCTTAGCAAGACAACAATGAAGATGCACAAAACTCTCAATGATGCACAAGGTCGTCCTTTTTCCTTGCTTAGCCGAGAGACAACTTGAGATTTTCTAATTCCTAGCTAAGTTACCATGTTCTTAGTAGGTGCATATGGTTAGAACAAAAAGAAAATGAAATAGGAGCTACCAAACATACCTAAGCCGAAATGAAGGTCCTATGAGCTTGCATTTGTGTTTCTTTGCTCCTAGCTTTGCTTGGTCGAGCTCCTAAGTAGCTTGGAGGTCTTGATGAATCTTAGGATGATGAACTCAAGCTATGGAGAGTATAATTTCAGCCAAGGCCGAGAGAGAGAGAGAAGAAATGAGAGAGTGAGAGAAAATGAGAGAATGTGAGAAAGAATGGAAGCTTTGAAGTGTTTGATGCATGTGTCGGCCTAGGGCCTTGAAAATTCTGATTTTGTGTCTTCAAGAGCATAATTTGAATCATCCTAGCATGGGCATTAGATTGTGTCGAGATTGGGGTGCATTGGTTAGGGTTTTGAGTCATTTTTTTTCTTTGTGTCATAAGCTTGTCATAGAATGTCTAGGTATACATTTTGAAATTGTAATGCTTGTCTAAATGCCCCATGTGGTCGGCCAAGCTTGTGCAAGTTTCTGAATTTTTGTCTTGGTTGAGCAATATAATATTGTGTGTTTGGGATGTGCAAAAGAATAAGGAATAAAGAATGCTTAGCTTTTGGTGCAATTTTGTCTTCTAGTGAGTTGAATTAGCATTTTAATATTAGTTAGTGGAGGCTGTAGGATTAATTAATAATCTAGTGCTTCGTGTAAGATGCTTTCTTGATTAGCGTGCGGGCACGCTTTCTTAGGTTTATGGCACACATTATAAGGTAAGGCACGAACTACGAAACGAATGCACGTTTCCCAAATAAATGCACGCAACCCTAAATGTATGCACGTAATTCAATGCAAGGCACACAAAATGAAACACGACTCTTAAACCTAGGTCAAGGCACGCAAATCTAGGTCAGGACACACGAAATGAGGTATCACAAGAAAATCGAGGTCGGGCCTCACAGTAGCCGAGCAGGCTTGCTGACCACGTTGTATTGCTCCCGTAGAGATTTCCAACAGTATGTTGTGCGCCGCGTAACTCCTTACAGATCAAAAGTTATGGGCACCGGAGCGACGGATACCTCGTCATAAGCCCCAAGCCCTCAATTTGCCGGCCCAGCCTCTACGTGAAGTGAAGTTGTCTTATCCAATGTGCCGTGGGATTCGGTAATAGAAATGTGATGGATTAGGTTGTCGTCCTTTTTGCGGCTCAGGACGTACGATTTGGGACGGAAAAACAGCTCAAAAGAAGAAATGTATCTCAAAATTGATGAAAATGTTCGATTTTGGGCTCCAAAAAGAGGCTCAGCTAAGTAGGCTTGCTACCTACATCGTAGAGCTCTCGGAGACCTTTCCAACGATATGCTGTGCGCCGTGTAACTCCTTACAGATCAAAAGTTATGGGCACCGGAGCGACGGATACCTGGTCACAAGCCCCACGCCCTCGGTTTGCGAGCCCAGCCTCTACGTGAAGTGAAGTTGTCTTGCCCAAGGTGCCATGGGATTCGGTAATAGAAATGTGATGGATTAGGTTGTCGTCGTTTCCACGGCTCACGACGTACGATCCGGGACAGAAAAATAGCACAAAAGAAGAAAAGTATCCCGAAACTAATGAAAATGTTCGATTTTGGGCTCCGCACAAAGGCGCAGCCGAACAAGATTGCTGCCCATGTCGTAGAGCTCTCGGAGAAATTTCCAACGGTATGCTGTGTGTCACGCCCCAACCCGACCTATAGAGGTTAGACTAGGGAGTGATCTAAACATTCAAGTCCTTTCACGTACTTAATCATTCAAGAAGGTTTAACACTTAACGATTAGCCTAAACTCCACAAATTCTCTGGAAAACTGGCAGCATAATGGTTGTAATTGGGCTCTTTAGTTTGACCTAGTTTTCTAAAGGCCTCAAAACTTCCAATCTTAATTTCATTTCCAACTAAGGTTACTATTTATCACTCATCGAAACGCCTACTAGTTATCTCGTAGTCTCGTTTGATTAATAACATAGCATGATACTATGTCTCGTTTGCTTGTAAATCCTTGTTACAAAAGTACCTGTTGACCTTAGCTTACCAAAGAGTACCTGCTTAAAATTAGATAGATTCATTTTACTTAACTCTTATCTAGTACTTCATAAGCCTGCAGTAGTTACCAATCAAAGTAGCAAAACAAACAAATAGGGCATCTATCTAGTTAATATCGGTACAATTCAAAATTAGACCCCAAATTACAACGGGGGTCATTTACAATAACGACAACAAGTAACATAAGAAATAGTCTTCAAAGCAACACATCGTTCACAAATAGCCACAGTCAAGTAAGGCACGTAGGACATGCAATCACTCCAAGGAGTCATCAATAGGCACGTCGTCCTCGGGTACCTGTTCCTGGTCTTCTTCACCTGAGATGATAAAAGAGGGTGAGTCCTTATGAACTCAGCGAGGGGGAACAAGAAATAAGTTTTGAAACTCTATTTCCGGTTCAACTTATGAAAACCCTTTGCAAGCATGACATATATCACAAGTAAGTTCATAATGTAATATAAAAGTAAAAAAACACAATTACCCGTCTTTCCTCCCCGAGGTCCTCTAGGAACCAAGCGAGAGTACTTATACACATAGTGAAAAGGATACGGTGAGCTTTTGCTCTCAGTTCATTTCCAGTATCAGTTGCTGTAGCCGACTTCAAATCATCCCCTTATCACGCCAAATCGGTGTACTCCGGATGTACCCCGAAATCCTATAACCCAACTCTTCGAGAAAGTCTAGCCCCCAAGCGAGAGAAGGAATTGGACAATGGTAGTCACGGTTGCACCGGCAAACCTGATGCCACCCGGTGTGCGTGAATGCTACCACGCCAGAATGAAAGGTTGCAACCTTGTATGCAATGCACATTTATGACATTTAATATATCATATTAGGAGGACAACAAAGTAGGTTGCCTCTGAGCAGTCATAAGATTGCACATTGACAAGTAAACACGCGAGGCAAGATATGATAGGTAATTTCACTTGTACACACATGGAGTTATATGAATATTAAACGGGCAGCCATGTAACGTATATAAATCAAGTCATATAACTCATTTCGAAGTTCACGTAATCAAATAATAAGGTCATACAACATGCAACGACATCTACGTGGGACCGGGTGCAAGAAAGGTCTACTTGTCAATAGGTGATCATCGGAATCACATTTAGGGCTATAAGGGCAACTATGGGCAGCCTACTAATCACATAATTAAACACGATATCCATAGGATCAACACATAGCGAGTTTCCCTAGTCATTAGGGTTTCAATTCATGCTCACCCGTGCGATTAAGCCCCAAGTTGTCCCGTAATTAAACTCAAGCCATGCATCAACTAATTAAAACACCCTCGAGCATTCAAAATAGTCCACACAACATCCGAGTGTCACAATCCCAAGCATTTAATACAACAAGAGAAGTTACAATAATTTTCAAAGCAAATCACTAGATGAAAACCTCACTGCAATGGTCTGTTATCTCACAATCATTGAGACAAGCAAACAACCTCCAATTCCAGTGAACAAAATGTCAAATTAAAGCTTAAGGAGTGAACTAAATTCAGAAACAAACCTCGCATCATTTGGAGTTCGGGTTCAAGAGTTATAGCTAAAACCGTGAGACTACGCAAAACTATCCAGATTTGTACACATTTCAATACTTGTCGTTTTTGAGAACCTTAGGGTCAAATTTAGCCTTAGTCTATTTCTGACAAAAAATGTCCAGAACTGAAAAATCTAGCAGCACACCAAATTTCATGCATTTTGGATATTATTTACTAAGTCAAAACCGGTTCGTTCTACAAGAACAGTGAATCTGCCAAAACCTGCTTCATTTTTCTAGATTTTTCAGATTTGGACACCTTTCAATGTTTTACCATTTTGGGGACTTTAGAATCAAAATTAGCTTTGGCCTATTTCTACAAAAAATGCTCAGAACTGGAAAAACTAGTCACCGACCAATTTTCACCCATTTTCAACATCATTTACTTGGTAAAATTCACTTCGCTCCAACAGAACAGAAAGCTGCCAAATACGCGATTTCACATATCTTCACATTCTAGCCAAATATCTTGCCATGCATGTTTACAAAAGCTCATGTACACACATATATCACAAGTACAGAGGTAAAAATAGACATTTAAAGGCATGCATGTGGTTTTTGAAAGCTTTTCAAAGAAGTTTTAGCCCTCACCTTAGCAAGACAACAATGAAGATGCACAAAGCTCTTGATGATGCACAAAGTAGTCTTTTTCCTTGCTTAGCCGAGTGACAACTTGAAATTCTCTAATTTCCTAGCTTAGTAACCACGTTCTTAGTATGTGCAAGTGGCTAGAACAAAAAGAAAATGAAATAGAAGCTTATCAACATACCTAAGGGCCGAATGAAGGTTCCAAGGGCTTGCATGCATGTTTCTTTGCTTCTAGCTTGCTTGGTCGAGTTCCTTGGTGGCTTGCATGTCTTGAAGAACCTTAGGATGATGAGCTTAAGCTATGGAGTCTACAATTACAGCTAGGGCCGAGAGAGAGAGAGAAGAAATAAGAGAGTGAGAGAAAGAGAGAATATGAGAAGGAAAATGAAAGACTTAGCATTTTGGTCGGCTATATGCTTCTACAATCTGATTTTTGTGTTGTCTTTCCAATGTTATTTGAATTGTTGGTAGACAATGGTGATGTGGCCGAGATGGGTGGCATAGTAGTTAGCAAAATGTGGCTTTGGTGCAAGCAAAAGGTATGACAATGTGAAGTCTTTGTCTAAGCATGATTAGTTAAAATAATTTTTGTTCAAACTTTGCTCAAAGCCCTTGGTTTGGCCGACCCTATGAGCATCAAGATCTGAATTTTTTTGCTTGTTCAAGGCTCCTTTTATTATGTGTTTGGGATGTGCAAAAGAATAAAGAATAAAGAATAAGAATGTCTAGCTTTTGGTGCAATTTCGTCTTATAGTGAGTTGAATTAGCATTTTAATATTGGGTAGTGGAGTTTGTAGGATTAATCAATGATCTAGTGCTTCGTGTAAGATGCTTTCTGAATTATTTTGCTTGTTCAAGGCTCCTTTTATTATGTGTTTGGGATGTGCAAAAGAATAAAGAATAAATAATAAGAATGTCTAGCTTTTGGTGCAATTTCGTCTTCTAGTGAGTTGAATTAGCATTTTAATATTGGTTAGTAGAGTTCGTAGGATTAATCAATGATCTAGTGTTTCGTGTAAGATGCTTTCTTGATTAGGGTGCGAGCACGCTTTCCTAGGTTTAAGACACGCACTACGAGGTAAGGTACGAACAACGAGATGAATGCACGTTTTACAAGTAAATGCATGCAATCTTAAATGAATGCACGTAATTCAATGCAAGGCACACAAATCGAAACACAACTCTTAAACCAAGGTCAAGGCACGCAAATCTAGGTCAGGGCACACGAAATGAGGTAACGCACGTCAGTTGGGGATTAGGGCACACTATTCTAGGTTAAGGCACGAATGATGAAGCATGCACGAAAATCAAGACAGGGCATGTAATCCAAGGTTAGTTGTATAATTCTGGGTCTATGGCACGTAAATTGAGGTAACACACGTTATTCAGGGTCGGGCCTCACACTGTGCGCTGCGTAACTCCTTACGGATCAAAAGTTATAGGCACCAGAGCGACGGATACTTGGTCACAAGCCTCATGCCCTTGGTTTGCGGGCCCAGCCTCTACGTGAAGTGAAGTTGTCTTGCCCAAGGTATCATGGTATTCGTTAATAGAAATGTCATGAATTAGGTTGTCTTCCTTTTCGCGGCTCACGACGTACGATCCGGGAGGAAAAATAGCGCAAAAGAAGAAATGTGTCCCGAAACTGATGAAAACATTCAAATTTGGGCTCTGAAAGGAGGCTAAGCCAAACAAGCTTGCTACCCACGTCGTAGAGCTCTTGAAGAGCTTTCCAACGTTATGCTATGCACCGTGTTACTCCTTACAATTCAAAAGTTATGGGCACCAGAGCGACGGATACTTGGTCACAAGTCCCACGCCCTCAGTTTGCGGGCCCAACCTCTACGTGTAGTGAAATTGTCTTACCCAAGGTACCGTGGGATTCGGTAATAGAAATGTGATGGATTAGGTTGTCGTCCTTTTTGCGGCTCACGACGTATGATCCAGCACGGAAAAACAGCGCAAAAGAACAAAAGTGTCCCGAAACTGATGAAAACGTTCGATTTTGGGCTCCGAAAAGAGGCGCAGCGATGCTAGCTTGCTGCCCACATCATAGAGCTCTCATAGAGCTTTCCAACGGTATGCTGTGCGCCGCGTAATTCCTTACGGATCGAAAGTTATGGGCACCGGAGCGACGGATATCTAGTCACAAGCCCCACGCCCACGGTTTGCAGGCCCAGCCTCTACGTGAAGCGAAGTTGTCTTGCCAAGGTTCCATGGGATTTGGTAATAAAAATGTAATGGATTAGGTTGTCGTCCTTTTCGCAGCTCACGACATAGGATCTGGGACGAAAAAATAGCGCAAAAGAAGAAAAGTGTCGCAAAACTGATGAAAACGTTCGATTTTGGACTGTGAAAAGAGGATCAGCTGAGCAAGCTTGCTGCCCACGTTGTAAAGCTCTCAGAGAGCTTTCCAACGGTATGTTGTGCCCCGCGTAACTCGTTACAGATCAAAAGTAATGGCCACCGGAGCGACAGATACCTGGTCACAAGCCCCACGCCCACGGTTTGTTGGCCCAGCCTCTACGTGAAGCGAAGTTGTCTTGCCAAGGTTCCATGGGATTTGGTAATAGAAATCTAATGGATTAGGTTGTCGTCCTTTTCGCGGCTCACAACGTACGTTCCGGGATGAAAAAACAGCGCAAAAGAAGAAATGTGTAGCGAAACTGATGAAAACGTTCAATTTTGGGCTCTGAAAAGAGGATCAGCCGACCAAGCTTGCTGCCCACGTCATAGAGCTCTCGGAGAGGTTTCTAACGGTATGCTGTGCCTCGCGTAACTCTTTACGGATCAAAAGTTATGGCCACCTGAGCGACGGATACCTGGTCACTAGCCCCACGCCCACGGTTTGCGGGCCCAACCTCTACGTTAAGTGAAGTTGTTTTGCCCAAGGTACCGTGGGATTCGGTAATAGAAATGTGATGGATTAGGTTGTCATCCTTTTCGCAGCTCATGACGTACGATCCGGGACAGAAAAACATCGCAAAAAAAGAAAAGTATCCCGAAATTGATGAAAACGTTTGAATTTGGGCTCCAAAAAGAGATGCAACCTAGCAGGATTGCTACCCACATCGTAGAGTTCTCGGAGAGCTTTCCAACGGTATGCTGTGCGCCGCTTAACTCCTTACGGATCAAAAGTTATGGGTACCGGAGCGATGGATACCTGGTTACAAATCCCACGCCCTCGGTTTGCGGGCCCAACCTCTACGTGAAGTGAAGTTGTCTTGCCCATGGTGCCGTGGTATTCGGTAATAGAAATGTGATGGATTAGGTTGTCGTCCTTTTCGCAGCTCACGACGTACGATCCGAGATGAAAAAACGTCGCAAAAGAAGAAAAGTCCCGAATCTAATGAAAACGTTCAATTTTGGACTCCAAAAATATGTACAGCAAAGCAGGCTTGCTGCCCCCGTCGTAGAGTTCTCGGAGAACTTTCCAACGGTATGCTGTGTGCCGTGCAACTCCTTACGGATCAAAAGTTAAGGCCACCGGAGCGACGGATACCTTGTCACAAGCCCCACGCCCTCGGTTTATGGGCCCAACCTCTACATGAAGTGAAGTTGTACTATCTAAGGTGCTGTGGAATTCAGTAATAGAAATGTGATGAATAAGGTTGTCATCCTTTTCGACGTACGATCCAAGAAGGGAAAAAAGCATAAAAAAATAAAATTATCCCAAAACTGATGAAAACATTTGATTTTGGGCTCCCAAAAGAGGTGCAGCAAGGCTAGCTTGCGGCCCACGTTGTAGAGCTTTCGGAGAGCTTTCCAACGGTATGCTGTGCCCCACGTAACTCGTTACGAATCAAAAGTTATGGCCACTGGAGCGACGGATACCTGGTCACAAGCCCCACGTCCACGGTTTGCAAACCCAGCCTCTAAGTGAAGTGAAGTTATCTTGCCCAAGGTGCTATGGGATTCGGTAATAGAAATGTGATGAATTAGGTTGCCGTCCTTTTCGTAGCTCACGACGTACGATCCGGGACAGAAAAATTGCGCAAAAGAAGAAAAGTATACCGAAACTAATGAAAACATTCGATTTTGTACATTGAAAATAGGTACAACCGAGCAGGCTTGCTGCCCCAGTCGTAGAGCTCTCGGAAAGCTTTCTAACGGTATGTTGTGCGCCGCTTAACTCCTTACGGATCAAAAGTTATGGGCACCGGAGCGACGGATACCTGGTCACAAGCCGTACGCCCTCGGTTTGGGGGCCCAGCCTCTACATGAAGTGAAGTTGTCTTGCCTAAGGTGCCGTGGTATTTGGTAATAGAAATGTGATAGATTTGGTTGTCGTCATTTTCGCCGCTCACGACGTACGATCCGGGATGGAAAAGCAGCACAAAAGAAGAAAAGTATACCGAATCTGATAAAAACGTTCGATTTTGTACCTTGAAAATAGGTACGGCCGAGTAGGCTTGCTGCCCCTATCGTAGAGCTCTCGGAGAGCTTTCCAACGGTATGCTGTGCACCGCGTAACTCCTTACAAATCAAAAGTTATGGGCACCGGAGCGACGGATACCTGGTCACAAGCCCCACGCCCTCGGTTTGCGGGCCCAGCCTCTACGTGAAGTGAAGTTGTATTGTCCAAGGTGCCGTGGGATTCGGTAAAAGAAATGTGATAGATTAGGTTCTTGTCCTTTTCACGGCTCACGATGTACGATCCGGGAAAAAAAACAGCGCAAAAGAAGAAAAGTGTCCCAAAACTGATGAAAACGTTCAATTTTGGAATCTGGAAAGAGGCTCAGCCAAGCTGGCTTGCTGCCGACGTCATAGATCTCTTGGAGAGCTTTCCCACGGTATGCTGTGCGTCGCGTAACACCTTATGGATCAAAAGTTATGGGCACCAGAGCGACGGATACCTGGTCACAAGCCCCACGCCCTCGGTTTGCGGGCCCAGCCTCTACTTGAAGTGAATTTTTATTGTCCAAGCTGCCGTGGGATTCGGTAATAGAAATGTGATGGATTAGGTTGTCGTCCTTTTCGCGGCTCATGACGTACCATTCGGGACGAAAAAACAGCGCAAAAGAAGAAAAGTGTCCCGAAACTGATGAAAACGTTCGATTTTGGGCTCTGAAAAGAAGCTAAGCCGAGCAGGCTTGCTACCCAAGTCGTAGAGCTCTCGAAGAGCTTTCCAACGTTATATTGTGCGCTGCGTAACTCCTTACGGATCAAAAGTTATGGGCACTGAAGCGACGGATAACTGGTCACTAGCCCCATGCCCTCGGTTTGCGGGCCCAGCCTCTATGTGGATTGAAGTTGTCTTGCCCAAGGTGCCATTGTAGTCATTAATAGAAATGTGATGGATTAGGTTGTCGTCCTTTTCGCGGCTCACTACGTACGATCCGGGAGGAAAAACAGCGCAAAAGAAGAAAAGTGTCCCGAAACTAATTAAAACGTTTGATTTTGGGCTTCGAAAAGAGGCTAAGATGAGCAGGCTTGCTGCCCACGTTGTAGAGCTCCCGAAAAGCTTTCCAACGTTATGATGTGCACTGCGTAACTCCTTACGAATCAAAAGTTATGGGCACCGGAGTGACGAATAGCCGGTCACAAGCCCCATGCCCTCGGTTTGCGGGCCCAGCCTCTACGTGAAGTGAAATTGTCTTGCCCAAGGTGCCGTGGGATTTGGTAATAGAAATGTGATGGATTAAGTTGTCGTCCTTTTCGCGGCTCACGACATAAGATCCAGGACGAAAAAACAGCGCAAAAGAAGAAAAGTGTCCTGAAACTGATGAAAACGTTCAATTTTGGGCTCTGAAAAGAGACTCAGTTGAGCAGCCTTGCTGCCCACGTCGTAGAACTCTCAAAGAGCTTTCCAACGTAATGCTGTGCACCGCGTAACTCCTTACGAATCAAAAGTTATGGGAGCTAGAGCGACGGATAGCTGGTCTCAAGCCCCACGCCCTTGGTTTGCAGGCCCAGCCTCTACGTGTCGTGAAGTTTTCTTGCCCAAGGTGCTGTGGGATTCGGTAATAGAAATGTGATGGATTAGGTTGTCGTCCTTTTCGCTGCTCACGACCTACGATCCAGGACGAAAAAACAGCGCAAAAGAAGAAAAGTATACCGAAACTGCTGAAAATGTGCAATTCTGGGCTCCGAAAAGAGGCGCAATCTAGCAGGCTTTCTACCCATGTTGTAGAGCTCTCGTAGAGCTTTCCAACGGTATGCTGTGCGCGGTGTAACTCCTTATGGATCAAAAGTTATGGGCATCGGAGCGACGGATACTGGGTCACAAGCCCCACGCCCTCGGTTTGCTGGCCCAGCCTCTACGTGAAGTGTAGTTGTCTTGCCTAAGGTGCCGTGGGATTTGGTAATAGAAATGTGATGGATTAGGTTGTCGTCCTTTTTGCGACTCACGACGTGCGATCCGAGACGGAAAAACAGCTCACAATAACAAAAGTGTCCCAAAACTGATGAAAACGTTCGATTTTGGACACCGAAAATAGGCTTAGTCAAGCAGACTTGCTACCTACGTCGAAGAGCTCTCGGAGAGCTTTCGAACGGTTTGCTGTGCGCCGCGTAACTACTTACGGATCAAAAGTTATGGGCACCGGAGTGACGGATACCTCGTCACATGCCCCACGCCCTCGGTTTACGGGCCCAGCCTCTACGTTAAAGGAAGTTGTCTTGCCCAAGATGCTGTGGGATTCGGTAATAGAAATTTGATGGATTAGGTTGTCGTCCTATTCGATGTTCAGGACGTACGATCTGGGACGGAGAAACAGCGCAAAAGAAGAAAAGTATCCCGAAACTATTCAAAACGTTCTATTTTTGGCTCCGAAAAGAGGCGCAGTCGAGCAGGATTGTTGCCCACGTTGTGGAGCTCTGAGAGAGCTTTCTAACGTTATGTTGTGCGCCGCGTTACACCTTACGGATCAAAAGTTATGGGCCCCGATGCGACTTATACCTGGTCACAAGCCCCCACGCCCTCGATTTGCTGGCCCAGCCTCTACGTGAAGTGAAGTTGTCTTTCCCAAGGTGTCATGGGATTCAGAAAAAGAAATGTGATGGATTAGGTTGTCGTCCCTTTCGCGGCTCACGACGTACGATCCGGGACTGAAAAATAGCACAAAAAAAGAAAAGTATCCCAAAACTGATGAAAACGTTTGATTTTGGGCTCTGAAAAGAGGCGTTGCCTAGCAGGCTTGCTGCCCACGTCGTAGAGCTCTCGTAGAGCTTTCCAAAGGTATGTTGTACGCCGCGTAACTCCTTACGGATCAAAAGTTATGGGCACCGGAGCGACGGATACTTGGTCACAAGCCCCACGCCCTCGGTTTGCGGGCCCAGCCTCTACGTGAAGTGAAGTTGTCTTGCCCAAGGTGCCATGGGATTCGGTATTAGAAATGTGAAGGATTAGATTGTCGTCCTTTTCGCGACTCACGATGTACGATCCGAGATGGAAAAACAGCACAAAAGAAAAAAAGTATCCCGAAACTTATGAAAACGTTCGATTTTGGGCTTCGAAAAGAGGAGCAGCCGAGTAGGCTTGCTGCCCACGTCGTAGAGCTCTCGTACAACTTTGCAACGGTATGTTGTACGCCGTGTAACTCCTTACGGATCAAAAGTTATGGGCACTGGAGCGACGGATACCTAGTTATAAGCCCCACGCCCTCGGTTTGCAGGCCCAGCCTCTACGTGAAGTGAAGTTGTCTTGCCCAAGGTGCTGTGGGATTCGGTAATAGAAATGTGATGCATTAGTTTGTCGTCCTTTTTGTTGCTCACGATGTACGATCCGGGAAGGAAAAATAGCGCAAAAGAAAAAAAGTATAGGGAAACTGATCAAAACATTCAATTTGGTGCTCAGAAAAGAGGCGCAGCCAAGCAAGATTGCTGCCCACATCGTAGAGCTCTGGGAGAGCTTTCCAACGGTATGCTGTGCGCTGCGTAACTCCTTACGGATCAAAACTTATGGGCCCCGGAGCGGCGGATACCTGGTCACAAGCCCCACGCCCTCGGTTTGCGGGCCCAGCCTCTACGAGAAGTGAAGTTGGCTTGCCCAAAGTGTCATGTGATTCGGTAATAGAAATGTGATAGATTAGGTTGTCGTCCTTTTCGCGGCTCACGACGTACGATCCGGGACTAAAAAACAGCGCAAAAGAAGAAAAGCATCCCGAAACTGATGAAAACGTTCGATTTTGGGCTCCGAAAATAGGCGCAGCCGAGCAAGCTTGCTGCCCACGTCGTAGAGCTCTCGTAGAGTTTTCCAAAGGTATGCTGTGCGCCGCGTAACTCCTTACGGATCAAAAGTTGTGGGCACTGGAGCGACGGATACTTGGTCACAAGCCCCACGCCCTCGGTTTGCCGGCCCAGCCTTTACGTGAAGTGATGTTCTCTTACCCAAGGTACCGTGGATTCCGTAAGAGAAATGTGATGGATTAGGTTGTCGTCCTTTTTTAGACTCACGATGTACGATCCGGGACGAAAAAATAGCACAAAATAAGAAAAGTATCCCGAAACTAATGAAAACGTCCAATTTTGGGCTCCGAAAAGAGGAGCAGCCGAGCAGGCTTGTTGCCCATGTCGTAGAGCTCTCATATAACTTTCCAACGGTATGCTGTGCGCCACGTAATTCCTTACGGATCAAAAGTTATGGGCACCGGAGCGACAGATACTTGGTCATAAGCCTCACGCACTCGGTTTGCGGGCCCAGCCTCTACGTGAAGTGAAGTTGTCTTGCCCAAGGTTGTCACGCCCTAACCTGGCCTATAAAGATTAGACTAGGGTGTGATCAAAACATTCAAGTCACGTCTCGTACCTAATCGTTCATGAAGATTTAACACTTAACGTTTTGGCCTAAACTCCAAAATTTTCCGAAAAAACCAGCAGCATAACGGCTGTAATTGGGATATTTGATTTGACCTAATTCTCTAAACACCTCAGAATTTATCATCTCAAATTCATTTCCAACTAAGATTACTATTATATCATCAATTGAAACACCTACTGGTTGTCTTAATGTCTTGTTTGATTAACAACCTAGCATGATACTATGTCTCGTTCGTTTATTAATCCTCGTTACAAAAGTACCTGCTGATCTTAGCTTAACAACGCGTACCTGCTTAAGGTTTGGTTGGTTCATTTTACTTAGCCTTTACCTAACACTTCATAATCCTATTATAGATACTAGCAGTAATAATAGCAAAATGATCATAGTAGTGTCTAGCGTTTGTCTAGTTAATATCAGTACAAACCAAAATTAGACCCCAAATTACAACGGGGGTCTTTTACATTACTATTAACAAGCAACATAAAGGAAATAGTCTTCAAGTAGCATAGAGTTCACAAGTAGCCATAATCACGCAAAGCACACAAGACAGGCAGTCACTCCAAGGAATCATTGATGGGCACATCGTCCTCAGGTACCTGTTCTTGATCTTCTTCACCTGAGATGATAAAGGAGGGTGAGTCCTTATGAACTCAGCGAGGGGGAACGAGAAATAGGTTTTGAAACTCATTTTCCGGTTCAACTTATGAAAAATCCTTTTGCAAGCATGATGTGTATCATAAGCAAGTACATAGCGTAATATAATAGTAAAGAATGCAATTACCAGTCCTTCCTCCCCGAGGTCCTTTAGGGAACAAGCGAGAGTACTTATACACATAGTAAAATGGATACGGTGAGCTTTTGCTCTCAGATCAATTCCAGTATCAGTTGTTGCGGCCGGCCTCAATTCATCCCCATATCACGCCAAGTGGGTGTACTCCAGATGTACCCCGAAATCCTATGACCCAACTCTCCGAGGAAGTCTAGCCCCCAAGCGAGAGAGGGAATGGGACCATGGTAGTCACGGGTGCACCGGCAAGTCCGATGCCACCCGGTGTACGTGATCGCTACCATGCCGACATGAAAGGTTGCAACCTTGTATGCAATGCACATTTATGACATTAACATATCACATTAGGAGGACAACAAAGTAGGTTGCCTCCGGACAGTCATAAGATTGCACATTGACAAGTAAACAGGCGAGGCATGAATGGACAAGTAGTTTCACTTGAAAAGCATATGGAGTTATATGAACATTAAACAGACAGCCATGCATCGCACATAAATCAAGTCATATAACTCAATTCAAAGTCCACGTAATCAAATAATAAGATTATATAACATGCAACAACATCTACGTGGGCTCGGATGGAAGAAAAGCCTATTTGTCAACATGCAATGATCAAAATCATATTTAGGACTATAAGGGCATCTACGGGCAGCCTACTAAGTACATAATTCCACACAATATCCAAATGATCAACACTTAGCAAGACTACCTAGTCATTAGGGTTTCCATTTCGTGCATATCCGTACAATTTAAGCCCCAAACCAATTCAAAATCAATCTCAAGCCATACATCATTTAATTCTTCATCCTCAAACATTCAAAACAGTCCACACAACATCCCAAAGCTACAATCCCAAGCATTTATTTCAACAAGAGAAGTTACAACAATTTTTCTAAGCATAACACTAAGTGAAACCCTTACTGCAATAGGCTGTTTCTCACAATCATGAAGATAAGAAAACAATCTCCAATTCCAGTGAATAAGATGTCAACTTAAAGATTAAGAAGTGAACTAAAATCAGAAACAAACCTTGCATCATTTGGAGTTCAGGATTATTAGTTATTGCCGAAACAGTGGGACAGCACAAAACTGTCCAGATTTACACACATTTCGATAATTGACGTTTTGGATATCCTTAGGGTCCGATTTAGCCTTAGTCCATTTCTGACAAAAATGTCCATAACTGAAAAATCTAGCTGCCCACCAAATTTCATACATTTTGGATATCATTTACTAAGTAAAATCTGGTTCGTTCTACAAGGTCAGTGCATCTGCCAAAACCTGCTTCATTTTTCCAGATTTTCAGATTTGGACACATTTTGATGATTTACCATTTTGAGGACCTTAGACTCGAAATTAGCTTTGTCCTATTTCTGCGAAAAATGTTCAAAACTGGCAAAAATAGTAACCTACCAATTTTCATACATTTTCAACATCATTTGCCTATCCAAACTCTCCTCGAAACAACAGGTCAGAGAGCTGTCATATAATCCGATTGCACCTATCATCATTTTCAAGCCAAAATCTTGCCATGCATGGTTGTAAAAGCTTATGAACGAACATATAACTCAAGTACAGAAGCAAAGACATACATTTATGAGCATGCATGTGGATTTTTGAAGGATTTTCAAAAGGTTTTAGCCCTCACCTTAGCAAATCAACCAAGAAGATGCTCAAAACTTGTTAAAACACAATTTTCTTTTTCTCCTTTGCCTAGCCGAGATTCCAACTAGATTTTCTCTATTTTTCCTAGCTTAGTGACCAAGCTCTTAGTACATGCATGTGGTTAGAACAAGAAGAAAAGAAATGGAAGCTTAAAAACTCACCTAGGGCCGAAATGAAGACTCAAAGGACATGCATGTATGATTCTTGCATCCTAGCTAGCTTGCTTGAGTTTCTTTGATGGTTGCTTGTCTTGATGCACCATGAATTGATGAAGATGAGCAAAGGCAAGAGTAAACTCAGCCAAGGCCGAGAGAGAGAGAGAAAAATGAGAGGGAGATAGAGAAGTTGAGAGGAAAATGAGAGAATATGACAAAGAATAAAGCTTTTGCAAGTTTGATGCATATGGTCGGCCTTGGGCAGCAAAATTTCAGCATTTTGTGTCTTCAAGGTGAAATTTAAAATTGCTAGCATGGGCAAGGTGTGTTTGGTCGAGCAAGGTGGAGAATTGAGGAGATTTTTGAGCAATTGTTTATGCATTTGTGTCATAGAATGTCATAGTATGTCTAGGATTATTAATAAATTATGCAATGCTAGTTTAAATGCACATAGTGGTTGGCCAAAGCTAGCTTAAATTCTGAATTTTTGTCATCTTTGAGCATTATTTTAATTGTGAGTTGAAAGTGCAAAAAGAATAAGGAATAAAGAATAAGGAATGTCTAGCTTTTTGTGAGATTTTGTCTTCTAGCGGGTTGAATTAGTAATTTAATAATAGTTAGTGGATTTTGTAGGATTAATTAATGACCTAGTGCTTCGTGTAAGATGCATTCTTGTTTAGCGTGAGGGCACGTGTTCCTACGTCTAGGGCACGCACTACGAGATAGGGCACGAACTACGAGACAAATGCACGTTTTTTAAGTAAATGCACGCAACACTAAATGAATGCACGTAATTCAATGCAAGGCACACAAAACAAACACAATTCTCAAACCTAGGTCAAGGCTCGCAAATCTAGATTAGGGTACACGAAACGAGGTATTGCACGCAAATCGAGGTCGGGCCTCACATCCTCCCCTCCTTAAAAGAATTTGTCCCGAAATTCAATATTACCTTTGAAATAAAGCTGGATATTGCTGCTCCATCTGGTCTCGCCTTTCCCACGTTACTTCTTCAACTCCATGATGATCCCACAACACTTTCACCATCGGTATAGTTTTGTTGCACAACTCCCGATCTTGCTGGTCTAGGATCTGAATGGGCTTCTCCTCGTAAGACAAGTTATCCCGAAACTGCAACGGCTCTGGCTCCAAGATATGCGACGGATCAGGATGATATTTCCGCAGCATCAAAACATGAAAGACGTCGTGAATATTGGAGAGGTTCTGGGGTAGTACTAGGCGATACGCCAATTTGCCAATCTTCTCAACTATCTCAAATGGTCCTACAAACCTCGGGCTCAACTTTCCACCCTTGCCATGTTTAATCAGTCCTCTCCGGGGTGATATCTTCAAGAACACCTTGTCGCCAACCTCAAACTCGAGACTCCATCTCCGTCGGTCTGCATAACTCTTCTGCCTGCTCTGGGCTGTAAGCATCCGTTTCTGGATGAGGTGGATATTATCAACAGTCTTCATAAGTTCAAGTAAAAGGGTCGGGTCAAAAGTCTTCGTCTCACCTACTTCATCCCAGTAAATTGGGGATCGACACTTACGTCCATACAATGCCTGAAATGGGGCCATCCCGATAGTGGCCTGATAACTATTATTATAAGCGAACTCCGCTAGAGATAGATATCTCTCCCAACCTTTTCCGAAATCTAAAACACACGCCCTCAGCATATCCTCCAGAATCTAAATAGTTCTCTCCGATTGTCCATCAGTCTGAGGGTGATAAGCCGTGCTGAAACTCAGCTTCGTTCCCAAAGCTTCTTGCAATCTCTTCCAAAATTGGGAAGTAAAACGAGAATCCCTATCCGATACAATACTCACAGGCATCCCGTGCAATCTTACAATCTCCGCTACATACATATCTCCCAATTTCTCTGGACTATCCTCCTTGTTCATTGGTAAGAAGTGCGCCGAATTAGTCAATCTATCCACTATGACCCAAACGGCGTCATGACCCTTTTGTGATCTAGGCAGGTCCATAACAAAGTCCATAGTTATATGTTCCCATTTCCATTGAGGAATCTCCAACGGCTGAAGTAAACCTGCGGGTCGTTGATGTTCCGCTTTGACTTTCTGGCAAGTCAAGTACCATGCCACAAACTCCGCAATCTCTCTCTTCATGTTATTCTACCAATAGTGTTACTTCAAATCTCGGTACATCTTTGTTCCGCTGGGGTGAATAGTATATCTAGAATTATGGGCTTCTTCAAGAATCTTCTTTTTCAGCTCTGGCTCATTGGGGACACAAATCCGGTTCCTAAACCTCCAAATACCATCATCATGAAACTTGAAATCCGCGTTGCTTTCTTTATTCTTCTGAAATTGTTGGTCCTTCTATTGAGCCTCCCGTAACTCAGACAACAAGGTCGATTGAACTTGTGTAGTGGCAAAAAGTAACCATTTCCGAATCATTTGTGGTTTCCACAAAAATTCTTCATCCAACAACTCCTGCACCTTGACTTCCAGTTTTGCCATGCTCGCTTTCCTACTTAAGGCATCTGCAACTACATTCGCTTTACCGGGCACATAGTTGATCATGCAGTTATAATCATCCAAAAGCTCCATCCACCGCCTTTGCCTCATATTCAACTCTTTTTGAGAGAACAAGTATTTCAAGCTCTTGTGATCAGTAAACACCTCAAACTTGTTACCCCACAAATAATGCCTCCATTTCTTGAGTACAAACACAATAGCCGCTAATTCTAAATCATGCGTCGGGTAATTCAATTCATACGGCTTTGGTTTTCTAGAAGCATTTGCAATCACCCTTCCATTTTGCATCAACACACAACCCAATCCTTCTTTGGAAGCATCACTATAGATTACAAAACCTTGACTTCCTTCAGGCAATGCAAGAACAGGTGCGGTAGTTAATCTTTTCTTCAACTCTTGAAAGCTGTTCTCACACTTATCATCCCACACGAACTTTGTTTTCTTTTGAGTGAGCTTTGTAAGCGGTCCTGCAATCTTAGAGAAATCCTTCACGAATCTTCGATAATAGCCGGCTAGACCAAGAAAACTCCGAATCTCTGTAACATTCTCCAGCTCTTCCAAGACATCACTGCATCTATCTTTGCTGGATCCACCGCTATTCCCTCTTGGGATATGATATGCCCCAAAAATGCAATCTGCTGCAACCAAAATTCACACTTGCTAAACTTTGCATACAATTGATGCTCTCGAAGTTTCTGCAGTACCAACTGCAGATGTTGCTCATGCTCCGCCTCAGATTTCGAGTATACCAGAATATCATCAATGAAGATCACCACAAATTGGTCAAAGTAGGGTTGAAACACCATGTGCATCAAATCCATAAAAGTTGTAGGGGCATTGGTTAGTCCAAAAGGCATCACCACATATTCATAACGCCCATATCTCATCCTGAAAGCCGTTTTAGGCATATCTTCCTTTTTGATCCGCAACTGATAATACCCTTGCCTCAAGTCGAGTTTCGAATACACTTTGGCTCCTTGCAGTTGATCAAATAACTCGTCGATCAGTGGAAGTGGGTATTTATTCCTGACAGTCACTTGGTTCAATCCTCGGTAGTCGATGCATAGCCTCAACGTTCCGTCTTTCTTCTTTACAAATAGAACTGGTGCACCCCACGGTGAAGAACTTGGTTGAACAAACCCCTTCTTCAACAATCCTTGCAATTGGTCCTTCAATTCTTATAGCTCGGCCGGTGCCATACGATAGGGAGCTTTAGATACCGGCTGGGCGCCAGGCAGTAGCTCTATAACGAACTCGATCTCCCGATTCGGGGGTAAACCGGGCAATTCTTCTGGAAACACATCTGCATAGTCTTTAATCACAAGCATCTCCTCCAACTTAGCTTTGTCCGACGGCTTGTTGATGAGGTAGGCTAAGTATCCGCTACACCCTTTTCTCAAGGATTTCACTGCTTTCGTAGATGAAATGATGGAACTCTTGGTGAAATCTCTTCAACCCATTACCTTCAGTATTGGTTGACCAGGTACCCGGAACGCTATAATCTTCGCCCGGCAATCTAGTTGGACATGATGTTTTGCCAGCCAGTCCATCCTTAAAATGACCTCATATTCTCGAAAGGGTAATACAATAAGATTGGCTGAGAATTCCCTATCCTTAATTTGGATTTTACATACTTTACAAGCTGAGCTAGTAACGAGTTTAGAACCCATTGGAGTACCAACTTCTACTTCGTATGGCAAACATACAACTTTCAGTTTCACACGTTCCACACATAAGGGAGTAATAAATGAATGAGTAGTACCCGGATCAATTAACACCCTAACAGGTTGATTCAGTATGAAGAATGTACCTTCAACAACAGCGGTCTCATCTAGAAGCTCCTCGCACTCAATAGCATAAGCTCGAGCCTGAACTCTAGGAACTGGAGTCATGCCTCTAGCAGTTGGTTTACCCTGATTCTGTCCTGCCTGCCGTTTAGGGCAATCCTTGATCTGATGCTGATCACTGCCACATCTCATACATCGTCCTGACTTCCTCCAACACTGGGCCTCAGTATGCCCCTTCCTGTCACAGTAAGAACAGCTGATGGACTGAGTAGTAGGTGAACTACTTGTAAATCCGTGGGTGGAAGAGGCTGATGGCGCTTTCGTCGGGCCACGGTTATTCACTGGTCTGTTCTGGCTCTGGCCCTGACTACGACTCTGACTCTGAAATTTCCTCTACTGACCTGGAGGCTGGTATGGTTTCTTGTTCGGCTGACTCGAGCCGGCTCCATCTAGTTTTCTCTTCTCAACTCGAGAGGCAACAGCAAAGATAGCAGAATAGGTATCAAAGTCATGAGAAGCCAACTGGTCCTAAATCTCTGGCCTCAATCCAGTAGTAAATTTCCACATCTTCACCTCCGGAGTACTAACCATATATTGAGCATAACAGGACAGTCGGTCAAAACGAGCCTCGTACTGGGCTACCGTCATGTTACCCTGGGTCAAGTGCATGAACTCCTTAGCCCGCCTCTGCCTGGAGACTGTAGGTACATATTTCTCCTTAAATGCCTTAACAAAATTACCCCACAAGCGAGGTGTCTGATCAGTTTCCCATAGTGCCTCCACAGTGTGCCACCAATGTTCAGCATCCCCGTGCAACAGAAACACCGCAAACTCCACCTTTTCTTCATCAGTATAATCAAGTGGCCTGAAAATCTTCTCGATCTCGGACAGCCAAGCCTCGGCTTTCTCATCATCAGCTTCCCCATGGAATTTAGATGGGCAAAAGTCAAAGAACTCCATCATTCTGCTATGTCTCCCGTGGTTACCCTCATTAGTAGTACGGGTACTAGGGCCAGCCATCTATAGGTACAGATTACGATGCACAATTTATTGAAATGTGACAATTAAGAATTTAATGCATAAGATATGCAGCATAATATAGATACAATCCTAGAGACAATTAAGGCATGTTAATCACTTAAACACATAAAACATAGAAGGCACATTTAACATTATCACACAGTAACATATAAGCAAGTCATCCTAATTATCTTAGGGCTCTACCCACAGTCCGAGAGTAAAACCCGGCATAAGCAATCTAAGCTCTGATACCATTCTAGTTATAAGGTGTCACGCCCCAACCCGGCCTATAAAGGTTAGACTAGAGTGTGATCAAAACATTCAAGTCACGTCTCGTACCTAATCGTTCATGAAGATTTAACACTTAACATTTTGGCCTAAACTCTAAAATTTTCAGAAAAAACCAGCAGCATAACGGCTGTAATTGGGCTCTTTGGTTTGACCTAATTCTCTAAACGCCTCAGAATTTATCATCTCAAATTCATTTCCAACTAAGATTACTATTATATCATCAATTGAAACACCTACTGGTTGTCTTGATGTCTTGTTGATTAACAACCTAGCATGATACTATGTCTCATTCGTTTATTAATCCTCGTTACAAAAGTACCCGCTGATCTTAGCTTAATAACGCGTATCTGCTTAAGGTTTGGTTGGTTCATTTTACTTAGCCTTTACCTAACACTTCATAATCCAATTATAGATACTAGCAGTAATAATAGCAAAACGATCATAGTAGTGTCTAGCGTTTGTCTAGTTAATGTCAGTACAAACCAAAATTAGACCCCAAATTACAACGGGGGTCTTTTACATTACAATTAACAAGCAACATAAAGGAAATAGTCTTCAAGTAGCATAGAGTTCACAAGTAGCCATAATCACGCAAAGCACACAAGACAAGCAATCACTCCAAGGAATCATCGATGGGCACATCGTCCTCAGGTACCTGTTCTTGATATTCTTCACCTGAGATGATAAAGGAGGGTGAGTCCTTATGAACTCAGCGAGGAGGAACGAGAAATAGGTTTTGAAACTCATTTTCCGGTTCAACTTATGAAAAATCCTTTTGCAAGCATGATGTGTATCATAAGCAAGTACATAGCGTAATATAATAGTAAAGAATGCAATTACCAGTCCTTCTTCCCCGAGGTCCTCTAGGGACCAAGCGAGAGTACTTATACACATAGTAAAAAGGATACGGTGAGCTTTTGCTCTCAGATCAATTCCAGTATCAGTTGTTGCGTCCGGTCTCAATTCATCCCCATATCACGCCAAGTGGGTGTACTCCAGATGTACCCCAAAATCCTATGACGCAACTCTCCGAGGAAGTCTAGTCCCCAAGCGAGAGAGGGAATGGGACCATGGTAGTCACGGGTGCACCGGCAAGCCCGATGCCGCCCGGTATGCGTGATTGCTACTATGCCGACATGAAAGGTTGCAACCTTGTATGCAATGCACATTTATGACATTAACATATCACATTAGGAGGACAACAAAGTAGGTTGCCTCCGGACAGTCATAAGATTGCATATTGACAAGTAAACAGGCGAGGCACGAATGGACAAGTAGTTTCACTTGAAAAGCATATGGAGTTATATGAACATTAAATGGACAGCCATGTATAGCACATAAATCAAGTCATATAACTAAATTCAAAGTCCACGTAATCAAATAATAAGATTATATAACATGCAACAACATCTACGTGGGCTCGAATGCAAGAAAAGCCTATTTGTCAACATGCAATGATCAAAATCATATTTAGGACTATAAGGGCATCTACGGGCAGCCTACTAAGCATATAATTCCACACAATATCCAAATGATCAACACTTAGCAAGACTACCTAGTCATTAGGGTTTCCATTTCGTGCATATACTTGCAATTTAAGCCCCAAACCAATTCAAAATCAATCTCAAGCCATGCATCATTTAATTCAACATCCTCAAACATTCAAAACAGTCCACACAACATCCCAAAGCTACAATCCCAAGCATTTATTTCAACAAGAGAAGTTACAACAATTTTTCTAAGCATAACACCAAGTGAAACCCTTACTGCAATAGGCTGTATCTCACAATCATGAAGATAATCAAACAATCTCCAATTCCAGTGAATAAGATATCAAATTAAATCTTAAGAAGTGAACTAAAATCAGAAACAAACCTTGCATCATTTGGAGTTCGGGATCATTAGTTATAGCCGAAACAGTGGGATAGCACAAAACTGTCCAGATTTGCACACATTTCGATAATTGACATTTTTGAGGTCCTTAGGGTCAGATTAAGCCTTAGTCAATTTCTGACAAAAATGTCCATAACTGAAAAATATAGCAGCACAACAAATTTCATGCATTTTGGACATCATTTACTAAGTCAAATCTGGTTCGTTCTACAAGGTCAGTGCATCTGCCAAAACCTGCTTCATTTTTCCAGATTTCCAGATTTGGACACATTTTAAGGATTTGTCATTTTGAGGACCTTAGAGTCGAAATTAGCTTTGGCCTGTTTCTTTGAAAAATGTTCAAAACTGGCAAAAATAGTCACCTACCAATTTTCATTCATTTTCAATATCATTTTCCTAGCCAAACTCACCTCGAAACAACAGGTCAGAGAGCTGTCACATAATCTGATTGCACCTATCATCATTTTCAAGCCAAAATCTTGCCATGCATTGTTGTAAAAGCTTATGAACGAACATATAACTCAAGTACAGAAGCAAAGACATACATTTATGGGCATGCATGTGGATTTTTGAAGGATTTTCAAAAGGTTTTAGCCCTCACCTTAGCAAATCAACCAAGAAGATGCTCAAAACTTGTTGAAGCACAATTTTCTTCTTCTCCTTTGCCTAACCGAGATTCCAACTAGATTTTCTCTATTTTTCCTAGCTTAGTGACCAAGCTCTTAGTACATGCATGTGGTTAGAACAAGAAGAAAAGAAATGGAAGCTTAAAAACTCACCTAGGGCCGAAATGAAGACTCAAAGGACATGCATGTGTGATTCTTGCATCCTAGCTAGCTTGCTTGAGTTTCTTTGATGGTTGCTTGTCTTGATGCACCATGAATTGATGAAGATGAGCAAAGGCAAGAGTAAACTCAGCCAAGGCCGAGAGAGAGAGAGAAAAATGAGAGGGAGAGAGAGAAGTTGAGAGGAAAATGAGAGAATATGACAAAGAATAAAGCTTTTGCAAGTTTGATGCATATGGTCGGCCTTGGGCAGCAAAATTTCAGCATTTTGTGTCTTCAAGGTGAAATTTAAAATTGCTAGCATGGGCAAGGTGTGTTTGGTCGAGCAAGGTGGAGAATTGAGGAGATTTTTGAGTAATTTTTTATGCATTTGTGTCATAGAATGTCATAGTATGTCTAGGATTATTAATAAATTGTGCAATGCTAGTTTAAATTCACATAGTGGTCGGCCAAAGCTAGCTTAAATTCTGAATTTTTGTCATCTTTGAGCATTATTTTAATTGTGTGTTGAAAGTGCAAAAAAAATAAGGAATAAAGAATAAGGAATGTCTAGCTTTTTGTGAGATTTTGTCTTCTAGCGGGTTGAATTAGTAATTTAATAATAGTTAGTGGATTTTGTAGGATTAATTAATGACCTAGTGCTTCGTGTAAGATGCATTCTTGTTTAGCTTGAGGGCACATTTTCCTACGTCTAGGGCACGCACTACGAGGTAGGGCACGAACTACGAGACGAATACACGTTTTTCAAGTAAATGCACGCAACACTAAATGAATGCACGTAATTCAATGCAAGGCACACAAAATGAACACAATTCTCAAACATAGGTCAAGGCTCGCAAATCTAGATCAGGGCACACGAAACGAGGTATCGTACGCAAATCGAGGTCGGGCCTCACAAAGATTTTATGGGATTTGGTAATAGAAATTTAATGGATTAAATTGTCATCCTTTTTGTGGCTCACGACGTACGATCCGGGACCCAAAAACAGCGCAAAAGAAGAAAAATGTCCCGAAACTGATGAAAACGTTTGATTTTGGCCTCCGAAAAGAGGCTCAGCCAAGCAAGCTTGCTGCCCACGTCATAGAGCTCTCGGAGAGCTTTCCAATAGTAAGCTGTGCGCCGTATAATCCTTAGGGAACAAAAGTTATGGCCACCGGAGCGACGGGTACCTGGTCACAAGCCCCACACCCACGGTTTGCGGGCCAAGCTTCTACATGATGTGATGTTGTCTTGCCCAAAGTGCCATGGAATTCAGTAACAGAAATGTGATGGATTAGGTTGTCGTCCTTTTCGCAGCTCACGACGTACGATTCGGGATGGAAAAACAGCGCAAAAGAAGAAAAGTATCCCAAAATTGATGAAAATGTTCAATTTTAGGCTTTGAAAATAGGCGCAGCCTAGCAGGATTACTATCACGTCATAGAGCTCACAGAGAGCATTCAAATGGTATGCTGTGCGCCGCGTAACTCCTTACAAATCAAAAGTTACGGGCACTGGATAGACAGATTCCTGGTCACAAGTCCCATGCCCTCGGTTTGCTGGCCCAGCCTCTTCGTGAAGTAAAGTTGTCTTGCCCAAGGTGCCATGGTATTAGGTAATAAAAATGTGATGGATTAGGTTGTCATCCTTTTCGCGGCTCACGGCGTACGATCCGGGATGAAAAAACAGTGCAAAAGAAGAAAAGTGTCCAAAATCTGATGAAAAATTTCAATTTTGGACTCCGAAAACAGGCGCAGCCAAGCAGTCTTGCTGCCCCTGTCATAGAGCTCTCGGAGAGCTTTCCAACGGTATGCTGTGCACCACGTAACTCCTTACAGATCAAAAGTTATGGCCACCGGAGCGATGGTTACCTAGTCACAAGCCCCACGCCCACAGTTTATGGGCCCAGCCTCTACGTGAAGTGAAGTTGTCTTGCCCAACGTTCCGTGGGATTTGGTAATAGAAATGTGATGGATTAGGTTCTCGTCCTTTTCACAGCGCACGACGTACGAACCGGGACGGAAAAACTGCGCAAAAGAAGAAAAGTATCCTGAAACTGATGAAAACTTTCGATTTTGGGCTCTAAAAAGAGGCGTAGCTGAGAAAGATTGTTGCCCATGTCGTAGAGCTCTCGGAGAGCTTTCCAACGGTATGCTGTGCGTCGCGTAACTCCTTACGGATCAAAAGTTACGGGCACCGGAACGACATATTCCTGGTCACAAGCCCACGCCCGCGGTTTGCGGGCCCAACCTCTACGTAAAGTGAAGTTGTCTTGCCTAAGGTGCCGTGGTATTCGGTAATAGAAATGTGATGGATTAAGTTGTCATCCTTTTCGCGGCTCACGAGGTACGATCCGGGATGGAAAAACAGCGCAAAAGAAGAAAAGTGTCCCGAATTTGATGAAAACATTCGATTTTGGACTCTGAAAATAGGCGTAGCCTAGCAGGATTGCTGCCCCCATCATAGAGCTCTCAGAGAGCTTTCCAACGGTATGTTGTGCGCCGCGTAACTCCTTACAAATCAAAAGTTACGGGAATCGGAGCGACGGATACTTGGTCACAAGCCCCACGCCCTCTGTTTGCTAGCCCAGCCTCTACATGAAGTGAAGTTTTCTTGCCCAAGGTGCCGTGGGATTCGCTAATACAAATGTGATGGATTAGGTTGTCGTCCTTTTTGCGACTCACGACGTACGATCCGGGACGGAAAAATAGCGCTAAAGAAGAAACGTATCCAAAAATTGATGAAAACATTCGATTTTGGACTCCGAAAGCAGGTGCAGATTAGTAGGGTTGTTGCCTATGTCGTAGAGCACTCGGAGAGCTTTCCAACGGTATGTTGTGCGCCGCATAACTCCTTATAGATCAAAATTTATGGGCACCGGAGCGACGGATACCTAATCACAAACCCCACGCCCTCGGTTTGCGGGCCCAGCCTCTACATGAAGTGAAGTTGTCTTGCCCAAGGTACCATGGGATTCGGTAATAGAAATGTGATGGATTAAGTTGTCGTCCTTTTCGCGGCTCACGACGTACGATCCAGGACGAAAAAATAGCGCAAAAGAAGAAAAGTATACCGAAACTGATGAAAACGTTCAATTCTGGGCTCCGAAAAGAGGCACAGTCTAGCAGGCTTTCTGCCTACATCGTAAAGCTCTCGTAGAGCTTTCCAACAGTATGCTTTGCACGGTATAACTCCTTACGGATCAAATGTTATGGGCACTGGAGCGACGGATACTTGGTCACAAGCCCCACGCCCTCAGTTTGCTGGCCTAGCCTCTACGTGAAGTGAAGTTGTCTTGCCCAAGGTACCATGGGATTCGGTAATAGAAATGTGATGGATTAGGTTGTCGTCCTTTTCGCGACTCACGACATACAATCCGGGACGGAAAAATAGCTCACAATAACAAAAGTGTCCCGAAACTGATAAAAATGTTAGAATTTGGGCTCCGAAAATAGGCTCAGCTGAGCAGGCTTGTTGTCCACGTTGTAGAGATTTTAGAGAGCTTTCCAACGTTATGCTGTGCGCCGCGTAACTCCTTACGGATCAAAAGTTATGGGCCCCGGAGCGACTTATACCTGGTCACAAACCCCACGCCCTCGGTTTGCTGGCCCAGCCTCTACGTGAAGTGAAGTTGTCTTGCCCAAGTTGTCGTGGGATTCGGTAAAAGAAATGTGATGGATTAGGTTGCTGTCTTTTTTGCGGCTCACGACATACGATCCGAGACTGAAAAACAGCCCAAAAGAAGAAAAGTATCCCAAAAATGATGAAAACGTTCAATTTTGCCCTTCCAAAAGAGGCGTAGCCTAGCAGGCCTGCTACCCACGTCACAAAGCTCTCAGAGAGCTTTCCAACGGTTTGCTGTTCGCTGCGTAACTCCTTACGGATCAAAAGTTATGGGCACCGGAGCGACGGATACCTCGTTACAAGCCCCACGCCCTCGGTTTACGGGTCCAGCCTCTACATGAAAAGAAGTTGTATGGCCAAAGATACTGTGGGATTCGGTAATAGAAATGTGATTGATTAGGTTGTCGTCCTTTTCGATGCTCACGACGTACGATCCGGGACGAAAAAACAACGCAAAAAAAGAAAAGTATCCCGAAACTGATCAAAACGTTCTATTTTAAGCTCCAAAAAGAGGCGCAGCTGAGCAGGATTGCTGCCCACATTGTAGAGCTCTCATAGAGCTTTTCTACGTTATGCTGTGCGCCGCGTAACTCCTTACGGATCAAAAGTTATGGGGCCCGGAGCGACTTATACCTGGTCACAAGCCCCACGCCCTCGATTTGCTGGCCCAGCCTCTACGTGGAGTGAAGTTGTCTTGCCCAAGGTGTCATGGGATTCGGTAAAAGAAATGTGATGGATTATGTTGTTTTCCTTTTCACGGCTCACGACGTACGATTCGGGACTGAAAAATAGCGCAAAAGAAGAAAAGTATCCCAAAAATGATAAAAATGTTCAATTTTGGGCACCAAAAATAGGCGTAGTCGAGCAGGCTTGCTGCCCACGTTGTAGAGCTCTTGTAGAGCTTTCCAAAGGTATGTCGGACGCTGCGTAACTCCTTACAGATCAAAAGTTATTGGCACCGGAGCAACGGATACTTGGTCACAAGCCCTATGCCCTCGGTTTGCTGGCCCAGCCTCTACGTGAAGTGAAGTTGTCTTGCCCAAGGTGCCGTGGGATTTGGTAATAGGAATGTGAAGGATTAGGTTACCGTCCTTTTCATGACTCACGACGTACGATCCGGGACGAAAAAATAGCGCAAAAGAAGAAAAGTATCCCAAAACTAATGAAAACGTTCGATTTTGGGCTCCGAAAAGAGGAGCAGCCGAGCAGGCTTGCTGCCCACGTCGTAGAGCTCTCGTACAACTTTTCATCGGTATTCTATGCGCCACGTAACTCCTTACGGATCAAAAGTTATGGGCACCGGAGCGACGGATACCTAGTTACAAGCCCCACGCCCTCGGTTTGGGGGCCCAGCCTCTACGTGAAGTGAAGTTGTCTTGCCCAAGGTGCTGTGGGATTCGGTAATAGAAATGTGATGCATTAGTTTGTCGCCCTTTTCGATGTTCACGCCGTACGATCCGGGACGAAAAAACAGCGAAAAAGAAGAAAAGTATAGCAAAACTGATCAAAATGTTCAATTTTGCGCTCTTAAAAGAGGCGGAGCTGAGCAGGATTACTGCCCCCGTCGTACAGCTCTTGGAGAGCTTTAAACGGTATGCTGTGCACCGCGTAACTCCTTACGGATCAAAAGTTATGGGCCTCGAAGCGGCGGATACCTGGTCACAAACCCCACGCCCTCGGTTTGTTGGCCCAGCCTCTACGTGAAGTGACGTTGTGTTGCCCAAGGTGTCATGTGATTCGGTAATGGATATGTGATGGATTATGTTGTCGTCCTTTTCGTGGCTCACAACGTACGATCCGAAATTGAAAAACAGCGCAAAAGAAGAAAAGTATCCCGAAATTGATGAAAAAGTTCAATTTTGGGCTCCTTAATTAGGAGCAGCCTAGTAGGCTTGCTGCCCACGTCGTAGAGCTCTCGTAGAGCTTTCCAAAGGTATGTTGTATGCCGTGTAACTCCTTACGGATCAAAAGTTACGGGCACCGGAGCGACGGATCCTTGGTCATAAGCCCTACGCCCTCGGTTTGCGGGCCCAACCTCTATGTGAAGTGAAGTTGTCTTACCCAAGGTGCCGTGGATTAGGTAAGATAAATGTGATGGATTAGGTTGTTGTTTTTTTCGCGGCTCACGGCGTACGATCCAGGACGAAAAAATAGCGCAAAAGAAGAAAAGTGTCCAAAATTTGATGAAAAAGTTCAATTTTGGACTCCGAAAATAGGCGCAGCCAAGCAGTCTTGCTGCCCCCGTCATAGAGCTCTCGGAGAGCTTTCCAACGGTATGTTGTGCGCCACGTAACTCCTTACAGATCAAAAGTTATGGCCACCGGAGCGATGGATACCTAGTCATAAGCCCAATGCCCACAGTTTGTGGGCCCAGCCTCTACGCGAAGTGAAGTTGTCTTGCCCAAGGTGCAGTGGGATTCGGTAATAGAAATGTGATGGATTAGGTTCTCGTCCTTTTCAAAGCGCACGACGTACGAACCGGGACGGAAAAACTGCGCAAAAGAAGAATAGTATCCCGAAATTGATGAAAACTTTTGATTTTCAGCTCTGAAAAGAGGCGTAGCCGAGAAGGATTGTTGCCCATGTCGTAGAGCTCTCAGAGAGCTTTCCAACGGTATGCTGTGCGTCGCGTAACTCCTTACGGATCAAAAGTTACGGGCACCAGAACGACAGATTCCTGGTCACAAGCCCACGCCCGCGGTTTGCGGGCCCAACCTCTACGTAAAGTGAAGTTGTCTTGCCTAAGGTGCTGTGGTATTCGGTAATAGAAATGTGATGGATTAAGTTGTCATCCTTTTCGCGGCTCACGAGGTACGATCCGGGATGGAAAAACATCGCAAAAGAAGAAAAGTGTCCCGAATTTGATGAAAACATTCGATTTTGGACACGAAAATAGGCGTAGCCTAGCAGGATTGCTGCCCCCGTCATAGAGCTCTCAGAGAGCTTTCCAACGGTATGTTGTGCGCCGCGTAACTCCTTATAAATCAAAAGTTACGGGCACCGGAGCGACGGATACTTGGTCACAAGCCCCACGCCCTCTGTTTGCTAGCCCAGCCTCTACATGAAGTGAAGTTTTCTTGCCCAAGGTGCCGTGGGATTCGGTAATACAAATGTGATGGATTAGGTTGTCGTCCTTTTTGCGACTCACGACGTACGATCCGGGACGAAAAAACAGCGCTAAAGAAGAAACATATCCAAAAATTGATGAAAACATTCGATTTTGGACTCCGAAAGCAGGTGCAGCTTAGTAGGGTTGCTGCCCATGTCGTAGAGCACTCGGAGAGCTTTCCAACGGTATGTTGTGCGCCGCATAACTCCTTACAGATCAAAATTTATGGGCACCGGAGCGACAGATACCTAGTCACAAACCCCACGCCCTCGGTTTACGGGCCCAGCCTCTACGTGAAGTGAAGTTGTCTTGCCCAAGGTACCATGGGATTCGGTAATAGAAATGTGATAGATTAAGTTGTCGTCCTTTTCGCGGCTCACGACGTACGATCCGGGACGGAAAAATAGTGCAAATAAAGAAAAGTATACCGAAACTGATGAAAATGTTCAATTCTGGGCTCCGAAAAGAGGCACAGTCTAGCAGGCTTTCTGTCCACATCGTAAAGCTCTCGTAGAGCTTTCCAACAGTATGCTTTGCACGGTGTAACTCCTTACGGATCAAATGTTATGGGCACCGGAGCGACGGATACTTGGTCACAAGCCCCACGCCCTCAGTTTGCTGGCCTAGCCTCTACGTGAAGTGAAGTTGTCTTGCCCAAGGTACCATGGGATTCGGTAATAGAAATGTGATGGATTAGGTTGTCGTCTTTTTCGCGACTCAAGACATACGATCCGGGACGGAAAAATAGCTCACAATAACAAAAGTGTCCCGAAACTGATAAAAATGTTAGATTTTGGGCTCCGAAAATAGGATCAGCTGAGCAGGCTTGTTGTCCACGTTGTAGAGCTTTTAGAGAGCTTTCCAACGTTATGCTGTGCGCCGCGTAACTCCTTACGGATCAAAAGTTATGGGCCCTGGAGCGACTTATACATGGTCACAAACCCCACGCCCTCGGTTTGCTGGCCCAGCCTCTATGTGAAGTGAAGTTGTCTTGCCCAAGTTGTCGTGGGATTCGGTAAAAGAAATGTGATGGATTAGGTTGCCGTCTTTTTTGCGGCTCACGACATACGATCCGAGACTGAAAAATAGCGCAAAAGAAGAAAAGTATCCCAAAACTGATGAAAACATTCGATTTTGCGCTTCCAAAAGAGGCGTAGCCTAGCAGGCTTGCTACCCACGTCACAAAGCTCTCAGAGAGCTTTCCAACGGTTTGTTGTGCGCTGCGTAACTCCTTACGGATCAAAAGTTATGGGCACCGGAGCAACGGATACCTCGTTACAAGCCCCACGCCCTTGGTTTACGGGTCCAGCCTCTACATGAAAAGAAGTTGTCTGGCCCAAGATACTGTGGGATTCGATAATAGAAATGTGATTGATTAGGTTGTCGTCCTTTTCGATGCTCACGACGTACGATCCGGGACAGAAAAACAACGAAAAAGAAGAAAAGTATCCCAAAACTGATCAAAATGTTCTATTTTAAGCTCCAAAAAGAGGCGCAGCTGAGCAGGATTGCTGCCCACATTGTAGAGCTCTCATAGAGCTTTCCTACGTTATGCTGTGCACCGCGTAACTCCTTACGGATCAAAAGTTATGGGGCCCGGAGCGACTTATACCTGGTCACAAGCCCCACGCCCTCGGTTTGCTGGCCCAGCCTCTACGTGAAGTGAAGTTGTCTTGCCCAAGGTGTCATGGGATTCGGTAAAAGAAATGTGATGGATTAGGTTGTTTTCCTTTTCACGGCTCACGACGTACGATTCGGGACTTAAAAATGGGGCAAAAGAAGAAAAGTATCCCAAAAATGATAAAAATGTTCGATTTTGGGCACCAAAAATAGGCGTAGTCGAGCAGGCTTGCTGCCCACGTTGTAGAGCTCTCGTAGAGCTTTCCAAAGGTATGTCGTACGCTGCGTAACTCCTTACAGATCAAAAGTTATGGGCACCGGAGCAACGGATACTTGGTCACAAGCCCCACGCCCTCGGTTTGCTGGCCCAGCCTCTACGTGAAGTGAAGTTGTCTTGCCCAAGGTGCCATGGGATTTGGTATTAGGAATGTGAAGGATTAGGTTGCCGTCCTTTTCGCGACTCACGACGTACGATCCGGGATGGAAAAACAGCGCAAAAGAATAAAAGTATCCCGAAACTTATGAAAACGTTCGATTTTGGGCACCGTAAAGAGGAGCAGCCAAGCAGGCTTGCTGCCCACGTCGTAGAGCTCTCGTACAACTTTCCAACGGTATTTTATGCGCCACGTAACTCCTTACGGATCAAAAGTTATGGGCACCGGAGCGACGGATACCTAGTTACAAGCCCCACGCCCTCGGTTTGGGGGCCCAGCCTCTACGTGAAGTGAAGTTGTCTTGCCCAAGGTGCTGTGGGATTCGGTAATAGAAATGTGATGGATTAGTTTGTCGTCCTTTTCGATGTTCACGCCGTACGATCCGGGATGAAAAAACAGCAAAAAAGAAGAAAAGTATAACAAAACTAATCAAAATGTTCAATTTTGCGCTCTGAAAAAAGGTGGAGCTGAGCAGGATTACTGCCCACATTGTACAGCTCTCGGAGAGCTTTAAACGGTATGATGTGCACCGCGTAACTCCTTACGGATCAAAAGTTATGGGCCCCGGAGCGGCGGATACCTAGTCACAAACCCCACGCCCTCGGTTTGTTGGCCCAACCTCTACTTGAAGTGACGTTGTGTTGCCCAAGGTGTCATGTGATTCGGTAATAGATATGTGATGGATTATGTTGTCGTCCTTTTCGTGGCTCACAACGTACGATCCAAAATTGAAAAACAGCGCAAAAGAAGAAAAGTATCCCAAAACTGATGAAAACGTTCGATTTTGGGCTACGAAATTAGGAGCAGCCTAGTAGGCTTGCTACCCACCTCGTAGAGCTCTCATAGAGCTTTCCAAAGGTATGTTGTACGCCGCATAACTCCTTACGGATCAAAAGTTATAGGCACCGGAGCGACGGATCCTTGGTCATAAGCCCTACGCCCTCGGTTTGCGGGCCCAGCCTCTACGTGAAGTGAAGTTGTCTTACCCAAGGTGCTGTTGATTCGGTAAGAGAAATGTGATGGATTAGGTTGTCGTCTTTTTTGCGACTCACGATGTACAATCCGGGACGGAAAACAGCGCAAAAGAAGAAAAGTATCCCGAAACTAATGAAAATGTCCGATTTTGGGCTCCGAAAAGAGGAGCAGCCATGCAGGCTTGCTGCCCACGTCGTAGAGCTCTCATATAACTTTCCAACGGTATGTTGTGCGCCGCGTAATTCCTTACGGATCAAAAGTTATGGTCACCGGAGTGACGGATACCTAGTCACAAGCCCCATGCCCTCGGTTTCCTAGCCCAGCCTCTACGTGAAGTGAAGTTGTCTTGCCCAAGGTGCCGTGATATTCGGTAATAGAAATGTGATGGATTTGGTTGTAGTCCTTTTCGCGGCTCACGACGTATGATCCGAGACAGAAAAATAGCACAAAAGAAGGAAAGTGTCCCAAAACAGATAGAAATGATCGATTTTGAGCTCCGAAAATAGGCGCGGCCGAGCAAGCTTGCTGCCCCCGACATAGAGCTCTTGGAGAGCTTTCCAACGGTATGCTATGCGTCACGTAACTCTTTATGGATCAAAAGTTATAGGCACCGGAGCGACGGATACCTGGTCACAAGCCCCACACCCTCGGTTTGCGGGCCCAGCCTCTACATGAAGTAAAGTTGTCTTGCCCAAGGTGCCATGGGATTGGGTAACAAAAATGTAATGGATTAGGTTATCGCCCTTTTCGCGGCTCACGACGTACGATCCGGGAAGGAAAAACAGCGTAAAAGAAGAAAAGTGTCCCGAAACTGATGAAAACGTTCTATTTTGGGCTCCGAAAAGAGGGTCAGCCGAGTAAGCTTGCTGCCCATGTCGTAGAGCTCTCAGAGAACTTTCCAACAGTATGCTGTATGCTGCATAATCCTTACGTATCAAAAGTTATGGCCACTGGAGCGACGGATACCTGGTCACAAGCCCCACGCCCACGGTTTGCGGGCCCAGCCTCTACATGAAGTGAAGTTGTCTTGCCCAAGGTGTCGCGGGATTCGGTAACAGAAATATGATGGATTAGGTTGTCGTCCTTTTCATAGCTCACGGCGTACGATCCGGGACGGAAAAACAGCGCAAAAGAAGAAAAGTATCCCGAAACTAATGAAAACGTTTGATTTTGGGCTCCGAAAAGAGGCGCAGCAGATCAAGATTGCTACCCAGGTCGTAGAGCTCTCAGTGAGCATTCCAACGGTATGCTGTACGCTGCGTAACTCCTTACAAATCAAAAGTTACGGGCACCGGATGGACGGATTCCTGGTCACAAGCACCACGCCCTCGGTTTGCAGGCCCAGCCTCTTCGTGAAGTGAAGTTGTCTTGCCCAAGGTGCCGTGGTATTCGGTAATAGAAATGTGATGGATTTGGTTGTCATCCTTTTCTTGACTCACGACGTACGATCCGAGATGAAAAAATAGTGCAAAAGAAGAAAAGAGTCGCGAATCTGATGAAAGCGTTCAATTTTGGACTCAGAAAATAGGCGCAGCCTAGCAGGCTTGCTGCCCCCGTCGTTGAGCTCTCGGAGAGCTTTCCAACGGTATGGTGTGTGCCGCGTAACTCCTTACAGATCAAAAGTTATGGCCACCGGAGCGACGAATACCTGGTCACAAGCCCCACGCCCACGGTTTGCAGGCCCAACCTCTACATGAAGTGAAGTTGTCATGCCCAAGGTGTCGTGGGATTCGGTAACAGAAATATGATGGATTAGGTTGTCGTCCTTTTCATAGCTCACGGCGTACGATCTGGGACGGAAAAACAGTGCAAAAGAAGAAAAGTATCCTGAAACTAATGAAAACATTTGATTTTGGTCTCCGAAAAGAGGCGCAGCCGAGCAGGATTGCTGCCCACGTCATAGAGCTCTCGAAGAGCTTTCCAACGGTATGTTGTACGCCGCGTAACTTCTTACAGATCAAAACTTACGGGCACCGGAGCGACGGATTCCTGGAAACAAGACTACGCCCGTGGTTTACGGGCCCAACCTCTACGTGAAGTGAAGTTGTCTTGCCCAAGGTGCTGTGGTATTCGGTAATAGAAATGTGATGGATTTGGTTGTCGTCCTTTTTGTGGCTCACGACGTACGATCCGAGACGAAAAAACAGCGCAAAAGAAGAAAAGTGTCCCGAATCTAATGAAAACGTTCGATTTTAGACTCCGAAAGTAGGAGTAGCCAAGCTGGCTTGCTGCCTCCGCCATAGAGCTCCCAGAGAGCTTTCCAACGGTATGTTGTGCGCCGCGTAACTCCTTACGGATCAAAAGTTACGGGCATCGGAGTGACGGATACTTGGTCACAAGCGCCACGCCCTCTGTTTGCTAGCCCAGCCTCTACATGAAGCGAAGTTGTCTTGCCCAAGGTTCCATGAGATTCGGTAATAGAAATGTAATAGATTCGGTTGTCGTCCATTTCGCGGCTCACGACGTACGATCCGGGATAAAAAAACAGTGCAAAAGAAGAAAAGTATCCTAAAATTGATGAAAACATTCAATTTTGGACTCCAAAAATTGGTGCAGGTAGGTAGGGTTGCTGCCCATGTCGTAGAGCACTCGGAGAGCTTTCCAACAGTATACTGTGCGCTGCGTAACTCCTTACGGATCAAAATTTATGGGCACCGGAGCAACGGATACCTAGTCACAAACCCCACGCTCTCGGTTTGCGAGCCAGCCTCTACGTGAGGTGAAGTTTTCTTGCCCAAGGTGTCGTGGTATTCGTTAATAGAAATGTGATGGATTAGGTTGTCGTCCTTTTTGCCGCTCACGACGTACGATCCGGGAGGAAAAATAGTGAAAAAGAAGAAAAGTGTCCCGAAACTGATGAAAACGTTCGATTTTGGGCTCCGAAAAGAGGCTAAGCTGAGCAGGCTTGCTACCCACGTCGTAGAGCTCTCGAAGTGCTTCCCAACATTATATTGTGCGCCACGTAACTCCTTACGAATCAAAGGTTATGGGCACCGGAGAGACGGATACCTGGTCACAAGCCCTACCCCCTCGGTTTGCGGGCCCAGTCTCTATGTGAAGTGAAGTTTTCTTGGCCAAGGTGTCATGGGATTCGGTAATAGAAATATAATGGATTAGGTTGTCATCGTTTTCGCGGCTCACGACGTACGATCCGGGACATAAAAATAGCACAAAAGAAGAAAAGTATACCAAAATTGATGAAAACGTTCAATTTTGGGTTTCGGAAAGAGGTGCAGCCGAGTAGGCTTTCTGCCCACGTCGTAGAGCTCTCGTAGAGCTTTCGAGCGATATGTTGTGCGCCGTGTAACTCCTTACAGATCAAAAGTTATAGGCACTGGAACAACGAGTACTTGGTCACAAGCCCCACGCCCTCGGTTTGTTGGCCGAGCCTCTACGTGAAGTGAAGTTGTCTTGCCTAAGTTGCCATGGGATTTGGTAATAGAAATGTGATGGATTAGGTTTAAGTACTTTTCGCGGCTCACGACGTACGATCCGAGATGGAAAAACACCGCAAAAGAACAAAAGTGTCCCCAAACTGATAAAAACGTTCGATTTTAGGCTCAGAAAATAGGATCAACCGAGCAGGCTTGTTGCCCACGTCATAAAGCTCTCAGAGAGCTTTCTAACAGTATGCTGTGCACCGCGTAACTCCTTACTGATCAAAAGTTATGGGTACCGGAGCGACGGATACCTGGTCACAAGCCCCACACCCTCGATTTGCGGGCCCAGCCTCTAGGTGAAAGCAAGTTGTCTTGCCCAAGGTGCTGTGGGATTCGGTAATAGAAATGTGATGGATTAGGTTGTCGTCCTTTTCGCGGCTCACGACGTACGATTCGGGGCGGAAAAACAGTGCAAAAGAAGAAAAGTATCCCAAAATTGATCAAAATATTCGATTTTGGTCTCTGAAAAGAGGCACAGCCGAGTAGGATTGCTGCCTACATTGTAGAGCTCTCGGAGAGTTTTCCAACGGTATGCTGTGCACCGCGTAACTCCTTACGGATCAAAAGTTATGGGTCCTGGAGCGACGGATACCTGGTCACAAGCTCCACATCCTCGGTTTGCGGGCCCAGCCTCTACGTGAAGTGAATTTGTCTTTCCAAGGTGTCGTGGGATTCGGTAATAGAAATGTGATGGATTAGGTTGTCGTCCTTTTCGCGACTCTTGACGTAAGATCCGAGACGAAAAAATAGCGCAAAAGAAGAAAAGTATCCCAAAACTGATGAAAATGTTAGATTTTGGGCTCCTAAAAGAGGGGCAGCCAAGTACGCTTGCTGCCCACGTCGTAGAGTTCTCGTACAACTTTCCAACGGTATGCTGTGTGCCACGGAACTCCTTACAGATCAAAAGTTATACGCATCGGAGCGACGATACCTAGTCACAAGCCCCACGCCCTCAGTTTGCGGGCCCAGCCTCTACGTGAAATAAAGTTGTCTTGCCCAAGGTGTCGTGGGATTCGGTAATAGAAATGTGATGGATTAGGTTTTCGTCATTTTCATGGCTCACGACATACGATCCGGGACGAAAAAAAAGAGCAAAAAAATAAAAGTATCCCGAAACTGATGAAAATGTTTGATTTTGGGCACCGAAAATGGCGCAGCCAAGCAAGTTTGCTGCCTACGTCGTAAAGCTTCCAACTATATGCTATGCGTCGTGTAATTCCTTATAGATCAAAAAATTATGGGCACCGGAGCGACGGATACCTGGTCACAAACCCCACGCCCTCGGTTTGATGGCCCAGCCTCTACGTGAAGTGAAGTTGTCTTGCCCAAGGTGCCGTGGTATTCGATAATAGAAATGTGATGGATTTGGTTGTCGTCCTTTTCGCGGCTCACGACGTACGATCCGGGACGGAAAAATAGCACAAAAGAAGGAAAGTGTCCCAAAACTGATGAAAACATTCGATTTTGTGCTCCAAAAATAGGCGCATCCTAGCAGGCTTGCTACCTCCATCATAGAGCTCTCGGAGAGCTTTCCAACGGTATGCTGTGCGCCACGTAACTCCTTATGGATCAAAAGTTATGGGCACCGAAGCGACGGATACCTTCTCACAAGCCCCACACCCTCGGTTTGCGGGCCCAACCTCTACGTGAAGTGGAGTTGTTTTGCCCAAGGTGCCATGGGATTCGGTAATAGAAATGTAATAGATTAGGTTGTCGTCCTTTTCGCAGCTCACGATGTACGATCCGGGACGGAAAAACAGTGCAAAAGAATAAAAGAGTCCCGAAATTGAAGAAAACTTTCGATTTTGGGCTACAAAAAGAGGCTCAGAAAAGCAAGCTTGCTGCCCATGTCGTAGAGCTCTCGGATAGCTTACCAACGGTATGCTGTATGCTGCGTAACTCCTTACAAATCAAAAGTTATGGCCATCGGAGCGACGGAATCCTAGTCACAAGCCCCGCGCCCCCGGTTTGCTAACCCAGTCTCTACGTGAAGTGAAGTTGTCTTGCCCAATGTACCATGGGATTCGGTAATAGAAATGTGATGGATTAGGTTGTCGTCCTTTTCGCAGCTCACGACGTACGATCCAGGACGGAAAAACAGCACAAAAGAGGAAAAGTGTCCCAAATCTGATGAAAACGTTTGATTTTGAGCTCCGAAAAGAGGCGCAGCTGAGCAAGATTGCTACCCAGGTCGTAGAGCTCTCAGAGAGCATTCCAACGGTATGTTGTACGCTGCGTAATTCCTTACGGATCAAAAGTTACGGGCACCGGATGGACGGATTCCTGGTCACAAGCACCACGCCCTCGGTTTGCGGGCCCAGCCTCTTCGTGAAGTGAAGTTGTCTTGCCCAAGGTGCCGGGGTATTCGGTAATAGAAATGTGATGGATTCTGTTGTCGTCCTTTTTGCTGCTCACGACGTACGAACCGGGATGGAAAAACTGTTCAAAAGAATAAAAGTATCCCTAAACTAATGAAAACGTTCAATTTTGGAGTCCAAAAATAGGCGCAGCTTAGCAAGCTTGCTGCCCACGTTGTGGAGCTTTCGGAGAGCTTTCCAACGGTATGCTGTGCGCAACGTAATTCCTTACGGATCAAAAGTTATGGGCACCGGAGTGCCGGATACCTGGTCACAAGCCCCACGCCCACGGTTCGCGGGACCAGCCTCCACATGAAGTGAAGTTGTCTTGCCCAAGGTGCCGTGGGATTTGGTAATAGAAATGTGATGGCTTAGGTTGTCGTCCTTTTCGCAGCTCACGACGTACGATCTTGGACAGAAAAACAGCGCAGAAGAAGAAAAGTATCCTGAAACTGATAAAAATGTTGGATTTTGAACTCCGAAAAGAGGCGCAGCCCAGCAGTATTGCTGCCCACGTCATTGAGCTCTCTGAGAGCTTTCCAACGGTATGCTGTGTGCCGCGTAACTCCTTACGGATCAAAGTTATGGGCACCAGAGTGACGGATTCTTGGTCACAAGCCCCACGCCCTCTGTTTGCTGGCCCAGCCTCTACGTGAAGTGAAGTATTCTTGGCCAAGGTGCTATGGTATTCGATAATAGAAATGTGATGGATTAGGTTGTCGTCCCTTATGCGACTCACGACGTACGATCCTAGACGGAAAACAGCGCAAAAGAAGAAAAGTATCCTAAATCTGATGAAAAAGTTCAATTTTGGACTCCGAAAATAGGAGCAGCCGAGCATGCTTGCTGCCCCCGTCGTAGAGCTCTTGGAGAGCTTTCCAATGGTATGCTATGCTCCGCGTAACTCCTTACGGATCAAAAGTTACGAGTACGGGAGCGACGGATACTTGGTCACAAGCCCCACGCCCTCTGTTTGCTGGCCTAGCCTCTACGTGAAGTAAAGTTGTCTTGCCCAAGGTGCCGTGGGATTCGGTAATAGAAATGTGATGGATTAGGTTGTCGTCCTTTTCACGGGTCACGACGTACGATCTGAGGTGAAAAAATAGCGCAAAAGAAGAAAAGTGTCCCGACACTGATAAAAATGTTTGATTTTGGGCTCTAAAAAGAGGCTAAGCCGAGCAGGCTTGCTACCCACGTTGTAGAGCTCTCGAAGAGCTTTCCAACGTTATGCTGTGCGCCGCGTAACTCCTTACGAATCAAAAGTTATAGCCACCGGAGCGACGGATACCTGGTCACAAGCCCCACGCCGTCGGTTTGCGGGCCCAGCCTCTACGTGAAGTGTTATTGTCTTGCCCAAGGTACCATGGGATTCGGTAATAGAAATGTGATGGATTAGGTTGTCATCTTTTTCGCGGCTCATGACGTACGATCCTGGACAGAAAAACAGCGCAAAAGATGAAAAGTGTCCCGAAATTGATTAAAACGTTCGATTTTGGGATCCGAAAAAAGGCTAAGCTGAGCAGGGTTGCTGCCCACGTCGTAGAGCTCTCGGAGAGCTTTCCAACGTTATGATGTGCGCCGCGTAACTCCTTGCAGATCAAAAGTTATGGGCACCGGAGCGACAGATACCTGGTCACAAGCCCCACGCTCTTGGTTTACGGGCCAAGCCTCTACGTGAAGTGAATTTTTTTTGCCCAAGGTGCCATGGGATTCGGTAATAAAAATGTGATGGATTTGGTTATCGTCCTTTTCGCGGCTCATGACGTACGATCCGGGAAGAAAAAATAGCGTAAAAGATGAAAAATGTCCCGAAACTGATGAAAACGTTCGATTTTGTGCTCCCAAAAGAGGCTTGGCCGAGCAGGCTTACTACCCACGTCGTAGAGCTATCGTACAACTTTCCAACGGTATACTTTGCACAGCGTAACTCCTTACGAATCAAAAGTTATGGGCACCGAAGTGAAGGATACCTAGTCACAAGCCCCACGCCCTCGGTTTGCTGGCCCAGCCTCTACGTGAAATGAAGTTGTCTTGCCCAAGGTGCCATGGGATTCAGTAATAGAAATTTGATGGATTGGGTTGTTGTCCTTTTTTGCAGCTCACGACGTATGATCCGGGACGGAAAAAAAGGCAAAAAAATAAAAGTATCCCGAAACTAAAGAAAATGTTTGATTTTGGGCTCCGAAAAGAGGCGCAGCCAAGCAAGCTTGCTGCCCACATCGTAGAGCTCTCATAGAGCTTTCCAATGGTATGCTGTGCGCCGTGTAATTCCTTACGGATCAAAAGTTATGGGCACCGGAGCAACAGATACCTGGTGACAAGCCCCACGCCCTCGGTTTGCTGGTCTAGCCTCTACATGAAGTGCAGTTGTCTTGCCCAAGAAGCCATGGTATTCGGTAATAGAAATGTGATGGATTTGGTTGTCTTCCTTTTTGCTGCTCACAACGTATGATCCTGGACGAAAAAACAATGCAAGAGATGATAAGTGTCCCGAAACTGATGAAAACGTTCAATTTTGGGCTCCGAAAAGAGGCTAAGCCGAGCAGGCTTGCTGCCCACGTCGTAGAGCTCTCGAAGAGCTTTCTAAAGTTATGTTGTGCACCGCGTAACTCCTTGCGGATCAAAAGTTATGGGCACCGTAGCGACGGATACCTGCTTACAACCCCCACGCTCATGGTTTGCGGGCCAAGCCTCTACGTTCATTGAAGTTTTCTTGCTCAAGAAGCCATGGGAGTCGGTAATAGAAATGTGGTGGATTAGGTTGTCATCCTTTTCGCGGCTCACGACGTACGATCCGGGATGGAAAAATAGCGCAAAAGATGAAAATTATCCTAAAACTGATGAAAACGTTCGATTTTAGTCTCCAAAAAGAGGCTAAGCCGAGCAGGCTTGCTACCCACATCGTAGAGCTCTCGTACAACTTTCCAACGGTATGCTTTGCGCCGCGTAACTCCTTACGAATCAAAAGTTATGGGCACCGGAGCGACGGATACCTAGTTACAAGCCCCACGCCCTCAGTTTGCGAGCCCAGCCTCTACGTGAAATGAAGTTGTCTTGCCCAAGGTGCCATGGGATTCAGTAATAGAAATGTGATGGATTAAGTTGTCGTCCTTTTTGTAGATCACGACGTATGATCCGGGATTAAAAAAAGAGCAAAAAAATAAAAGTATCCCGAAACTGAAGAAAATGTTTGATTTTGGGCTCCGAAAAGAGGTGCAGCTGAGCAAGCTTGCTTCCCACGTCATATAACTCTCGTAGACTTTTCCAATGGTATGCTGTGCGCCGTGTAATTCCTTACGGATCAAGAGTTATGGGCACTGGAGCAACGGATACTTGGTGACAGGCCCCACGCCCTCGGTTTGCTGGCCCAGCCTCTACGTGAAGTGAAGTTGTCTTGCCTAAGAAGACGTGGTATTCGGTAATAGAAATGTGATGAATTTGGTTATTGTCCTTTTTGTGGCTCACAACGTACGATCCGGGACGAAAAAATAGCACAAAAGAAGGAAAGTGTCCCGAAACTGATGAAAACGTTCAATTCTGAGCTCCGAAAATAGGCGCAGCTGTGCAGGCTTGCTACACCTGTCATAGTGCTCTCGGAGAGCTTTCCAACGGTATGTTGTGCGCTGCATAACTCCTTATGGATCAAAAGTTATGGGCACCGGAGCGACGGATACCAAGTCACAAGGCCTACGCCCTCGGTTTGCGGGCCCAGCCTCTACGTGAAGTGAAGTTGTCTTGCCCAAGGTACCATGGGATTCGGCAATAGAAATGTAATGGATTAGGTTGTTGTCCTTTTCACGGCTCACGACATACGATTCGGGACGGAAAAACAGTGCAAAAGAAGAAAAGTGTCCCGAAACTGATGAAAATGTTCTATTTTGGGCACTGAAAAGAGGCTAAAAAAAGCAAGCTTGCTACCCACATTGTAGAGCTCTCGAAGAGCTTTCCAACGGTATGCTGTGCGCTGCGTAACTCCTTACGGATCAAAAGTTGTGGCCACTGGAGCGATGGATACCTGGTCACAAGCGCCACGTCTACGGTTTGCTAGCCTAGCCTCTACGTGAAGTGAAGTTGTCTTGCCCAAGGTGTCGTGGTACTCGGTAATAGAAATGTGATGGATTTGGTTGTCGTCCTTTTCGCGGCTCACGACGTACGATCTGGGACGAAAAAACAACACAAAAGAAGGAAAGTGTCCCGAAACTGATGAAAACGTTCGGTTTTGAGCCCTGAAAACAGGCGCAGCCGAGCAAGCTTGCTACCCCCGTCATAGAGCTCTCGGTGAACTTTCCAACGGTATGCTGTGCGCTGCGTAACTCCTTACGGATCAAAAGTTATGGGCACCGGAGCGACGGATACCTAGTTACATGCCCTACACCCTCGGTTTGTGGGCCCAGCCTCTATGTGAAGTGAAGTTGTCTTGCCCAAGGTGTCGTGGGATTCAGTAATAGAAATGTAATGGATTAGGTTGTCGTCCTTTTCGCGGCTCACGACGTACGATCCGGTATGGAAAAATAGCGCAAAATAATAAAAGTGATGCGAAACTGATGAAAACATTCGATTTTGGGCTCCGAAAAGAGGCTCAGCTGTGAGGCCCAATCCTGATTTGCCTACGATACCTTATTTTGTGTGCCTTAATCTAGATTTGCATGCCTTGACCTAGGTTTAAGAATTGTGTTCATTTTATGTGCCATGCACTGAATTACGTGCATTCATTTAGGGTAGCGTGCATTTACTTGAAAAATGTGAGTTCGTCTCATAGTTCGTGTCCTACCTCGTAGTGCATGCCCTAAACCTAGGAAAGCATGCCCTCATGCTAATCAAGAAAACATCTTACACAAAGTACTAGACTATTAAACAATCCTACAAAATCCACTATCAATATTATAATCCTAATTCAACTCACTAAAAGACAAAAATTCACTAAACACTAAATATTCTTCATTCTTTATTCCTTATTCTTTTTGCACTTCCAACACACAATTTAATAATATTCCAATAGTTGACAAAAAAATTCAGATCTTTAATAGCCTTGGCTGACCACCACATCAAATTTTATACATGCTTGCTCAATTCAATTCACTTCTAGACAAGTTATGACAAAAACACTTATCAATGCATAAAAAAATTGCTCAAACTTCCTCAAAATTCCACCTTGCTCGACCAAAACAACCCATGCCTATGCTAGCAATTTTAAATTTCATCTTGAAGACACAAAAGGCTGAATTTTTATGCCCAAGGTCGACCACTTGCTTCAAAATTTGCAAAGCCATCATTTTTTTTTTTGTCATTTCTTCTTTCTTTCTCAACCTTCTCTCTCTCCCTCTCATTCTTCTCTCTCTCTCTCAGCCTTGGCTGAGTTCTAACCTCCCATAGCTCGTCTTCTTCACACTTTGGTCAATCAAGACAAGCAACAAGCAAGGAAAGTCGAGCAAGCTAGCTAGGATGCAAGAATCATACATGCATTTTCTTTGAAGTCTTCTATTCGGCCCTAGGTAAGTTTCTTGGCTTCCATTTCTTTTCTTCTTGTTCTAACCTCATGCATGTACTAAGAGCTTGGTCACTAAGCTAGGAAAAATAGAGAAACTCTAGTTGGAACCTCGGCTAGGCAAATGAGAAGAAGAAAAATTTGCTTCAACAAGTTTTTGTGCATCCTCTTGGTTGATTGCTAAGGTGAGGGCTAAAACCTTTTGAAAATCCTTCAAAAATTCACATGCATGCTCATAAATGTATGTCTTTGCTTCTGTACTTGAGTTATATGTTCGTTCATAAGCTTAAACAACCATGCATGGCAAGATTTTGGCTTGAAAGTGATGATAGGTGAAGTCGGATTGTTGACAGCTCTCTAACCAGTTTGTTTGGAGGTAATTTTAGCTAGAACAATGATGTTGAAAATGCATGAAAATTAGTGGGTGACTAGTTTTTCCAATTTTGAACATTTGTAGCAGAAATAGGCCAAAGCTAATTTTGACTCTAAGGTCCTCAAAATGGCAGATCTTTAAAATGTGTCAAAATCTGGAAATCTGGAAAATGAAGAAGGTTTTGGCAAATGCACTGATCTTGTATAACGAACCATATTTGACTTAGTAAATGATGTCGAAAATGCATTAAAATTGGTGTACTACTAGATTTTTCAGTTCTGGACATTTTCGTCAGAAATGGACTAAGGCTAAATCTGACCCTAAGGACCTCAAAAACGTCAATTATCAAAATGTGTACAAATCTGGACAGTTTTGTGCTATCCTACTGTTTTGGCTATAACTAAAGATCCCGAACTCCAAATGATGCAAGGTTTGTTTCTGATTTTAGTTAACTTCTTAATATTTAATTTGACATCTTATTCACTGGAATTGGAGATTGTTTTCTTATCTTAATGGTTGTGAGAAAACAGCCTATTGCAGTAAGGGTTTCACTTAGTGTTATGCTTAGAAAAATTGTTGTGACTCCTCTTGTTGAATTAAATGCTTGGGATTGTAGCTTTGGGATGTTGTGTGGACTGTTTTGAATGTTTTAGGATGTTGAATTAAATGATGCATGGCTTGAGATTGACTTTGAGTTGGTTTGAGGCTCAAATTGCACGAATATGCACGAAATGGAAACCCTAATGACTAGGTAGTTTTGCTAAGTGTTGATCATTTGGATATTGTGTGGAATTATATGTTTAGTAGGCTGCCCGTAGATGCCTTATAACCTCAAATGTGATCTTGATCATTGCATGTTGACAAATAGGCTTTTCTTGCACCTGAACCCACGTAGATGTTATTGCATGTTGAATAATCCTATCACTTGATTACGTGGACTTCGAAATGAGTTATATGGCATGATTTACATGTGTTACATGGCTGCCCGTTTAATGTTCATATAACTCTATATGCCTTTCAAGTGAAATTATTTGTCTTATCGTGCCCTGCCTGTTTACTTGTCAATGTGCAATCTTATGACTGTCCAGAGGTAACCTACTTTGTTGTCCTCCTAACGTGATATGTTAATGTCATAAATTTGCACTGCATACAAGGTTGCAACCTTTCCTGTCGGCATGGCAGCGATCACACACACCGGCCAGTATCGGGCTTACCGGTGCACCTGTGACTACCATGGTCCCATTCCCTCTCTCGCTTGGGGGCTAGACTTCCTCGGAGAGTTGGGTCGTAGGATTTCGGGGTACATCCGTAGTACACCCACCTGGCGTGTTTGGGGGATGATTTGAAGTCGGCCGCAACAACTGATTCTGGAACTGATCTGAGAGCAAAAGCTTACCGTATCCTTTTACTATGTGTATAAGTACTCTCGCTTGGTTCCTAGAGAACCTCGGGGAGGAAAGACCGATATTTCTGTTCCTGTACTTATATTATTGTTATATTCATGCTTGCAAAAGGATTTCATAAGTTGAACCGGAAAATGAGTTTCAAAACCTATTTCTCGTTCCTCCTCGCTGAGTTCATAAGGACTCACTCTCTTTTATCATCTCAGGTGAAGAAGATCCAGAACAGGTACCCGAGGACGGTGTGCCTAACGATGAATCCTTGGAATGATTGCCTGCTTGTGTGCTTTGCGTGATTGTGGCTACTTGTGAACTCTATGTTACCTGAAGACTAATTCTTTTATATTGCTTGCTATTTGTAATGTAAAAGACCCCCGTTGTAATTTGGGGTCTAATTTTGGTTTGTACTGATATTGCTAGACAGACACTAGACACTACTACGATCGTTTGCTATTATTACCGCTAGTATCTATCATAAGTTATGATGTATTAGTTAAGGACTAAGTAAATGAACTTATCCAATCTTAAACAGGTACTCGCTATTAAGCTAAGATCAACAGGTACTTTGTAACAAGGATAAACAAACAAACGAGACATAGTTTCATGCTAGGTTATAAATCAAATGAGACATCGAGATAGCCAATAGGCATTTCAATTGATGTTAAATAGTAATCTTAGTTGGAAATGAAATTGAGATTAGAAAAATTTGAGGCGTTTAGAGAATTAGGCCAAACCAAATAGCCCAATTACAGTCGTTATGCTGCCAATTTTCTGAAAAACTTTGGAGTTTAGACTAAAACGATAAATGCTAATTCTTCATAAACAGTTAAGTATATGACATGTCCTGAACGTTTAAATCACACCCTAGTCTAACCTTATAGGCCGGGTTGGGGCGTGACATCAACCGAGCAAGCTTGCTGCCCACGTCATAGAGCTCTCGAAGAGCTCTCCAACGGTATGTTGTGCGCCATATAACTCCTTACGGAACAAAAGTTATGGCCACCGGAGCGACGGATACCTGGTCAAAAGCCCTAATCCCACGGTTTGTGGGCCCAGCCTCTACGTGAAATGAAGTTGTCTTGCCCAAGGTACCGTGGGATTCGGTAATAGAAATGTGATGGATTTGGTTGTCGTCCTTTTCGCAGCTCCCGACGTACGATCCGGGATGGAAAAACAACGCAAAAGAAGAAAAGGATCCCAAAACTGATGAAAATAATCAATTTTGGACTCCAAAAAGAGGCATAGCCGAGCAGGATCGCTACTAACGTCGTAGAGCTCTAGGAGGACTTTCCAACGGTATGCTGTGTGCCGCGTAACTCCTTACGGATCAAAAGGTACGGGCACTGAAGCGACGGATTCCTGGTCACAAGCCCTACGCCCTCGGTTTACGGGCCTAGCCTCTACGTGAAGTGAAGTTGTCTTGCCCAAGGTGCCATGGTATTCGATAATAGAAATGGGATGGATTAGGTTATCGTCCTTTTCGCGGCTCACGACGTACGATCTAGGAGGAAAAATAGCGCAAAAGAAGACAAGTGTCCCGAAAATGATGAAAACGTTTGATTTTGGACTCCGAAAATAGGCGCAGCTTAGCAGGCTTGTTGCCCACGTCGTAGAGCTCTCAGAGAGCTTTCCAACAGTATGCTGTGCGTTGTGTACTTCCTTACGGATCAAAAGTTATGGGCATCTGAGCGACAGATACCTGGTCACAAGCCCTACACCCTCGGTTTGCGAGCCCAGCCTCTACGTGACGTGAAGTAGTCTTGCCCAAGGTGTCATGGTATTCATTAATAAAAATGTGATGGATTAAGTTGTTGCCCTTTTCGCGGCTCACGACGTACGATCCGGGAGGAAAAACAGCGCAAAAAAAGAAAAGTGTCCCAACACTAATGAAAATGTTCAATTTTGGGCCCCGAAAAGAGGCCTAGCCAAGTAGGCTTGCTTCCCACATCGTAGAGCTCTCAAAGAGCTTTCCAACTTTATGCTGTGCACCGTATAACTCCTTACGAATCAAAAGTTATGGGCACCGGAGCGACGGATACCTAGTCACAAGCCCCATGCCCTCAGTTTGAAGTCCCAGCCTCTACGTGAAGTGAAATTGTCTTGCCCAAGATGCCGTGGGATTCGGTAATAGAAATGTGATGGATTACGTTGTCGTACTTCTCACGGCTCACGACGTACGATCCGGGACGAAAAAATAGCGTAAAAGATGAAAAGTGTCCTGAAACTAATGAAAACGTTCGATTTTGGGCTCCGAAAAGAGGCTAATCCGAGCAGGCTTGCTGCCCACGTTGTAGAGCTCTCGGAGAGCTTTACAACGTTATGTTGTGCGCCGCGTATCTCTTTACAGATCAAAAGTTATGGGCACCAGAGCGACGGATACCTAGTCACAAGCCCCACGCCCTCGGATTGCGGGCCCAGCCTCTATGTGAAGTGAAGTTTTCTTGCCCAAGGTGCCATGGGATTCCAAAATAGAAATGTGATGGATTAGGTTGTCGTCCTTTTCCCGACTCACAACGTACGATTTAGGACGAAAAAACAGCACAAAAGAAGAAAAGTATATCAAAACTGATGAAAACGTTCAATTTTGGGCTCCGAAATGGGGCACAGTCGAGTAGGCTTTCTGTCCATGTCGTAGAGCTCTCGTAAAGATTTCCAACGGTATGCTGTGGGCCGTGTAACTCCTTACGGATCAAAAGTTTTGGGCACCGGAGCGACAGATACTTGGTCACAAGCCCCACGCCCTCGGTTTGCTGGCTCGGCCTTTACGTGAAGTGAAGTTGTCTTGCCCAAGATGTCATGGGATTCAGTAATAGAAATATGATGGATTAGGTTGTTGTCCTTTTCGTAGCTCACGACGCACGATCTGGGACGGAAAAATAGCGCAAAAGAAGAAGAGTATCGCTAAACTGATTAAAATGTTCGATTTTGGGATCCGAAAAGAGGCACAGCTTAGCAAGATTGCTGCCAACGTCGTAGAGCTCTCGGAGAGCCTTCCAACGGTATGCTGTGCTCCGCGTAACTCCTTACGGATCAAAAGTTACGGGCACCGGAGCGACGGATTCGTTGTCACAAGCCCCACGCCCTCGGTTTGCGGTCCCAGCCTCTATGTGAAGTGAAGTTGTCTTGCCCAAGGTGCTGTGGTATTCGGTAATAGAAATATGATGGATTAGGTTGTCATTCTTTTCGCGGCTCACGACGTACGATCGGGGACGAAAAAATAGCGCAAAAGAAGAAAAGTGTCCAGAATCTGATGTAAACATTCAATTTTGGACTCCGAAAATAGGCGCAGCCGAGCAAGCTTACTGCCTCCGTTGTAGAGCTCTTCGAGGGCTTTCCAACGGTATGTTGTGCACCGCGTAACTCCTTACGGATCAAAAGTTACGGGCACCGGAGCAACGGATACTTGATCACAAGCCCCACACCCTCTGTTTGTCGGCCCAGCCTCTACGTGAAATGAAGTTGTCTTGCCCAAGGTGCCGTGGTATTCATTAATAAAAATGTGATGGATTAGGTTGTCGCCCTTTTCGCAACTCACGACGTATGATCCGGGAGGAAAAACAGCGCAAAAAAAGACAAATATCCTGAAACTGATAAAAATATTCGATTTTGGGCCCCGAAAAGAGGCCAAGCCGAGCAGGCTTGCTGCCCACGTCGTAAAGCTCTCGGAAAGCTTTCTAACAGTATGCTGTGTGCCGCGTAACTCCTTACAGATCAAAAGTTATAGGCACCGGAGTGACGAATACCTTGTCACAACCCCTACGCCCTCGGTTTTTGGGCCTAGCCTCTAGGTGAAAGCAAGTTGTCTTGCCCAAGGTGATGTGGGATTCGGTAATAGAAATGTGATGGATTAAGTTGTTGTCCTTTTCGCGACTTAAGACGTACGATCCGAGACGGAAAAATAGCACAAAAGAAGAAAAGTATCCCGAAACTGATCAAAATGTTCAATTTTGGGCTCCGAAAAGGGACGCAGCCCAGCAGAATTGTTGCCCATGTCGTAGAGCTCTCGGAGAGCTTTCCAACGGTATGCTGTGTGCCGCGTAACTCCTTACGGATCAAAAGTTATGGGTCCTGCAACGACGGATACCTGGTCACAACCCCCACGTCCTCAGTTTGCGGGCCTAGCCTCTACGTTCATTGAAGTTGTCTTCCAAAGTGTCGTGGTATTCGATAATAGAAATGTGATGGATTAGGTTGTCGTCCTTTTCGCGACTCACGACGTAAGATCCAGGACGAAAAAACAACGCAAAAGAAGAAAAGTATCCCAAAACTGATGAAAACGTTCAATTTTGGGCTCCGAAAAGAGGGGGTAGCCAAGCACGCTTATTGCCCACGTCGTAGAGCTCTCGTACAACTTTCCAACAGTATGTTGTGCACCGCGTAACTCCTTACGAATCAAAAGTTATGCGCACCGGAGCGACGGATACCTAGTCACAAGCCCCACGACCTCGGTTTGCGGGCCCAGCCTCTACGTGAAATAAAGTTGTCTTGCCCAAGGTGTCATTGGATTCGGTAATAGAAATGTGATGGATTAGGTTTTCGTCCTTTTCGCGGCTCACGACATACGATCCGAGACAGAAAAGAAGCGCAAAAAAATAAAAGTATCCCAAAACTGGTGAAAACGTTTGATTTTGGGCACCAAAAAGAGGCGCAGCTGAGCAAGTTTGCTGCCCACGTCGTAGAGCTTCCAACTGTATGCTATGCGCTGCGTAATTCCTTGCGGATCAAAAAATTATGGGCACCGGAGCGACGGATGCCTGGTCACAAGCCCCACGCCCCTGATTTGTTGGCCCAGCCTCTACGTGAAGTGAAGTTGTCTTACTTAAGGTCCCGTGGTATTCGGTAATAGAAATGTGATGGATTTGGTTGTCGTCCTTTTCGTGGCTCACGACGTACGATCCGGGACTAAAAAATAGCATAAAAGAATAAAAGTGTCCCGAAACTGATAAAAATATTCGATTTTGCGCTCTGAAAACTGGCACAGCCTAGCAGGCTTGCTGCCTCTGTCACAGAGCTCTCGGAGAGCTTTCCAACGGTATGCTGTGCACCACGTAACTCCTTACGGATCAAAAGTTATGGGCACCGGAACGACGGATACCTTTTCACAAGCCCCATACCCTCAGTTTGCGGGCCTAGCCTCTGCATGAAATGGAGTTGTTTTGCCCAAGGTGCCATGGGATTCGGTAATAGAAATGCAATGGATTAGGTTGTCGTCCTTTTCGCGGCTCACGATGTACGATCCGGGACGGAAAAATAGCGTAAAAGAAGAAAAGTGTCCCGAAATTGAAGCAAACTTTCATTTTTGGGCTACGAAAAGAGGCTCAGAAAAGCAAGCTTGCTGCCCATGTCGTAGAGCTCTCGAATAGCTTACCAACGGTATGCTGTGCGCCGCGTAACTCCTTACAAATCAAAAGTTATGGCCATCGGAGCGACGGATTCCTAGTCACAAGCCCCGCGCCCACGGTTTGCTGACCCAGCCTCTACGTGAAGTGAAGTTGTCTTGCCCAAGGTACCGTAGGATTCGATAATAGAAATGTGATGGATTAAGTTGTCGTCCTTTTTGCGGCTCACGACGTACGATCCAAGACGAAAAAATAGTGCAAAAGAAGAAAAGTATCCCGAATCTAGTGAGAACATTCGATTTTGGGCTCTGAAAAGAGGCACAGCGGAGCAAGATTACTGCCCAGGTCGTAGAGCTCTCAGAGAGCTTTCCAACGGTATGTTGTACGCTGCGTAATTCCTTACGGATCAAAAGTTACGTGCACCGGATGGACGGATTCCTGGTCACAAGCCCTACGCCCTCGGTTTGCGGGCCCAGCCTCTTTGTGAAGTGAAGTTGTCTTGCCCAAGGTACCATGGTATTCGGTAATAGAAATGTGATGGATTCGGTTGTCGTCCTTTACGCTGCTCACGTCGTACGGTCCGGGACAAAAAAACAGTGCAAAATAATAAAAGTATCCCAAAAATGATAAAAACGTTCGATTTTGGAGTCCGAAAATAGGCGCAGCTTAGCAAGCTTGTTGCCCACGTCGTGGAGCTTTCGAAGAGCTTTCCAACGGTATGCTGTGCGCAGCGTAATTCCTTACGAATCAAAAGTTATGGGCACCAGAGCGACGGATACTTGGTCACAAGTCCCACGCCCACGGTTTGCGGGCCCAGCCTCTACGTGAAGTGAAGTTGTCTTTCCCAAGGTGCCGTGGGATTCGGTAATAGAAATATGATGGATTAGGTTGTCGTCCCTTTTGCAACTCACGACGTACGATCCTGGACGGAAAAACGGCACAGAAGAAGAAAAGTATCCCAAAAGTGATGAAAACGTTGGATTTTGTGCTCCAAAAAGAGGCGCAACTGAGTAGTATTTCTGCCCACGTCATAGAGCTCTCTGAGAGCTTTCCAACGGTATGCTGTGCGCCGCGTGACTCCTTACGGATCAAAAGTTACGGGCACCGGAGCGACGGATTCTTTGTCACAAGCCCCATGCCCTCTGTTTGCTGGCCCAACCTCTACGTGAAGTGAAGTTTTCTTGCCCAAGGTGCCATGGCTTTTGGTAATAGAAATGTGATGGATTAGGTTGTCGTCCTTTCCGCGGCTGACGATGTACGATCCGGGACGAAAAAACAGCACAAAAGAAGAAAAGTGTCCTAAATCTGATGAAAAGATTCAATTTTAGACTCCGAAAATAGGCGTAGCCGAGCATGCTTGCTGCCCCCGTCGTAGAGCTCTCGGAGAGCTTTCCAATGGTATGCTGTGCTCCGCGTAACTCCTTACAGATCAAAAGTTACGGGCACGAGAGCGACGGATACTTGGTCACAAGCCCCACGCCCTCTGTTTGCTGGCCTAGCCTCTACGTGAAGTGAAGTTGTCTTGCCCAAGGTGCCGTAGGATTCGGTAATAGAAATGTGATGGATTAGGTTGTCGTCCTTTTCACTGGTCACGACGTACGATCTGAGGCGGAAAAACTGCGCAAAAGAAGAAAAGTATCCTAAAATTGATGAAAACGTTTGATTTTGGACTCTAAAAATAGGCGCAGCATTGCAGGCTTGCTACCCATGTCGTAGATCTCTCGGAGAGCTTTCCAATGGTATGTTGTGAACCGCGTAACTCATTACAGATTAAAAGTTATGGGCACCGGAGCGACGGATACTTGGTCACAAGCCCTAAGCCCTCGGTTTGCGGGCCCAGCCTCTACGTGAAGTGAAGTTGTCTTGCCCAAGGTACCATGGTATTCGTTAATAGAAATGTGATGGATTAGGTTGTCATCCTTTTCGCGGCTCACAACGTACAATACGGGAGGAAAAATAGCGCAAAGGAAGAAAAGTGTCCCGACACAGATGAAAACATTCGATTTTGGGCTCTGAAAAGAGGCTAAGCGGAGCAGGCTTGCTACCCACGTCGTAGAGCTCTTGAAGAGCTTTCTAACGTTATGTTGTGCGCCGCGTAACTCCTTATGAATCAAAAGTTATAGGCACCGGAGCGACAGATACCTGGTCACAAGCCCCATGCCATTGGTTTGCGGGCCTAGCCTCTACGTGAAGTGTTATTGTCTTGCCCAAGGTGCCGTGGGATTCGATAATTGAAATGTGATGGATTAGGTTGTCATCATTTTCGCAGCTCACGACGTACAATCCTGGACGAAAAAACAGCGCAAAAAATGAAAAGTCTCCCGAAACTGATAAAAACGTTCGATTTTGGGCTCCAAAAAGAGGCTAAGCAGAGCAGGCTTGCTGCCCACGTTGTAGAGCTATCGTACAACTTTCCAACGGTATGCTTTGCGTCGCGTAACTGCTTACGAATCAAACATTATGGGCACCGGAGCGATGGATACCTAGTCACAAGCCCCACGTCCTCGGTTTGCGGGCCCAGCCTCTACGTGAAATGAAGTAGTCTTGCCCAAGGTGCCATGGGATTGAGTAATAGAAATGTGATGGATTAGGTTGTTGTCCTTTTTGCAGCTTACGACGTACGAACCAAGATGGAAAAAAAGTGCCAAAAAATAAAAGTATCCCGAAACTAAATAAAATGTTTGATTTTGGGCTTCGAAAAGAGTCGCAGCCGAGCAAGCTTGTTACCCATGTCGTAGAGCTCTCATAGAGCTTTCCAATGGTATGTTGTGCTCCGTGTAATTGCTTACGGATCAAAAGTTATGGGCACCGGAGCGACGGATACCTGGTGACAAGCCCCACGCCCTCGGTTTGCTGGCCCAGCCTCTACGTGAAGTGCAGTTGTCATGCCGAAGAAGCCGTGGTATTCGGTAATATAAATGTGATGGATTAGGTTGTCGTCCTTTTCGCGGCTCATGACGTACGATCCGGGATGGAAAAATAGGGCAAAAGATGAAAATTATCCCGAAACTGATGAAAACGTTCGATTTTAGTCTCCAAAAAGAGGCTAAGCCGAGCAGGCTTGCTACCCACGTCGTAGAGCTCTCGTACAACTTTCCAACGGTATGCTTTGCGCCGTGTAACTCCTTACGGATCAAAAGTTATAGGCACCGGAGCGACGGATACCTAGTCACAAGCCCCACGCCCTCGGTTTGCGGGCCCAGCCTCTACGTGAAATGAAGTTGTCTTGCCCAAGGTGCCATGGGATTGAGTAATAGAAATGTCATGGATTAAGTTGTCGTCCTTTTCTCAGATCACAACGAATGATCCGGGACAGAAAAAAAGAGCAAAAAAATAAAAGTATCCCGAAACTGAAGAAAATGTTTGATTTTGGGCTCCAAAAAGAGGCGCAGCCGAGCACGCTTGCTGCCCAAGTCGTATAGCTCTTGTAGAGCTTTCCAATTGTATGCTGTGCGCCGTGTAATTCCTTAAGGATCAAAAGTTATGGACACCGGAGCGACGGATACTTGGTGACAAGCCCTACGCCCTCGGTTTGTTAGCCTATCCTCTACTTGAAGTGAAGTTGTCTTGCCCAAGAAGACGTGGTATTCGGTATTAGAAATGTGATGGATTTGGTTGTCGTCCATTTTGCGGCTCACGACGAATGATCCAGGACAGAAAAACAGCACAAAAGAAGGAAAGTGTCTCGAAACTGATGAAAACGATCGATTCTGAGCTCCGAAAACTGGCGCAACTGAGCAGGCTGGCTGCACTTGTCATAGTGCTCTCGGAGAGCTTTCGAACGATATGTTGTGTGCCGCGTAACTCCTTATGGATCAAAAGTTATGGGCACTGGAACGACGGATACCAGGTCACAAGAACCACGCCCTCGGTTTGCGGGCCCAGCTTCTACGTGAAGTGAAGTTTTCTTGCCTAAGGTGCCATGGGATTCGGTAATAGAAATGTAATGGATTAGGTTGTCGTCCTTTTCGCGGCTCACGACATACGATTCGTGATTAAAAAATAGCGCAAAAGAAAAAAAGTGTCCTAAAATTGATGAAAACGTTCTATTTTGTGCACCGAAAAGAGGCTTAAAAAAGCAAGCATGCTGCCCACGTTGTAGAGCTCTCGGAGAGCTTTCCAGCGCTATGCTGTGCACCGTGTAACTCCTTACAGATCAAAAGTTGTGCCCACCGGAGCGACGGATACTTGGTCACAAGCGCCACGCCCACGATTTGCTGGCCCAGCCTCTACGTGAAGTGAAGTTGTCTTGCTTAAGGTGCCGTGGTACTCGGTAATCGAAATGTGATGGATTAGGTTGTCGTCATTTTCGCGGCTCACGACGTACGATCCAGGACGAAAAAATAGCACAAAAGAAAGAAAGTATCCCGAAACTGATGAAAAAGTTCGATTTTCAGCCCCGAAAACAGGCGCAACCGAGCAAGCTTGCTACCTTTATCATAGACCTCTTAGTGAGCTTTCCAACAGTATACTGTGCGTCGTGTAACTCCTTACGAATCAAAAGTTATGGGCACCGGAGCGACGGATACCTAGTCACATGCCCTACACCCTCGGTTTGCGGGCCCAACTTCTACCTGAAGTGAAGTTGTCTTGCCCAAGGTGTCATGGGATTCGGTAATAGAAATGTAATGGATTAGGTTGTCGTCCTTTTCGCGGCTCACGACGTACGATCCGGAATGAAAAAACAGCGCAAAAGAATAAAAGTGACGCGAAACTAATGAAAACGTTTGATTTTGGGCTCCGAAAATAGGCTCAACCGAGCAAGCTTGCTACCCACGTCGTAGAGCTCTCTGAGAGCTCTCCAACTGTATGTTGTGTGCTGTATAACTCCTTACAGAACAAAACTTATGGCCATCGGAGCGACGGATACCGCGTCAAAAGCCCCATTCCCACGGTTTGTGGGCCCAGCATCTATGTGATGTGAAGTTGTCTTGCCCAAGGTGCCATGGGATTTGGTAATAGAAATGTGATGGATTTGGTTGTCGTCCTTTTCGCAGCTCACTACATATGATCCGGGACGGAAAAACAGCGCAAAAGAACAAAAGTATCCCAAAATTGAAGAAAATACTCAATTTTGGACTCTAAAATGAGGCATAGCCGAGTAGGATTGCTACCAATGTCGTAGTGCTCTCGGAGATCTTTCCAACGGTATACCGTGCGCCGCGTAACTCCTTACGGATCAAAAGTTACGGGCACCAGAGCGACGGATTCCTGGTCACAAGCCCTACGCCCTCGGTTTGCGGGCCCAGCCTCTACGTGAAGTGAAGATGTCTTGCCCAAGGTGCCATGGTATTCGGTAATAGAAATGTGATGGATTAGGTTGTCGTCCTTTTTGCAGCTCATGACGTACGATCCGGGATGAAAAAATAACACAAAAGAAGAAAAGTGTCCCGAAATTGATAAAAACATTTGATTTTGAGCTCCGAAAATAGGCACAGCAAAGCAGGCTTGTTGCCCTCGTCATAGTGCTCTCGGAGAGCTTTCCAACGGTATGTTGTGCGCTGCGTAACTCCTTATGGATCAAAAGCTTTGGGCATCGGAGCGACGGATACGTGGTCATAAGCCCCACGCCCTCGGTTTGCGGGCCAGCCTCTACGTGAAGTGAAGTTGTCTTGCCCAAGGTACCGTGGTACTCAATAATCGAAATGTGATGGATTAGGTTGTCGTCCTTTTCGCGGCTCACGACGTACGATCCAGGACGAAAAAATAGCACAAAAGAAGGAAAGTGTCCCGAAACTGATGAAAACGTTCGATTTTCAGCCCCAAAAATAGGCGCAGCCGAACAAGCTTGCTACCCCTATCATAGAGCTCTCGGTGAGCTTTCGAACGGTATGCTATGCGCCGTGTAACTCTTTACGGATCAAATGTTATGGGTACCGGAGCGACGGATACCTAGTCACATGCCCTACACCCTCGGTTTGCGGGCCCAGCCTCTACGTGAAGTGAAGTTGTCTTGCCCAAGGTGTCGTGGGATTCGGTAATAGAAATGTAACGGATTAGGTTGTCGCCCTTTTCAGGCCTCACGACGTACGATCCGGAATGGAAAAACAGCGCAAAAGAATAAAAGTGACGCGAAACTAATGAAAACATTTGATTTTGGGCTCCGAAAAGAGGCTCAGCCGAGCAAGCTTGTTACCCACATAGTAGAGCTCTCTGAGAGCTCTCCAACTGTATGCTTTACGCCATATAACTCCTTACGGAACAAAACTTATGGCCACCGGAGCGACGGATACCGCGTCACAAGCCCTACTCCCACGGTTTGTGGGCCCGGCCTCTATGTGATGTGAAGTTGTCTTGGCTAAGGTGCCATGGGATTCAGTAATAGAAATGTGATGGATTTGGTTGTCGTCCTTTTCGCAGCTCACGACGTACGATCCGGGATGAAAAAACAGCGCAAAAAAAGAAAAGTATCCCAAAACTGATGAAAATACTCAATTTTGGACACTAAAAAGAGGCACAGCCGAGCAGGATTGCTACCAATGTCTTAGAGCTCTTGGAGAGCTTTCCAACGGTATACTTTGCGCCGCGTAACTCCTTTCGGATCAAAAGTTACGGGCACCAAAGCGACGGATTCCTGGTCACAAGCCCTACACCCTCGGATTGCGAGCCCAGCCTCTACGTGAAGTGAAGATGTCTTGCCCGAGGTGTTGTGGTATTCGGTAATAGAAATGTGATGGATTAGGTTGTCGTCCTTTTCACGGCTCACGACGTACGATTCGGGAAGGAAAAACAACACAAAAGAAGGAAAGTGTCCCGAAACTGATAAAAATAGTCGATTTTGAGCTCCGAAAATAGGCGCAGCAAAGCAGGCTTGTCGCCCCCGTCATAGTGCTCTCGGAGAGCTTTCCAACAGTATGTTGTGCGCCGCGTAACTCCTTATGGATCAAAAGTTATGGGCACCGGAGCGACGGATACCTGGTCACAAGCCCCACGCCCTCGGTTTGCGGGCCCAGCCTCTACGTGAAGTGAAGTTGTCTTGCCCAAGGTGCCATGGGATTTGGTAATAGAAATGTAGTGGATTAGGTTGTCGTCCTTTTCGCGGCTCAAGACGCACGATCCGGGACGGAAAAACAGCGCAAAAGCATAAAAGTATCCCGAAACTGATGAAAACGTTCGATTTTGGGCTCTGAAAAGAGGCTCAGAAAGGCAAGCTTGCTGCCCACGTCGTAGAGCTCTCGGAGAGCTTTCCAACGGTATATTGTGCGTTGCGTAACTCCTTACGAATCCAAAGTTGTGGCCACCGTAGCGACGGATACTTGGTCACAAGCCCCACACCCTCGGTTTGCTCGCCCATCCTTTACATGAAGTGAAGTTGTCTTGGCCAAGGTGCCGTCGTATTCGGTAATAGAAATGTGATGGATTAGGTTGTCATCCTTTTCGCGGCTCATGACGTACGATCCGGGAAGGAAAAATCACGCAAAAGAAGAAAAGTGTCTAGAATCTGATGAAAATGTTTGATTTTAAACTTTGAAAACAGGCGCAGCTGAGCAGGCTTGCTGCCTCTGTCATAGAGCTCTTCGTTAGCTTTCCAACGGTATGCTGTGCGCCGTGTAACTCCTTGCGGATCGAAAGTTACGGGCACCAGAGCTACGGATACTTGGTCATAAGCCCCACGTCCTCTGATTGTTAGCCCAGCCTCTACGTGAAGTGAAGTTGTCTTGCCCAAGGTGTCGAGGGATTTGGTAATAGAAATGTGATGGATTAGGTTGTGGTCCTTTTCGCAGCTCACGACTTGCGATCCGGGACGAAAAAATAGAAGAAAAATATCCCAAAATTGATGAAAACATTCGATTTTGGACTCCAAAAATAGGCACAGCTTAGCAGGCTTGCTGCCCACATAGTAGAGCTCTTGGAGAGCTTTCCAACGATATGTTGTTTGTTGCGTAACTCCTTGCAGATCAAAAGTTATGGGCACCGGAGTGACAGATACCTAATCACAAGCCCCATACCCTTGGTTTGCGAGCCCAACCTCTACATGAAGTGAAGTTGTTTTGTCCAAGGTGCCGTGGTATTCATTAATAAAAATGTGATGGATTAGGTTATCGCCCTTTTTGCGGCTCACGACGTACGATCTGGGAGGAAAAACAGCGCAAAAGAAGAAAAGTATCCTGAAAATGATGAAAACGTTCGATTTTGGACTCCGAAAATAGGCACAACTTAGCAGGCTTGTTGCCCACATCGTAGAGCTCTAGGAGAGCTTTCCAACGGTATGTTGTGTGATGCGTAATTCCTTACGGATCAAAAGTTATGGGCACCTGAGCGACAAATACCTAGTCACGAGCCCCACACCCTCGATTTGCGGGCCCAGCCTCTACGTGAAGTGAAGTTGTCTTGCCCAAGGTGCCATGGTGTTCATTAATAAAAATGTGATGGATTAGGTTGTTGCCCTTTACGTGGCTCACGACATACAATCCGAAAGAAAAATAGTGCAAAAGAAGAAAAGTGTCCCGAAACTGATGAAAACGTTCGATTTTGGGCCCTGAAAAGAGGCCAAGCCGAGCAAGCTTGCTTCCCATGTCGTAGAGCTCTCGAAGAGCTTTCCAACTTTATGTTGTGCACCGTATAACTCCTTACGAATCAAAAGTTATGGGCACCAGAGCGACGGATACCTGGTCACAAGCCCCACACCCTCAGTTTGCAGTCCCAGCCTCTACGTGAAGTGAAATTGTCTTGCCCAAGAAGCCGTGGGATTCGGTAATAGAAATGTGGTGGATTACATTGTCGTACTTCTCGCGGCTCACGACGTACGATCCGGGACGAAAAAATAGTCCAAAAGATGAAAAGTGTCATGAAACTAATGAAAATGTTCGATTTTGGGCTTCAAAAAGAGGCTAAGCCGAGCAGGCTTGCTGCCCACGTCGTAGAGTTCTCGGAGAGCTTTACAACGTTATGCTGTGCGCCACCTATCTCCTTACGAATCAAAAGTTATGGGCACCGGAGCAATGGATACCTGGTCACAAGCCCTACGCCCTCGAATTACGGGCCCAGCCTCTACGTGAAGTGAAATTTTCTTGCCCAAGGTGCCATGGGATTCGGTAATAGAAATATGACAGATTAGGTTGTCGTTCTTTTCGCGACTCACAACGTACGATTTGGGATGAAAAAACAGCGCAAAAGAAGAAAAGTATATCGAAACTGATGAAAATGTTCAATTTTGGGCTCCGAAAAGGGGTTCAACTGAGTAGGCTTTCTGCCCACGTCATAGAGCTCTCGTAAAGCTTTCTAACGGTATGCTGTGCGCCGTATAACTCCTTACGAATCAAAAGTTTTCGGCACCGGAGCGACGGATACTTGGTCACAAGCCCCACGCCCTCGGTTTGCTGGCTCAACCCTTACGTGAAGTGAAGTTGTCTTGCCCAAGGTGCCTTGGGATTCAGTAATAAAAATGTGATGAATTCAATTGTTGTCCTTTTCGCAGCTCAAGACGTACGATCCGGGATGAAAAAATTACGCAAAAGAAGAAAAGTATCGCTAAACTGATTAAAATATTCGATTTTGGGATCCAAAAAGAGGCACAGCCGAGCAGGATTGCTGCCAACGTCGTAGAGCTCTCGGAGAGCCTTCAACGGTATGCTGTGCGCCGCGTAACTCCTTACGGATCAAAAGTTACGGGCACCGGAGCGATAGATTCGTTGTCACAAGCCCCACCCCCTCGATTTGCAGTCCCAGCCTCTACTTGAAGTGAAGTTGTCTTGCCCAAGGTACCATGGTATTAAGTAATAGAAATGTGATGGATTAGGTTGTCGTCATTTTTGTGGCTTACGACGTACGATCCGGGGCGAAAAAATAGCGCAAAAGAAGAAAAGTGTCCAGAATATGATGAAAATGATCAATTTTGGACTCCGAAAATAGGCGCAGCTGAGCAAGCTTGCTGCCTCCGTCGTAGAGCTCTCCGAGAGCTTTCCAACGGTATGCTGTGCACCGCGTAACTCCTTATGGATCAAAAGTTACGGGCACCGGAGCGATGGATACTTGGTCACAAGCCCCACGTCCTCTGTTTGTTGGCCCAGCATCTACGTGAAGTGAAGTTGTCTTGCTCAAGGTGTAGTGGGATTCGGTAATAGAAATGTGATGGATTAGGTTGTCGTCCTTTTCGCGGCTCACGACGTACGATTCGGGACGGAAAAACAGCGCAAAAGAAGAAGAGTATCTCATAATTGATGAAAACGTTTGATTTTGGACTCCGAAAATAGGTATAGCTTAGCAGGCTTGTTGCCCACATCGTAGAGCTCTAGGAGAGCTTTTCAACGGTATGCTATGCGTCGTGTAACTCCTTACGGATCAAAAGTTATGGGCACCGGAGCGACAGATATCTAGTCACAAGCCCCGCACCCTCGGTTTGCGGGCCCAGCCTCTACGTGAAGTGAAGTTGTCTTGCCCAAGGTGCCATGGTATTCATTAATAAAAATGTGATGGATTAGGTTGTCGCCCTTTACGTGGCTCACGACATACGATCCGCGAGAAAAATAGTGCAAAAGAAGAAAAGTGTCCCGAAACTGATGAAAACGTTCGATTTTGGGCCCTGAAAAGAGGCCAAGCCAAGCAAGCTTGCTTCCCATGTCGTAGAACTCTCGAAGAGCTTTCCAACTTTATGCTGTGCACCATATAACTCCTTACGAATCAAAAGTTATGGGTACCAGAGCGACGGATACCTGGTCACAAGCCCCACGTCCTCAGTTTGCAGTCCTAGCCTCTACGTGAAGTAAAATTGTCTTGCCCAAGAAGCCGTGGGACTCGGTAATAGAAATGTGATGGATTACATTGACGTACTTCTAGCGGCTCACGACGTACGATCCGGGACGGAAAAACAGCACAAAAGATGAAAAGTGTCCTGAAACTAATGAAAATGTTCGATTTTGGGCTTCAAAATGAGGCTAAGCCTAGCAGGCTTGCTGCCCACATCGTAGAGCTCTTGGAGAGCTTTACAACGTTATGCTGTGCGCCACGTATCTCCTTTCGGATCAAAAGTTATGGGCACTGGAGCGACGGATACCTGGTCACAAGCCCCACGCCCTCGGATTGCGGGCCCAGCCTCTACGTGAAGTGAAATTTTCTTGCCCAAGGTGCAATGGGATTCGGTAACAGAAATGTGATAGATTAGGTTGTCGTTCTTTTCGCGGCTCACAACGTACGATTTGGGACGAAAAAACTGCGCAAATGAAGAAAAATATATCAGAACTGATGAAAACGTTCAATTTTGGGCTCCGAAATGGGGTTCAACCGAGCAGGCTTTCTGCCCACGTCGTAGAGCTCTCGTGAAGCTTTCCAACGGTATGCTGTGCGCCGTATAACTCCTTACGAATCAAAAGTTTTGGGCACCGGAGCGACGGATACTTGGTCATAAGCCCCACGCCCTCGGTTTGCTGGCTCGGCCCTTACGTGAAGTGAAGTTGTCTTACCCAAGGTGCCGTGGGATTCAGTAATAGAAATGTGATGGATTCGGTTGTCGTCCTTTTCGCAGCTCACGACGTACGATCCGGGACGGAAAAGTAGCGCAAAAGAAGAAAAGTATCACTAAACTGATTAAAATATTCGATTTTGGGATCCAAAAAGAGGCAAAGCCGAGCAGGATTGCTGCCAATGTCGTAGAACTCTCGGAGAGCCTTCTAACGGTATGTTGTGCGCCGCGTAACTCCTTACAAATCAAAAGTTACGGGCACCGGAGCGACGGATTCGTTGTCACAAGCCCCACCCCCTCGATTTGCGGTCCCAGCCTCTACTTGAAGTGAAGTTGTCTTGCCCAAGGTACCGTGGTATTCGAAAATAGAAATGTGATGGATTAGGTTGTCGTAATTTTTGCGACTTACGACGTATGATTCGGGGCAGAAAAATAGCGCAAAAGAAGAAAAGTGTCCAGAATATGATGAAAACAATCAATTTTGGACTCCGAAAACAGGCGCAGCCGAGCAAGCTTGCTGCCTCCATCGTAGAGCTCTCCGAGAGCTTTCCAACGGTATGCTGTACACTGCGTAACTCCTTATGGATCAAAAGTTACGGGCACCGGAGCGATAGATACTTGGTCACAAGCCCCACGCCCTCTGTTTGTTGGCCCAGCATCTACGTGAAGTGAAGTTGTCTTGCTCAAGGTGTAGTGGGATTCGGTAATAGAAATGTGATGGATTAGGTTGTCGTCCTTTTTGCGGCTCACGACATACGATTCAGGACAGAAAAACAGTGCAAAAGATGAAGAATATCACAAAATTGATGAAAACGTTCGATTTTGGACTCCGAAAATAGGTGTAGCTTAGCAGGCTTGCTGCCCACGTCGTAGAGCTCTAGGAGAGCTTTCCAACGGTATGCTGTGCGCCGTGTAACTCCTTACGGATCAAAAGTTATGGGCACCGGAGCGACGGATACCTAGTCACAAGCCCCACACCCTCGGTTTGCGGGCCCAGCCTCTACGTGAAGTGAAGTTGTCTTACCTAAGGTGCCATGGTATTCATTAATAAAAATGTGATGGATTAGGTTGTCGCCCTTTACGTGGCTCACGACATACGATCCGGGAGAAAAATAGTGCAAAAGAAGAAAAGTGTCCCGAAACTGATGAAAACGTTCGATTTTGGGCCCTGAAAAGAGGCCAAGCCAAGCAAGCTTGCTTCCCATGTCGTAGAGCTCTCGAAGAGCTTTCCAACTTTATGCTGTGCACCATATAACTCCTTACGAATCAAAAGTTATGGGCACCAGAGCGACAGATACCTGGTCACAAGCCCCACGTCCTCAGTTTGCAGTCCCAGCCTCTACGTGAAGTGAAATTGTCTTGCCCAAGATGCCGTGGGATTCAGTAATAGAAATGTGATGGATTACATTGTCGTACTTCTCGTGGCTCACAACATACGATCTGGGACGGAAAAACAGCACAAAAGATGAAAAGTGTCCTGAAACTAATGAAAACGTTCAATTTTGGGCTTCAAAAAGAGGCTAAGCCGAGCAGGCTTGCTGCCCACGTCGTAGAGCTCTCGGAGAGCTTTACAACGTTATGTTGTGCGTCACGTATCTCCTTACGGATCAAAAGTTATGGGCACCAGAGCGACAGATACCTGATCACAAGCCCCACGCCCTCGGATTGCGGGCCCAGCCTCTACATGAAGTAAAATTGTCTTGCCCAAGGTGCCGTGGGATTTGGTAATAGAAATGTGATGGATTAGGTTGTCATTCTTTTCGCGGCACACAACGTACGATTTGGGACGGAAAAACAGCGCAAAAGAAGAAAACTATATCGAAACTGATGAAAACATTCAATTTTGGGCTCCGAAATGGGGCGCAACCGAGCAGGCTTTCTGCCCATGTTGTAGAGCTCTCGTGAAGCTATCCAACGTTATGCTGTGCATCGTGTAACTCCTTACGAATCAAAAGTTTCGGTCACCGGAGCGACGAATACTTGGTCACAAGCCCCACGCCCTCGGTTTGCTGGCTTGGCCCTTACGTGAAGTGAAGTTGTCTTGCCCAAGGTGCCGTGGGATTCAGTAATAGAAATGTGATGGATTTGGTTGTCGTCCTTTTCGTAGCTCACGACGTACGATCCAGGACGGAAAAACAGCGCAAAAGAGGAAAAGTATCGCTAAACTAATTAAAATATTCGATTTTGGGATCCAAAAAGAGGCACAGCCGAGCAGGATTGCTGCCAACGCCGTAGAGTTCTCTAAGAGCCTTCCAACGATTTGCTGTGCGCCGCGTAACTCCTTACGGATCAAAAGTTACGGGCACCGGAGCGACGGATTCGTTGTCACAAGCCCCATCCCCTCGGTTTGCGGTCCCAACCTCTACTTGAAGTGAAGTTGTCTTGCCCAAGGTGCCATGGTATTCAGTAATAGAAATGTGATGGATTAGGTTGTCATCATTTTTGCAGCTTACGACGTACGATCCAGGGCGAAAAAGTAGCGCAAAAGAAGAAAAGTGTCCAGAATTTGATGAAAATGATCAATTTTGGACTCCGAAAATAGGTGCAGCCGAGCAAGCTTGCTGCCTCCGTCGTAGAGCTCTCCGAGAGCTTTCCAACGGTATGCTGTGCACCGCGTAACTCCTTATGGATCAAAAGTTACGGGCACCGGAGCGATGGATACTTGGTCACAAGCCCCACACCCTCTGTTTGTTGGCCCAGCATCTACGTGAAGTGAAGTTGTCTTGCACAAGGTATAGTGGGATTCGGTAATAGAAATGTGATAGATTAGGTTGTCGTCCTTTTCGCGGCTCACGACGTACGATTCGGGACGGAAAAACAGCGCAAAAGAAGAAGAGTATCTCAAAATTGATGAAAATGTTTGATTTTGGACTATGAAAATAGGTGTAGCTTAGCAGGCTTGCTGCCCACGTCGTAGAGCTCTAGGAGAGCTTTCCAACGGTATACTGTGCGCCGTGTAACTCCTTACGGATCAAAAGTTATGGGTACCGGAGCGACAGATACCTAGTCACAAGCCCCGCACCCTCGGTTTGCGGGCCCAGCCTTTACATGAAGTGAAGTTGTCTTGCCAAGGTGTCGTGGTATTCATTAATAGAAATGTGATGGATTAGGTTGTTGCCCTTTTCGCGGCTCACGACGTACGATTCGGGAGGAAAAACAGCGAAACAAAGAAAAGCGTCCCGAAACTGATGAAAACGTTCGATTTTGAGCTCCGAAAAGAGGCCAAGCCGAGCAAGCTTGCTGCCCACGACGTAGAGCAGTCGAAGCGCTTTCCAACTTTATGATGTGCACCACATAACTCCTTACGAATCAAACGTTATGGGCACCGGAGCGACGGATACTGTGTCACAAGCCCTACGCCTTCAGTTTGCAGGCCCAGCCTCTACATGAAGTGAAATTATCTTGCCTAAGATGCCGTGGGATTCGATAATAGAAATATGATGGATTAGGTTGTCATCCTTTTCACGACTCACGACGTATGATCTGGGACAGAAAAATAGCGCAAAGGAAGAAAAGTATCCCGAAACTGACGAAAACATTCAATTTTGGGCCCCGAAAAGAGGCGCAGCCGAGTAGGCTTGCTGCCCATGTCGTAGAGCTCTCGTACAACATTTCAACGGTATGTTGTGTGCCGCGTAACTCCTTACGGATCAAAATTTATAGGCACCGAAGCGACGGATACCTTGTCACAAGCCCTACACCCTCGGTTTGCGAGCCCAGCCTCTACGTGAAGTGAAGTTGTCTTGCTCAAGGTGCCATGGTATTCATTACTAGAAATGTGATGGATTAGGTTGTTGCCCTTTTTGCGGCTCACGACGTACGATCCGGGAGAAAAAACAGCGCAAAAGAAGAAAACGGTCCCGAAAATGATGAAAACATTCGATTTTGGACTTCGAAAATAGGCTCAGCTTAGCACGCTTGATGCCCACGTCGTAGAGCTCTCGGAGAGCTTTCCAACGGTATGCTGTGCGCTGCGTACTTCCTTACAGATCAAAAGTTATGGGCGCCTGAGCGATGGATACCCGGTCACAAGCCCCACACCCTCGGTTTGCGGGCCCAGCCATTCCGTGAAGTGAAGTTGTCTTGCCCAAGGTACCGTGGTATTCATTAATAGAAATGTGATGGATTAGGTTGTCGCCCTTTTCGCGGCTAACGACGTACGATCCGGGAGAAAAAATAGAGCAAAAGAAGAAAAGTGTCCCGAAACTGATGAAAATGTTCAATTTTGGGCTCCGAAAAGAGGCCAAGCCGAGCAGGCTTGCTACCCACGTCGTAGAGCTCTCGAAGTGCTTTCCAACTTTATGTTGTGCACCGTATAACTCCTTACGAATCAAAAGTTATGGGCACCGGAGCAATGGATACCTGGTCACAGTCCCAGCCTCTACGTGAAGTGAAATTGTCTTGCCCAAGATGCCGTGGGATTCGGTAATAGAAATGTGATGGATTAAGTTGTCGTCCTTCTCGCGGCTCACGACGTATGATCCGGGACGGAAAAACAACGCAAAAGATGAAAAGTGTCCTAAAACTGATGAAAACGTTTGATTTTGGGCTCCGAAAAGAGGCTAAGTAGAGCAGGCTTGCTGCCTACGTCGTAGAGCTCTCGGAGAGCTTTACAACGTTATGTTGTGCGCCACGTATCTCGTTACGGAACAAAAGTTATGGGCACCGGAGCGACAGATACCTGATCACAAGCCCCACGCCCTCGGATTGCGGGCCCAGCCTCTACGTGAAGTGAAGTTTTATTGCCCAAGGTGCCATGGGATTCGGTAACAGAAATGTGATGGATTAGGTTGTCGTCCTTTTCTCGGCTTACAACGTACGATTTAGGACGGAAAAATAGCGCAAAAGAAGAAAAGCATATCGAAACTGATGAAAACATTCAATTTTGGGCTCCGAAATGGGGCGCAGTTGAGCAGGGTTTTTGCCCACGTCGTAGAGCTCTCGTAAAGCTTTCCAACGGTATGTTGTGCACCGTGTAACTCCTTACGGATCAAAAGTTTTGGGCACCGGAGCGACGGATACTTGGTCATAAGCCCCACGCCCTCGGTTTGTTGGCTCGGCCTTTACGTGAAGTGAAGTTGTCTTGCTCAAGGTGCCGTGGGATTCAGTAATAGAAACATGATGGATTAGGTTGTCGTCCTTTTCACAGCTCACGACGTACGATTTGAGACAAAAAAACAGCACAAAAGAAGAAAAGTATCCCTAAACTGATTAAAATGTTCAATTTTGGGCTCTGAAAAGAGGCACAGTCGAGCAGGATTGCTGCCAACGTTGTAGAACTCTTAGAAAACCTTCCAACGGCATGCTGTGCACCACGCAACTCGTTACGGATCAAAAGTTACGAGCAACGGAGCGACGAATTTGTTGTCACAAGCCCCACGCCCTTGGTTTGCGGTCCCAGCCTCTGCGTGAAGTGAAGTTGTCTTGCCCAAGGTGCCGTGGTATTCAGTAATAGAAATGTGATGGATTAGGTTGTCGTCCTTTTCGCGGCTCACGACGTACGATCCGGGACGGAAAAATAGCACAAAAGAAGAAAATATCCAGAATCTGATGAAAATGTTCAATTTTGGACTCCGAAAATAGGCACAGCCAAGCAAGTTTGCTGCCTCCATCGTAGAGCTCTCCGAGAGCTTTCCAACGGTATACTGTGCGCCGCGTAACTCCTTACGGATCAAAAGTTACGGGCACCGGAAGGACGGATACTTGGTCACAAGCCCCACGCCCTCTGTTTGTTGGCCCAGCCTCTACGTGAAGTGAAGTTGTCTTGCTCAAGTTGTGGTGGGATTCAGTAATAGAAATGTGATGGATTAGGTTGTCGTCCTTTTCGCGGCTCACGACGTACGATCCGGGACGGAAAAACAGCGCAAAAGAAGAAAAGTATCTCAAAATTGATGAAAACGTTCGATTTTGGACTCCGAAAATAGGCGCAGCTTAGAAGGCTTGCTGCCAACATCGTAAAACTCTCGGAGAGCTTTCCAACGGTATGTTGTGTGCCACATAACTCCTTACGGATCAAAAGTTATGGGCACCGGAGCGACGGATACCTAGTCAAAAGCCCCACACCCTCGGTTTGCGGGCCCAGCCTCTACGTGAAGTGAAACTGTCTTGCCTAAGGTATCGTGGTATTCATTAATAGAAATATGATGGATTAGGTTGTCGTCCTTTTCGCGGCTCACGACGTACGATCCGGGACGAAAATATAGCGCAAAAGAAGAAAAGTGCCCAGAATCTGATGAAAATTTTCAATTTTGGACTTCGAAAATAGGTGCAGCCGAGCAAGTTTGATGCTTCTGTCGTAGAGCTCTCTGAGAGCTTTCCAACGGTATGCTGTGCGCAGCGTAACCCGTTACGGATCAAAAGTTACTGGCATTGGAAGGACGGATACTTGGTTACAAGCCCCACGCCCTCTATTTGTTTGCCCAGCCTCTACGTGAAGTGAAATTTTCTTGCTCAAGGTGTGGTGGGATTCAGTAATAAAAATGTGATGGATTAGGTTGTCGTCCTTTTCGCGGTTTATGACGTACGATCTGGGACGGAAAAACAGCGCAAAAGAAGAAAAGTATCTCAAAATTGACCAAAACGTTCGATTTTGTCTTCAAAAATAGGCGTAGCTTAGCAAGCTTGCTGCCCACATCGTGGAGCTCTCGGAGAGCTTTCCAATGGTATGATGTGCGTCGCGTAACTCCTTACGGATCAAAAGTTATGGGCACCGGAGCGACGGATACCTAGTCAAAAGCCCCACACCCTCGGTTTGCGGGCCCAGCCTCTACATGAAGTGAAGTTGTCTTGCCTAAGGTATCGTGGTATTCATTAATAGAAATGTGATGGATTAGGTTGTCGTTCTTTTCGTAGCTCACGACATACGATCCGGGATGGAAAAATAGCGCAAAAGAAGAAAAGTGCCCAGAATCTGATGAAAATGTTCAATTTTGGACTCCGAAAATAGGTGCAGCCGAGCATGTTTGATGCCTCTGTCGTAGAGCTCTCCGAGAGCTTTCCAACAATATGCTGTGCGCCGCGTAGCTCCTTACGAATCAAAAGTTACGGGCACCGGAAAGACGGATACTTGGTCACAAGCCCCATGCCCTCTATTTGTTGGCCCAGCCTCTATGTGAAGTGAAGTTGTCTTGCTCAAGGTGTGGTGGTATTCGGTAATAGAAATGTGTTGGATTAGGTTGTCGTCCTTTTCGCGGCTCACGACGTACGATTCGGGACGGAAAAACAGCGCAAAAGAAGAAAAGTATCTCAAAATTGATGAAAATGTTCGATTTTGGACTCTGAAAATAGGCGCAGCTTAGCAGGCTTGCTGCCCATGTCGTGGAGCTCTCGGAGAGCTTTCCAACGGTATGCTGTGTGCCCCGTAACTCCTTACGGATCAAAAGTTATGGGCACCGGAGCGACGGATACCTAGTCAAAAACCCCATACCCTCGGTTTGCGGGCCCAGCCTCTACGTGAAGTGAAGTTGTCTTGCTTTAGGTATCGTGGTATTCGTTAATAGAAATGTGATGGATTAGGTTGTCGCCCTTTTCGCGGCTCACAACGTACGATTCGGGCGGAAAAACAGCGCAAAAGAAGAAAAGTGTCTCGAAACTGATGAAAACGTTCGATTTTGGGCTCCGAAAAGAGGCCAAGCCAAGCAAGCTTGCTGCCCACGTCGTAGAGCTCTCAAAGAGATTTCCAACTTTATGTTATGTACCGCATAACTCCTTACGAATCAAAAGTTATAGGTCGCGGAGCGACGGATACCTGGTCACAAGCCCCACGCCCTCAGTTTGCGGGCCCAATCTCTATGTGAAGTGAAATTATCTTTCCCAAGATGCTATGGGATTCGGTAATAGAAATGTGATGGATTAGGTTGTCGTCCTTTTCGCGGCTCACAACGTACTATTCGGGACAGAAAAACAGCGCAAAAGAAGAAAAGTATACCAAAACATATGAAAACGTTCAATTTTGGGCTCCGAAAAGGGGCGCAGCCTAGCAGGTTTTCTACCCAAGTCATAGAGCTCCTGTAAAGCTTTCCAACGGTATGCTGTGCACCGTGTAACTCCTTACGGATCAAAAGTTTTGGGCACCAAAGCGACAGATACTTGGTCACAAGCCCCACGCCCTCAGTTTGCTGGCTCGACCTTTACGTGAAGTGAAGTTGTCTTGCCCAAGGTACCGTGGGATTCAATAATAGAAATGTGATGGATTAGGTTGTCGTCCTTTTCGCGGCTCACGACATACGATCTGGGAAGGAAAAACAGCGCAAAAGAACAAAAGTATCCCAAAACTGATGGAAACGTTCAATTTTGGGCTCCAAAAATAGGCTTAGCCGAGTAGGATTGCTACCCACGTCGTAGAGCTATTAGAAAGCTTTCCAACGGTATGCAGTGCGCCGCGTAACTTCTTACGGATCAAAAGTTATGGGTCCCGGAGCGACGGATGCCTAGTCACAAGCCCCACGCCCTCTGTTTGCGGGCCCAGCCTCTACGTGAAACAAAGTTGCTTTGCCCAAGGTTCTGTGGGATTCGGTAATAGAAATGTGATGGATTAGGTTGTCATCCTTTTCGCGGCTAACGAAGTACGATCAGGGATGGAAAAACAGCTCAAAAGAATAAAAGTATCCCGAAACTAATCAAAACATTCTATTTTTGGCTTTGAAAAGAGGCGCAACCGAGCAGGATTACTGCCCCCATCGTAGATCTCTCGGAGAGCTTTCCAACGGTATGTTGTGCGCCGCGTAACTCCTTACAGATTAAAAGTTATGGGCCCCGTAGCGATGGAAGCCTAGTCACAAGCCCCACGCCCTCGATTTGAGGTCGCAGCCTCTACGTGAAGTGAATTGTCTTGCCCAAGGTGTCATGGGATTCGGTAATATAAATGTGATGGATTAGGTTGTCGTCCTTTTCGCGGCTCACGATGTACGATTCGGGACTGAAAAATAGCGTAAAAGAAGAAAAGTATCCCGAAACTAATGAAAACGTTCGATTTAGGGCTACTAAAAGAGACGCAGCCGAGTAGGCTTGCTCCCCACGTCGTAGAGCTCTTGTAGAGCTTTTCAACGGTATGCTGTGCACCGCGTAACTCCTTACTGATCAAAAGTTATGGGCACTGGACCGACGGATACTTGGTAACAAGCCCCACGCCCTTGGTTTGCGGGCCCAGCCTCTACGTGAAGTGAAGTTGTCTTGCCAAAGGTGCCATGGGATTCGGTAATAGAAATGTGATGGATTAGGTTGTCATCCTTTTCGTGACTCACGACGTATGATCCGGGACGGAAAAACAGCGCAAAAGAGGAAAAGTATCCTGAAACTGATGAAAATGTTCAATTTTGGGCCCCGAAAAGAGGCGCAGCCGAGCAAGCTTGCTGCCCACGTCTTAAAGCTCTCGTACAACTTTCCAACTGTATGTTGTGCGCCGCGTAACTCCTTACGGATCAAAAGTTATTACCACCAGAGCGACGGATACCTAGTCACAAGCACCACGCCATCGGTTTGCGGGCCCAACCTCTACGTGAAGTGATGTTGTCTTGCCCAAGGTGCCGTGGGATTCGGTAATAGAAATGTGATGGATTAGGTTGTCGTCCTTTTCGCAGCTCACGACGTACGATTTGGGGTGAAAAATAAGAGCAAAAAAATAAAAGTATCCCAAAACTGATGAAAACAATTCATTTTGGGATCTGAAAAGAGGCACAACTGAGCAAGCTTGCTGCCCATGTTGTAGAGCTCTCGTAGAGCTTTCCAACGGTATGTTGTACGTCGCGTAATTATTTTCGGATCAAAAGTTATGGGCACCAGAGCATCGGATACCTGGTCACAAGCCCCACGCCCTCGGTTTGCTAGCCAAGACTCTATGTGAAGTGAAGTTGTCTTGCCCAAGGTGCCATGGTATTCGGTAATAGAAATGTGATGGATTTGGTTGTCGTCCTTTTCGCGGCTCACGACGTTCGATCCTAGACGGAAAAACAGCACAAAAGAAGGAAAGTGTCCCAAAACTGATGAAAATGTTCAATTTTGAGCTCCGAAAACAGGAGCAGCCAAGCTGGCTTGCTTCCCCCGTCATAGAGCTCTCGTAGAGCTTTCCAACAATATGCTGTGCACCACGTAACTCCTTACGGATCAAAAGTTATGGGCATCGGAGCAACGGATACCTGGTCACAAGCCCCACGCCCTCGATTTGCGGGCCCAGCCTGTACGTGAAGTGAAGTTGTCTTGCCCAAGATGCCATGGAATTCGGTAATAGAAATGTAATGGATTAGGTTGTCATCCTTTTCGCGGCTCACGACGTACGATTTGACACGGAAGCAAAAGAATAAAAGTGTCCCGAAACTGATGAAAACGTTTGATTTTGGGCTCCGAAAAGAGCCTCGGCCGAGCAAGCTTACTGCCCACGTCGTAGAGCTCTTGGAGAGCTTTCCAACGGTATGTTGTGCGCCGCATAACTCCTTACGGATCAATAGTTATGGCCACCGGAGTGACGGATACCTGGTCAAAAACCCCACGCCCACGGTTTGCGGGCGTAGCCTCTACGTGAAGTGAAGTTGTCTTGCCTAAGGTGCCGTGGGATTTGGTAATAGAAATGTGATGGATTAGGTTGTCGTCCTTTTCGCAGCTCACGACGTACGATCCGGGACGAAAAAATAGCGCAAAAGAAGAAAAGTATCCCAAAATTGATGAAAATGTTCAAATTTGGGCTCCGAAAGGAGGCGCAGCTGAGCATGATTGATCCCCAAGTCGTAGAGCTCATGGAGAGCATTCCAACGGAATGCTGTGCGCCGCGTAAGTCCTTAGGGATCAAAAGTTACGGGCACCGGAGCGATGGATTCCTAGTCAAAAGCCCCATGCGCTCGGTTTGCGGGCCCAGCCTCTACATGAAGTGAAGTTGTCTTGCCCAAGGTGCCATGGTATTCAGTAATAGAAATGAGATGGATTAGGTAGTCATCCGTTTCGCGGCTCATGACGTACAATCCGGGATGGAAAAACAGCGCAAAAGAAGAAAAGTGTCCCGAATCTGATGAAAACGTTCAATTTTGGACTCCGAAAATAAGCACAACCAAGCAGGCTTGTTGCCCCCGTCGTAGAGCTCTTGGAGAGCTTTCCAACGGTATACTGTGCGGCGCGTAACTCCTTACGGATCAAAATTTTCGGGCACCAGAGCGACGGATACTTGGTCACAAGCCCCACGCCCTCTGTTTGCTGGCCCAGCTTCTAGGTGAATTGAAGTTGTCCTGTCCAAGGTGTTGTGTGATTCGGTAATAGAAATGTGATAGATTAAGTTGTCGTCCTTTTCGCGACTTCCGACGTACGATCCAAGAAAGAAAAATATAGTAAAAGAATAAAAGAGTCCCAAAACAAATGAAAACGTTCAATTTTGGACTCCGAAGAGTCACAACCGAGCAGGCGTGCTACCCACGTCGTAGAACTCTCGAAGAGCTTTCCAACAGTATGTTGTGCACCGCATAACTCCTTACGGATCAAAAGTTACGGGCACCGGAGTGACGTATTCCTGGTCACAAGCCCCACGCCCTCGATTTGTGGGCCCATCATCTCCGTGAAGTGAAGTTGTCTTGCCTAAGGTGCCATGGAATTCGGTAATAGAAATGTGATGGATTAGGTTGTCGTCCTTTTCGCGACTGACGACGTACGATCCGGGACAGAAAAACAGCGCAAAAGAATAAAAGTATCACAAATTGATGAAAACGTTCGATTTTGGGCTCTGAAAACAGGCGCAGCCTAGCAGGCTTGCTGCCCACGTTGTAGAGCTCTCATAGAGCCTTCCAACGGTATGCTATGCGCCGCGTAACTCCTTACGGATCAAAAGTTACGGGCACCGGAGCGACAGATTCCTGGTCACAAGCCCCACGCCCTCGGTTTGCAGGTCCAGCCTCTACGTGAAGTGAAGTTGTCTTGCCCAAGGTGTCCAGGGATTCAGTAATAGAAATGTGATGGATTAGGTTGTCGTCCTTTTCACGGCTCACGACGTACGATCCGGGACAGAAAAACAACGCAAAATAAGAAAAGTGTCCCGAAACTGTTGAAAACGTTCAATTTTGGGCCCTGCAAAGAGGCACAACCTACAAGCTTGTTGCCCACGTCGTAGAGCTCTTGGAGAGCTTTCCAATGGTATGCTGTGCGCCGTATATCTCCTTACGAATCATATGTTACGGGCACCAGAGTGACTGATTGCTGGTCACAAGCCCCACGCCCTCGGTTTGCGGGCCCAGCTTCAATGTGAAGTGAAGTTGTCTTGCTTAAGGTGCCCTTGGATTCGGTAATAGAAATGTGATGGATTAGGTTGTCGTCCTTTTCGCCACTCATGACGTACGATCCGGGACAGAAAAAAGTGCAAAAGAAGAAAAGTGTCCCGAAACTGATGAAAACATTCAATTTTGGGCTCCGAAAATTGGCACAACCGAGCAGGCTTGCTGCCCATGTCATAGAGCTCTCGTAGAGCTTTCCAACGGTATGCTGTGCACCGCATAACTCCTTACAGATCAAAAGTTAAGGGCACCAGAGCGACAGATTCCTGGCCACAAGCCCCACGCCCTCGGTTTGCGGGCCAAGCCTCTACGTGAAGTGGAGTTGTCTTGCCCAAGGTGCCGTGGGATTCGGCAATAGAAATGTGATGGATTAGGTTGTTGTTCTTTTCGCGGCTCTCGATGTACGATCCGGGACGAAAAAATAGCGCAAAAAGAACAAAAGTGTATCGAAACTGATGAAAATGTTCAATTTTGAACTCTGAAAATAGGTGTAGCCGAGCAGGCTTGCTGCCCATGTCATAGAGCTCTCGTAGAGCTTTCCAACGGTATACTGTGCGCCGCGTAACTCCTTACGGATTAAAAGTTACGGGCACCGGAGTGACGGTTTCTTGGTCACAAGCCCCACGCCCTCAGTTTGCAGGCCCAGCCTCTACCTGAAGTGAAGTTTTCTTGCCCAAGGCGTCGTGGGATTCGGTAATAGAAATGTGATAGATTAGGTCGTCGTCCTTTTCGCGGCTCACGACGTACAATCCGGGATAGAAAAACAACGCAAAAGAAAAAAAGTATCCCGAAACTAATGAAAATGTTCAATTTTGGGCTCTGAAAAGAGGCACAGCAGAGTAGGCTTGCTACCCACGTGGTAGAGCTCGTGTAGTGTTTTCCAACGGTATTCTGTGTGCCGTGTAACTCATTACGGATCAAAAGTTACGGGCATTGGAGCGAAGGATTCTTGGTCACAAGCCCCACGCCGTCAGTTTGCGGGCCCACTTTTAACGTGAAGTGAAGTTGCCTTGCCCAAGGTGCCGTGGGATTTGGTAATAGAAATGTGATGGATTAGGTTGTCGTCCTTTTCGCGGCTTACGTCATACGATCCGGGACGGAAAAACAACGCAAAAGAAGAAAAGTGTCCCAAATCTGATGAAAACATTCGATTTTGGACACAAAAAATAGGCACAGCCGAGCAGGCTTGCTGCCCTCATCATAGAGCTCTCGGAGAGCTTTCCAACGGTATGCTGTGCACCGCGTAACTCCTTATGGATCAAAAGTTACGGGCACCGGAGCGACGGATACTTGGTCACAAGCCCCGCGCCCTCTGTTTGCTGGCCCAGCCTCTACGTGAAGTGAAGTTGTCTTGCCCAAGGTGTCGTGGGATTCGGTAATAGAAATGTGATGGATTAGGTTGTCGTCCTTTTCGTGGCTCACGACATACAATCCGGGATGAAAAATAAGCGCAAAAGAAGAAAAGTGTCCCGAAACTAATGAAAACGTTCGATTTTGGACCCTGAAAACCGGCGGAGCCTAGCAAGCTTGCTGCCGACATCGTAGAGCTCTAGTAGAGCTTTCCAACAGTATGCTATATGTGAGGCCTGACCTCGATTTACGTGTGATACCTCATTTCGTGTGTCTTAACCTAGATTATCGTGCCATGACCTAGGATTAAGAGTCGTGTTTCATTTTGTGTGCGTTGCATTGAATTACGTGCATACATTTAGGGTTGCGTGCACTTACTTGGGAAACATGCATTCGTCTCGTAGTTCGTGTCCTACCTCGTAGTGTGTGCCCTAAACTTAAGAAAGCGTGCCCGCACGCTAATCAAGAAAGCATCTTACACGAAGCACTAGATCATTAATTAATCCTACAAACTCTACTAACTAATATTAAAATGCTAAGTCAATGCACTAGAAGACGAAATTGCACCAAAAGCTAGACATTCTTATTCTTTATTCTTTATTCTTTTGCATATTCCAAGCACTCAATTAAATAATGCTCAAACAAGACAAAAAATTCAGATTTGAACACAAGCTTGGCCGACCACATGGAGCCTTTGTGCATGCATTTCAATTTCAAAATCTACACCTAGACATTCTATGACATGCTATGACACAAAACAAAAACAAAAAGGCTCAAAAACCCTACCGAATGCACACCAATCTCGACACACACTCCATGCCCATGCTAGGTGATTCAAACATGCTCCTTGAATACAGAAAAATCTGAAATTTCAAGGCCCTAGGCCGACACAAGCATCAACCCATCAAGCTTTCCATTTTTCTTTCATTCTTTCCTTCTTTCTCTCATTTTTCTCTCACTTTCTCATTTCTTCTCTCTCTTTCTCTCGGCCCTAGCTGAAATCCTACTCTCTATAGCTTAAGTTCATCAGTCAATGGTTCATCAAGACATGCAAGAAACTAGGAAGCTCGACCAAGCAAGCTAGAATGCAAAAATCGCACATGCAAGCTCATAGCACATTCATTTCGGCTTAGGTAAGTTTGTTAGCTTCCATTTCATTTTCTTTTGTTCTAGCCACTTGCACATACTAAGAACATGGTTACTAAGCTAGGAATTAGAGAAATCTCAAGTTGTCTCTCGGCTAAGCAAGGAGAAGAGTCAACCTTGTGCATCATCAAGAGTCTTGTGCATCTTCTTGTTGTCTTGCTAAGGTGAGGGCTAAAACTCTCTTGAAAAGCTTTCAAAAAACCACATGCATGCCTTTAAATGTCTAGTTTTACCTCTGTACTTGTAATATATGTGTGTACATGAGCTTTTGTAAACATGCATGGCAAGATATTTGGCTAGAATGTGATGATAGATGAAATCGCATATGGGACAGTCTTCTGTCTTGTTAGTGCGAAGTGATTTTTACCAGGTAAATGATGTTGCAAATTCGTGAAAATTGGTAGGTGACTAGTTTTTCCAGTTCTGAGAATTTGTTGTAGAAATAGGCCAAAGCTAATTTTGACTCTAAGGTCCCCAAAATGGCAAAACATTGAAAGGTGTCCAAATCTGGAAATTTTGGGAAAATGAAGCAGGTTTTGGCAGATTCACTGTCCTTGTAGAACGAACCAGTTTTGACTTAGTAAATGATATCAAAAATGCATGCAATTTGGTGTGCTACTATATTTGTCAGTTCTGGACATTTTTTTCAGAAATAGGCTAAGGCTAAATCTGACCCTAAGGTCCTAAAAAATTACAAGTATTGAAATGTGTGTAAATCTGGACAGTTTTGCGTAGTCTCACGGTTTTGGCTATAACTCTTGAACCCCAACTCCAAATGATGTGAGGTTTGTTTCCGGATTTAGTTCACTCCTTAAGCTTTAATTTGAAATTTTGTTCACTAGAATTGGAGATTGTTTGCATGTCTCAATGATTGTGAGAAAACAGACCATTGCAGTGCGGTTTTCATTTACTGATATGCTTTGAAAATTATTGTAACTTCTCTTGTTGAATTAAATGCTTGGGATTGTGGCACTTGGATGTTGTGTGGACTATTTTGAATACTTGAGGGTGTTTGAATTAATCAATGCATGGCTTGAGTTTAATTACTTGACAACTTAGGGCTTAATCGCACGGGTGAGCATGAATTGAAACCCTAATGACTAGGAAAACTCGCTAAGTGTTGATCCTATGAATATCGTGTTTAATTATATGATTAGTAGGCTGCCTTTAGTTCTCCTTGTAGCCCTAAATGTGATTTCGATGATTACATGTTGACAAGTAGGCCTTTCTTGCACCCGGTCTCACGTAAACGTCGTTGCATGTTGTATGACTTTATTATTTGATTACGTGAACTTCGAAATGAGTTATATGACTTGATTTACATGCGTTACATGGCTGCCCGTTTAATACTCATATAACTCCATGTGCTTTACAAGCGAAATTACCTGTCATATCATGCCTCGCGTGTTTACTTGTCAATGTGCAATCTTATGACTGCTCGGAGGCAACCTACTTTGTTGTCCTCCTAATGTGATATATTAAATGTCATAAATGTGCATTGCATACAAGGTTGCAACCTTTCATTCTGGCGTGGTAGCGTTCATGCACACCGAGCGGCATCGGGCTTGCCGGTGCAACCGTGACTACCATTGTCCAATTCCCTCTCTCACTTGGGGGCTAGACTTCTTCGAAGAGTTGGGTCATAGGATTTCGGGGTACATCCGAAGTACACCCATTTGGCGTGATAAGGGGATGATTTGAAGTCGGCCGCAACAACTGATACTGGAAATAAACTGAGAGCAAAAGCTCACTGTATCCTTTTCACTATGTGCATAAGTAATTTCGCTTGGTTCCTAGAGGACCTCGGAGAGGAAAGACGGGTAATCGTGTTCTTTTACTTTTATATTACATTATGAACTTACATGTGATATATGTCATGCTTGCAAAAGGTTTTCATAAGTTGAACTGGAAAAAGAGTTTCAAACTTATTTCTCGTTCCCCCTCGCTGAGTTCATAAGGACTCACCCTCTTTTATCATCTCAGGTGAAGAAGACCAAGAACAGGTACCCGAGGACAACGTGCCTAACGATGATTCCTTGGAATGATTGCTTGCCCTATGTGCCTTACGTGATTATGGCCATTTTGTGAACGATATGTTGCTTGAAGACCATTTCTTATGTTGCTTGTTGTTGTATTGTATATGACCCCCGTTGTAATTTGGGGTCTAATTTTGGCTTGTACTGATCATAACTAGATAGATACTCTTGTGGTCGTTTTTGCTATCGCTACTGGTTAGTATCTATCATAGGATTATGAAGTATCAGGTAAGGATTAAGTAAAATGAATCTATCCAATCTTAAGCAGGTACTCATTGTTAAGCTAAGATCAACAGGTACTTTTGTAACAAGGATTAACAAACAAACGAGACATATATATCATGCTAAGCTGTTAATCGAACGAGACTTCGAGACAACTAGTAGGCATTTCAATTGATGATAAATAGTAATCTTAGTTAGAAATGAAATTGAGATTGGAAATTTTGAGGCGTTTAAAGAATTAGGTCAAACTAAAAAGCCCAATTATAACCGTTATGCTGCCGAATTTTCAGAGAATTTGTAGAGTTTAGGCTAAAATGTTAAGTGTTAAACTTTCATGAACGATTAAGTACGTGATATGACTTGAATGTTTAGATCACACCCTATTCTAACCTTTATAGGTCGGGTTGGGGCGTGATACCTTAGAGAAATGGTATCAGAGCTTAGATTGCTTAAGCCGGGTTTAACTCTCGGACCATTGGTAGAAGCCCTAAGGTAATTAGGATTACTTGTTTATGTGTGATAATGTTAATTGTGCCTTCTATGTTCTATGTGCTTATGTGATTAACATGTCTTAATTGTTTCTAGAATTGTGTATCTATATTATGTTGCATATCTTATGCATTAAATTCTTGTTTGTCGTATTCCAATAAATTGTGCATCGTAATCTATGCCAATAGATGGTTGGACCTAGTACCCGCACTACTAATAGGAGCGGTGAGCCCCAAGAGACCGAAGATGCTCATCAAACTAATCCTGACATAGCTATGTTTAACATGATGGCGAATGCCATGGATCGCGTATCGCGAGTGATAGAACGTCAAGATACACGTGAAGCGAACAACAACAACAACAACAACAACAACAGGAATGATGGTAACCATGGGAGACATAGAAGAATGCGGGAGTTTCTTGACTTTCGCCTGTCCAAATTCCACGGGGAAGCTGATGATGAAAAGGTAGAGGCTTGGCTATCTGAGATCGAGAGGATTTTCAGGCCACTTGACTATACTGATGAAGAAAAGGTGGAGTTCGCTGTGTTTCTGTTGCACGGGGATGCTGAGCATTGGTGGCACACTGTGGAGGCACTTTGGAAAACTAATCATACACCTCGCTTGTGGGGTAATTTTGTTAAGGCTTTCAAGGAGAAATACCTACCTGCAGTTTCCAGGCAGAGGCGGATTGAGGAATTCATGCACTTGAACCAGGGTAACATGACGGTGGCCCAGTACGAGGCTCGTTTTGACCGACTATCCCGTTATGCTCAATACATAGTCAGTACCCCTGAGGCGAAGATGTGTAAATTTATGAATGGGTTGAGGCCGGAAATTCAGGACCAGTTGGCTTCGCATGACTTCGCTACCTATTCCGCTCTCCTTGTTGCTGCTTCCCGAGTTGATAAGAGGAAACTTGATAGAGCCAGTTCAAGCCAGCCGAACAAGAAACCATACCAGCCTCTAGGTAAACAGAGGAAATTCCAGAGCCAGAGTCGTAGTCAGGGCCAGATCCAGAACAGACCAGTTAATAACCGTGGCCCGACTAAAGCACCATCAGCCTCTTCTACTCGTGGATCCACAGGTAGTTCACTTGCTACTCAGTCTATCAACTGTTCTTACTGTGACAAGAAGGGTCACACCGAGGCCCAGTGCTGGAAGAAGTCAGGATAATGTGTGCGGTGTGGCAGTGATCAGCATCAGATCAAGGATTTCCCTAAAAGGCAAGGAGGACAAAATCAGGTTAAACCAGCTGGTAGAGGCAAGACTCCAATTCCTAGAGTTCAGGCCCGAGCTTATGCTATTGAGTGCGAGGAGCTTCCAGAGGAGACCGCTGTTGTTGAAGGTATATTCTTGATACTGAATCAACCTGTTAGGGTGCTAATTGATCCAAGTGCTACTCATTCATTTATTACTCCCTTATGTGTGCAACCTACGAGTTGTATGTTTGCCTTACGAAGTAGAAGTTGGTACTCCGATAGGTTCTAAACTTGTTACTAGCTCAGCTTGTAAAGCATGTAAAATCCAAATTAAAGATAGGGAATTCTCAACCAATCTTATTGTATTACCCTTTCGAGGCTATGAAGTCATTTTAGGGATGGACTGGTTGGCAAAGTATCATGCCTAACTAGATTGCCGGACGAAGATTATAACATTCCAGATACCTGGTCAACCAATATTGGAGGTAATGGGTCGAAGAGACTTCATCGGGAGTTCCATTATTTCATCTATGAAAGCAGTGAAGTCCTTGGGGAAAAGGTGTAGTGGATACTTAGCTTACCTCATCAACAAGCTGTCGGACAAAGCTAAGTTGGAGGAGATGCCAGTGATTAAAGATTATGCGGATGTGTTTCCAGGAGAATTGCCCGGTTTACCCCTAAATCGGGAGATCGAGTTCATTATAGAATTACTGTTTGGCACCCAGCCGATATCTAAAGTTCCCTATCGTATGGCACCAGCCGAGCTACAAGAACTGAAGGACCGCTTACAAAGCTCACTCAAAAGAAAATGAAGTTCGTGTAGGATGACAAGTGTGAGAATAGTTTCCAAGAATTGAAGAGAAGATTGACTAGTGTACCTGTTCTTGCATTGCCTGAAGGGAGTCAAGGTTTTGTAATCTATAGCGATGCTTCGAAGGAAGGACTGGGTTGTGTGTTAATGCAAAATGGTAGAGTGATTGCGTATGCTTCTAGGAAACCGAAGCTGTATGAATTGAATTACCCGACGCACGATTTGGAGTTAGCGGCTATTGTGCTTGCACTCAAGAAATGGAGGCACTATCTGTGGGGTAACAAGTTCGAGGTGTTTAGTGATCACAAGAGCTTGAAATGCTTGTTCTCACAAAAAGAGTTGAACATGAGGCAAAGGCGGTGGATGGAGCTTTTGGATGATTATAACTGCACAATCAATTATGTGCCCTGTAAAGCAAATGTAGTTGCAGATGCCTTAAGTAGGAAAGCGAGCATGGCAAAACCGGAAGTTAAGGTGCAGGAGTTGTTAGAGGAAGCATTCTTGTGGAAACCACAATTGACTCAAAAAGGGTTACTTTTTGCCACTACACAAGTTCAATCGACCTTGTTGTCTGAATTACAAGAGGCTCAACAGAAGGACCAACAGTTTCAGAAGATTAAAGAAAGCAACATAGATTTCAAGTTTCATGATGATGGTATTTGGAGATTTAGGAATCGGATATGTGTTCCTAATGAGCCAGAGTTAAAAAAGAAGATTCTTGAAGAAGCCCATAATTCAAGATACACTATTCACCCCGGCGGAACAAAGATGTACCGGGATTTGAAGCAACGAAAGAAAGAAGAAAGCAGGGAACAGAAGGTAGGGTAACTATGAAGAGAGAGATTGCGGAGTTTGTGGCACGGTGTTTGACTTGCCAGAGAGTCAAAGCGGAACATCAACGACCAGCAGGTTTACTTCAACCGTTGGAAATTCCTCAATGGAAATGGAAACATATAACTATGAACTTTGTCATGGACTTGCCCAGGTCACAAAAGGGTCATGACGTCGTTTGGGTCATAGTGGATAGATTGACCAAGTCAGCGCACTTTTTACCGATGAACAAGGAGGATAGTCCTGAGAAGTTGGGAGATATGTATGTGGCGGATATTATAAAGTTGCACGGGATGCCTGTGAGTATTGTATCAGATAGGGATCCTCGTTTTACTTCCCAATTTTGGAAGAGATTGCAAGAAGCTTTAGGAATGAAGTTGAGTTTCAGCATGGCTTATCACCCTCAGACTGATGGACAATCTGAGAGAACTATTCAGATTCTGGAGGATATGCTGAGGGCGTGTGTTTTAGACTTCGGAAAAGGTTGGGAGAAATATCTGTCTCTAGCAGAGTTCGCTTATAATAACAGCTATCAGGCCACTATCGGGATGGCCCCATTTGAGGCATTGTATGGACGTAAGTGTCGATCCCCAATTTACTGGGATGAAGTAGGTGAGACGAAGACTTTTGACCCGACCCTTCTACCTGAACTTATGAAGACTGTTGATAATGTCCACCTCATCTGGAAATGGATGCTTACTGCCCAAAGCAAGCAGAAAAGTTATGGAGACCGACGGAGACGGAGTCTAGAGTTTGAGGTCGGTGACAAGGTGTTCTTGAAGATATCACCTCGGAGGGGACTGATTAAACACGGCAAGGGTGGAAAGTTGAGCCCGAGGTTTGTAGGACCATTTGAGATAATTGAGAAGGTTGGCAAATTGGCGTATCGCCTGGCACTACCCTAAAACCTCTCCAATATTCACGACGTCTTTCATGTTTCAATGCTACGGAAGTATCATCCTGATCCATCGCATATCTTGGAGCCAGAGCCGTTGCAGCTTCGGGAGAACTTATCTTATGAAGAGAAGCCCATTCGGATCCTAGACCAGCAAGATCGAGAGTTGCGCAACAAATCTATACCGATGGTGAAAGTGTTGTGGGATCATTATGGAGTTGAAGAAGCCACGTGGGAAAGGCGAGACCAGATGGAGCAATAGTATCCAGCTTTATTCCAAAGGTAATATTGAATTTCGGGACAAAATTCTTTTAAGGAGGAAAGGATGTGAGGCCCGACCTCGATTTGCGTGTGATACCTCGTTTCGTGTGCCCTAACCTAGATTTGCGTGCCTTGACCTAGGTTTAAGAGTCGTGTTTCGTTTTGTGTACCTTACATTGAATTACGTGCATACATTTAGGGTTGCGTGCATTTACTTGGGAAACGTACATTCGTCTAGCAGTTTGTGCCCTACCTCATAGTGCGTGCCCTAAACCTAGGAAAGCATGCCCGCACGCTAATCAAGAAAGCATCTTACACGAAGCACTAGATCATTAATTAATCCTACAAACTCCACTAACTAATATTAAAATGCTAAGTCAATGCACTAGAAGAAGAAATTGCACCAAAAGCTAGCCATTCTTATTCTTTATTCTTTATTCTTTTGTATATTCCAAGCACTCAATTAAATAATGCTCAAACAAGACAAAAAATTCAGATTTGAACACAAGCTTGGCCGACCACATGGAGCCTTTGTGCATGCATTTCACTTTCAAAATCTACACCTAGACATTCTATGACATGTTATGACACAGAACAAAAAAAAAATGGCTCAAAAACCCTACCCAATGCACACCAATCTCGACACACACTCCATGCCCATGCTAGGTGATTCAAACATGCTCCTTGAAGACACAAAAATATGAAATTTCAAGGCCCTAGGCCGACACAAGCATCAACCCATCGAGCTTTCCATTTTTCTTTCATTCTTTCCTTCTTTCTCTCATTTTTCTCTCACTGTCTCTTTTCTTCTCTCTCTCTCTCTCATCCCTAGCTGAAATCCTACTCTCCATAGCTTAATTTCATCACTCAATGGTTCATCAAGACATGCAAGAAACTAGGAAGCTCGACCAACCAAGCTAGAATGCAAAAATCGCACATGCAAGCACATAGCACATTCATTTCGGCTTAGGTAAGTTTGTTAGCTTCCATTTCATTTTCTTTTGTTCTAGCCACTTGCACATACTAAGAACATGGTTACTAAGCTAGGAATTAGAGAAATCTCAAGTTGTCTCTCAGCTAAGCAAGGAGAAGAGTCAACCTTGTGCATCATCAAGAGTCTTGTGCATCTTCTTGTTGTCTTGCTAAGGTGAGGGCTAAAACTCTCTTGAAAAGCTTTCAAAAAACCACATGCATGCCTTTAAATGTCTATTTTTACCTCTGTACGTGTGATATATGTGTGTACATGAGCTTTTGTAAACATGCATGGCAAGATATTTGGCTAGAATGTGATAGATGAAATCGCGTATGAGACAGTCTTCTGTCTTGTTGGTGCGAAGTGATTTTTACCAGGTAAATGATGTTGAAAATGTGTGAAAATTGGTATATGACTATTTTTTCCAGTTCTGAGCATTTGTCGTAGAAATAAGCCAAAGCTAATTTTGACTCTAAGGTCCCCAAAATGGCATAACATTGAAAGGTGTCCAAATCTGGAAAATCTGGGAAAATGAAGCAGGTTTTGGCAGATTCACTGTCCTTGTAGAACGAACCAGGTTTGACTTAGTAAATGATATCCAAAATGCATTAAATTTGGTGTGCTACTATATTTTTCCGTTCTGGACATTTTTGTTAGAAATAGGCTAAGGCTAAATCTGAACCTAAGATCCTCAAAAATGACAAGTATTTAAATGTGTGCAAATCTGGACAGTTTTGCGTAGTCTCAAAGTTTTGGCTATAACTCTTGAACCCAAACTCCAAATGATGCAATGTTTGTTTCTGGATTTAGTTCATTCCTTAAGCTTTAATTTGACATTTTTTTCACTAGAATTGGAGATTGTTTGCTTGTCTCAATGATTGTGAGAAAACAGACCATTGCAGTGAGGTTTTCATTTAGTGATATTCTTTGAAAACTATTGTAACTTCTCTTGTTGAATTAAATGCTTGGGATTGTGGCACTTGGATGTTGTGTGGACTGTTTTGAATACTTGAGGGTGTTTGAATTAATCAATGCATGGCTTGAGTTTAAGAATATCGTGTTTAATTATATGAATATCGTGTTGAAACCCTAATGACTAGGAAAACTCGCTAAGTGTTGATCCTATGAATATCGTGTTTAATTATATGATTAATAGGCTTCCCATAGTTCTCCTTGTAGCCCTAAATGTGATTTCGATGATTACATGTTGACAAGTAGGCCTTTCTTGCACCCGGTCCCACGTAAACGTCGTTGCATGTTGTATGACTTTATTATTTAATTACGTGTACTTCGAAATGAGTTATATGACTTGATTTACATGCGTTACATGGCTGCCCGTTTAATACTCATATAACTCCATGTGATTTACAAGCGAAATTACCTGTCATATCGTGTCTCGCGTGTTTACTTGTCAATGTGCAATCTTATGACAGCTCGGAGGCAACCTACTTTGTTGTCCTCCAAATGTGATATATTAAATGTCATAAATGTGCATTGCATACAAGGTTGCAACCTTTCATTCTAGTGTGGTAGCGTTCACGCACACCGAGCGACATCGGGCTTGCCGGTGCAACTGTGACTACCATTGTCCAATTCCCTCTCTCGCTTAGGGGCTAGACTTCCTCGGAGAGTTGGGTCGTAGGATTTCGGGGTACATCCGGAGTACACCCATTTGGCGTGATAAGGGAATAATTTGAAGTCGGTCGCAACAACTGATACTGGAAATAAACTGAGAGCAAAAGCTCACCGTATCCTTTTCACTATGTGCATAACTACTCTCGCTTGGTTCCTAGAGGACCTCGGAGAGGAAAGACGGGTAATCGTGTTCTTTTACTTTTATATTACATTATGAACTTACTTGTGATATATGACATGCTTGCAAAAGGTTTTCATAAGTTGAACTGGAAAAAGAGTTTCAAACTTATTTCTCGTTCCCCCTCGCTGAGTTCATAAGGACTCACCCTCTTTTATCATCTCAGGTGAAGAAGACCAAGAACAGGTACCCGGGGACAACATGCCTAACGATGATTCCTTGGAATGATTGCTTGCCCTACGTGCCTTACGTGATTATGGCTATTTTGTGAACGATATGTTGCTTGAAGACCATTTCTTATGTTGCTTGTTGTTGTATTGTATATGACCCCCGTTGTAATTTGGGGTCTAATTTTGGCTTGTACTGATCATAACTAGATAGATACTCTTGTGGTCGTTTTTGCTATCACTACTGGCTAGTATCTATCATAGGATTATGAAGTATCAGGTAAGGATTAAGTAAAATGAATCTATCCAATTTTAAGCAGGTACTCATTGTTAAGCTAAGATCAACAGGTACTTTTGTAACAAGGATTAACAAACAACGAGACATAGATATCATGCTAGGCTATTAATCGAACGAGACTTCGAGACAACTAGTAGGCGTTTCAATTGATGATAAATAGTAATCTTAGTTAGAAATGAAATTGAGATTGGAAATTTTGAGGCGTTTAGAGAATTAGGTCAAACTAAAGAGCCCAATTACAGCCGTTATGTTGCCGAATTTCCGGAGAATTTGTAGAGTTTAGGCTAAAATGTTAAGTGTTAAACTTTCATGAACGATTAAGTACGTGATATGACTTGAATGTTTAGATCACACCCTACTCTAACCTTTATAGGTCGGGTTGGGGCATGACACTATGCGCCGCGTAACTCTTTACGAATCAAAAGTTACAAGCACTAGAGCGACGGATTCTTGGTCACAAGCCCCACGCCCTCAGTTTGCGAGCCCAGCCTCTACGTGAAGTGAAGTTGTCTTGCCCAGAGTGCCATGGGATTCGGTAATAAAAATGCGATGGATTAGGTTGTCGTCCTTTTCGCTGCTCACGACGTACGATCCGAGAGAGAAAAATAGCGCAAAACAAGAAAAGTGTCCCGAAATTGATGAAAACGTTGAATTTTGGGCTCTGAAAAGAGGCACAGCTAAGTAAGCTTGCTATGCATGTCGTAGAGCTCTCGGAGAGCTTTCCAACGATATGTTGTTCGCCGCATAACTCCTTACGGATCAAAAGTTACGGGCACCGGAGCGACGGATTCATGGTCACAAGCCCCATGCGACCGGTTTGCTGGCCCAGCCTCTACGTGAAGTGAAGTTGGCTTGCCCAAGGTGCCGTGGGATTCGGTAATAGGTTATCGCCCTTTTTGCGGTTCACGACGTACGATCAGGGACAGAAAAACAGCGCAAAAGAATAAAAGTATCTCGAAAGTGATGAAAACATTCAGGGGTCTAAAAAGAGGCGCAGCCGAGTAGGCTTGCTACCCACATCGTAGAGCACTCGTAGTGCTTTCCAACGGTATGCTGTGCGCCGCATAACTCCTTACGGATCCAAAGCTACGGGCACCGGAGCGACGGATTCCTGGTCACAAGCCCTACGCCCTCGGTTTGCAAGCCCACTTTTTACGTGAAGTGAAGTTGTCTTGCCCAAGGTGCCATGGGATTCGGTAATAGAAATGTGATGGATTAGGTTGTCGTCCTTTTCGTGGCTTACGACGTAAGATCCAGGACGAAAAAAAAGCGCAAAAGAAGTATCCCAAATCTGATGAAAACGTTCAATTTTGGACACAGAAAATAGGCGCAGCCAAGTAGGTTCGCTGCCCCGGTCATAGAGCTCTCGGAGAGCTTTCCAATGGTATGCTGTGCGCCACGTAACTCCTTACAGATCAAAAGTTATGGGAACCGGAGCAACGGATACCTGGTCACAAGCCCTAAGCCCTCAGTTTGCGGGCCCAGCCTCTAGGTGAAGTGAAGTTGTCCTGCCGAAGGTGCCATGGGATTCGGTAATAGAAATGTGACTAGGTTGCCGTCCTTTTCGCAGCTCACGACGTACGATCCGATACGGAAAAACAGTGCAAAAGAAGAAAAAAGTCTCGAAACTTATGAAAACGTTCGATTTTGGGCTCCGAAAAGAGGTATAGTTGAGCAAGATTGCTACCCACGTCGTAGAGCTCTCGGAGAGCTTTTCAACGATATGTTGTTCGCCGCGTAACTCCTTACGGATCAAAAGTTACGGGCACCAGAGAGACAGATTCCTAGTTACAAGCCCCACGCTCTCGGTTTGCGGGCCCATCCTCTACGTGAAGTGAAATTGTCTTGCCTAATGTGCCATGGGATTCGGTAATAGAAATGTGATGGATTAGGTTGTCGTCTTTTTCGCAGCTCACGAAGTACGATTCAGGACCAAAAAAAGCGCAAATGAAGAAAAGTGTCCCAAAATTGAATTTAAACGTTCGATTTTGGGCTCCGAAAAGAGGTATAGTTGAGCAAGCTTGCTGCCCACGTCGTAGAGCTCTCGGAGAGCTTTCCAACGGTATGTTGTTCACAGCGTAACTCCTTAAGGATCAAAAGTTACAGGCACCAGAGCGACGGATACTTGGTCACAAGCCCCACGCCCTCTGTTTGCTGGCCCAGCCTCTAGGTAAATTGAAGTTGTCCTGCCCAAGGTGCTATGGGATTCGGTAATAGAAATGTGATGGATCAGGTTATCATCCTTTTTGCGGCTCACGACGTACGATTTGGGACGGAAAAACAGTGCAAAAGAAGAAAAGAGTCACAAAACTAATGAAAACGTTCAATTTTGGGCTCCGAAAAGAGGCACAGCCGAGCAGGTGTGCTGCCTACATCGTAGAGCTCTCGGAGAGCTTTCCAACGGCATGTTGTACACCGCGTAACTCCTTACAGATCAAAAGTTACGGGCACCGGAGCGACGGATTCCTAGTCACAAGCCCCATGCCCTCGGTTTGCGGGCCCAGCCTCTACGTGAAGTGAAGTTGTCTTGCCCAAGGTGTCATGGGATTCGGTAATAGAAATGTGATGGATTAGGTTGTCATCCTTTTCGCGGCTCATGACGTACGATCCGGGACGGAAAAAAAGCGCAAAAGAAGAAAAGTGTCCCGAAACTGATGAAAACGTTTGATTTTGGACTCCAAAAATAGGCACAGCTGTCACGCCCCAACCCGACCTATAGAGGTTAGACTTGGGTGTGATCTAAACATTCATATCGTTTCACGTACTTAATCGTTCATGAAAGTTTAACACTTAACGTTTAGCCTAAAACTCCAAAAGATTTTTCAGAAAACCGGCAGCATAACGGCTGTAATTGGCTCTTTAGTTTGACCTGATTCTCTAAACGCCTCAAGATTTTCGATCTCAAATTCGATTCCAACTAAGATTACTATTTATCACCAATTGAAATGCCTACTAATTATTTTGAAGTCTCGTTTGATTAACAACCTAGCGTAGCAACTATGTCTCGTTTATGTGTCAATCCTTGTTACAAAAGTACCTGTTGATCTTGGCTTACCAATGAGTACCTGCTTAAGATTGGATAGATTCATTTTACTTAACCCTTTACCTAATACTTCATAAGCCTGTGATAGATACTAAACCAAAGTAGCGATAGCAAAACGACCAGAAGAGTGTGTACCTAGTTATGATCAGTACAAGCCAAAATTAGACCCCAAATTATAACGGGAGTCATTTACAATACAACAACAAGCAACATAAGAAATAGTCTTTAAGCAACATATCGTTCACAAAATGGCCATAGTCAAGTAAGGCACGTAGGGCAAGCAATCATTCCAAGGAGTCATCAATAGGCACGTTGTCCTCGGGTACCTGTTCCTGGTCTTCTTCACCTGAGATGATAAAATATGGTGAGTCCTTATGAACTCAGCGTGGGGGGACAAGAAATACGTTTTGAAACTCTTTTTCCGGTTAACTTATGAAAAACCCCTTTTGAAAACATGTCACGTATTACAAGCAATAAGGTACGCAAAGTATAAGAATCAAATTGAGTAATAGATACAATTACCAATCATTTCAAGGATACGGTGAGCATTTGCTCTCAATATCGATTTTGATACGATTGTTGCGGCCGACTTCAATAATCTACTTATCGCTCCCATTTAGGTGTACTCCGGATGTACCCCGAAAATCTACGACCCAACTCTCCGAGGGTGGAATGCCAAGCGAGAGAGGGAATTGGACCATGGTAGTCACGGTAGCACCGACAAGCCCGATGCTGCCCGACGTGCGTGAAACGCTACCATGCCACAATAAAAGGTTGCAACCTTGTATTCAATGCGCATTTATAGCATTTAACATATCACATTAGGAGGACAACAAAGTAGGTTGCCTCCGAGCAGTTATAAGATTGCACGTTGACAAGTAAACACACGAGGCATGTTTGACATGTAATTTCATTTGTAGAACACATGGAGTCAAATGAATATTAAACGGGCAGCCATGTAACACAAGTAAATCAAGTCATATATCACGATTCGGGATTCACGAAATCAAGAAATAGATTATACAAGCATGCAACGATGCTTACTTTAGACCGGGTACAAGCAAAGTCTACTTATCAACATGTAATTGTCGGAATTACATTTAGGGCTATAAAGACAACTACGGGAAGCCCACTAATCACACAATTAGACACGATAACCATAGGATCGATGCTTAGCAAGTTTTTCATAGTCACTAGGGTTTCAATTCATGCTTACATGTACGATTAAGCCACGAGTTGACAAGTAATTAAACCAAAGCCATGCATCGATTAATTAAACATCCTCAAGCATTCAAAACAGTCCACACAACATTCAAGTGCCACAATCCCAAGCTTTTAACACATCAAGAGAAGTTACAATAATTTTCAAAGCATATCACTAGATGAAAACCTCACTGCAATGGTCTGTCTTCCCACAATCATTTAGACAAGCAAACAATCTCCAATTCCAGTGAACAAAATGTCAAATTAAAGCTTAAGGAGTGAACTAAATCTAGAAACAAACCTCACATCATTTGAACTTTCGGTTCGAGAGTAATAGCCAAAACCGTGAGACTACACAAAACAGTCCAGATTTGTGCACATTTCAATACTTGTTGTTTTTGAGGACCTTAGGTTCAGATTTAGCCTTAGTCTATTTCTGACACAAATTTCCCGAACTGAACAATATAGTAGCCTAACAAATTTCATTCATTTTGGATATCATTTACTAAGTCAAAAATGATTCGTTCTACAAGGACAGTGAACTGCCAAAAACCTGCTTCATTTTCCCAAATTTTCTAGATTTGGACACCTTTCGATGTTTTGTCATTTTGGAGACCTTAGAGTCAAAATTGGCTTTGTCCTATTTCTATGAAAAATTCTCAGAACTGGCAAAACTAGTCACCTACCGATTTTCATGCATTTTCAACATCATTTACCTAGTCTAATTCACTTCGCTCCAACAAGTCAGAAGACCGTCATTTACGCGATTTCACTTATCTTCACATTGTAGCCAAATATCTTGCCATTCATGTATATAAAAGCTCATGTACACACATATATCACAAGTACAGAGGTAAAAATAGACATTTAAAGGCATGCATGTGATTTTTGAAAGCTTTTCAAAGGAGTTTTAGCCCTCACCTTAGCAAGACAATAATGAAGATGCACAAAGCTCTTGATGATGCACAAGATCAACTTTTCTCCTTGTTTGGCCAAGAGATAACTTGAGATTCTCTAATTCCTAGCTTAGTAACCATGTTCTTAGTATGTGCAAGTGGCTAGAACAAAAAGAAAATGAAATAGGAGCTATCAAACATACCTAAGGGCCGAATGAGTGTTCTATGAGCTTGCATGCATGTTTCTTTGCTTCTAGCTTGCTTGGTCGAGTTCCTTAGTGGCTTGAAGGTCTTGATGAACCTTAGGATGATGAGCTTAAGCTATGGAGAGTGAGATTGTAGCCAAGGCTGAGAGAGAGAGAGAGAGATAGAGGAAATGAGAGAGTGAATGAGAGAAAGAGAGAATGTGAGAAAGAAATGAAAAGCTTAAGCATTTTGGTCAGCCTTGAGCTTCACAAAATTCTTATTTTGTGTCTTCAAGAGCATATTTTTGAATTTTCTAGCATAGGCAATTGAGTGGGTCGAGATTTTGGTGCATTGGGTAGGGTTTTGAGTCATTTTTTAATGCTTTGTGTCATAGGTTGTCTAGGCATGATTTTGAATTATGCAAATCTTTGTCAAATGCTTCATGTGGTCGGCCAAGGCCTTGATCAAGTCTGAATTTTTTGTCTTGTTTGAGCTTATTTTATTGTGTGCTTGGGATGTGCAAAGAATTAAAGAATAAAGAATAAGAATGTCTAGCTTTTTGTGAGATTTCGTCTTCTAGTGAGTTGAATTAGCATTTTAATATTGATTAGTGGAGTTTGTAGGATTAATTAATGATCTAGTACTTCGTGTAAGATGCTTTCTTGATTAGCGTGTGGGCACGCTTACCTAGGTATAGGGCACGCACTACGAGATAAAGCACGAACAACGAGACGAATGCACATTTTTTAAGTAAATGCACGCAACCCTAAATGAATGCACGTAATTCAATGCAAGGCACACAAAACAAAACACGACTCTTAAACCTAGGTCAAGGCACGTAAATCTAGGTTAGGGCACACAAAATGAAGTATCGCACGCAAATTGAGATCGAGCCTCACAACAGCCGAGCAGGCTTGCTGCCCATGTTGTAGAGCTCTCGTAGAGTTTTCCAATGGTATGCTGTGCACAGCGTAACTTCTTACGGATCAAAAGTTACGGGTACCAAAGCGACGGATTCCTGGTCACAAGCCCCACGCCCTCGGTTTGCGAGCCAAGCCTCTACGTGAAGTAAAGTTGTCTTGCCCAAGGTGCCGTGGGATTCGGCAATAGAAATGTGATGGATTAGGTTGTTGTCCTTTTCGCGGCTCTCGATGTACGATCCAGGACAGAAAAAAAGCGCAAAAGAAGATAAGTGTCCCGAAACTAATGAAAATGTTCAATTTTAGACTCTAAAAATAGGCACAGCAGAGCAGGCTTGCCACCCATGTCGTAGAGCTCTCGTAGAGCTTTCCAATGGCATGTTGTACGCCGCGTAACTCTTTACGGATCAAAAGTTACGGGCACCGGAGTGACGATTTCCTGGTCACAGGCCCCACGCCCTCCGTTTGTGGGCCCAGCCTCTACGTGAAGTGAAGTTGTCTTGCCCAAGGTGCCATGGGATTCGGTGATAGAAATGTGATAGATTAGGTTGTCGTCCTTTTTGCGGCTCACGACGTATGAGACGGGACGAAAAAACAGTACAAAAGAAGAAAAGTGTCCCGAATCTAATGAAAATGTTCAATTTTGGACACAGAAAATAGGCATAGCCAAGCAGGCTTGCTACCCTTGTCGTAGAGCTTTAGGAGAGCTTTCCAACGGTATGTTGTGCGCCGCGTAACTCCTTACGAATCAAAAGTTACGGGCACTGGAGCGACGAATACTTGGTCACAAGCCCCGCGCCCTCTGTTTGCTGGCCCAGCCTCTACGTGAAGTGAAGTTGTCTTACCCTAGGTGTGGTGGGATTCGGTAATAAAAATGTGATGGATTAGGTTGTCATCCTTTTCGCAGCTCACGACGTACGATCCGGGACGAAAAAACAGCGCAGAAGAAGAAAAGTATCCCAAAATTGATGAAAACTTTCAATTTTGGACTCTTAAAATAGGCGCAGCCGAGTAGGCTTGCTGCCCACTGTGTAGATCTCTCGGAGAGCTTTCCAACGCTATGCTGTGCGCCGCGTAGCTCATTACGAATCAAATGTTATGGGCACCGGAGCGACGGATACTTGGTCACAAGCCCTACACCCTCGGTTTGAGGGCCCAGCCTCTACGTGAAGTGAAGTTGTCCTGCCCAAGGTGCCGTGGGATTTGGTAATAGAAATGTGATGGATTAGGTTATCGTCCTTTTCGCGGCTCATGACGTACGATCTAGGACAGAAAAACAATGCAAAAGAAGAAAAGAGTCCCGAAACTAATGAAAACATTCGATTTTGGGCTCTTAAAAGAGGTACAGCCGAGCAGGCTTGCTGCCCACGTCGTAGATCTCTCAGAGAGCTTTCCAACGGTATACTGTGCACCGCGTAACTCCTTACGAATCAAAAGTTACGGGCATCGGAGAGGCAGATTCCTGGTCACAAGCCCCACGCCCTCGATTTGCAGGCCCATCCTCTACGTGAAGTGAAGTTGTCTTGCCCAAGGTGCCATGGGATTCTATAATAGAAATGTGATGGATTAGGTTGTAGTCCTTTTCGCAACTCACGACATATGATCCGGGACCAAAAAAAAAGCGCAAAAGAAGAGAAGTGTCCCGAAATTGATGACTACGTTTGATTTTGGACCCCGAAAACTGGGGCAGCCTAGCAAGCTTGCTGCCCATATCGTAGAGCTCTTGTAGAGATTTCCAACGGTATGCTGTGCGCCGCGTAGCTCCTTACGGATCAAAAGTTACGGGCACTGGAGCGACGGATTCCTGGTCACAAGCCCCATGCCCTCGGTTTGCGGGCCCAGCCTCTACGTGAAGTGAAATTGTATTGCCCAAGGTGCCTTGGGATTCGGTAATAGAAATGTGATGGATTAGGTTGTCGTCCTTTTCGCGGCTCACGACGTACGATCCGGGATAGAAAAATTGTGCAAAACAAGAAAAGTGTCCCGAAACTGATGAAAACGTTCAATTTTGGGCTCTAAAAAAGGCACAGCCGAGTAAGCTTGCTGTGTACATCATAGAGCTCTCGGAGAGCTTTCCAACGATATGTTGTTCGCCGCGTAACTTCTTACAGATCAAAAGTTACGGCCACCGGAGCGACGGATTCCTGGTCACAAGCCCCACGCCCTCTGTTTGCGGGCCCAGACTCTTCGTGAAGTGAAGTTGGCTTGCCCCAGGTGCCATGGGATTCGGTAATAGATATGTGATGGAATAGGCTGTCGCCCTTTTTGCGGCTCACGACGTACGATTCGGGACAGAAAAACAGCGCAAAAGAATAAAAGTATCCTGAAAGTGATGAAAACATTTAATTTTGGGCTCTAAAAAGAGGTGCAGCTGAGCAGGCTTGCTACCCACGTCATAGAGATCTCGTAGTGCTTTCCAATGATATGTTGTACGTCGTGTAACTCCTTACGGATCCAAAGTTACGGGCAACAGAGCGACGGATTCCTGGTGACAAGCCCTACGACCTCGGTTTGCGGGCCCACTTTCTACGTGAAGTGAAGTTGTCTTGCCCTAGGTGCTGTGGGATTCGGTAGTAGAAATGTGATGGATTAGATTATCGTCCTTTTCGCGGCTCATGACGTACGATCCGGGATGGAAAAAAAGTGCAAAAGAAGAAAAGTATCCTGAATCTGATGAAAACGTTTGATTTTAAACAGGCGCAGCCAAGCAGGTTTGCTGCCCCCGACGTAGAGCTCTCAGAGTGCTTTCCAACGGTATGCTGTGGGCCGCGTAACTCCTTACAGATCAAAAGTTACGGGCACCGAAGCGACAGATTCCTGGTTAAAAGCCCCACGCCCTCGGTTTGCGGGCCCTGCCTCTACGTGAACTGAAGTTGTCTTGCCAAAGGTGCCATGGGATTCGTTAACAGAAATGTGATGGACTAGGTTGTCGTCCTTTTCGCGGCTCACGACGTACTATCCAGGATGGAAAAACAGCGCAGCAAAAGAAAAGAGTCCCGAAACTAATGAAAACGTTTGATTTTGGGATATGAAAAAAGGTACAGTCGAGCAGGCTTGCTGCCCACGTCGTAGAGCTCTCAGAGAGCTTTTCAACAGTTATGTTGTGCGCTGTGTAACTCCTTACGGATCAAAAGTTACGGGCACCGGAGAGACGGATTCCTGGTCACAAGCCTCACGCCCTCGATTTGTGGGCCCATCCTCTACGTGGAGTGAGAATGTCTTGCCCAAGGTGCCATAGGATTCGGTAAGAGAAATGTGATGGATTATGTTGTCGTCCTTTTCGCTTCTCACGACGTACGATCCGGGACAAAACAAAAGCGCAAAAGAAGAAAAATATCCCAAAACTGATAAAAATGTTCAATTTCGGGCTCTAAAAAAAGGCATAGCTGAGAAAGCTTGCTGCCCACGTCGTAGACCTCTCGGAGAGCTTTCCAACGGTATGTTGTTCGCCACATAACTCCTTATGGATCAAAAGTTACGGGCACCGGAGCGACGGATTCCTGGTCACAAGTCCCATGCCCTCGGTTTGCGGGCCCAGCCTCTACGTGAAGTGAAATTTGCTTGCCCAAGGTGCTGTGGGATTCGGTAATAGAAATGTGATGGATTAGGTTGTTGTCCTTTTCGCGACTCACGACGTACGATCCGGGACGGAAAAAAGTGCAAAAGAAGAAAAGTGTCCCGAAATTGATGAAAACGTTCAATTTTGGACTCTGAAAATAGGCATAGCCGAGCAGGCCTGCTGCCCACGTCATAGAGCTCTCGTAGAACTTTCAAAGGGTATGCTGTGTGCCACGTAACTCCTTACGGATCAAAAGTTACGGACACCGAAGCGACGGATTCCTGGTTACAAGCCCCACGCCCTCGGTTTGCAAGTCCAGCCTCTACGTGAAGTGAAGTTGTCTTGCCCAAGGTGCCGTGGGATTCGGTAATAGAAATGTGATGGATTAGGTTGTCGTCCTTTTTGCGGCTCTCGACGTACGATCCGGGAAGGCAAAACAGCGCAAAAGAATAAAAGTGTCCCGAATCTTATGAAAACATTCGATTTTGGACTCTGAAAATAGGCGCAGCCGAGCAAGTTTGCTTCCCTCGTCGTAGAGTTCTTGGAGAGCTTTCCAACGGTATGCTGTTCGCCACGTAACTCCTTACGGATCAAAAGTTACAGACACCGGAGCGACGGATTCCTGGTTATAAGCCCCACGCCCTCAGTTTACGGGCCCAGCCTCTACGTGAACTGAAGTTGTCTTGCCCAAGGTGCCATGGGATTCGTTAACAGAAATGTGATGGATTAGGTTGTCGTCCTTTCGCGTCTCACGACGTACGATCCAGGACGGAAAAATAGCGCAAAAGAAGAAAAGTGACCCAAATCGTTTGAAAACGTTCAATTTTAGACTCTGAAAACAAGCGCAGCCAAGTAGGCTTGCTGCCCCCGTCGTAGAGCTCTCGGAAAACTTTCCAACGGTATGCTGTGCGCGGCGTAACTCCTTACGGATCAAAAGTTATGGGCACCAGAGCGACGGATTCCAGGTCACAAGCCCCACGCCCTCGGTTTGCGGGCCCAGCCTCTACGTGAAGCGAAGTTGGCTTGCCCAAGGTGTAGTGGGATTCGGTAATGGAAATGTGATGGATTAGGTTATCGTCCTTTTCGCGTCTCACGACGTACGATTCGAGACAGAAAAACAACGCAAAAGAAGAAAAGTATCCCGAAACTGATGAAAACATTCAATTTTGGCCTCTGAAAAGAGGCGCAGCTAAGCAGGCTTGCTTCCCACATCGTAGAGCTCTCGTAATGCTTTCCAACGGTATGTTGTGCACCGCATCACTTTTTACGGATCCAAAGTTACGGGCACCAGAGCGACTGATTCCTGGTCACAAGCCCCGCGCCCTCGGTTTGCAGGCCCACTTTCTACGTGAAGTGAAGTTTTCTTGCCCTAGGTACCGTGGGATTCGGTAATAGAAATGTGATGGATTAGGTTGTCGTCCTTTTCGTGGCTCACGACATACGATCCGGGACGGAAAAACATCGCAAAAGAAGAAAAGTGTCCCGAATCTTATGAAATCGTTCGATTTTGGACACAGAAAATAGGCGCAGCTGAGTGGGATTGCTACCCCCGTTGTAGAGCTTTCGGATAGCTTTCCAACGGTATGCTGTGCACCGCATAACTCCTAATGGATCAAAAGTTACGGGCGCCGGAGCGACGGATACTTGGTCACAGGCCCCACGCCCTCTGTTTGTTGGCCCAGCCTCTACGTGAAGTGAAGTTGTCTTGCCCAAGGTACCGTGGGATTCGGTAATAGAAATGTGATGGATTAGGTTGACGTCTTTTTCGCAGCTCACGACGTACAATCCGGGACAAAAAAAAGCGCAAAAGAAGAAAAGTGTCCCGAAATTGATGAAAACGTTCAATTTTGTGCTCTAAAAAGATGCACAGCTGAGCAAGCTTGCTGCCCACGTCGTAGAGCTCTCAGAGAGCTTTCCAACGGTATGCTGTTTGCCGCGTAACTCCTTACGGATCAAAAGTTACGGGCACCGGAGCGACGGATTCCAGGTCACAAGCCCCACGCCCTCGATTTGCGGTCCTAACCTCTATGTGAAGTGAAGTTGGCTTGCCCAAGGTGCTATGGGATTCGGTAATAGAAATGTGATGGATTAGGTTGTCATCCTTTTCGTGACTCACGATGTACGATCCGTGACGAAAAAAGCGCAAAAGAAGAAATCTGTTCCGAAACTGATGAAAACATTCGATTTTGGACTCTAAAAATAGGCGCAACCGAGCAAGCTTGCTACCCACGTCGTATAGCTCTCGTAGAGCTTTCCAACGGTATGCTGTGCGCTATGTAACTCCTTACGGATCAAAAGTTACGAATACCGGAGCGACGGATTCTTGGTCACAAGCCCGACGCCCTCGGTTTGCAAGCCTTGCCTCTACGTGAAGTGAAGTTGTCTCGCGCAAGGTGCCGTGGGATTCGGAAATAGAAATGTGATGGATTAGGTTCTCGTCCTTTTCGAGGCTCTCGACGTACGATCCGGGACGGAAAAACAGCGTAAAAGAAGAAATGTGTACCGAAACTGATGAAAACGTTCGATTTTGGGCTCCAAAAAGTGGCGCAGTCGAGCAGGCTTGCCGCCCACATCGTAGAACTCTCACAGAGCTTTCCAACGGTATGTTGTGCGCTGCGTCACTTGTCATGCCCCAACCCGACCTATAGAGGTTAGACTAGGATGTGACCTAAACATTCATATCATTTCACGTACTTAATCGTTCATTAAGGTTTAACACTTAACGTTAGCCTAGAACTCCAAAAATTCTCCAGAAAACCGGCAGTATAACGGCTGCAATTGGGCTCTTTAGCTTGACCTAATTTTCTAAAGGCCTCAAAACTTTCAATCTCAAATTCATTTCCCACTAAGATTATTATTTATCACCAATCGAAATGTCTACTAGTTATCTCGAAGTCTTGCTTGATTAACAACCTAGCATGATAACTATGTCTTGTTTGTTTGTCAATCCTTGTTACAAAAATACTTGTTGATCTTAGCTTACCGATGTGTACCTGCTTAAGATTGGATATATTCATTTTACTTAACCCCTTACCTAATACTTCATAAGCCTGTGATAGATACTAAACCAGTAGCAAAACGAGCAAATAGGGTGTCTATCTAGTTAATATCGGTACAAATCAAAATTAGACCCCAAATTACAACGGGGGTCATTTACAACAACGACAGTAAACAACACAAGAAATAGTTTTCAATACAACATATCGTTCACAAAATAGCCACAATCAAGTAAGGCACGTAGGGCAGACAATCACTCCAAGGAGTCATCGATAGGAACGTTATCCTCAAGTACCTGTGTCTGATCTTCTTCACCTGAGATGATAAAAGAGGGTGAGTCCTTATGAACTCCGCGAGGGGGAAATGAGAAAAAAGTTTTGAAACTCTTTTTCGATTCAACTTATGAAAACCCTTTTTACAAGCATGACATATATCACAAATAAGTTCATAATGTAATATAAGAGTAAAAGAACACAATTACCCGTTTTTCCTCCCCGAGGTCCTCTAGGAACCAAGTGAGAGTACTTATACACATAGTGAAAAGGATACGGTGAGCTTTTACTCTCAGTTCATTTCCAGTATCAGTTGTTGTTGCCAACTTCAAATCATCCACTTATCACGCCAAATGGGTGTACTCTGGATATACCCCGAAATCCTACGACCCTACTCTTCGAGGAATTCTAGCCCCCAAGCGAGAGAGGGAATTGGACAATGGTAGTCACGGTTGCACTGGCAAGCCCGATGCTGCCCGGTGTGCGTGAAACGCTACCACGCAAGAATGAAAGGTTGCAACCTTGTATGCAATGGACATTTATGACATTTAACATATCACATTAGGAGGACAACAAAGTAGGTTGCCTCCGAGCAGTCATAAGATTGCACATTGACAAGTAAACACGCGAGGCATGATATGATAGGTAATTTCACTTGTAAGGCACATGGAGTTATATGAATATTAAACGGGCAGCCATGTAACGCATGTAAATCAAGTCATATAACTCATTTCGGAGTTCACGTAATCAAATAATAAGGTCATACAACATGCAACGACGTTTACGTGGGACCGGGTGCAAGAAAGGTCTACTTGTCAACATGTAATCATCAGAATCACATTTAGGGCTATAAGGACAACTACGGGCAGCCCACTAATCATATAATTAGACACGATAACCATAGGATCAACACTTAGCGAGTTTTCATAGTCACTAGGGTTTCAATTCATGCTTACCCGTGCGATTAAGCCACAAGTTGTCACGTAATTAAGTCAAAGCCATGCATCGATTAATTAAACATCCTCAATCATTCAAAACAGTCCACACAACATCCAAGTGCCACAATCCCAAGCATTTAATACCACAAGAGAAGTTACAATAATTTTCAAAGCATATCACTAGATAAAAACCTCACTGCAATGGTTTGTTTTACCACAATCATTTAGATAAGTAAACAATCTCCAATTTTAGTGAAAAAAATGTCAAATTAAATCTCATTAAGTGAACTAAATCCAGAAACAAACCTCACATCATTTGGAGTTCGGATTCAAGAGTTATAGCCAAAATCGTGAGACTACGCAAAACTGTCCAGATTTGTACACATTTCAATACTTGTCATTTTTGTGGGCCTTAGGGTCAGATTTAGCCTTAGTCTATTTGTGACAAAAATGTCCAGAAATGCAAAATATAGCAACCTACCAAATTTCATGCATTTTATATACCATTTACTAAGTCAAAACTGGTTTGTTCTACAGGAACAGTGAACTGCCAAAAACCTGCTTCATTTTCCAGATTTTCCAGATTTTTCAGATTTTTCAGATTTAGACACCTTTCGATGTTTTTCCATTTTGGAGACCTTAGATTCAAAATTGGCCTTAGGCTATTTCTACAAAAAATTCTCAGAACTGGCAAAACTAGTCACCTACCAATTTTCATGCATTTTCAACATAATCTACCAGGCCAAATCACTTCGTTCTAATAAGTCAGAAATCTGCCATTTTCGCGATTTCACCTATCTTCAAATTTCAGCTAAATATATTGTCATGGATGGTTACAAAAGCTCATGTACACACACATACCACAAGTACAGAGGTAAAAATAGACATATGAAGGCATGCATGTGGTTTTTGAAAGCTTTTAAAAAGGATTAACCCTCACCTTAGCCTATTGACAACAATTGATGCTCAAAACTTTGAAGATGCACAAATGGTCTTCTCTCCTTGTTTGGCCGAGGGATATTGCTTGATTTCCTTAATTCCTAGCTAAGTTACCATGTCCTTAGTATGTGCATGTGGTTAGAATAAAAAGGAAATGAAATAGAAGCTATCAAACATACCTAAGCCGAAATGAGTGTTCTATGAGCTTGCATGCATGTTTCTTTGCTTCTAGCTTGCTTGGTTGAGCTTCCTAGGGCCTTGAGTGTCTTGATGAACCTTAGGATAATGAGCTTAAGCTATGGAGAGGTGATGAAGCAGCCTAGGCCGAGAGATAGAGAGAATGAGAGCTTGAGAGAATGTTTGAAAGAGTTTTGATGCTTGTGTGAGCATGTGTCGGCCTTGAGCTTCTAAATTTTAGAATTTGTGTCATCTAAAATATGCTTTGAATTGCTTTTAGCATGTAGTTTACAATGGCCGAGAATGGTAGCATGGTGGATAGAAAAATAATGCTTTGGTGTAAGCAAAAGTTATGACAATGTGAAGTTTTGTCTAAGCATGATTGAATTAATTATTTGTTCAAATATTTGCTCAAATGATCAAGTATGGCCGGCCATGTGATGTTGATTTCTGAATTTTTGACATGCTTTAAGCTTTATTTAATTGAGTGTGCTTGGAACATGCAAAAAGAATGGAGAATAAAGAATAGGAATGTTTATCTTTTGGTGAAATTTCGTCTTCTAGTGTGTTGAATTAGCATTTTAATATTAATTAGTGGAGTTTGTAGGATTAATTAATGATCTAGTGCTTCGTGTAAGATGCTTTCTTGATTAGCGTGCGGACATGCTTTTCTAGATTTAGGGCACGTACTACGAGGTAAAGCAAGAACTACAAGACGAATGCACATTTCCTTAGCAAATGCACGCAACCCTAAATGAATGCACGTAATTCAACGCAAGGCACATAAAATGAAACACGACTCTTAAACCTATGTCAAGGCACGTAAATCTAGGTTAGGGCACACGAAACGACATATCGCATGCAAATCGAGGTCGGGCCTTACATCCTCCCCTTCTTAAAAGAATTTCGTCCTGAAATTCAATTTTACCTTTGAAATAATGCCGAATACTGTTGCCCCATCTGGTCTCGTCTTTCCCACGTTGCTTCTTCAACTCCATGGTGATCCCACAACACTTTCACCATCGGTATAGATTTGTTGCGCAACTCCCGATCTTGCTGGTCTAGGATCCTTATGGGCTTCTCTTCATGAGACAAATTCTCCCCAAGCTGCAACGGCTCAGGCTCCAAGATATGCGATGGATCAGGGTGATACTTCCGTAGCATTGAAACATGAAAGACATCATGTATATTGGAGAGGTTTTGGGGTAGTTCCAAATGATACACCAATTTGCCAACCTTCTCAATTATCCCAAATGGTCTTACAAACCTCGGGCTCAACTTTCCACCGTTGCCATGTTTAATCAGTCCCCTCTGAGGTGATATCTTCAAGAACACCTTGTCACCGACCTCAAACTCTAGACTCCGCCTCCGTCGGTCTACATAACTTTTCTGCCTACTTTGGGCGGTAAGCATCCGTTTTCGGATGAGATGGATATTATCAACAGTCTTCATGAGTTCTGGTAGCAGGGTCGGGTCAAAAGTCTTCGTCTCACCTACTTCATCCTAGTAAATTGGGAATCGACACTTACGTCCATACAATACCTCAAATGGGGCCATTCCGATAGTGGCCTGATAACTGTTAATATAAGCGAACTCCGCTAGGGACATATATTTCTCCCAACCTTTTCCGAAGTCTAGAACACACGCCCTCAGCATATCCTCCAGAATCTGAATAGTTCTCTCAGATTGTCCATCAATTTGAGGGTGATAAGTTGTACTGAAACTCAACTTCGTTCCCAAAGCTTCTTGCAATCTCTTCCAAAATCGAGAAGTAAAACGAGGATCCCTATCCGATACAATACTCACAGGCATTCCGTACAACCTTACAATAGCTGCCACATATATATCTCCCAGTTTCTCAGGACTATCCTCCTTGTTCATCGGTAAGAAGTGCGCTGACTTAGTCAATCTATCTACTATGATCCAAACGGCGTCATGACCCTTTTGTGACCTGGGCAGGTCCATGACAAAGTCCATAGTTATATGTTCCTATTTCCATCGGGGAATTTCCAACGGTTGAAGTAAACCTGCCGGTCGTTGATGTTCTGCTTTGACTCTCTAGCAAGTCAAACACCGTGCCACAAACTCAGCAATCTCTCTCTTCATGTTATTCCACCAATAGTGTTGCTTCAAATCCCGGTACATCTTTGTTCCACCGGGGTGAATAGTATATCTTGAGTTATGGGCTTCTTCAAGAATCTTCTTTTTCAACTCTAGATCATTAGGAACACAAATTCGATTCCTGAACCTTCAAATACCATCATCATGAAACTTGAAATCTGTGTTGCTTTCTTTAATCTTCTGAAACTGTTGGTCCTTTTGTTGAACCTCTCGTAATTCAAACAACAAGGTCGATTGAATTTGTGTAGTGGCAAATAATAACCCTTTTTGAGTCAATCGTGGATTCCACAAAAATGCTTCCTCCAACAACTCCTGCACCTTAACTTCCAGTTTTGCCATGCTCGCTTTCCGACTTAAGGCATCTACAACCACATTTGCTTTACCGGGCACATAATTGATTGTGCATTTATAATCATCCAAAAGCTCCATCCACTGTCTTTGCCTCATATTCAACTCTTTTTGTGAGAACAAGTACTTCAAGCTCTGGTGATCAGTAAACACCTCAAACTTGTTACCCCACAGATAGTGTCTCCATTTCTTGAGTGCAAACACAATAGCCGCTAACTCCAAATCATGCGTCGGGTAGTTCAATTCATACGGCTTGGGCTTCCTAGAGGCATACGCAATCACTCTACCGTTCTGCATTAACACACAACCCAATCCCTCTTTCGAAGCATCGCTATAGATTACAAAGCCTTGACTCCCTTCAGGCAATGCAAGAACAGGTACGGTAGTCAATCTTTTCTTCAGTTCTTGAAAGTTCTTCTCACACTTGTCATCCCACACGAACTTTGTTTTCTTTTGAGTGAGCTTTGTAAGCGGTCCTGTAATCTTTGAGAAATCCTTCATGAATCTCCAATAATAGCCGACTAAACCGAGAAAACTCCGAACTTCTGTAACATTTTCCGGCTTCTTCCAAGACATCACCGCTTCTATCTTTGTTGGGTCCACCGCTATTCCCTCTTGGGATATAATGTGCCCCAAGAATGCAATATGCCGCAACCAAAATTTGCATTTGCTAAACTTTGCATACAATTGATGCTCCCGAAGTTTCTGCAATACCAATCGCAGATATTATTCATGCTCAGTCTTGGATTTCGAGTATACCAAAATATCATCAATAAAGATCACCACAAATTGGTCCAAGTAGGGTTGAAACACCCTGTGCATCAAGTCCATAAAAGTTGCAGGGGCATTAGTTAGCCCAAATGGCATTACTACAAATTCGTAATGCCCATATCTCGTCCTGAAAGCCGTTTTAGGTACATCCTCCTTTTTGATCCGCAACTGGTAGTACCCTTGCCTCAAGTCGAGCTTCAAATACACTTTAGCTCCTTGAAGTTGATCAAACAACTCGTCGATCAGTGGAAGTGGGTATTTGTTCTTGACGGTCACTTGGTTCAATCCTCGGTAATCGATGCATATCCTCAACGTTCCATCTTTCTTCTTTACAAATAGGACTAGTGCACCCCACAGAGAAGAACTTGGTTGAACAAACCCCTTCTTCAACAATCCTTGCAATTGGTCCTTCAATTCTTGTAGTTCGGCTGGTGCCATACGATAGGGAGCTTTAGATATCGGCTGGGTGCCAGGCAGTAATTCTATAATGAACTCAATCTCTCGATTCGGGGGTAAACTGGGCAAATCTTCTGGAAACATATCCGCATAATCTTTAATCACTGGCATCTCCTCCAACTTAGCTTTGTCCGACGGCTTGTTGATGAGGTAAGCTAAGTATCCACTACTCCCTTTTCTCAAGGACTTTACTGCTTTCGTAGATGAAATGATGGAACTCCCGGAGAAGTCTCTTCGACCCATTACCTCCAATATTGGTTGACCAAGTATCTGGAATGTTACAATCTTCGTTTGGCAATCTAGTTGGGCATGATGCTTTGCCAACCAGTCCATCCTTAAGATGACTTCATAGTCTCGAAAGGGTAACACTATAAGATTGGCTGAGAATTCCCTATCCTTAATTTGGATTTTACATGCTTTACAAGCTGAGCTAGTAACAAGTTTAGAACCTATCAGAGTACCAACTTCTACTTCATAAGTCAAATATACAACTCATAATTTTACACGTTACACACATAAGGGAATAATAAACGAATGAGTAGCACCTGGATCAATTAGCACCCTAACAGGTTGATTCAATATCAAGAATTTACCTTTAACAACAGTAGTCTCCTCAAGAAGCTCCTTGCACTCAATAGCGTAAGCTCGGGCCTGAACTATAGGAACTGGAGTCTTGCCTCTACCAGCTGGTTTAATCTGATTTCGTCCTCCTTACCATTTAGGGCAATCCTTGATTTGATGTTGATCACTACCACACCGCACGCATCATCCTGACTTCTTCCAGTACTGGGCTTCGGTGTGACCCTTCTTGTCACAGTAAGAACAGTTGATAGACTGAGTAGTAAGTGAACTACCTGTGGATCCGCGAGTGGAAGAGGCTAATGGTGCTTTAGTCGGGCCATAGTTATTAACTGGTCTGTTCTGGCTCTGGCCCTGACTGCGACTCTGAGTCTGGAATTTCCTCTGTTGTCTTGGAGGCTGATATGGTTTCTTGTTCGGCTGGCTTGAACTGGCTCTATCAAGTTTCCTTTTCTCAACTTGGGAAGCAGCAGCAAGGAGAGCAGAATAGGTAGTGAAGTCATGCGAAGCCAACTGATCCTGAATTTCTGGCCTCAATCCATTCGTAAATTTCCATATTTTCGGCTCAGGGGTACTGACCATGTATTGAGCATAGCGGGATAGTCGGTCAAAACAAGCCTCATACTGGGCCACCGTCATGTTACCCTGGTTCAAGTGCATGAATTCCTCAATTCGCCTCTGCCTGGAAACTGCAGGTACGTATTTCTCCTTGAATGCCTTAACGAAATTACCCCACAAGAGAGGTGTATGATTAGTTTCCCAAAGTGCCTCCACAGTGTGCCACCAATGCTCAGCATCCCCGTGCAACAGAAACACAGCGAACTCCACCTTTTCTTCATCAGTATAGTCAAGTGGCCTGAAAATCCTTTCAATCTCAGACAACCAAGCCTCTGCCTTTTAATCATCAGCTTTCCCGAAGAATTTGGATGGGCGAAAGTCAAGGAACTCTCGCATTCTGCTATTTCTCCCATTGTTACCACCATTCCTGTTGTTGTTGTTGTTTGCTTCACGTGTATCTTGATTTTCCATCACTCGCGACACGCGATCCATAGCATTCGCCATCATGTTAAACATGGCCATGCCGGGATTAGTTTGATGAACATCTCCAGCTCCTTGAGGCTCATCGTTCCTAATGGTATTGCGGGTACTAGGGCCAGCCATCTATAGGCACATATTATTATGCACAATTTATTGGAATACGACAAAACAAGAATTTAGTATAAGGTATGCAACATACAATTTTACATAGACATACAATTCTCGAAACAGTTAAGACATGTTAATCACATAAGCACATAGAAACAGAGAAGCCACAATTGATATTGTCACACATTAATACACATAAACAAGTCATCTCAATAATCTTAGGGCTTATACTCATGGTTCGAGAGTTAAACCCGGCTTAAGCAATCTAAGCTCTGATACCATTAATATAGGTGTCACGCCCCAACCCGACCTATAGAGGTTAGACTAGGATGTGACCTAAACATTCATATCATTTCACATACTTAATCGTTCATTAAGGTTTAACACTTAACGTTAGCCTAGAACTCCAAAAATTCTCTGGAAAACCGACAGCATAACGGCTACAATTGGGCTCTTTAGCTTGACCTAATTTTCTAAAGGCCTCAAAACTTTCAATCTCAAAATCATTTCCCACTAAGATTACTATTTATCACCAATCGAAATGCCTACTAGTTATCTCGAAGTCTTGCTTGATTAACAACCTGGCATGATAATTATGTCTCGTTTGTTTGTCAATCCTTGTTATAAAAGTACCTATTGATCTTAGCTTACCGATGTGTACCTGCTTAAGATTGGATAGATTCATTTTACTTAACCCCTTACCTAATACTTCATAAGCCTGTGATAGATACTAAACCAGTAACAAAACGAGCAAATAGGGTGTCTGTCTAGTTAATATCGGTAAAAATCAAAATTAGACCCTAAATTACAACGGGGGTCATTTACAACAACGACAGTAAGCAACACAAGAAATAGTCTTCGATACAACATATCGTTCACAAAATAGCCATAGTCAAGTAAGGCACGTAGGGCAGACAATCACTCCAAGGAGTCATCGATAGGCACGTTATCCTCAGGTACCTGTTCCTGATCTTCTTCACCTGAGATAATAAAAGAGGGTGAGTCCTTATGAACTCAGCGAGGGGAAAACGAGAAAAAAGTTTTGAAACTCTTTTTCCCATTCAACTTATGAAAACCCTTTTTGCAAGCATGACATATATCACAAGTAAGTTCATAATGTAATATAAGAGTAAAAGAACACAATTACCTGTCTTTCCTCCCCGAGGTCCTCTAGGAACCAAGCGAGAGTACTTATACACATAGTGAAACGAATACAGTGAGCTTTTGCTCTCAATTCATTTCCAGTATCAGTTGTTGCGGCTGACTTCAAATCATCCACTTATTAAGCCAAATGGGTATACTCCGGATGTACCCCAAAATCCTATGACCCAACTCTTCGAGGAAGTCTAGCCCCCAAGCGAGAGAGAGAATTAGACAATGGTAGTCACGGTTGCACCGGCAAGCCCGATGCCGCCCGGTGTGCGTGAAATGCTACCACGCCAGAATGAAAGGTTGCAACCTTGTATACAATGCACATTTATGACATTTAATATATCACATTAGGAGGACAACAAAGTAGGTTGCCTCCGAGCAGTCATAAGATTGCACATTGACAAGTAAACACGCGAGGCATGATATGACAGTTAATTTCACTTGTAAGGCACATGGAGTTATATGAATATTAAACGGGCAGTCATGTAACGCATGTAAATCAAGTCATATAACTCATTTCGGAGTTCTCGTAATCAAATAATAAGGTCATACAACATGCAACGACGTTTACGTGGGACCGGGTGCAAGAAAGGTCTACTTGTCAACATGTAATCATTAGAATCACATTTAGGGCTATAAGGACAACTACGGGCAGCCCACTAATCACATAATTAGACACGATAACCATAGGATCAACACTTAGCGAGTTTTCATAGTCACTAGGGTTTCAATTCATGCTTACCCGTGCGATTAAGCCACAAGTTGTCACGTAATTAAGTCAAAGCCATGCATCGATTAATTAAACATCCTCAATCATTCAAAACAGTCCACACAACATCCAAGTGCCACAATCCCAAGCATTTAATACCACAAGAGAAGTTACAATAATTTTCAAAGCATATCACTAGATAAAAACCTCACTGCAATGTCTGTTTTACCACAGTCATTTAGATAAGTAAACAATCTCCAATTTAAATAAACAAAATTTCAAATTACGGCTTATTAAGTGAACTAAATCCAGAAACAAACCTCGCATCATTTGGAGTTCGGATTCAAGAGTTATAGCCAAAACCGTGAGACTACGCAAAACTGTCCTGATTTGTACACATTTCAATACTTGTCATTTTTGTAGGCCTTAGGGTCAGATTTAGCCTTAGTCTATTTCTGAAAAAAATGTCCATAACTGAAAATTTTAGCAACCTACCAAATTTCATGCATTTTAGATACCATTTTCTAAGTCAAAACTGGTTCGTTCTACAGGGACAGTGAACTGCCAAAAGCCTGCTTCATTTTCCAGATTTTCCAGATTTAGACACCTTTCGATGTTTTTCCATTTTGGAGACCTTAGATTCAAAATTAGCCTTAGCCTATTTCTACAAAAAATTCTCAGAACTGGCAAAACTAGTCACCTACCAATTTTCATCCATTTTCAACATCATATACGGTCAAATTCACTTCGCTCTAACAAGTCAAAAATCTGGCATTTTCGCGATTTCACCTATCTTCAAATTCCAGCTAAATATCTTGCCATGCATGGTTACAAAAGCTTATGTACACACACATACCACAAGTACAGAGGTAAAAATAGACATATGAAGGCATGCATGTGGTTTTTGAAAGCTTTTAAAAAGGATTAACCCTCACCTTAGCCTATTGACAACAATTGATGCTCAAAACTCTTGAAGATGCACAAATGGTCTTCTCTCCTTGTTTGGCCGAGGGATATTGCTTGATTTCCTTAATTCCTAGCTAAGTTACCATGTACTTAGTATGTGCATGTGGTTAGAACAAAAAGGAAATGAAATAGAAGCTATCAAACATACCTAAGCCGAAATGAGTGTTCTATGAGCTTGCATGCATGTTTCTTTGCTTCTAGCTTGCTTGGTTGAGCTTCCTAGGGCCTTGAGTGTCTTGATGAACCTTAGGATGATGAGCTTAAGCTATGGAGAGGTGATGAAGCAGCCTAGGCTGAGAGATAGAGAGAATGAGAGCTTGAGAGAATGTTTGAAAGAGTTTTGATGTTTGTGTGAGCATGTGTCGGCCTTGAGCTTCTAAATTTTAGAATTTGTGTCATCTAAAATATGCTTTGAATTGTTTTTAGCATGTAGTTTACAATGACCGAGAATGGTAGCATGGTGGCTAGAAAAATAATGCTTTGGTGTAAGCAAAAGTTATGACAATGTGAAGTTTTGTCTAAGCATGATTGAATTAATTATTTGTTCAAATATTTTCTCAAATGATCAAGTATGGCCGGCCATGTGATGTTGATTTCTTACTTTTTGACATGCTTTAAGCTTTATTTAATTGAGTGTGCTTGGAACATGCAAAAAGAATGAAGAATAAAGAATATAAATGTTTATCTTTTTGTGAAATTTCGTCTTCTAATGAGTTGAATTAGCATTTTAATATTAATTAGTGGAGTTTGTAGGATTAATTAATGATCTAGTGCTTCGTGTAAGATGCTTTCTTGATTAGCGTGCGGACATGCTTTCTTAGATTTAGGGCACCCACTACGAGGTAAAGCACGAACTACAAGACGAATACACGTTTCCCTAACAAATACACGCAACCCTAAATGAATGCACGTAATTCAACGCAAGGCACATAAAATGAAACACAACTCTTAAACCTAGGTCAAGGCACGCTAATCTAGATTAGGGCACATGAAACAACATATCGCACGCAAATCGAGGTCGGGCCTCACATAACTTCTTACGGATCAAAAGTTACGGGTACCGGAGCGACGAATTCTTGGTCAAAAGCCCCACGCCCTCGGTTTGTGGGCCCAGCCTCTACGTGAACTGAAGTTGTCTTGCCCAAGGTGCCATGGGATTTGTTAACAGAAATGTAATGGATTAGGTTGTCGTCCTTTTAGCGGCTCACGACGTACGATCCGGGACGGAAAAACAGTGCAAAAGAAGAAAAGTGTCCCGAATCTTGTGAAAACGTTTGATTTTGGACTATGAAAAATACACGTAGCCGAGCAGGCTTGCCACCTCCGTCGTAGAGCTCTCGGAGAGCTTTCCAACGGTATGCTGTGCGTCGCGTAACTCTTTACAGATCAAAAGTTACGGACACCGGAGCGACGGATTCCTGGTCACAAGCCCCGTTCCCTCGGTTTGCGGGCCCAGCCTCTACGTGAATTGAAGTTGTCTTGCCCAAGGTACCATGGGATTCGTTAACAGAAATGTGATGGATTAGGTTGTCGTCCTTTTTGCGGCTCACGACGTACGATCCGGGACGGAAAAACAGCGCAAAAGAAGAAAAGTGACCCGAATCTTGTGAAAACATTCGATTTTGGACTCTAAAAATAGGTGTAGCCAAGCAGGCTTGCTGCCCCCGTCGTAGAGCTCTCAGAGAGCTTTTGAACGGTATGCTGTGCACCGCGTAACTCCTTACGGATCAAAAGTTATGGGCACCGGAATGACGGATTCCAGGTCACAAGCCTCACGCCCTCGGTTTGCGGGCCCAGCCTCTACGTGAAGTGAAGTTGGCTTGCCCAAGGTGCCATGGGATTCGGTAATAGAAATGTGATGGATTAGGTTGTCGTCCTTTTCGCGCCTCACGACGTACGATCCGGGACAGAAAAACACCGTAAAAGAAGAAAAGTATCCCGAAACTGATGAAAATATTCAATTTTGGCCTCTGAAAAGAGACGCAGCTGAGCAGACTTGCTGCCCTCATTGTAGAGCTCTCGTAGTGCTTTCCAACAGTATGGTGTGCTCTGCGTAACTCCTTACGGATCCAAAGTTACGAGCACCGGAGCGACGGATTCTTGGTCACAAGCCCTATGCCCTCGGTTTGCGGGCCCACTTTCTACGTGAAGTGAAGTTATCTTACCCAAGATAATGTGGGATTCGGCATTAGAAATGTGACGGATTAGGTTGTCGTCATTTTCGCAGCTCACGACGTACGATCCAGGACGGAAAAAAATCGCGCAAAAGAAGAAAAATGTCCTGAATCTTATGAAAATGTTCGATTTTGGACACAGAAAACAGGCGCAGCCAAGCAAGCTTGCTGCCCCCGTCGTAGAGCTCTCGGAGAGCTTTCCAACGATATGCTGTGCGGCGCGTAACTCCTTACGGATCAAAAGTTACGGGCACCGGAGCGACGGATACTTGGTCATAAGCCCCACACCCTCTGTTTGCTGGCTCAGCGTCTACGTGAAGTGAAGTTGTCTTACCCAAGGTGCCATGGGATTCGGTAATAGAAATGTGATGGATTAGGTTGTCGTCTTTTTCGCGGCTCACGACGTACAATCCGGGACAGAAAAACAGAGCAAAAGAAGAAAAGTATCCCGAAACAGATGAAAACGTTCAATTTTGGCTTCTAAAAAGAGGCGCAGCCGAGCAGGCTTGCTGCCCACGTCGTAAAGCTCTCGGAGTGCTTTCTAACGGTATGCTGTGTGTGAGGCCCGACCTCGATTTACGTGCGATACCTCATTTCGTGTGCCCTAATCTAGATTTGCGTGCCTTGACCTAGGTTTAAGAATTGTGTTCGTTTTGTGTGCCATGCATTGAATTACGTGCATTCATTTAGGATTGCGTGCATTTACTAGAAAAACGTGCGTTCGTCTCGTAGTTCGTGTCCTACCTCGTAGTGCGTGCCCTGGACCTAGGAAAGTGTGCCCTCACGCTAATCAAGAAAGCATCTTGCACGAAGCACTAGGTCATTAATTAATCCTACAAACCCACTAACTATTATTAAATTACTAATTCAACTCACTAGAAGACAAAATTTCACTAAACACTAAACATTCTTCATTCTTTATTCCTTATTCTTTTTGCACTTTCAACACACAAATAAACAATGCACAAAAGATGACAAAATTCAGCATTTTTACATGCATTGGCCGACCACTATGTGGCATTTGTGCTTGCTTGTTCAAATTCAACTTAATTCATACACAAACTATGACATTCTATGACACAAATGCATAAAAAATTGCTCAAAAATCTCCTCAAAACCCCACCCTACTCGACCAAGCATTCCTTGCCCATGCTAGGAATTTCAAAATACTCCTTGAAGACACAAAAAGGCTGAATTTTTGCTGCCCAAGGCCGAGCATACTCATCAATTGCAAGGCTTATGTTTTCTTCTTCATTTCTCTCATTTTCCTCTCACATTTCTCTCTCTCCCTCTCATTCTTCTCTCTCTTTCTCGGCCTTGGCTGAGTTTACTCTTGCCTTTGCTCATCTTCATCAATTCATGGTGCATCAAGACAAGCAACAATCAAAGAAACTCAAACAAGCTAGCTAGGATGCAAGAATCACACATGCATGTCCTTTGAGTCTTCATTTCGGCCTAGGTAAGTTTCTAAGCTTCCATTTCTTTTCTTCTTGTTCTAACCACATGCATGTACTAAGAGCTTGGTCACTAAGCTAGGAAAAATAGAGAAAACCAAGTTGGAATCTCGGCTAAGCAAGGAAGAAGAAGAAAATTGTGCTTCAACAAGTTTTGTGCATCTTCTAGTTGATTTGCTAAGGTGAGGGCTAAAACCTTTTGAAAATCCTTCAAAAATCCACATGCATGCTCTTAAATGTATGTCTTTGCTTCTGTACTTGAGTTATTTGTGTGTTCATAAGCTTTTACAACCATGCATGGCAAGATTTTGGCATGAAGTTGATGATAGATGAAGTCGGGTTTGTTGACAGCTCTCTGACTTGTTGTTGCGAGGTGAGTTTTACTAGTCAAATAAAGTTGAAAATGCATGAAAATTGGTAGGTGACCATGTTTGCCAGTTTTGAACATTTTTCACAGAAATAGACCGAAGCTAATTTTGACTCTAAGGTCCTCAAAATGGCAAATCATTAAACTGTGTCCAAATCTGGAAGTCTGGAAAAAATGATGCAGGTTTTGGCAGATGCACTGACCTTGTGGAACGAACCATTTTTGACTTAGTAAATGATGTCCAAAATGCATGAATTTTGGACATTTTTGTCAGAAATGGACTAAGGCTAAATCGGACCCTAAGGACCTCAAAAACGACAATTATTGAGATGTGTGCAAGTCTGGACAGTTTTGTGCAATCCCACTGTTTTGGCCATAACTATTGATCTCGAACTCCAAATGATGCAAGGTTTGTTTCTGATTTTAGTTCAGTTCTTAAGATTTAATTTGATATCTTATTTACAGGAATTGGAGATTGTTTGCTGGACTCAATGATTGTGAGAAAACATCCTATTGCAGTGAGGGTTTCACTTGGTTATATGCTTAGAAAAATTGTTGTAACTTCTCGTGTGGTATTAATTGCTTGGGATTGTGACATTGAGATGTTGTGTGGACTGTTTTGAGTACTTGGGGATCTTTGAATTAATTGATGCATGGCTTGAGATTGATTTTGAGTTGACTTAGGGTTTAATCACACGGGTAAGCACGAAATGGAAACCTTAATGACTAGGTAGCCTTGCTAAGTGTTGATCATTTGGATATTGTGTGGAATTGTATGCTTAGTAGGCTTCCTGTAGATGCCTTTATAGTCCTAAATGTGATTTTGATCATTGCATGATGACAAATAGGCTTTTCTTGCATCCGAGCCCACGTAGATGTTGTTGCATGTTATATAATCTTATTATTTGATTACGTGGACTTTGAATTGAGTTATATGACTTGATTTATGTGCGTTACATGGCTTTCCGTTTAATGTTCATATAACTCCATGAGCTTTTCAAGTGAAACTACTTGTCTATTCGTGCCTCGCTTGTTTGCTTGTCAATGTGCAATCTCATGACTGTCCGGAGGCAACCTACTTTGTTGTCCTCCTAATGTGATATATTAAATGTCATAAATGTGCATTGCATACAAGGTTGCAACCTTTCATTCTGGCATGGTAGCGATCACGCACACCGGGCGGCATCGGCCTTGCCGGTGCACCCGTGACTACCATGGTACCTATTCCCTTTCTCGCTTGGGAGCTAGACTTCCTCGGAGAGTTGGGTCGTAGGATTTCGGGGTACATCCGGAGTACACCCACCTGGCGTGTTAAGGGGATGATTTGAAGTCGGCCTCAACGAAATAAACTGAGAGCAAAAGCTCACCGTATCCTTTTTACTATGTGTATAAGTACTCTCGCTTGGTTCCTAGAGAACCTCGGGGAGGAAAGACGGGTAATTGTGTTCCTTTACTTTTGTATTATTATTCTGTACTTAATTGTGTTATATTCATGCTTGCAAAAGTATTTTCATAAGATTGAACCAGAAAATGAGTTTCAAAACCTACTTCTCGTTCCCCCTCGTTGAGTTCATAAGGACTCACCCTCTTTTATCATCTCAGGTGAAGAAGATCAAGAACAAGTACCTAAGGACGATGTGCCTAACGATGATTCCTTGGAGTGATTGCCTGTCCTATGTGCTTTGCTTGATTTATGGCCATTTGTGAAAACTGTGCTACTTGAAGACTGTTTCTTTCATGTTGCTTAATGTTGTAATGTAAATGACCCCCGTTGTAATTTGGGATCTAATTTTGGTTTGTACTAATATTTCTAGACAATCACTAGATACTGTTGTGGTCGTTTTGCTCTTATTATCGCTAGTAGCTATAATAGGATTATGAAGTATTAGGTAAGGGTTAAGTAAGATGAACCATCCAAACCTTAAACAGGTACTCGCTATTAAGCTAAGATCAACAGGTACTTTTGTAACGAGGATAAACAAACAAACGAGACATAGCATCATGCTAAGTTATAAATCAAACGAGACGTCGAAATAACCAATAGGCAATTCAATTGATGTTAAATGGTAATCCTAGTTGGAAACGAAATTGAGATTGAAAAAATTTGAGGCGTTTAGAGAATTAGGCCAAACCAAAGAGCCCAATTACAACTGTTATGCTGCCGGTTTTTCGGAAAAAATTTGGAGTTTAGGCCAAAAACATTAAGTGTGAAATCTTCATAAACGGTTAAGTACGCGATATGACTTGAATTTTTAGATCACACCCTAGTCTAACCTTATAAGCCGGGTTAGGGCGTGACACTGTGCGCCGCGTAACTCCTTACGGATCAAAAGTTACGGGTATCGGAGCGACGGATTCTTGGTCACAAGCCCCACGCCCTCGGTTTGCGGGCCCACTTTCTTCGTGAAGTGAAGTTGTCTTGCCCAAGGTACCATGGGATTCGGCAATAGAAATGTGATGGATTAGGTTGTCGTCTCTTTCGCGGGTCATGACGTACGATCCGGGACGGTAAAACAGCGCAAAAGAAGAAAAGTGTCCCGAATCTTAAGAAAACGTTTGATTTTGGACACAGAAAATAGGTGTAGCCGAGCAGGCATACTGCCCCCGTCGTAGAGCTCTCGGAGAGCTTTCCAACGGTATGCTGTGCGCCGCGTAACTCCTTACGAATCAAAAGTTATGGGCATCGGAGCGACGGATTCCAGGTCACAAGCCTTACGACCTCGGTTTGCAAGCCCATCCTCTACGTGAAGTGAAGTTGGCTTGCCCAAGGTGTCGTGGGATTCAGTAATAGAAATGTGATGGATTAGGTTGTCGTCCTTTTCGCGCTTCACGACTTACGATCCGGGACAGAAAAACAGCGCAAAACAAGAAAAGTATCCTAAAACTGATGAAAATGTTCAATTTTGGCCTTTGAAAAGAGACACAACTGAGCAGGCTTGCTGCCCACGACGTAGAGCTCTCGTAGTGCTTTTCAACGGTATGCTGTGAGCCGCGTAACTCCTTACGGATCCAAAGTTACGGGCACCGGAGCGACGGATTCTTGGTCACAAGCCCCACACCCTCGGTTTGCAGGCCCACTTTCTACGTGAAGTGAAGTTGTCTTGTCCAAGGTACCATGGGATTCGGTAATAGAAATGTGATGGATTAGGTTAACGTCATTTTTGCTACTCATGACGTACGATTCGGGACGGAAAAACAATACAAAAGAAGAAAAGTATCCCAAATCTTATGAATATGTTCGAATTTGGACACAGAAAATAGGCACAGTCGAGCAGGGTTGCTACCCCCATCGTAGACCTCTCGGAGAGCTTTCCAACGGTATGCTGTGCACCGCGTAACTCCTTACGGATCAAAAGTTACGGGCACCGGAGCGACGCATACTTGGTCACAGGCCCCACGCCCTCTGTTTGCTGGCCCAGCCTCTACGTGAAGTGAAGCTGTCTTACCCAAGGTGCCATGGGATTCGGTAATAGAAATGTGATGGATTAGGCTGTCGTCTTTTTCGCGGCTCACGACATACGATCCGGAACGAAAAAACAGCGCAAAAGAAGAAAAGTATCCCAAAACAGATGAATATGTTCAATTTTGGCCTCTGAAAAGAGGTGCAGCCAAGCAGGCTTGCTACCTAAGTCGTAGAGCTCTCGAGGAGCTTTCCAACGGTATGCTGTGCGTCGTGTAACTCCTTACGGATCAAAAGTTACGGGCACCGGAGCGACAGATTCTTGGTCCCAAGCCCCACGTCCTCGGTTTACGGGCCCACTTTCTACGTGAAGTGAAGTTGTTTTGCCCAAGATACCATGGGATTCGGTAATAGAAATGTGATGGATTAGGTTGTCGTCATTTTCGCGGGTCACAACGTATAATCCAGGACGGAAAAACAGCGCAAAAGAAGAAAAGTATCCCGAATCTTATGAAAATGTTTGATTTTGGACACAGAAAATAGGCGCAGCCAAGCAAGCTTGCTGCCCCCATCATAGAGCTCTCGGAGAGCTTTCCAACGGAATGCTATCCGCCGCGTAACTCCTTACGGATCAAAAGTTACGGGCACCGGAGCGACGGATAATTGGTCGCAGGCCCCACGCCCACTGTTTGCTAGCCCAGCCTCTACGTGAAGTGAAGTTGTCTTGCCCAAGGTGCCATGAGATTCGATAATAGAAATGTGATGGATTAGGTTGTCGTCTTTTTCGCGGCTCACGATGTACGATCCGGGACGAAAAAATAGCGCAAAAGAAGAAATGTATCTCGAAATTGATGAAAACGTTTAATTTTGGACTACAAAAACAGGCACTGCCTAGCAAGCTTGCTACCCACGTCGTAGAGCTCTTGGAGAACTTTCCAACGGTATGTTGTGCGCCGCGTAACTCCTTACGGATCAAAAGTTACGGGCACTGGAGAGACAGATTCCTAGTCACAAGCCCCACGCCCTCGGTTTGCAGGCCCATCCTCTACGTGAAGTGAAGTTTTCTTGCCCAAGGTGCCATGGGATTCGGTAATAGAAATGTGATGGATTAGGTTGTTGTCTTTTTTGCGGCTCACTACGTACGATCCGGGACAAAAAAACAGTGCAAAAGAAGAAAAGTATCCCAAAATTGATGAAAACGTTCAATTTTGGAATACAAAAATAGGCACAACCTAGCAGGCCTGCTTCCCACGTCGTAGAGCTCTCGGAGAGCTTTCCAATGGTATGTTGTGCGCCACGTTACTCCTTACGGATCAAAAGTTATAGGTACCGGAGCGACGGATACCTGGTCACAAGCCCCACGTGCTCAGTTTGCGAGCCCAGCCTCTAGGTTAAGTGAAGTTGTCCTTCCCAAGGTGCCGTGGGATTCAGTAACAGAAATATGATGGACTAGGTTGTCGTCCTTTTCGCGGCTAACGACGTACGATTCGGGACGAAAAAATAGCGCAAAAGAAGAAAAAAGTCCCGAAACTGATGAAAATGTTCAATTTTGGGTTCTGAAAAGAGGTACAGTCGAGCAGGCTTCCTGCCCACGTCGTAGAGCTCTTTGAGAGCTTTTGAACGGTATGCTGTGCTCGCGTAACTCCTTACAGATCAAAAGTTACGGGCACCGGAGAGACAGATTCCTGGTCACAAGCCCCATGCCCTCGGTTTACGGGCCCATGCTCTACGTGAAGTGAAGTTGGCTTGCCCTAGGTGTCGTGGGATTCGGTAATAGAAATCTGATTGATTAGTTTGTCATCCTTTTAACGACTCACGACGTACGATCCGGGACGGAAAAAAGCGCAAAAGAAGAAAAGTATCCCGAAACTGATGAAAACGTTCGATTTTGGACTATGAAAACAGGCTCAGCCAAGCAGGCTTGTTGCCTCCATCGTAGAGCTTTCCAACGGTATATTGTGCGCCGCGTAACTCATTAAGGATCAAAAGTTACGGGTACCGGAGCGACGGATTTCTGGTCACAATCCCCACGCCCTCAGTTTGTGGGCCAAACCTCTACGTGAAGTGAAGTTTTATTGCCCAAGGTGCCGTGGGATTTGGTAATAGAAATGTGATGGATTACGTTGTCGTCCTTTTTGCGGCTCACAACGTACGATCCGGGACCAAAAAAAAACGCAAAAGAAGAAAAGTGTCTCGAAACTGATGAAAACGTTCAATTTTGGGCTCCAAAAATAGGCACAGTCAAACAGGTTTGATGCCCACGTCGTAGAGCTCTCGTAGAACTTTCCAACGGTATGCTGTGCGCCGCGTAACTCCTTACGGATCGAAAGTTACGGGCACCGGAGAGACGGATTCCTGGTCACAAGCCCCACGCCCTCAATTTACGGTCCATCATCTACATGAAGTGAAGTTGTCTTGCCCAAGGTGCCATGGGATTCGGTAATAGAAATGTGATGGATTAGGTTGTCGTCCTTTTCGCAGCTCACGACGAACGATCTGGGATGAAAAAAAAAGTGCAAAAGAAGAAAAGTGTCCCGGAACTGATGAAAACGATCAATTTTGGGCTCTGAAAAGAGGCACAGCCAAGCAAGCTTGGTGCCCACGTTGTAGAGCTCTCGGAGAGCCTTCCAACGGTATGCTGTTTGCCGCATAACTCCTTACGGATCAAAAGTTACGGGCACCGGAGCGACAGATTCTTGGTCACAAGCCCCACGCCCTGGGTTTGCGGGCCCATCCTCTACGTGAAGTGAAGTTGGCTTGCCCTAGGTTCCGTGGAATTCGGTAATAGAAATCTGATTGATTAGGTTGTCGTCCTTTTCGCGATTCACGACGTGCGATCCTGGACGGAAAAAAGCGTAAAAGAAGAAAAGTATCCCGAAACTAATGAAAATGTTCAATTTTGGTCTATGAAAATAGGCTCAGCCAAGCAGGCTTGCTGCCCACGTCGTAGAGCTCCCGTAGAGCTTTCCAACGGTATGCTGTGCGCCGTGTAACTCCTTAACGATCAAAAGCTACGGGCACCAGAGAGACGGATTCCTAGTCACAAGCCCCACGCCCTCGGTCTGCGAGCCCATCCTATACGTGAAGTGAAATTGTTTAGCCCAAGGGTCCATGGGATTCAGTAATAGAAATGTGATGGATTAGGTTGTCTTCCTTTTCGCGGCTCACAACGTACGATCCGGGACGAAAAAAAAGGGCAAAAGAAGAAAAATGTCCCAAAACTGATTAAAACATTCAATTTTGGGCTATGAAATGAGGCACAGCCGAGCAAGCTTGCTGCCCACGTTGTAGAGCTCTTGGAGAGCTTTCCAATGGTATACTGTTCGCCGCGTAACTCCTTACGGATCAAAAGTTACGGGCACCGGAGTGACGGATTCCTGGTCACAAGCCCCATGCCCTCGGTTTGCGGGCCTAGCCTCTATGTGAAGTGAAGTTGTCTTGCCCAATGTGCCATGGGATTCGGTAATAGAAATGTTGTGGATTAGGTTGTTGTCCTTTTTGCGGCTCACGAGGTACGATACGGGACAAAAAAAAGCGCAAAGGAAGAAAAGTGTCCTGAAACTGATGAAAATGTTAGATTTTGGGCTCCAAAAATATGCGCAATTGAGCAGGCTAGCTACCCACATCGTAGAGCTCTCGTAGAGCTTTCCAACGGTATGCTGTGCTCCGCGTAACTCCTTACAGATCAAAAGTTACGGGCATCGGAGAGACGGATTCCTAGTCACAAGCCCCACGCCCTCGGTTTGCGGGCCCATCCTCTACGTGAAGTGAAGTTGTCTTGCCTAAGGTGTTATGGGATTCGGTAATAGAAATGTGATGGATTAGGTTGTCATCTTTTTCGCGGCTCACGACGTACGATCCGGGATGAAAAAAAGGACAAAAGAAGAAAAGTGTCCCTAAACTGATAAAAATGTTCAATTTTGGGATCTGAAAAGAGGCACAGCTGAGCAAGCTTGCTACCCACGTCGTAGAGCTCTCAGAGAGCTTTCCAACGGTATGCAGTTCGCAGCGTAACTCCTTATGGATCAAAAGTTACGGGCACCGGAGCGACAGATTCCTGGTTACAAGCCCCACGCCCTCAATTTGCGGGCCCATCCTCTACGTGAAGTGAAGTTGGCTTGCCCTAGGTACCGTGGGATTCGGTAATAGAAATCTGATTGGTTAGGTTGTCGTCCTTTTCTCGACTCACGACGTACGATCCGGAACGGAAAAAAGTGCAAAAGAAGAAAAGTGTCCCGAAACTGATGAAAACGTTCGATTTTGGACTATGAAAACTAGCGCAGCCAAGCAGGCTTGCTGCCCAAGTTGTAGAGCTCTCGTAGAGCTTTCCAACGGTATACTGTGCGCCGCGTAACTCCTTACGAATCAAAAGTTACGGACGCCGAAGCGACGGATTCCTAGTCACAAGCCCCACGCCCTCGGTTTGCGAGCTCGGCCTCTATGTGAAGTGAAGTTGTCTTGCCCAAGTTGATGTGGGATTCAGTAATAGAAATGTGATGGATTAGGTTGTCGTCCTTTTTGCGGCACTCGACGTACGATCCGGGACGAAAAAACAACGTAAAAGAAGAAAAGTGTCCCAAAATTGATAAAAATATTTGATTTTGGGCTCCGAAAAGTGGGGCAGTGGAGCAAGCTTGCCTCGCACATCGTAGAGCTCTCGGAGAGCTTTCTAACGGTATGTTGTGCTCCGCGTAACTCCTTACGGATCAAAAGTTACAGGCACCGGAGCGACGGATTCCTGGTCAAAAGCCCCACGCCTTCGGTTTGCTGTCCCAGCCTCTACGTGAACTAAAGTTGTCTTGCCCAAGGTGCCATGGGATTCATTAATAGAAATGTAATGAATTAGGTTGTCGTCCTTTTCGCGGCTCATGACGCACGATCCGGGATGAAAAAATAGTGCAAAAGAAGAAAAGTTTCCCAAATATAATGAAAACGTTCAATTTTGGACTCCGAAAACAAGAGCAGCCGAGCAGGCTTGCTGCACCCGTCGTAGAGCTCTCGGTGAGCTTTCCAACGGTATGCTGTGCGCCGCGTAACTCCTTACGGATCAAAAGTTATGGGCACCGGAGCGACGGATACTTGGTCACAAGCCCCACACCCTCGGTTTGCTGGCCCAGCCTCTACGTGAAGTGAAGTTGTCTTGCCCAAGGTCCCATGGGATTCGGTAATAAAAATGTGATGGATTAGGTTGTCGTCCTTTTCGCTGCTCTCGACGTACGATCCGGGACGAAAAAAAGCCAAAGAAAGAAAAGTGTCCGAAACTGATGAAAACGTTCAATTTTGGACTCTGAAAACAGGCACAGCCAAGCAGGCTTGCTACCCACGTCGTAGAGCTCTCGTAGAGCTTTCCAACTGTATGCTGTGCTCCACGTAACTCCTTACGGATCAAAAGTTACGGGCACTAGAGCGACGAATTCTTGGTCACAAGTGCCACGCCCTTGATTTGCGGGCCCATCCTCTACGTGAAGAGAAATTGTCTTGCGCAAGGTGCCATGGGATTCGGTAATAAAAATGTGATGGACTAGGTTGTCGTCCTTTTCGCGGCTCACGACGTACGATACAGGACAGAAAAATAGAGCAAAAGAAGAAAAGTGTCCCGAAACTTATGAAAACATTCAATTTTGGACTCCAAAAATAGGCGCAATCGAGCAGGCTTGTTGCCCCCATCGTAGAGCTTTCCAACGGTATGCTGTGCGCCACGTAAGTCCTTAAGGATCAAAAGTTACGGGTACCGGAGAGACGGATTCCTGGTCACAAGCCCCACGCCCTCGGTCTGCGGGCCCATTCTCTACGTGAAGTGAAATTGTCTTGCCCAAGGTGCCATGGAATTCGGTATTAGAAATGTGATGGATTACGTTGTCGTCCTTTTCGCGGCTCACGACGTACGATTCGAGAGGGAAAAACAGTGCAAAAGAAGAAAAGTATCCATAATCTTTTGAAAACGTTCAATTTTGGACTCCAAAAATAGGCGTAACCGAGCAGGCTTGTTGCCCCAGTCGTAGCGCTCTCGGAGAGCTTTCAAACGGTATACTGTGCGCCGCGTAACTCCTTACGGATCAAAAGTTACGGACACCGGAGCTACGGATTCCTGGTCACAAACCCCACGCCCTCGATTTGCTGGCCCAGCCTCTACGTGAACTGAAGTTGTCTTGCCCAAGGTGCCATGGGATTCGTTAACATAAATGTGATGGATTAGGTTGTCGTTCTTTTCGCGGCTCATGACGTATGATCTGGGATGGAAAAACAGCGCAAAAGAAGAAAAGTGACCCGAATCTTATGAAAACGTTAGATTTTGGACTCTGAAAAGAGGTGCAGCTGAGCAGGCTTGCTGCCCAAGTCATAGAGCTCTCGTAGTCTTTCCAACAGTATGCTGTGCGTCGCGTAACTCCTTACGGATCCAAAGTTACGGGCACCGGAGTGACGGATTCCTGGTCACTACCCCACACCCTCGGTTTGTGGGCCCATCCTCTACGTGAAGTGAAGTTGTCTTGCCCAAGGTGTTGTGGGATTCGCTAATAGAAATGTGATGGATTAGGTTGTCATCCTTTTCACGGCTCACGACGTACGATCCGGGACGGAAAAATAGCGCAAAAAAAGAAAAGTCCCAAAATTGATGAAAGCGTTCAATTTTGGACTACGAAAATAGGGACAGCCTAGCAGGCTTGCTACCCACATCGTAGAGCTCTCGGATAGCTTTCCAACGGTATGCTGTGCACCACGTAACTCCTTACGGATCAAAAGTTATGGGCACCGGAGCAACGGATACCTGGCCACAAGCCCCACGCCCTCAGTTTACGGGCCTAGTCTCTAGGTGAAGTGAAGTTGTCCTACCCAAGGTGCAATGGAATTCGGTAATAGAAATGTGATGGACTAGGTTGTCGTCCAATTCGCGTCTCACGACATACGATACGGGACAGAAAAATAGAGCAAAAGAAGAAAAGTGTCCCGAAACGGATGAAAACATTCAATTTTGGGCTCCAAAAATAGGCGCAGTCGAGCAGGCTTGTTGCCGCCATTGTAGAGCTTTCCAACGGTATGTTGTGCGCCGCGTAACTCCTTAAGGATCAAAAGTTACGAGCATCGGAGAGACAGATTCCTGGTCACAAGCCCCACACCCTCAGTCTGCAGGCCCATCCTCTACGTGAAGTGAAATTGTTTAGCCCAGGGTGCCATGGGATTCGGTAATAGAAATGTGATGGATTAGGTTGTCTTCCTTTTCGCGGCTCACAACGTACGATTCGGGACCAAAAAAAAGGGCAAAAGAAGAAAAGTGTACCGAAACTGATGAAAACATTCAATTTTGGGCTATGAAAAGAGGCACAGCCAAGCAAGCTTGCTGCCCACGTCGTAGAGCTCTCGGAGAGATTTTCAACGGTATAATGTTTGCCGCGTAACTCCTTACGGAACAAAAGTAACGGGTACCGGAGCGACGGATTCCTGGTCACAAGCCCCACACCCTCGTTTTGCGGGCCCAGCCTCTACATGAAGTGAAGTTGTCTTGCCCAATGTGCCATGGGATTCGGTAATGGAAATGTTGTGGATTAGGTTGTCGTCCTTTTCGAGGCTCACGAGGTACGATCTGGGACAAAAAAAAGCACAAAGGAAGAAAAGTGTCCTGAAACTAATGAAAATGTTCGATTTTGGTCTCCGAAAATAGGCGCAACTGAGCAGGCTTGCTGCCCACATCGTAGAGCTCTCGTAGGACTTTCCAACGATATGTTGTGCGCCGCGTAACTTCTTACGGATCAAAAGTTACGGGCACTAGAGAGACGGATTCCTAGTCACAAGCCCCACGCCCTCGGTTTACTGGCCCAGCCTCTACGTGAAGTGAAGTTGGCTTGCCCAAGGTGCCATGGGACTCGGTAACAGAAATGTGATGGATTAGGTTGTCGTCCTTTTTGTGACTCACGACGTACGATCCGAGACGGAAAAATAGCGCAAAAGAAGAAAAGTATCCCAAAACTGATGAAAACGTTCAATTTTGGGCTCGAAAAAGTGGGGCAGTCGAGTAGGCTTGCGGTCCACATTGTAGAGCTCTCGGAGAGCTTTCCAACGGTATGCTGTGCACCGCGTAACTCCTTACGGATCAAAAGTTACGGGCACCGAAGCGACGGATTCCTGGTCTAAAGTCCAACGCCCTCGGTTTGTGGGCCCAACTTCTACATGAAATGAAGTTGTCTTGCCCAAGGTGCCATGGGATTCGTTAACAGAAATGTAATGGATTAGGTTGTCGTCCTTTTCGCGGCTCACGACATACGATCCGAGACGAAAAAACAGCGCAAAAGACGAATAGTGTCCCAAAACTTATGAAAACGTTCGATTTTGGAGTCTAAAAATAGGGGCAGCCGAGTAGGCTCGCTGCCCCCGTCGTAGAGCTCTTGGAGAGCTTTCCAACGGTATGCTGTGCGCCGCGTAACTCCTTACGGATCAAAAGTTACGGATACCGGAGCGACTGATTCCTGGTCACAAGCCCCACGCCCTCGATTTACGGGCCCAGCCTCTACATGAACTGAAGTTGTCTTGCCCAAGGTGCCATGGGATTCCCTAAGATAAATGTGATGGATTAGGCTGTCGTCCTTTTTGCGGCTCACGACGTACGATCTGGGACCGAAAAACAGCGCAAAAGAAGAAAAGTGACCCGAATCTTATGAAAACATTCGATTTTGGACTTTGAAAACAGTCGTAGTTGAGCAGGCTTGCTTCCCTCGTTGTAAAGCTCTCGGAGAGCTTTCCAACGGTATGCTTTGGGCCGCGTAACTCCTTACGGATCAAAAGTTATGGGCACAAGAGCGACGGATACTTGGTCACAAGCCCCAAGCCCTCGGTTTGTTGGCCCAGCCTCTACGTGAAGTGAAGTTGTCTTGCCCAAGATGTCATAGGATTCGGTAATAGAAATATGATGGATTTGGTAGTTGTCCTTTTTGCGGCTTACTACGTACGATACGGGTCGAAAAAACAGCGAAAAGGAAGAAATGAGTCCCAAAACTGATGAAAACGTTCGATTTTGGCATCTGAAAACAGTCGCAGCCGAGCAAGCTTGCAGGCCATGTCGTAGAGCTTTCTAACGGTATGCTATGCGCCGTGTAACTCCTTACGAATCAAAAGTTACGGACACCGGAGCGATGGATTCCTGGTCACAAGCCCCACGCCCTCGGTTTGCGAGCCCAGCCTCTACATGAAGTGAAGTTGTCTTGCCCAAGGTGCCATGGGATTCGGTAATAGAGTTGTGATGGATTAGGTTGTCGTTCCTTTCGCGGCTCTCGGCGTACGATCCGGGACGAAAAAATAGTGCAAAAGACGAAAAGTGTCCGGAATCTTATGAAAACGTTCGATTTTGGACTCTGAAAACAGGCGCAACTGAGTAGGCTTGCTGCCCCCATCGTATAGCTCTCGGAGAGCTTTCCAACGGTATGCTGTACGTCGCGTAACTCCTTACGGATCAAAAGTTACGGACACCGGAGCGACGGATTCCTGGTCACAAGCCCTACGCCCTCGGTTTACGGGCCCAGCCTCTACGTGAACTGAAGTTGTCTTGCCCAAGGTGCCATGGGATTCCTTAACATAAATTTGATGGATTAGGTTGTCGTCCTTTTTGCGGCTCACGACGTACGATCCGGGATCGAAAAACAGCGCAAAAGAAGAAAAGTGACCCGAATCTTATGAAAACGTTCGATTTTGGACTTCGAAAATAGGCACTGCTAAGCAGGCTTGCTGCCCCCGTTGTAGAGCTCTTAGAGAGCTTTTCAACGGTGTGTTGTGCACCGCATAACTCTTTACGGATCAAAAGTTATTGGCACCGGAGCGACGGATACTTGGTCACAAGCCCCAAGCCCTCGGTTTGTTGGCCCAGCCTCTACGTGATGTGAAGTTGTCTTGTCCAATGTGCCATAGGATTCAGTAATAGAAATGTGATGAATTAGATTGTCGTCTTTTTCGCGGCTCATTACGTACGATACGAGCCGAAAAAATAGCACAAAAGAAGATACGAGTCCTAAAACTGATGAAAACGTTCGATTTTGGGCTCCGAAAATAGGCGCAGGCGAGTTGGCTTGCTACCTCCGTCGTAGATCTCTCGGAGAGCTTTCCAACGGTATGTTGAACGCCGCGTAACTCCTTACGTATCAAAAGTTATGGGCACCGGAGCGACGGATACCTAGTCACAAGCCCTACGCCCTCAGTTTGTGGGCCCAGCCTCTACGTGAAGTGCAGTTGTCTTGCCCAAGGTGCCGTGGGATTCGGTAATAGAAATGTGATGGATTAGATTGTCGTCCTTTTCGCGGCTCAAGACGTACGATCCGGGACGGAAAAAACTGCGCAAAAGAAGAAAAGTATCCTGAAACTGTTGAAAACATTTGATTTTGGGCTTTGAAAAAGGGCGCAGCCCAACATGATTGTTGCCCACGTCGTAGAGCTTTCCAACAGCATGCTGTTCGCCGCGTAATTCCTTACGGATCAAAAGTTATGGGCAACAGAGCGAAGGATACCTGGTTACAAGCACCACGCCCTCGGTTTGCTGGCGCAGCCTCTATGTGAAGTGAAGTTGTCTTGGCCAAGGTGTCGTGGGATTCGGTAATAGAAATGTGATGGATTAGGTTGTCGTCCTTTTCACGACTCACGACGTACGATCCGAGACGGAAAAACATTGCAAAAGAAGAAAAGTGTCCCGAAACTGATGAAAACGTTTGATTTTGGACTCCGAAAAGTGATACAGTCGAGCAGACTTGCTGCCGACGTCGTAGAGCTCTCGGAGAACTTTTCAATGGTATGCTGTGCACCGCGTAACTCCTTACGGATCAAAAGTTATGGGCACCGGAGAGACGGATTCCTAGTCACAAGCCCTAAGCCCTCGGTTTGCGGGCCCATCCTCTACGTGAAGTAAAATTGTCTTGCGCAAGGTGCCATGGGATTCGGTAATAGAAATGTGATGGATTAGGTTGTCGTCCTTTTCGCGGCTCACAACGTACGATCCGGGAAGAAAAAAAAGCACAAAAGAAGAAAAGTGTCACGAAACTGATGAAAACGTTCAATTTTGGGATCTGAAAAGAGGCACAGCCAAGCAAGCTTGCTGCCCACATTGTAGAGCTCTCGGAGAGCTTTCCAACTGTCATGCCCCAACCCGACCTATAAAGGTTAGACTAGGGTGTGATCTAAACATTCAAGTCATATCATGTACATAATCGTTCATGAAAGTTAACACTTAACGTTTTAGCCTAAACTCCACAAATTATCCGGAAAACCGGCAGCATAACGGCTGTAATTGGGCTCCTTAGTTTGACCTAATTTTCTAAAGGTCTCAAAACTTTCAATCTCAAATTCATTTCCAACTAAGATTACTATTTATCATCAATTGAAATGCCTACTAGTTGTCTCGAAGTCTCGTTTGATTAACAACCTAGCATGATAACTGTGTCTCGTTTGTTTGTTAATCCTTGTTACAAAAGCACCTGTTGACCTTAGCTTAACAATGACTACCTGCTTAAGATTAGATAGATTCATTTTACTTAATCCTTACATGATACTTCATAACCCTATGATAGATACTAGCCAGTAGCGATAGCAAAAATGATCATAAGAGTATCTATCTAGTTATGATCAGTACAAGCCAAAATTAGACCCCAAATTACAACGGGGGTCATTTACAATACAATAACAAGCAACATAAGAAATAGCCTTCAAGCAACATATCGTTCACAAAATGGCCATAGTCAAGTAAGACACGTAGGGCAAGCAATCATTCTAAGGAATCATCATTAGGCACGTTGTTCTCGAGTACATGTTCCTGGTCTTCTTCACCTGAGATGATAAAAGAGGGTGAGTCCTTATGAACTCAGCGAGGGGGAACGAGAAATAAGTTTTGAAACTCATTTTCCGGTTCAACTTATGAAAGCCCTTTGCAAGCATGACATATATCACAAGTAAGTACATAATGTAATGTAAAAGTAAAAGAACACAATTACCCGTCTTTCCTCCCCGAGGTCCTCTAGGGACCAAGCGAGAGTACTTATACACATAGTGAAAAGGATACTGTAAGGTTTTGCTCTTAGTTCATTTCCAGTATCAGTTGTTGCGGCCGACTTCAAATCATCCCCTTATCACGCCAAATGGGTGTACTCCGGATGTGAGGCCTGGCCTCGATTTGAGTGCGATACCTCGTTTCGTGTGCCCTAACCTAGATTTGCGTGCCTTAACCTAGATCTAAGAATCGTGTCTCGTTTTGTGTGCCTTGTATTGAATTACATGCATTCATTTAGGGTTGCGTGTATTTACTTAGAAAATGTGTATTCGTCTCGTAGTTCGTGCCTTACCTCGTAGTGCATGCCCTAAACCTAGGAAAGAGTGCCCTCATGCTAATCAAGAAAGCATCTTACGCGAAGCACTAGGTCATTAATTAATCCTACAAATCCCACTTACTAATATTAAATTACTAATTCAACCCACTAGAAGATAAAATCTCACAAAAAGCTAGACATTCCTTATTCTTTATTCTTTATTCTTTGCATATCCCAAACACACAATTAATTAATGCTCAAAAGATTACAAAGATTCAGATTTTGCACACCCTTGGCCGACCACTAGGAGCCATTGTCCATGCATTTTAATTTCAAATCTTATTCCCAAACATTCTTAGACAACTTATGACACAAATGCATAAAAAATTAGCTCAAACCCTTCTCAAAGCTCTAATTCTCGACGCAAAGCTCCTTGCCCATGCTAGCTGATTCAAAAATCATGCTTCTTGAAGACACAAATCTGAAATTTGTATGCCCAAGGCCGACACATGCTTCATCATTTGCAAGGCTTTCATTTTTCTTTCATTTCACTCATTTTCCTCTCATTCTTCTCTCTCCCTTTCATTCTTCTCTCTCTCTCTCTCGGCCCTAGCTGAATATTGTAGACTCTATAGCTCATCTTCATCAGTCCATGGTTCATCAAGGCAAGCAAGAAGCTAGGGAGCTCGATTAAGCAAGCTAGGTTTCAAGAAGCACACATGCAAGCTCTTTGAACCTCCATTTCGGCTTAGGTGAGTTTGCTAGCTTCCATTTCTTTTCTTCTTGTTCTAACCACATGCATATACTAAGAACTTGGTCACTAAGCTAGAAAAAATAGAGAAAATCGAGTGGTGTCTCGGCTAAGCAAGGAAGAAGATCAACTTTGTGCTTCACCAAGAGTCTTGTGCATCTTCTTGTTGTTTTGCTAAGGTGAGGGCTAAAACTTCTTGAAAATCTTTCAAAAAACCCACATGCATGCTCTTAAATGTTTATCTTTGCTTCTGTACTTGAGATATATGTGTGTTCATAAGCTCTTACAACCATGCATGGCAAGATTTTAGGCTAGAATGTGATGATAGATGAAATCGTGCATGTGACAGCTTTCTGTCTTGTTGGTACGAGGTGATTTTGGCTAGGTAAATGATGTTGAAAATGCGTGAAAATTGGTAGGTGACTAGTTTTGCCAGTTCGGAACATTTTTTACAGAAATAGGCCAAAGCTAATTTTGACTATAAGGTCCTCAAAATGGAAAATCATTAAAATATGTCCAAATCTGGAAAGTCTGGAAAAATGAAGCAGGTTTTGGCAGATTCACTGACCTTGTGGAACGAACCAGTTTTTACTTAGTAAATGATATCCAAAATGCATGAAATTTGGTGGACTGCTATATTTTTCAGTTCTGGACATTTTTGTAAGAAATAGACTAAGGCTAAATCTGATCCTAAGGCCCTCAAAAATGACAAGTATTGAAATGTGTGCATATTTGGACAGTTTTGTGCAGTCTCACTGTTTTGGCTATAACTATTGAACCCGAACTACAAATGATGTGAGGTTTGTTTCTGAATTTAGTTCACTTATTAAGATTTAATTTGACATCTTATTCACTGGAATTGGAGATTTTTTTCTTGTCGTAATGATTGTGAGAACACGGCCCATTGCAGTGAGGGTTTCACTTAGTGATAAGCTTAGAAAAATTATTGTAGCTTCTCTTGTTGTGTTAAATGCTTGGGATTGTGGCATTGGGATGTTTTGTGGACTGTTTTGTATACTTGAGGGTGTTTGAATTAATCGATGCATGGCTTGAGTTTGATTTTGAGATGACTTGGGGCTTAATCGCACGGGTAAGCACGAATTGGAACCCTAGTAACTAGGTGAATTTGCTAAGTGTTGATCCTTTGGATGTTGTGTTGGATTATGTGTTTAGTAGGCTGCCTGTAGTTGCCCTTGTAGCCCTAAATACAATTTCGATGATTTCATATTGATAAGTAGGCTTTTCTTGCACCCGGTCCCACGTAGATGTCGTTGTATGTTGAATAATCTTGTTATTTGATTACGTGAACTTTGAAATGAGTTATATGACTTGATTTATGTGCATTACATGGCTACCCGTTTAATGTTCATATAACTCCATGTGCCTTTCAAGTGAAATTACTTGTCTTATCGTGTTTCGCTCGTTTACTTGTCAATGTGCAATTTTATGACTGCTCGGAGGCAACCTACTTTGTTGTCCTCCTAATGTGATATATTAAATGTCATAAATGTGCATTGCATACAAGGTTGCAACCTTTCATTCTGGCGTGGTAGCGTTCACGCACACCGGGCGGCATCGGGCTTGCCGGTGCAACCATGACTACCATTGTCCAATTCCCTCTCTCGCTTGGGGGCTAGACTTCCTCGGAGAGTTGGGTCGTAGGATTTCGGGGTACATCCGGAGTACACCCATTTGGCGTGATAAGGGGATGATTTGAAGTCGGCCGCAACAACTGATACTGGAAATGAACTGAGAGCAAAAGCTCACCGTATCCTTTTCACTATGTGTATAAGTACTCTCATTTGGTTCCTAGAGGACCTCGGGGAGGAAAGACAGGTAATTGTGTTCCTTTACATTTATATTATTGTTATGTACTTATTTGTGATATATTCATGCTTGCAAAAAGGGTTTTCATAAGTTGAACCAGAAAATGAGTTTCAAAACTTAATTCTCGTTCTCCCTCGCTGAGTTCATAAGGACTCACCCTCTTTTATCATCTCAGGTGAAGAAGATCAAGAACAGGTACACAAGGATGATGTACCTAATGATGATTCCTTGGAATGATTGCTTGTCCTATGTGCTTTGCTTGATTATGGCCATTGTGAACACTATGCTGCTTGATGACTATTTCTTTTCATATTGCTTGATGTTTGTAATGTAAAAGACCCCCGTTGTAATTTGGGGTCTAATTTTGGCTTGTATTGATAATAACTAGACAGACACTACTATGGTCGTTTTGCTATCGTTACTGGTTAGTATCTATCATACGATTATGAAGTATCAGGTAAGAACTAAGTAAAATGAACCTATCCAATCTTAAGCAGGTACCCATTGTTAAGCTAAGATCAACAGGTGCTTTTGTAACGAGGATTAATAAACAAACGAGACATAGTATCATGCTAGGTTATTAATCAAACGAGACATCGAATAACTAATAGGCGTTTCAATTGATGGTAAATAGTAATCTTAGTTGGAAATAAAATTTGAGGCGTTTAGAGAACTAGGTCAAACTAAAGAGACCAATTACAGCCGTTATGCTGTTGGTTTTTCGGAAAAATTGTGGAGTCTAGGCTAAACGTCAAGTGTTAAACTTTTATTAACGACTAAGTACGAGACATGGCTTGAATGTTTAGTTCAAACCCTACTCTAACCTTTATAGGCCGGGTTGGGGCGTGACACTACGTGAAGCGAAGTTGTCTTGCCCAAGGTGCCTTGGGATTCGATAATAGAATTGTGATGGATTAGGTTGTCGTTCTTTTCGTGGCTCACGACGTACAATCCAGGGGGAAAAAACAACGCAAAAGAAGAAAAGTGTCCCGAAACTGATGAAAACATTCGATTTTGGGCTGTGCAAATAAGCGAAGCCGAGTAGGCTTGCTACACCCGTCATAGAGATCTCGTAGAGTTTTCCAACGGTACGCTGTGCGCCCCGTAACTCCTTACGGATCAAAAGTTATGGGCACCGGATCGACGGATACCTGGTCACAAGCCCCACGCCCTCGATTTGTTGGCCTAGCCTCTACATGAAGTGAAGTTGTCTTGCCTAAGATGCCGTGGGATTCGGTAATAGAACTGTGATGGATTACGTTATCGTCTTTGTCACGGCTCATGACGTACGATTCGGGACAAAAAAATAGCGCAAAAGAAGAAAAGTATCCCAAAACTGATGAAAACGTTCAAGTTTGGGATCCGAAAAGGGGTGCAGCCGAGCAGGATTGCTACCCACATCGTAGAGCTCTCAGGGAGCTTTCCAACGGTATGTTGTGTGCCACGTAACTTCTTACGGATCAAAAGTTATGGGCACCGGAGCGACGGATACCTGGTCACAAACCCCACGCCCTCGGTTTGCGGGCCGAGCTTCTAGTGAAGTCAAGTTGAATTGCCCAAGGTGTCGTGGGATTCGGTAATAGAAATGTGATGGATTAGGTGGTCGTCTTTTTCGCGGCTCACAACGTACGTTCTAGGACGGAAAAATAATGCAAAAGAAGAAAAGTATCCCGAAACTGATGAAAATGTTCAATTTTGGGCTTCAAAAATAGGCCGAGCAAAGCAGTCTTGTTTCCCACATCGTAGAGCTCTCGGAGAGCTTTCCAACGGTATGATGTGCGCCACGTAACCCCTTACGGATCAAAAGTTATAGGCACCGGAGCGACGGATTCCTGGTCAAAAGCCCCACGCCTTCTGTTTGCGAGCCCAGCCTCTATGTGAAGTGAAGTTGTCTTGCCCAAGGTGCCATGGGATTCAGTAAAAGAAATGTGATAGATTAGGTTGTCGTTCTTTTCGCGGCTCACGACGTACGATATGGTAAGGAAAAACAGCGCAAAAGAAGAAAAGTATACCAAAATTGATGAAAACGTTCGATTTTGGGCTCCGTAAATAAGCGCGGCCAAGCAAGCTAGCTGCCCTCGTCGTAGTGCTCTCGGATAGCTTTCCAACGGTATGTTCTGCGCCGCGTAACTCCTTACGGATCAAAAGTTATGGGCACCAGAGGGATGGATACCTCGTCACAAGCCCCATGCCCTCGGTTTGTGGGCCTAGCCTCTACGTGAAGTGAAGTTGTCTTGCCTAAGGTGCCGTGGGATTCGGTAATTGAAATGTGATAGATTAGGTTGTCGTCCTTTTCACAGCTCACGACGTACGATCTGGGACGGAAAAAAAGAGCAAAAAAATAAAAATATCTCGAAACTGATGAAAACGTTCGATTTTGGGCTTCGAAAAGATCGTAGAGCTCTTGTAGAGCTTTTCAACGGTATGCTGCGCGCCGCATAAATCCATACGGATCAAAAGTTATGGGTACCGGAGCGACGGATACCTGGTCATAACCCCACACCCTCGGTTTGCTGGCCCAGTCTCTATGTGAAATCAAGTTGTCTTGCCTAAGGTGCCATGGGATTCGGTAATCGAAATGTGCTAGATTTCGTTGTCGTCATTTTTGCGGCTCTCGACGTATGATCCGGGATGGAAAAATAGCACAAAAGAAGAAAAGTATCCCGAAACTGATGAAAACATTCAATTTTGAGCTCCGAAAATAGGCGCAGCTGAGCATGTTTGCTGCCCCAATCATAGAGCTCTCGGAGAGCTTCCCAACGGTATATTGTGCGCCGTGTAACTCCTTACGGATAAAAAGTTATGGGCACCGGAGCGACGGATACTTGGTCACAAGCCCCACGCCCTCGGTTTGCTGGCCCAGCCAATACGTCAAGTGAAGTTGTCTTGCCCAAGGTGCCATGGGATTCGGTAATAGAAATGTGATGGATTAGGTTATCATCATTTTCACGGCTAACGACGTACAATACGGGACAGAAAAACAGTGCAAAAGAAGAAAAGTATCTCGAAACTGATGAAAACGTTTAATTTTGGACTCCAAAAAGAGGCTTAGCCGAGCAGGCTTATTGCCCACGTCGTAGAGCTCTCGGAGAGCTTTCCAACGGTATGTTGTGTGCCGCGTAACTCCTTACGGATCAAAAGTTATGGGCTTCGGAGCAACGTATACCTGGTCACAAGCCCCACGCCCTCGGTTTGCGGGCCCAGCCTCTACGTGAAGTGAAGTTGTCTTGCCCAAGGTGCCATGAGATTCGGTAATAGAAATGTGATGGATTAGGTTGTCGTCTTTGTTGCGGCTCACGACGTACAATCCGGGACGGAAAAACAGCGCAAAAGAAGAAAAGTATCCCGAAACTGATGAAAATATTCGATTTTGGGCTCTGAAAAAAGGCGCAACCGAGCAGGATTGCTGCCCACGTCATACAGCTCTCAGGGAGCTTTCCAACGGTAAGTTGTGTGCCGCGTAACTCCATATGGATCAAAAGTTATCGGCACTAGAGCGACGGATACCTGGTTACAAGCCCCACGCCCTCGGTTTGCGGGCCCAGCTTCTACGTGAAGTCAAGTTGTCTGGCCCAAGGTGCCGTGGGATTCGGTAATAGAAATGTGATGGATTAGGTTGTCGTCTTTTTTGCGGCTCACAACGTACGTTCCAGGACGGAAAAACAATGCAGAAGAAGAAAAGTGGCCTGAAACTGATGAAAATGATCGATTTTGGGCTCCAAAAATAGGCCTAGCAAAGCAGTCTTGTTTCCCACATCGTAGAGCTCTTGGAGAGCTTTCCAACGGTATGCTGTGCGCCGCGTAACTCCTTACGGATCAAAAGTTACGAGCACTGGAGCAACGGATTCCTGGTCACAAGCCCCACGCCTTCGGTTTGCAAGCCCAGCCTCTACGTGAAGTGAAGTTGTCTTGCCCAAGGTGCCATGGGATTCGGTAAAAGAAATGTGATGGATTAGGTTGTCATCCTTTTCGCGGCTCACGACATACGATCCGGTACAAAAAAACAGCGCAAAAGAAGAAAAGTATCCTGAAACTGATGAAAACATTCGATTTTGGGCTCCGAAAATAGGCGCGGCCAAGCAAGCTAGCTGCCCTCGTCGTAGTACTCTCGGAGAGCTTTCCAACGGTATGCTGTGCGCCGCGTAACTCCTTACGGATCAAAAGTTATGGGCACCAGAGGGACGGATACCTGGTCACAAGCCCCACGCCCTCGGTTTGTGGGCCCAGCCTCTACGTGAAGTCAAGTTGTCTTGCCTAAGGTGCCGTGGGATTCGGTAATAGAAATGCGATGGATTAGGTTGTCGTCCTTTTTGAGGTTCACGACGTACAATCCGGGACGGAAAAACAGTGCAAAAGAAGAAAAGTGTCCCAAAACTAATTAAACGTTCGATTTTGGGGTCCGAAAAGAGGTGCAGCCAAGTAGACTTGCTGCCCATGTTGTAGAGCTTTCGGAGAGCTTTCCGACAGTATGCTATGTGTCACGCCCCAACCCGACCTATAAAGGTTAGACTAGGGTGTGATCTAAACATTCAAGTCATATCACGTACATAATCGTTCATGAAAGTTAACACTTAACGTTTTACCCTAAACTCCACAAATACTCAGGAAAACCGGCAGCATAACGGCTGTAATTGGGCTCCTTAGTTTGACCTAATTTTCTAAAGGCCTCAAAACTTTCAATCTCAAATTCATTTTCAACTAAGATTACTATTTATCATCAATTGAAATGCCTATTAGTTGTCTCGAAGTCTCGTTTGATTAACAGCCTAGCATGATAACTATGTCTTGTTTGTTTGTTAATCCTTGTTACAAAAGTACCTGTTGACCTCAGCTTAACAATGAGTACCTGCTTAAGATTGGATAGATTCATTTTACTTAATCCTTACATGATACTTCATAACCCTATGATAGATACTAGCCAGTAGCGATAGCAAAAACGACCATAAGAGTATCTATCTAGTTATGATCAGTACAAGCCAAAATTAGACCCCAAATTACAACGGGGGTCATTTACAATACAATAACAAGCAACATAAGAAATAGTCTTCAAGCAACATATCATTCACAAAATGGCCATAGTCAAGTAAGGCATGTAGGGCAAGCAATCATTCTAAGGAATCATCATTAGGCACGTTGTCCTCGAGTACCTGTTCCTGATCTTCTTCACCTGAGATGATAAAAGAGGGTGAGTCTTTATGAACTCAGCGAGGGGGAATGAAAAATAAGTTTTGAAACTCATTTTCCGGTTCAACTTATGAAAGCCCTTTGCAAGCATGACATATATCACAAGTAAGTACATAATGTAATGTAAAAGTAAAAGAACACAATTACCCGTCTTTCCTTCCCGAGGTCCTCTAGGGACCAAGTGAGAGTACTTATACACATAGTGAAAATGATATGGTGAGCTTTTGCTCTCAGTTCATTTCCAGTATCAGTTGTTACGACCGACTTCAAATCATCCCCTTATCACGCCAAATGGGTGTAATCTGGATGTACCCCGAAATTCTATGACCCAACTCTCCGAGGAAGTCTAGCCCCCAAGTGAGAGAGGGAATTGGAAAATGGTAGTCACGGTTGCACCGGCATGCCCGATGCCGCCCGGTGTGCGTCAACGCTACCACACCAGAATGAAAGGTTGCAACCTTGTATGCAACGCACATTTATGACATTTAATATATCACATTAGGAGGACAACAAAGTAGGTTGCCTCCGAGCAGTCATAAAATTGCACATTGACAAGTAAACACGCGAGGCACAATATGACAGGTAATTTCACTTGTAAAGCACATGGAGTTATATGAGTATTAAACAGGCAGCCATGTAACACATGTAAATCAAGTCATATAACTCATTTCAAAGTTCACGTAATCAAATAATAAGGTCATAGAACATGCAACGACGTTTACGTGGGACCGGGTGCGAGAAAGGTCTACTTGTCAACATGTAATCATCAGGATCACATTTAGGGCTATAAGGGCAACTACGGGCAGCCTACTAATCACAGAATTAAACACGATATCAATAGGATCAACACTTAGTGAGTTTTTCCTAGTCACTAGGGTTTTAATTCATACTTACCCGTGCGATTAAGCCACAAGTGATCACTTAATTAAACTCAAGCCATGCATCGATTAATTAAACATCCTCAATCATTCAAACAGTCCACACAACATCCAAGTGCCACAATCCCAAACATTTAATACAACAAGAGAAGTTACAATAATTTTCATAGCATATCACTAGATGAAACCCTCACTGCAATGGACTGTTTTCTCACAATAATTGAGACAAGAAAACAATCTCCAATTCCAGTGAACAAGATGTCAAATTAAATCTTAAGGAGTAAACTAAATTCAGAAACAAACCTTGCATCATTTGGAGTTCGGGTTCAAGAGTTATAGCCAAAACCCTGAGACTACGCAAAACTGTCCAGATTTGCACACATTTTAATACTTGTCGTTTTTGAGGACCTTAGGATCAGATTTAGCCTTAGTCTATTTCTGACAAAAATGTTCAGAACTGAAAAATATATAAGCATACTGAATTTCATGCATTTTGGATATCATTTACTAACTCAAAACAGGTTCGTTCTACAATGATAGTGAATCTGCCAAAACCTGCTTCATTTTTCCAGATTTTCCAGATTTGGACATATTTTTTTATTTTTCCATTTTGAGGACCTTAGAGTAAAAATTGTCTTTGGCCTATTTCTACAAAAAATTCTCAGAACTGGCAAAATAGTCACCTACCAATTTTCACGCATTTTCAACATCATTTACCTGGTCAAAATCACTTCGTTCCAACAGAACAGAAAGCTGCCAAATACGTGATTTCACCTATCTTCACATTCTAGCCAAATATCTTGCCATGCATGTTTACCAAAGCTTATGTACACACATATATCACAAGTAGAGAGGTAAAAATAGACATTTAAGGGCATATATGTGGTTTTTGAAAGCTTCTCAAGGAGTTTTAGCCCTCACCTTAGCAAGACAACAAGAAGATGCACATGACTCTTGATGATGTACAAGGTTGACTCTTCTCCTTGCTTAGCCGAGAGACAACTTGAGATTTCTCTAGTTCCTAGCTTAGTAACCATGTTCTTAGTATAGTAACCATGTTCTTAGTATGTGCAAGTAGCTAGAACAAAAGAAAATGAAATGGAAGCTAACAAACTTACCTAAGCCAAAATGAATGTGCTATGAGCTTGCATGTGCGACTTTTGCATTCTAGCTTTGCTTGGTCGAGCTCCTAAGTAGCTTGCATGACTTGATGAACCATTGAGTGATGAACTTAAACTATGGAGTGTAGAATTTCAGCTAGGGCCGAGAGAGAGAGAGGAGAAATGAGAGAGTGAGAGAAGAATGAGGGAAAGAAAGAAAGAATGAAAGAAAAATGAAAAGCATTGAAGGATTTGAGGCATGTGTCGGCCTAGGGCTTGCAAAATTCAGAATTTGTGTCTTCAAGGAGCATATTTGAATCACCTAGCATGGGTATGGAGTGTGTGTCGAGATTGTTGTGCTTTGGGTAGGGTTTTGAGCCAATTTTTTTTGCTTTGTTTTGTGTCATAACATGTCATAGAATGTCTAGGTATAGATTTTGAAATTGAAATGCATGCACAAAGGCTCCATGTGGTCGGCCAAGCTTGTGTTCAAATCTGAATTTTTTGTCTTGTTTGAGCATTATTTAATTGAGCGCTTGGAATATGCAAAAGAATAAAGAATAAAGAATAAGAATGTCTAGCTTTTGGTGCAATTTCGTCTTCTAGTGCATTGACTTAACATTTTAATATTAGTTAGTGGAGTTTGTAGGATTAATTAATTATCTAGTGCTTCATGTAAGATGCTTTCTTGATTAACGTGTGGGCACATTTTTCTAAGTCTAGTGCACGTACTACGAGGTGAATGCACGTTTCCCAAGTAATTGCACTCAATCCTAAATGTATGCACGTAATTCAATGCAAGGCACACAGAACGAAACACGACTCTTAAACCTAGGTCAAGGCTCGCAAATCTAGGTTAGGGCACACGAAATGAGGTATCGCATGCAAATCGAGGTCGGGCCTCACACTGTGCGCCGCGTAAATCCTTACGGATCGAAAGTTACGGGCATTGAATCGACGAATTCCTGGTCACAAGTCCCACGCCTTTGGTTTGCGGGCCTAGTGTCATCGTGTACGTTTTAGCAAAGTCGTCAGTCTCATTGGGCCAAAACGTGCATTCTGTCTCACCAACCTCTACGTGAAGTGAAGTTGTCTTGCCCAAGGTGCCGTCGGATTCGGTAAAAGAAATGTAATGGATTAAGTTGTCGTCCTTTTCGAGACTCACGACGTACGATCCGGCACGGAAAAACAGCGCTAAAGAAAAAAATATCCTGAAACTGATGAAAACGTTTGATTTTGGGCTCTGAAAATAGGCGAACCTGAGCAGCCTTGCTGCACCCATCATAGAGCTCTCGGAGAACTTTTCAACGGTATGTTGTGAGCCGTGTAACTCCTTACAGATCAAAAGTTATGGGCACCGGAGTGACGGATACCTGGTCACATGCCCCACGCCCTCAGTTTGCGTGCCCAACCTCTACGTTAAGTAAAGTTGTCTTGCCCAAGGTGCTGTGGGATTCGGTAATAGAAATTTGATGGATTAGGGTTGTCGTCCTTTTCGCGGCTCACGACGTCCAATCCGGGACAGAAAAACAACGCAAAAGAAGAAAAGTATCCCAAAACTGATGAAAATATTTGATTATGGGAACCAAAAATAGGCGCAGCCAAGCAGGCTTGCTGCCCACGTTGTAGAGCTCTCGTAGAGTTTTCCAACGGTATATTGTGCGCCGCGTAACTCCTTAAGGATCAAAAGTTATGGGCACCGGAGCGACGGATACCTGGTCACAAGCCCCACGCCCTCGGTTTGCTAGCCCAGCCTCTATGTGAAGTGAAGTTGTCTTGCCCAAGGTGCCGTGGGATTCGGTAATAGAAATGTGATGGATTAGGTTGTCGTCCTTTTCACGGCTCACGACGTACGATCCGTGACGGAAAAATAATGCAAAAGAAGAAAAGTGTCCCGAAATTGATGAAAATGTTTGATTTTGGGCTCTGAAAATAGGCGCAGCCGAGCAAGTTTGTTGCCCACGTCGTAGAGCTCCCGGAGAGCTTTCCAACAGTATGATGTGCGCCGCGTAACTCCTTATGGATCAAAAGTTACGGATACCGGAGCGACGGATTCCTGGTCACAAGCCCCACGCCCTCGGTTTGCGGGTCCAACCTCTATTTGAAGTGAAGTTGTCTTGCCCAAGGTGCCGTGCGATTCAATAATAGAAATGTGATGGATTAGGTTGTTGTCCTTTTTGCTGCTCATGATGTACGATCCGGGACGGAAAAACAGCGCAAAAGAAGAAAAGTATCCCAAAACTGATGAAAACGTTCAATTTTGGGCTCCAAAAAGAGGTACAGCTGAGGAGGCTTGCTGCCCAAGTCGTAGAGCTCTCGAAGAGCTTTCCAACGGTATGCTATGAGCCGCGTAACTCCTTATGAATGAAAAGTTACGGGCACCAGAGCAACGGATTCCTAGTTATAATCCCCACGTCCTCGGTTTGCTGGCCCAGTGTCTACGTGAAGTGAAGTTGTCTTGCCCAAGGTGCTGTGCTATTCTGTAATAGAAATGTGATGGATTAGGTTGTCATCCTTTTCGTGGCTCATGACGTACTATCCGGGATGGAAAAACATCGCAAAAGAAGAAAAGTGTCCCAAAACTTATGAAAATATTCAATTTTGGGCTCCGAAAAGGGGTACAGCTGAGCAAGCTTGCTGCCCACCTCGGAGAGCTCTCGGAGAGCTTTCCAACGGTATGCTGTGCGCCGCGTAACTCCTTACGGATCAAAAGTTACGGGCACCGGAGCGACAGATTCCTGGTCACAATTCCCACACCCTCGGTTTGCTGGCCCAGCCTCTACGTGAAGTGAAGTTGTCTTGCCCAAGGTGCCGTGGGATTCGCTAATAGAAATGTGATGGATTAGGTTGTCGTCCTTTTCGCGGCTCACGACGTACGATCCAGGACGAAAAAATAGCGAAAAAGAAGAAAAGTATCTCAAAACTAATGAAAATGTTTGATTTTGGATTCCGAAAACAATCGCAGCCGAGCAGGCTTGCTGCCCTCGTCGTAGAGCTCTCAGAGTGCTTTCCAACGGTATGTTATGTGTCACGCCCCAACCAGACCTATAGAGGTTAGACTAGAGAGTGATCTAAACATTCAAGTCATTTCACGTACTTAATCGTTCATGAAGGTTTAACACTTAACGTTTTAGCCTAAACTCCACAAATTCTTCGGAAAACCGGCAGCATAACGGCTGTAATTGGGCTCTTTAGTTTGACCTAGTTTTCTAAAGGCCTCAAAACTTTCAATCTCAAATTCATTTCCAACTAAGATTATTATTTATCACCAATTGAAACGCCTACTAGTTATCTCGAAGTATCGTTTGATTAACAACCTAGCATGATAACTCTGCCTCATTTGTTTGTTAATCCTTGTTACAAAAGTAACTGTTGATCTTAGCCTACCAATGAGTACCTGCTTGAGATTAGATATATTCATTTTACTTAATCCTTTACCTAATACTTCATAAGCCTGTGATAGATACTAGCAGTAGCGATAGCAAAAATGACCATAAGAGTGTCTATCTAGTTATGATCAGTACAAGCCAAAATTAGATTCCAAATTACAACGGGGGTCATTTACAATACAACAGCAAGCAACATAAGAAATAGTCTTCAAGCAACACATCGTTCACAAAATGGCCATAGTCAAGTAAGGCACGTAGGGCAAGCAATCATTCCGAAGAATCATCAATAGGCACGTTGTCCTCGGGTACTTGTTCCTAGTCTTCTTCACCTGAGATGATAAAAGAGGGTGAGTCCTTATGAACTCAGCGAGGGGGAACGAGAAATAAGTTTTGAAACTCTTTTTCCGATTCAACTTATGAAAACTCTTTTTGCAAGCATGACATATATCACAAGTAAGTACATAATGTAATGTAAGAGTAAAGGAATACAATTACCCGTCTTTCTTCCCCGAGGTCCTCTAGGAATCAAGCGAGAGTACTTATACACATAGTGAAAAGGATACGGTGAGCTTTTGCTCTCAGTTCATTTCCAGTATCAGTTGTTGCGGCCGACTTCAAATCATCCCCTTATCACGCCAAATGGGTGTACTCCGGATGTACCCCGAAATCCTACGTCCCAACTCTTTGAGGAAGTCTAGCCCCCAAGCGAGAGAGGGAATTGGACAATGGTAGTTACGGTTGCACCGGCAAGCCCGATGCCGCCCGGTGTGCGTGACCGCTACCACGCCAGAATGAAAGGTTGCAACCTTTTATGCAATGCACATTTATGACATTTAATTTATCACATTAGGAGGACAACAAAGTAGGTTGCCTCCGAACAGTCATAAGATTGCACATTGACAAGTAAACACGCGAGGCACGATATGACAGGTAATTTCACTCGTAAAGCACATGGAGTTATATGAATATTAAATGAGCAGCCATGTAACGCATGTAAATCAAGTCATATAACTCATTTCGAAGTTCACGTAACCAAATAATAAGGTCATACAACATGCAACGACGTTTACGTGGGACCGGGTCCAAGAAAGGTCTACTTGTCAATATGTAATCATCGGAATCACATTTAGGGCTATAAGGGCAACTACGGACAGCCTACTAATCACATAATTAAACACGATATCCATAGGATCAACACTTAGCGAGTTTTCCTAGTCGTTAGGGTTTCAATTCATGCTCACCCGTGCGATTAAGCCCCAAGTTGTCACGTAATTAAACTCAAGCCATGCATCGATTAATTAAAACACCCTCAAGCATTCAAAACAGTCCACACAACATCCAAATGCCACAATCCCATGCATTTAATACAACAAGGGAAGTTACAATAATTTTCAAAGCATATCACTAAATGAAAACCTCACTGCAATGGTCTGTTTTCTCACAATCATTGAGACAAGCAAACAATCTCCAATTCCAGTCAAAAAATGTTAAATTAAAGCTTAAGGAGTGAACTAATCTAGAAACAAACCTCGCATCATTTGGAGTTCGGGTTCAAGAGTTATAACCAAAACCGTGCAACTACGCAAAACTGTCCAGATTTGCACACATTTCAATACTTGTCGTTTTTGAGGACCTTAGGGTCAGATTTAGCCTTAGTCCATTTCTGACAAAAATGTCCAGAACTGAAAAATCTAGCAGAATACTAAATGTTATGTATTTTGGATATCATTTACTAATTCAAAACGGGTTCGTTCTACAAGGATAGTGAACTGCCAAAAACCTGCTTTATTTTCCCAGATTTTTCCAGATTTGGACACCTTTCGATGTTTTGCCATTTTCGGGACCTTAGAGTAAACATTAGCTTTGGACTATTTGTATGAAAAATTCTCAGAACTGGAAAAACTAGTCACCTACCAAATTTCACGCATTTTCAACATCATTTACCTGGTTAAACTCACTTCGCTCCAACAAGACAGAAAACTGCTATTTCCACGATTTCACGTATCTTCACATTATAGCCAAATAGTTTTCCATGTATGTTTACAAAAGCTCATGTACACATATATAATACAAGTACAGAGGTAAAAATAGACATTTCAAGGCATGCATGTGGTTTTTGAAAGCTTTTCAAATGAGTTTTAGCCCTCACCTTGGCAAGACAACAATGAAGATGCACAAAGCTCTTTATGATACACAAGATCGACTTTTCTCCTTGCTTGGCCGAGAGACAACTTGATATTCTCTAATTCCTAGCATAGTAACCATGTTCTTAGTATGTGCAAGTGGCTAGAACAAAAAGAAAATGAAGTAGAAGCTATCAAACATACCTAAGCCGAAGTGAAGGTTCTATGAGCTTGCATGTGTGTCTTTTGCATTCTAGCTTGCTTGGTCGAGTTCCTCAGTAGCTTGAATGTCTTGATGAACCTTAGGATGATGAGTTTACTCTATGGAGACTAGAATTGCAGCTAAGGCCGAGAGAGAGAGAGAGAGGAAATGAGAGAGTGAATGAGAGAAAGAGAGAATGTGAGAAAGAATGAAAAGCTTGAGGAGTTTTGATGCATGTGTCAGCCTTGTGCTTCCAAATTTCAGAATTTGTGTCTTCAAGAGCATAATTTGAATCATCTTAGCATGGGTGATTGAGTGTGTCGAGATTGGGGGGGTACATTGGGTAGGGTTTTAAGTCATTTTTTTATGCTTTGTGTCATGAGCTTGTCATAGAATGTCTAGGTATAAATTTTGAAATTGCAAAGCATTGTCAAAGGCTCCATGTGGTCGGCCAAGCTAGTGGAAAATTCTGAATTTTTGTCTTGGTTGAGCTTATTTTATTGCATGTGCTTGGAATATGAAAAAGAATTAAGAATAAAGAATAGGAATGTTTAGCTTTTTGTGAGATTTCGTCTTCTAGTGCATTGACTTAGCATTTTAATATTAGTTAGTGGAATTTGTAAGATTAATTAATGATCTAGTGCTTCGTGCAAGATGCTTTCTCGATTAGCGTGTGGGCACGCTCACCTAGGTCTAGGGCACGTACTACGAGGTAAGACACAAACTACGAGACAAATGCACATTTTCTAAGTAAATGTATGCAACCCTAAATGTATGCACGTAATTCAATGCAAGGCACACAAAACAAAACACGACTCTTAAACCTAGGTCAAGGCACATAAATCTAGGTTAAAGCACACGAAACGAGGTATCGCATGCAAATCGAGGTCGGGCCTCACATCCTCCCCTCCTTAAAAGAATTTCGTCCCGAAATTCAATATTACTTTGAAATAAAGCTGGATACTGTTGCTCCATCTAGTCTCGCCTTTCCCACGTTGCTTCTTCAACTCCATGATGATCCCACAATACTTTCACCATCGGTATAGATTTGTTGCGCAACTCCCGATCTTGCTGGTCTAGGATCCGAATGGGCTTCTCTTCATAAGACAAGTTCTCCCGAAGTCGCAACGGCTCTGGCTCCAAGATATGCGATGGATCAGGGTGATACTTCCGTAGAATTGAAACATAAAATACGTCATGAATATTGGAGAGGTTTTGGGGTAGTTCCAGGCAATACGGCAATTTGCCAACCTTCTCAATTATCTTAAATGGTCCTACAAACCTCGGGCTCAACTTTCTACCCTTGTCGTGTTTAATCAGTCCCCTCCGAGGTGATATTTTCAAGAACACCTTGTCACTGACCTCAAACTCTAGACTCCGTCTCCATCGGTCTGCATAACTTTTCTGCTTACTTTGGGCGGTAAGCATCCATTTCTGGATGAGGTGGACATTATCAACAGTCTTCACAAGTTTTAGTAGTAGGGTCGGGCCAAAAGTCTTCGTCTCACCTACTTCATCCCAGTAAATTGGGGATCGACACTTACGTCCATACAATGCTTCAAATAGGGCCATCCCGATAGTGGCCTGATAACTATTATTATAAGTGAACTCCACTAAAGGCAGATATTTCTCCCAACCTTTTCCGAAGTCTAAAACACACGCCCTTAGCATATCCTCTAGAATCTGAATAGTTCTCTCAGATTGTCTATCAGTCTGAGGGTGATAAGCCGTGCTGAAACTCAACTTTGTTCCCAAAGCTTCTTGCAATCTCTTCTAAAATCGAAAAGTAAAATAAGGATCCCTATCCGATACAATACTCCCAGGCATCCCATGCAACCTTACTATATCCGTCACATACATATCTCCTAATTTCTCAGGACTATCCTCCTTGTTCATCGGTAAGAAGTGCGCTGACTTGGTCAATCTATCCACTATGACCCAAACAGCGTCATGACCCTTTTGTGACCTAGGCAGGTCCATGACAAAGTCCATAGTTATATGTTCCCATTTCCATTGAGGAATTTCCAACGACTGAAGTAAACCTGCTGGTCGTTGATGTTCTGCTTTGACTCTCTGGCAAGTCAAACACCGTGCCACAAACTCTGCAATCTCTCTCTTCATGTTATTCCACCAATAGTGTTGCTTCAAATCCTGGTACATCTTTGTTCCGCCGGGGTGAATAGTATATCTTGAATTATGGGCTTCTTCAAGAATCTTCTTTTTCAGCTCTGAATCATTAGGAACACAAATCCGATTCCTAAACCTCCAAATACCATCATTATGAAACTTGAAATCTGTGTTGCTTTCTTTAATCTTCTTAAACTGTTGGTCCTTCTATTGAGCCTCTCGTAATTCAGACAACAAGGTCGATTGAACTTGTGTAGTGGCAAATAGTAACCCTTGCCTCAAGTCGAGCTTTGAATACACTTTGGCTCCTTGAAGTTGATCAAACAACTCGTCGATCAGTGGAAGTGGGTATTTATTCTTGACGATCACTTGGTTCAATCCTCGGTAATTGATGCATAGCCTCAACGTTTCGTCTTTCTTATTTACAAATAGGACTGGTGCACCCCACGGAGAAGAACTTGGTTGAACAAACCCCTTCTTCAATAATCCTTGCAATTGGTCCTTCAATTCTTGTAGCTCGGCTGGTGCCATACAATAGGGAGCTTTAGATATTGGCTGGGTGCCAGGCAGTAATTCTATAATGAACTCGATCTCCCGATTTGGGGGTAAACCAGGCAATTCTTCTGGAAGCACATCCGCATAATCTTTAATCACTAGCATCTCCTCCAACTTAGCTTTGTCCGATAGCTTGTTGATGAGGTAAGCTAAGTATCCACTACATCCTTTTCTCAAGGACTTCACTGCTTTCGTAGATGAAATGATAGAACTCCCGATGAAGTCTCTTCGACCCATTACCTCCAATATTGGTTGACCAGGTATCTGGAATGTTACAATCTTCGTCCGGCAATCTAGTTGGGCATAATGCTTTGCCAACCAGTCCATCCCTAAAATGACTTCATAGTCTCGAAAGGGTAATACAATAAGATTGGCTAAAAATTCCCTATCTTTAATTTGGATTTTACATGCTTTACAAGCTGAGTGAGTAACAAGTTTAGAACCCATTGGAGTACCAACTTCTACTTCGTAAAGCAAACAAACAACTCATAGTTTCACACGTTGCACACATAAGGGAGTAATAAATGAATGAGTAGCACCTGGATCAATTAGCACCCTAACAGGTTGATTCAGTATCAAAAATGTACCTTCAACAACAGCGGTCTCCTCTGGAAGCTCCTCGCACTCAATAGCATAAGCTCGGGCCTAAACTCTAGGAATTGAAGTATTGCCTCTACCAACTGGTTTAATCTGATTTTGTCCCCCTTGCCATTTAGGGCAATCCTTGATCTGATGCTGATCACTGCCACACCACACACATCATCCTGACTTCTTCCAGCACTGGGCCTTGGTGTGACCCTTCTTGTCACAGTAAGAACAGTTGATAGACTGAGTAGCAGGTGAACTACCTGTGGATCCGCGGGTGGAAGAGGCTGATGGTCCTTTAGTCGGGCCACGATTATTAACTGGTCTGTTCTGGCTCTGGCCCAGACTGCGAATCTGAGTCTGGAATTTCCTCTGTTGTCCTGGAGACTGATATGGTTTCTTGTTCGGCTGGCTCGAACCGGCTCTATCAAGTTTCCTCTTCTCAAGTCGGGAGACAGCAGCAAGGATAGCAGAATAGGTAGTGAAGTCATGCAAAGCCAACTGATCCTGAATTTCTGGCCTCAACCCATTAGTAAATTTCCACATCTTCGCCTCAGGGGTACTGACCATATATTGAGCATAACGGGATAGTCGGTCAAAACGAGCCTCGTACTAGGCCACTGTCATGTTACCCTAGTTCCAGTGCATGAATTCCTAAATCGCCTCTGCCTGGAAACTGTAGGTACGTATTTTTTCTTGAATGCCTTAACAAAATTATCCCACAAGAGAGGTGTATGATCAGTTTCCCAAAGCGCCTCCATAGTGTGCCACTAATGCTCAGTATCCCCATGCAATAGAAACATAGCGAACTCCATCTTTTCCTCGTCAGTGTAGTTAAGTGGCCTGAAAATCCTTTCAATCTTAGACAACCAAACCTTTGCCTTTTCATCATCAGCTTCACCGTGGAATTTGGATGGGCGAAAGTCAAGGAACTCTCGCATTCTGTTATTTCTCCCATGGTTACCATTATTCCTATTGTTGTTGTTTGCTTCACATACATCTTGACGTTCCATCGCTCGCGACATGCGATCCATGGCATTCGCCATCATGTTAAACATAGCCATGCCAGGATTAGTTTGATAAGCATGTCCGGTCTCTTGGGGCTCACTGTTCCTATTAGTAGTGTGGGTACTAGGGCCAGCCATCTTGGCACAGATTACGATGCATAATTTATTAAAATACGATAAACAAGAATTTAATGCATAAGATATGCAACATATAATTTTATATAGATACACAATTCTAGAAACAGTTAAAACATGTTAATCACATAAGCACATAAAGACATAGAAGGCACACTTGATATTGTCACACAATAACACATATAAACAAGTCATCTCAATTACCTTAGGGCTTCTACCCATGGTTCGAGAGTTAAACCCGGCTTAAGCAATCTAAGCTCTGATACCATTTCTTTAAGGTGTCACGCCCCAACCCGACCTATAGAGGTTAGACTAGGGAGTGATCTAAACATTCAAGTCATTTCACGTATTGAATCGTTCATGAAGGTTTAACACTTAACGTTTTAGCCTAAACTCCACAAATTCACCGAAAAATCGACAGCATAACGGCTGTAATTGGACTCTTTAGTTTGACCTAATTTTCTAAAGGCCTCAAAACTTTCAATCTCAATTTCATTTCCAACTAAGATTACTATTTATCACCAATTGAAATGCCTACTAGTTATCTCGAAGTCTCGTTTGATTAACAACCTAGCATGATAACTCTGTCTCGTTTATTTGTTAATCCTTGTTACAAAAGTACCAGTTGATCTTAGCCTACTAATGAGTACCTGCATGAGATTGGATAGATTCATTTTACTTAATCCTTTACCTGATACTTCATAAGCCTGTGATAGATACTAGCCAGTAGCGATAGCAAAAATGACCATAAGAGTGTCTATCTAGTTATGATCAGTACAAGCCAAAATTAGACCCCAAATTACAACGAAGGTCATTTACAATACAACATCAAGCAACATAAGAAATAGTCTTCAAACAACACATCGTTCACAAAATGGCCATAGTCAAGTAAGGCACGTAGGGCAAGCAATCATTGCAAGGAATCATCAATAGGCACGTTGTCCTTGGATACCTGTTCCTGGTCTTCTTCACCTGAGATGATAAAAGAGGGTGAGTCCTTATGAACTCAGCGAGGGGGAACGAGAAATAAGTTTTGAAACTCTTTTTCCGGTTCAACTTATGAAAACTCTTTTTGCAAGCATGACATATATCACAAATAAGTACATAATGTAATGTAAGAGTAAAAGAACACAATTACCCATCTTTCCTCCTCGAGGTCCTCTAGAAACCAAGCGAGAGTACTTATACACATAGTGAAAAGGATACGGTGAGCTTTTGCTCTTAGTTCATTTCTAGTATCAATTGTTGCGCCCGACTTCAAATCATCCACTTATCACGCCAAATGGGCATACTCCGGATGTACCCCGAAATCCTACGACCCAACTCTCCGAGAAAGTCTAGCCCCCAAGCGAGAGAGGGAATTGGACAATGGTAGTCACGGTTGCACCGGCAAGCCCGATGCCGCCCGGTGTGCGTGACCGCTACCACGCCAGAATGAAAGGTTGCAACCTTGTATGCAATGTACATTTATGACATTTAATATATCACATTAGGAGGACAACAAAGTAGGTTGTCTCCGAGCAGTCATAAGATTGCACATTGACAAGTAACACGCGAGGCACGATATGACAGGTAATTTTACTCGTAAAGCACATAGAGTTATATGAATATTAAATGGGCAGCCATGTAACGCATGTAAATCGAGTCATATAACTCATTTCGAAGTTCACATAACCAAATAATAAGGTCATACAACATGCAACGATGTTTACATGGGACCGGGTGCAAGAAAGGTCTACTTATCAATATGTAATTATCGGAATCACATTTAGGGCTATAAGGGCAACTATGGGCAGTCTACTAATCACATAATTAAACACGATATCCATAGGATCAACACTTAGCGAGTTTTCCTAGTCGTTAGGGTTTCAACTCATGCTCACCCGTGCAATTAAGCCCCAAGTTGTCACGTAATTAAACTCAAGCCATGCATCGATTAATTAAAATGCCCTCAAGCATTCAAAACAGTCCACACAACATCCAAGTGCCACAATCCCAAGCATTTAATACAACAAGGGAATTTACAATAATTTTCAAAGCATATCACTAAATGAAAACCTTACTGCAATGGTCTGTTTTCTCACAATCATTGAGACAAGCTAACAATCTCCAATTCCAGTGAACAAAATTTCAAATTAAAGCTTAAGAAGTAAAGTAAATCCAGAAACAAACCTCGCATCATTTGGAGTTCAGGTTCAAGAGTTATAACCAAAACCGTACGACTACGCAAAACTGTCCAGATTTGCACACATTTCAATACTTGTCGTTTTTGAGGACCTTAGGGTCAGATTTAGCCTTAGCCTTAGTCCATTTCTGAAAAAAATATCCAGAACTGAAATATCTATTAGCATGCCAAATTTCAGGCCTTTTGGATAAAATTTACTAAGTCAAAACTAGTTCGTTCTACAAGGACAGTGAACTGCCAAAAACCTGCTTTATTTTCCCAGATTTTTCCAGATTTGGACACCTTTCGATGTTTTGCCATTTTCGGGACCTTAGATTAAAAATTTTCTTTGGCCTATTTCTATGAAAAATGCTCAGAACTGGCAAAACTAGTCACCTACCAAATTTCATGCATTTTCAACATCATTTACCTGGTCAAAATCACTTCGATCCAACAAGACAAAAAACTGCTCGCCTATCATCACATTCTAGCCAAATATTTTGCCATGCATGTTTACAAAAGCTCATGTACACATATATATCACAAGTACAGAGGTAAAAATAGACATTTCAAGGCATGCATGTGGTTTTTGAAAGCTTTTCAAAGGAGTTTTAGCCCTCACCTTGGCAAGACAACAATGATGATGCACAAAACTCTTGATGATGCACAAGATCAACTTTTCTCCTTGCTTGGCCGAGAGACAACTTGATATTCTCTAATTCCTAGCTTAGTAACCATGTTCTTAGTATGTGCAAGTGGCTAGAACAAAAAAAAATGAAGTAGAAGCTATGAAACATACCTAAGCCGAAGTGAAGGTTCTATGAGCTTGCATGTGTGTCTTTTGCATTCTAGCTTGCTTGGTCGAGTTCCTCAGTAGCTTGAATGTCTTGATGAACCTTAGGATGATGAGTTTAAGCTATGGAGACTAGAATTGGAGCTAAGGCCGAGAGAGAGAAAGAGGAAATGAGAGAGTAGATGAGAGAAAAAGAGAATGTGAGAAAGAATGAAAAGCTTGAAGAGTTTTGATGCATGTGTCGGCCTTGTGCTTCCAAATTTCAGAATTTGTGTCTTCAAGAGCATAATTTGAATCATCTTAGCATGGGTGATTGAGTGTGTCGAGATTGGGGTGCATTGGGTAGGGTTTTAAGTCATTTTTTATGCTTTGTGTCATGAGCTTGTCATAGAATGTCTAGGTATAAATTTTGAAATTGCAAAGCATTGTCAAAGGCTCTATGTGGTCGGCCAAGCTAATGGAAAATTCTGAATTTTTGTCTTGGTTGAGCTTATTTTATTGCATGTGCTTGGAATATGCAAAAGAATTAAGAATAAAGAATAGGAATGTTTAGCTTTTTGTGAGATTTCGTCTTCTAGTGCATTGACTTAGCATTTTAATATTAGTTAGTGGAATTTGTAGGATTAATTAATGATCTAGTACTTCGTGCAAGATGCTTTCTAGATTAGCGTGTGGGCACGCTCACCTAGGTTTAGGGCACGCACTACGAGGTAGGGCACGAACTATGAGACGAATGCATGTTTTCCAGTAAATGCACGCAACCCTAAATATATGCACGTAATTCAATTCAAGGCACACAAAACGAAACACGACTCTTAAACCTAGGTCATGGTACCCAAATCTAGGTTAAGGTACACAAAACGAGGTATCGTACGTAAATCGAGGTCAGGCCTCACACTGTGTGCTGCGTAACTCTTTATGGATCAAAAGTTATGGGCACCGGAGCGACGGATACCTGGTCACAAGCCCCACGCCCTCAGTTTGTGGGCCCAGCCTTTACGTGAAGTGAAGTTGTCTTGGCCAAGGTGCCGTGGGATTCGGTAATAGAAATGTGATGGATTAGGTTGTTGTCCTTTTCATAACTCACGACGTACAATCCGGGACGGAAAAAAAGAGCAAAAAAATAAAAATATCCCAACACTGATGAAAACGTTCGATTTGGGGCTCTGAAAAGAGGCGTAACTGAGTTGGCTTGCTGCCCACGTCGTAGAGCTCTCGTAGAGCTTTCCAACGGTATATTGCGCACCACGTAAATCTTTACGGATCAAAAGTTATGGGTACCGGAGCGACAGATACTTGGTCACAACCCCACTCCCTCGGTTTGCTGGCCTAGCCTCTACGTGCAATGAAGTTGTCTTGCCCAAGGTGCTGTGGGATTCGGTAATAGAAATGTGATGGATTTCATCGTCGTCCTTTTCGCGGTTCTCGACGTACGATCCGGGACGAAAAAATAGCACAAAAGAAGGAAAGTGTCCCGAAACTAATGAAAACATTCAATTTTGAGCACCAAAAATAGGTGCAGCTGAGCTGGTTATCTATCCCCGTCATAGAGCTCTTGGAGAGCTTCCCAACGGTATGTTGTGCGCAGCGTAACTCCTTACGGATCAAAAGTTATGGGTACCAGAGTGACGGATACTTGGTCACAAGCCCCACGCCCTCAGTTTGCTGGCCCAGCCTCTACGTGAAGTGAAGTTTTCTTGCCCAAGGTACCATGGGATTCAGTAATAGAAATGTGATTGATTAGGTTGCTGTCCTTTTCGCGGCTCATGATGTCACGCCCCGACCCAACCCCGCAAAAGGCCAAGCCCGGACCCGACACACGCACGGAGTCTCCTTTGTACCGCGGACAATCCGAAAACCCTAAAAACAATATAACACTTGCGAAAGCTATAAAATAATCAAAACAAGCCAACTTTCTATAAAACATACATTTCTTATTATCCAACTTTCCAAACCAAAAATGATATGCATACTACACAAGTACTTATGCCACTAAACCATTAGCCATTAGCATGCATTCTTCACTAGTCATCCGAGTATAAGTTTACAACTTACAAACTTTAATCCATTTCAACATAAGACTAATAAAGATCTCAACTAGAAAATATATATACAAGGCTACAAGCCTCAAAATTAAGCGTTCCTCACGCAATATACATAACAACAAGGTTTGCACAAAACTGGTAACCAACCACCAGCAAAGCAGGTAAGTGCTATCACGGAAACACCTCCACCTGCTCCTCCTCCTCAATTACCTCGAGAGGGTTTGCCTCAACTACTCCTGTAAAAACATAGTATAGAGAGGAATGAGCAAAAACTATTGCTCAGCGAGGGCAATTGGTCTCAAGGACGGAGATGAGAGGAGTATGCAATGCAATTAGCCAAGCAATACATACAAAACATATAAAGATACATCCAAAGCCAACAATAAAGTAAGGCAAGTATTTAAAGCTGCAAACACTCAATCAAAGGATACGATACTCTTTTCACGAACCACTTTCAAACACGAATTCGATGACGACGCGCCGGCCCAAAACCACCTTATAACACAAGTTTGGAATACTCCGGAAGTATCCATCAATCCTACGACCCAAATCTCCCTGGGAGGCAACCCAAGCGAGAAAGGGAATAGCAGCGGAGCTAGAGCAACCAACACTGGCAACCCAAGGTTACCCAGAGAGGCCCATCACTCACGCGCGCGACCCTATGCAATGCAAGACTCGATACAAGACAATAAACAAGCGATACACAAGCGATAAACCAGCGATAAAGCCACACGTGGGAGAATAACAAAGTAGGTTACTCTCGCACGCAATAGCAGCAATTTGATAAGCAATTCAATCCAAAACAACTCAAACAAGTAATTCAAGTAATTCTAAGCATTCTATAAGCATAAAGACAAGTAAACACACAAAAACACAAATCGGCCCCAACTGTCAAAATGCTACCATTTCCAAATGAGCCACGAGTTCTGGAAACCGACTTCGCCAACTCTCCTAGGTCACCATAAGGCACGTCTAAAGACCTCAAAACCTTACTTAACCCTAGAACTCGCGTAAAGCCCCGATTTCCCCCCTTTCTCGTTTGAACTACAACTACAACAACCAAACACCCAACCAATGCCATAATCGCACCAAAAGTGCTTCCATGGCTTCCCGAAGCAATGCCAACACGCAAAACGAGAAAATGCCAAAGTCGACCTAAACGACCCCGACTTTCCCAAAGGCTTAATTCTCGTTTTTTCCACTACGCAACCCAAACAAACCACACATTTTAGCATTCTAGCATACCTAGCACGTTTCTACATCAACAGAAAGCATAACAGCGCAACTTCAACGTTTCAAGGTTTTACTATTCATAAGGTACTATTCATATCACAATTCAAGTTGCAATCACAACATTTAACCGCAGAAAATGTTACAAAGCCATAAATACATGTTCTACCAATGCTAAGGAACATTCTAGAAGCATCAAATCGCTTTAAATAACGATCTACGGATAAATCTAAAAATTGATAAAGTTAACTAACACAATGTATAAATGCGCAAATAACATGCTTCCCTCACCTTAGGTACTCCTAGTCGCTAGGAAAACAACGTTGGTTGCCTCGGAAATCACCCCGCACGAGTACACGCGAAGATTGATCGTAGAGAAGTTGAAAGGTTTTTTTTTTTTTCCTCTCTAAAGCTCTCGGCCTGCTGCTGCTGTTTGCTGCTATTTTTCTTCTTATTTTGCTTACTTAATTGCTTAATTAAAGGTCAAAAGGTCAAAGGGTCAAAGGTCCAAGGTCAAACCACTTAAAACTTGGTCAAATGGCCCTATTTCGCGCGTTTTAAAGCCGTTTCAGCTATGGTAAGTTCAATTAAAGCTAGCAATATTTAAAATATAAAATTTAAGTCATCTAAATACTAGTTTCACTATTTGCTGAGGACTGGAAATCGTTATCTAGCTATCGCTCCTTAAATGCAATGCACGTTGCGTCGGTGAGAATGTAACAATTAATTCACAAAGATTTTAAGGAAATATAAATTTCAAAATAATAAACAAAGAAAATTCATATTCCGCGCTCGGGTATTACACCCTCTCCCCCTTAAAACAATTGCGCCCACGCAATTCTTACCTGGTCAACAAACAACTCCGGATACTGATCCCGAACTTGGTCCTCTCTTTCCCAAGTCGCTTCCTCAAACCCATGATGATTCCACAGAACCTTCACTAACGGAATACTCTTTCTGCGAAGCTCCTGAATCTTTCGATCCACAATTCTAATCGGTTTCTCTTCGTAGGACAACTTCTCTTCAATCTGCAAAGGCTCTGGTTCAAGTACATGTGAAGGGTCTGGATGGTACTTCTTCAACATAGACACATGGAACACATCATGCAGTCGCGACAAGCTCGGAGGCAAAGCTAAACGATAAGCCAAAGGACCTACCTTTTCGGTGATCTCATACGGACCCACATACCTGGGACTAAGCTTCCCGCTCTTACCGTGCCGAATCAATCCCTTCCGTGGAGAAATCTTAAGAAACACCCAATCTCCCAAATCAAACTTAAGGTCCCGACGGTGCTTATCCGCATAACTCTTCTGACGACTCTGAGCTGTAAGCATACGCTGGCGAATAAGGTGAACATTATCTACCATCTTAATCATCTCAGGTAACACAGTCGGATCAACTGTTCTCATCTCTCCAACCTCTTCCCAATATAATGGGGATCTGCATTTCCGACCATACAACGCCTCGTAGGGAGCCATACCTATAGTAGATTGATAACTATTGTTGTAGGCGAACTCCGCTAAAGGCAAAAACTTCTCCCAATTCTTCCCAAAGTCAAGCACACATGCCCGTAGCATGTCTTCCAAGATCCTGATGTTTCTCTCAGACTGGCCATCAGTTTGCGGATGATATGCAGTACTGAAGCTCAACTTAGTTCCCATGGCCTCTTGCAACTTCTGCCAAAAACGAGATCTGAATCTGGGATCCCTATCTGACACTATACTCTGTGGTACTCCATGCAATCTCACAATATTAGCAACATACAATTCAGCTAGTTTATCAAGGCTATCCTGTTTGTTCACGGGAATAAAATGTGTAACTTTAGTCAAGCGGTCTACAACAACCCAAACAGAATCACATCCTCTCGGAGATCTAGGAAGATCGGTCACAAGGTCCATTGTTATATGTACCCACTTCCATTGCGGAATCGACAATGGCTGTAGAAGTCCGGCTGGCCTCTGATGCTCAACTTTAACCCTCTGACAAGTCAAACATCTGGATACATACCCAGCAATCTCCCTCTTCATATTGTTCCACCAGAAGTGTTGCTTCAAATCTCTATACATCTTAGTACTGCCCGGGTGAATCGTATACCTCGAATTATGCGCCTCGGACATGATCTCATTCTTCAAAGTCGGATCATCAGGAACACATACTCTATCCCTGAATCTGAAAATGCCATCTGCATGTAATTTAAACTCCGACTCTCCCCCTTTAGCTTTCTCCTGGATCTTCAAGATGTGAGGATCAGTCTTTTGAGCCTCTCTGATCTGTGCTAGCAATCCTGACTGAATCTGTAAACTAGCAAACCGAATCCCTACCTCAGTAGCTTCTGGTTTCCATGAACAAATTTCTTCCAAAGTCTCCCAGTCCTTGATAATCAAGCTTGCAACAGTAGCCTTTCGGCTCAAAGCATCAGCAACAACATTTGCCTTACCTGGCACATAGTTAATAGAACAGTTATAACCACCCAATAGCTCTAGCCATCTCCGCTGCCTCATATTTAGATCCTTCTGTGAAAACAAATACTTGAGACTCTTGTGGTCAGTAAATATTTCAAATCTGCAACCCCACAAGTAATGACGCCACTTCTTCAATGGAAACACAACTGCAGCCAACTCAAGATCATGTGTAGGGTAATTGACTTCATAAGGTTTCAATTTCCTAGAAGCATAGGCAATCACCTTACCATTCTGCATTAAAACACAGCCCAATCCTTCTTTAGATGCATCACTGTAGACAACAAAGTTCTCTGTTCCCTCAGGTAAAGCTAGTATAGGAGCTGTAGTTAGTCTCTTCTTCAATTCTTGAAAACTGGATTCACACTTAGCATCCCAGTTGTAAGCAACTTTCTTCCGAGTCAACTGGCTCAAAGGTCCTAAAATTTTAGAAAAGTCTTTAACAAATCTCCGGTAGTAACCTGCCAATCCAAGAAAACTCCGAATCTCTGGCACCGTCTCAGGTCTCTTCCAAGATGAAACAACTTCAATCTTAGCTGGGTCCACTGAAATTCCTCGATCTGAAATGATATGGCCTAGAAAAGATATCTGGTTCAACCATAACTCACACTTGCTGAATTTAGCAAAAAGCTCATTTTCCTGCAAAGTCTGAAGCACAATCCTCAAGTGTTGCTCATGTTCAGCCTCGTTCTTCGAATACACTAAAATGTCGTCAATGAAGATCACGACAAACTGATCAAGGTAAGGCCGAAAAACCCTCTGCATCAAGTCCATGAATGCGGCTGGTGCATTCGTCAATCCAAACGGCAAAACAACAAATTCATAGTGGCCATATCTAGTCCTGAATGCCGTCTTTGGTATATCGTCACTCCGAATCCTAAGTTGATAGTAACCCTGCCTCAAGTCAAATTTGGAGTAAACACTCGCACCCTGCAACTGGTCAAACAATTCTTCAATCAACGGCAAGGGGTATTTATTCTTAATCGTGACTTGATTAAGTTCCCTGTAATCAATGCATAACCGTAGTGTGCCGTCTTTCTTTCTCACAAACAACACAGGTGTGCCCCACGGTGAAGAACTAGGTTGTATAAACCCTTTCTCAAGCAAGTTCTGAAGCTGAATTTTTAACTCCTGAAGTTCAGCCGATGCCATCCTATAAGGACTCCTAGAGATTGGCGTAGTGCCTGGCACAAGGTCAATCACGAACTCGATCTCCCTATCCGGTGGTAAACCCGGTAATTCATCGGGAAATACACCAGGGAAGTCTCTAACAATCGGAACTTCATTCAAACTCAACTTATCAGCAGGCTGATTGATCAAATAGGCTAAGTAGGCTTCATAACCCCTATTCAACAACTTAGAAGTCTTGATCGCTGATAAAAGTGGAATGCGGGCAGCCCTGCAGTTCCCAATAATCTCTAGTACCGGTAGGTCAGGAACTTTAAGATAAACGATCTTTGTTCTACAATCCAACTGAGCATAATACTTTCCCAACCAGTCCATTCCCAAAATGATTTCAAAGTCACGGAATGGTAATATAATTAAATCAGCAGGAAATTTACGGTTCTCAATACATATATCACAAGATTTGCAAATAGATTCAGCAACAAATTTTGCACCCAAAGGAGTACTAACTTCAACTTCATGAGGCAAATTATCAATGCAAACATTCACAGATCGTGCACATGCAGGAGTTATAAACGAATGTGTAGCTCCAGGATCAATCAAAACTTTAACTGGCTGAGTATTGAGAAGAAAAGTACCTTCCACTATAGCTGTATTATCGGGTAGCTCCTCTGCATCCAGTGCAAAGACCCTAGCCTGTACTCTCTGTGCTGGTCGTGCACCTGCAGCCCTATTCTGAACACCTCGGCCTCCACCACGTCCCTGAACATTATTATATTTAGGGCAATCCCTCACCCTATGCTCATCACTGCCACAACCCGTACATTTCCCACTTTTCCTCCAGCAGTTAGCCTCAATATGCCCTGGTCGATTACAATAATCACACTGCTGATTTTGCCTAACCGTAGTGTTTCCTGTAGGAGCTGGGGCTCTGGCAGGGGTATGAACTGTACCTCCCTGCTGAGGTCTGGTCACAGCTGGTCTAGCCTGAATCTGCTGCTGTGGCTGATACGAACGCTGCTGAGGACCCTGTGCAGAAGCCTGATACTGTCTCGGCTGACTCTGGCTACTCTGGCCCAAAAATTGTTTCTTACTCGGCTGACTACTCTCAGCTATCATCTCAGCCTTCCGTTTCTCAAACTTCGAGGCTGCCTGAAATGCCTCGGGAAAAGTAGTGTAGGTCTGTCCAGTCAAATGCAACTGTATGTCCATTCTCAGCCCACGGACAAACCTATGTATCATCCTCCTAGCTGGCCGTACCAACTCGGGCATATACCTCGACAGGCTAACAAACCTAGCCTCATATTGTGCAACAGTCATATTTCCCTGCTTCAGGGCCACAAACTCATCTTCCCGTCTCTCCATAGCCATCTCGGGAATATATTTGTCCCGGAACTCACTTACGAAATCATCCCATAAATGTGGAACATCCTCACAATCCCACCTCAGCCTAACAGTATTCCACCACTGCTCTGCATCACCCTCAAATAAAAATGATGCATAATCTATTCTTGCCTCATCAGTGTACCTCAAAGCGGTGAAAATTTTCTCAGCTCGATTAATCCATCTCTCGGCCGCCTCATCATCCGGCTCCCCGAAGAACTTTCCCGGCTCGTGCCTCAGAAATTTCTCTAGCTGGTTATTCTCAACTCTGTACCCCTGACCACCAGGATTAGCTTGATTACCCTGGGGATTAATCCGGTCCTGCCTCTGCTCATGTAGTACCTATGTGATCCGGTCTACTGCAGTAGTCATGGTAGCCATAAACTGCTCAGGCAACGGCTGCTGACCCTGTTCTGCTGCCTCTTCATCTGATCCTATACCTTGAGTACCACGACGTGGCGGCATAGTAGCAACTCACAATAGCTGGCAACATTTAAAAGCAGTTTATAGACAGAAATATAACACATAAGATTGGATAACACTCAAATTAATAACAATCCAACATTCTATCACACAATTCACATAAGACAAGTTTAACTTGCCAAACTATTTCACTTGAACACATAAACATTCAAAGTTCACAAAGTCATGCTAGAACATTTTCTTTTCACTTAGCAATCATTCATAAACACTTTAGCATTTTAGACCTTTACCCCACAGACCGAGAATCATATCCCGGCTCATGCAAGACTATCATGCTCTGATACCACCTAAAGATGTCACGCCCCGACCCAACCCCGCAAAAGGCCAAGCCCGGACCCGACACACGGACGGCGTCTCCTCTGTACCGCGGACAATCCGAAAACCCTAAAAACAATATAACACTTGCGAAAGCTATAAAATAATCAAAACAAGCCAACTTTCTATAAAACATACATTTCTTATTATCCAACTTTCCAAACCAAAAATGATATGCATACTACACAAGTACTTATGCCACTAAACCATTAGCCATTAGCATGCATTCTTCACTAGTCATCCGAGTATAAGTTTACAACTTACAAACTTTAATCCATTTCAACATAAGACTAATAAAGATCTCAACTAGAAAATATATATACAAGGCTACAAGCCTCAAAATTAAGCGTTCCTCACGCAATATACATAACAGCAAGGTTTGCACAAAACTGGTAACCAACCACTAGCAAAGCAGGTAAGTGCTATCACGGAAACACCTCCACCTGCTCCTCCTCCTCAATTACCTCGAGAGGGTCTGCCTCAACTACTCCTGTAAAAACATAGTATAGAGAGGAATGAGCAAAAACTATTGCTCAGCGAGGGCAATTGGTCTCAAGGACGGAGATGAGAGGAGTATGCAATGCAATTAGCCAAGCAATACATACAAAACATATAAAGATACATCCAAAGCCAACAATAAAGTAAGGCAAGTATTTAAAGCTGCAAACACTCAATCAAAGGATACGATACTCTTTTCACGAACCACTTTCAAACACGAATTCGATGACGACGCGCCGGCCCAAAACCACCTTATAACACAAGTTTGGAATACTCCGGAAGTATCCATCAATCCTACGACCCAAATCTCCCTGGGAGGCAACCCAAGCGAGAAAGGGAATAGCAGCGGAGCTAGAGCAACCAACACTGGCAACCCAAGGTTACCCAGAGAGGCCCATCACTCACGCGCGCGACCCTATGCAATGCAAGACTCGATACAAGACAATAAACAAGCGATACACAAGCGATAAACCAGCGATAAAGCCACACGTGGGAGAATAACAAAGTAGGTTACTCTCGCACGCAATAGCAGCAATTTGATAAGCAATTCAATCCAAAACAACTCAAACAAGTAATTCAAGTAATTCTAAGCATTCTATAAGCATAAAGACAAGTAAACACACAAAAACACAAATCGGCCCCAACTGTCAAAATGCTACCATTTCCAAACGAGCCACGAGTTCTGGAAACCGACTTCGCCAACTCTCCTAGGTCACCATAAGTCACGTCTAAAGACCTCAAAACCTTACTTTACCCTAGAACTCGCGCAAAGCCCCGATTTTCCCCCTTTCTCGTTTGAACTACAACTACAACAACCAAACACCCAACCAATGCCATAATCGCCAAAGTCGACCTAAACGACCCCGACTTTCCCAAAGGCTTAATTCTCGTTTTTTCCACTACGCAACCCAAACAAACCACACATTTTAGCATTCTAGCATACCTAGCACGTTTCTACATCAACAGAAAGCATAACAGCGCAACTTCAACGTTTCAAGGTTTTACTATTCATAAGGTACTATTCATATCACAATTCAAGTTGCAATCACAACATTTAACCGCAGAAAATGTTACAAAGCCATAAATACATGTTCTACCAATGCTAAGGAACATTCTAGAAGCATCAAATCGCTTTAAATAACGATCTACGGATAAATCTAAAAATTGATAAAGTTAACTAACACAACGTATAAATGCACAAATAACATGCTTCCCTCACCTTAGGTACTCCTAGTCGCTAGGAAAACAACGTTGGTTGCCTCGGAAATCACCCCGCACGAGCACACGCGAAGATTGATCGTAGAGAAGTTGAAAGGTTTTTTTTTTCCTCTCTAAATCTCTCGGCCTGCTGCTGCTGTTTGCTGCTATTTTTCTTCTTATTTTGCTTACTTAATTGCTTAATTAAAGGTCAAAAGGTCAAAGGGTCAAAGGTCCAAGGTCAAACCACTTAAAACTTGGTCAAATGGCCCTATTTCGTGCGTTTTAAAGCCGTTTCAGCTATGGTAAGTTCAATTAAAGCTAGCAATATTTAAAATATAAAATTTAAGTCATCTAAATACTAGTTTCACTATTTGCTGAGGACTGGAAATCGTTATCTAGCTATCGCTCCTTAAATGCAATGCACGTTGCATCGGTGAGAATGTAACAATTAATTCACAAAGATTTTAAGGAAATATAATTTTCAAAATAATAAACAAAGAAAATTCATATTCCGGGCTCGGGTATTACACATGACGTATGATACGGGACGGAAAAATAGTGTAAAAGAAGAAAAATATCCCAAAATTGATGAAATCGTTCGATTTTGGGCTCCGAAAAGAGGCGTAGCTGAGTTGGCTTGCTGCCCACGTCGTAGAGCTCTCGTAGAGCTTTCCAACGGTATATTATGCACCGTGTAAATCTTTACAGATCAAAAGTTATGGGTACCGGAGCGACGGATACTTGGTCACAACCCCACTCCCTCGGTTTGCTGGCCCAGCCTCTACGTGCAATGAAGTTGTCTTGCCCAAGGTGCTGTGGGATTCGGTAATAGAAATGTGATGGATTTCATCGTCGTCCTTTTCGCGGTTCTCGACGTACGATCCGGGACGGAAAAATAGTACAAAAGAAGGAAAGTGTCCCAAGACTAATGAAAATATTCAATTTTGAGCACCAAAAATAGGCGCAGCTGAGCTGGTTTGCTACCCCCGTCATAGAGCTCTTGGAGAGCTTCCCAACGGTATGTTGTGTGCCGCGTAACTCCTTACGGATCAAAAGTTATGGGTACCGGAGCGACGGATACATGGTCGCAAGCCCCACGCCCTCAGTTTGCTGGCCCAGCCTCTACGTGAAGTGAAGTTGTCTTGCCCAAGGTGCCATGGGATTCAATAATAGAAATGTGATTGATTAGGTTGCCGTCCTTTTCGCGGCTCATGACGTACGATACGGGACGAAAAAACAGTGCAAAAGAAAAAAAGTATCCCAAAATTGATGAAAATGTTTGATTTTGGGCTCCGAAAAGAGGCTTAGCCGAGCAGATTTGTTGCCCATGTCGTAGAGCTCTCGGAGAGCTTTCCAACGGTTTGTTGTGCGCCGCGTAACTCTTTACGGATCAAAAGTTATGGGCTCCGGAGCGACGGATACTTGGTCACAAGCCCCACGCCCTCGGTTTGCGGGCCCAGCCTCTACGTGAAGTGAAGTTGTCTTGCCCAATGTGCCGTGGGATTCGGTAATAGAAATGTGATGGATTAGGATGTCGTCTTTGTCGCGGCTCACGACGTACGATCCGGGACGAAAAAACAGCGTAAAAGAAGAAAAGTATCCCGAAACTGATGAAAATGTTCGATTTGGGGCTCTGAAAAGAGGTGCAGCCAAGTAGGATTGCTCTCCAGGTCGTAGAGCTCTCGGGGAGCTTTCCAACGGTATATTGTGCGCCATGTAACTCCTTACGGATCAAAAGTTAAGGGCACCAGAGCGACGGATACTTGGTCACAAGCCCCAAGCCCTCGGTTTGTGGGCCCAGCTTCTAGTTGAAGTCAAGTTGTCTTGCCCAAGGTGCCGTGGGATTCAGTAATGGAAATGTGATGGATTAGGTTGTCGTCTTTTTCAGAGATCACAACGTACGTTCCGGGACGGAAAAACAATGCAAAAGAAGAAAAGTGTCCCGAAACTTATGAAAACGTTCGATTTTAGACTCCAAAAATAGGCCCAGACAAGTAGTCTTGTTTCCCACATCGTAGAGCTCTCGGAGAGCTTTCCAACGGTATGCTGTGCGCCGCGTAACTCCTTACGGATCAAAAGTTACGGGCACCGGAGCGACGGATTCCTGGTCACAAGCCCCACGCCTTCGGTTTGCGAGCCCAGCCTCTACGTGAAGTGAAGTTGTCTTGCCCAAGGTGCCATGGGATTCGGTAAAATAAATGTGATGCATTAGGTTGTCGTCCTTTTCGTGGCTAACGATGTACGATCCGGGACGGAGAAACATTGCAAAAGAAGAAAAGTATCCCAAAACTGATGAAAATGTTCGACTTTGGGCTCCAAAAATAGGCGCGGCCAAGCAAGCTAGCTGCCCTCGTCGTAGTGCTCTCGGAGAGCTTTCCAACAGTATGCTGTGTGCCGCATAACTCCTTACGGATCAAAAATTATGGGCATCAGAGGGACGGATACTTGGTTACATACCCCACACCCTCGATTTGCGGGCCCAGCCTCTACGTGAAGTGAAGTTGTCTTACCTAAGGTGCCGTGGGATTTGGTAATAGAAATGTGATGGATTAGGTTGTCGTCCTTTTCGCGGCTAACGACGTACGATCCGGGACGGAAAAACAGTGCAAAAGAAGAAAAGTATCCCAAAACTAATGAAAATGTTCAATTTTGGGGTCCGAAAAGAGCTACAGCCGAGCAGACTTGCTGCCCACGTCGTAGAGCTCTCGGAGAGCTTTCCAACGGTATGCTGTGCGCCGCGTAACTCTTTACGGATCGAAAGTTACGAGCACTGGATCGATGGATTCCTAGTCACAAGCCTCACGCGCTCGGTTTGCGGGCCCAGCCTCTACGTGAAGTGAAGTTGTCTTGCCCAAAATGCCATGGGATTCGGTAATAAAAATGTGATGGATTAGGTTGTCGTCCTTTTTGCTGCTCACGACGTATGATCCGGGATGAAAAAATAGCGCAAAAGAAGAAAAGTGTCCCAAAACTAATGAAAACGTTCGATTTTGGGGTGCGAAAAGAGGCGCAGCCGAGCAGACGTGCTACCCACGACGTAGAGCTCTCGGAGAGCTTTCCAACAGTATGCTGTGTGCCGCGTAATTCCTTACGGAACGAACATTACGGGCACCGGATCGACAGATTCTTGGTCACAAACCCCACACCCTCAGTTTGCGGGCCCAGCCTCTACGTGAAGTGAAGTTGTCTTACCCAAGGTTCCGTCATATTCGGAAATAGAAATGTGATGGATTAAGTTGTCGTCCTTTTCTAGGCTCACGACGTACGATTCAGGACAGAAAAACAACGCTAAAGAAAAAAAGTGTCCTAAAACTGATGAAAACGTTCGATTTTGGGCTCCAAAAATAGGCACTGCTGAGCGGGCTTCTTGCACTCGTCGTAGAGCTCTCGAAGAACTTTCCAACGGTATGCTGTGCGCCGCGTAACTGCTTACAAATCAGAAGTTATAGGCACTGGAGTGACGGATACATGGTCACAAGCCCCACCCCCTCGGTTTGCGTGCCTAGCTTCTACATGAAGTGAAGTTGTCTTGCCCAAGGTGCCATGGGATTCGGTAATAGAAATTTGATTGATTAGGGTTGTCGTCTTTTTCGCGGTTCACGACGTCTGATCCCGGACGAAAAAATAGTGCAAAAGAAGAAAAGTATCCCGAAACTGATGAAAATATTCGATTATGGGAACCAAAAATAGGCGCAGCTAAGCAGGCTTGTTGCCCACGTCGTAGAGCTCTCGTAGAGTTTTCCAACAGTATGTTGTGCGCCGCTTAACTCCTTACATATCAAAAGTTATAGGCACCGGAGCGACGGATAACTGGTCACAAACCCCACTCCCTCGGTTTGCTGGCCCAGCCTCTACGTGAAGCGAAGTTGCCTTGCCCAAGGTACCGTGGGATTCGGTAATAGAAATGTGATAGATTAGGTTGTTGTTCTTTTCGTGGCTCACGACGTACGATCCGGGACGGAAAAATAATGCAAAAGAAGAAAAGTGTTCCAAAATTGATGAAAACGTTCGATTTTGGGCTCCGAAAATAGGCGCATCTGAGCAGGCTTGTTGCCCACGTCGCAGAGCTCCCGGAGAGCTTTCCAACGGTATGATGTGCGCCGCGTAACTCCTTACGGATCAAAAGTTATGGGGACCGGAGCGATGGATTCCTGGTCACAAGCCCCACGCCCTCGGTTTGCAGGCCCAACCTTCACGTGAAGTGAAGTTGTCATGCCCAAGGTGCCATGGGATTCAGTAATAGAAATGTGATGGATTAGGTTGTCATCCTTTTTGTGGCTCACGACGTACTATCCGGGACGAAAAAACGTAGCAAAAGAAGAAAAGTGTCCCAAAATTGATGAAATTGTTAGATTTTGGGCTTCGAAAAGGGACGCAGTAGATCAAGCTTGCTATCCATGACGTAGAGCTCTCGGAGAGCTTTCCAACGGTTTGTTGTGAGCCACGTAACTCCTTACGAATCAAAAGTTACGAGCACCGGAGCGACGGATTCTTGGTCACAAGCACCACGCCCTCGATTTGCGGGCCCAGCCTCTACGTGAAGTGAAGTTGTCTTGCCCAAGGTATTGTCCGATTCAGTATTAGAAATGTGATGGATTAGGTTGTCATTCTTTTTGTGGCTCACAATGTACTATCCGGGATGAAAAAACGTAGCAAAAGAAGAAAAGTGTCCCAAAATTGATGAAAATGTTAGATTTTGGGCTCCGAAAAGGGGCGTAGTAGAGCAAGCTTGCTATCCACGGCGTAGAGCTCTCGGAGAGCTTTCCAACGGTATGCTGTGCGCCGCGTAACTCCTTACGGATCAAAAGTTATGGGCACCGGAGCGACGGATACCTAGTCACAAGCCCCACTCCCTCGGTTTGCTGGCCCAGCTTCTACATGAAGTGAAGTTGCCTTGCCCAAGGTGCCGTGGGATTCGGTAATAGAAATGTGATAGATTAGGTTGTTGTTCTTTTCGCGGCTGACGACGTACGATTTGGGATGAAAAAATAATGCAAAAGAAGAACAGTGTTCCAAAATTGATGAAAATGTTCGATTTTGGGCTCCGAATATAGCCGCATCCGAGCAGGATTGCTGCCCATGTCGTAGAGCTCTTGGAGAGCTTTCAAACGGTATGCTGTGAGCTGCGTAACTCCTTACGAATCAAAAGTTACGGGCACCGGAGTGACGGATTCCTGGTCACAATCCCCATGCCCTCGGTTTGCTGGCCCAGCCTCTACGTCAAATAAAGTTGTCTTGCCCAAGGTATTATGCGATTCAGTAATAGAAATGTGATGGATTAGGTTGTCATCCTTTTCGTGGCTCACGACGTACTATCCGGGATGAAAAAACGTAGCAAAAGAAGAAAAGTGTCCCAAAACTGATGAAAATGTTAGATTTTGGGCTCCGAAAAGGGGCATAGTAGAACAAGCTTGCTATCCACGACGTAGAGCTCTCGGAGGGCTTTCTAACGGTTTGCTGTGAGCCACGTAACTTCTTACGAATCAAAAGTTATGAGCACCGGAGCGACGGATTCTTGGTCACAAGCACTACGCCCTCGATTTGCGGGCCCAGCCTCTACGTGAAGTGAAGTTGTCTTGCCCAAGGTGCCGTGGGATTCAATAATAGAAATGTGATGGATTAGGTTGTCGTCCTTTTCACTACTCATGACGTACGATCCGGGATAAAAAACAGCGTAACAAAAGAAAAGAATCCTAAAACTGATGAAAACATTCAATTTTGGGCTCTGAAAAGAGGCGTAGCCTAGTAGGCTTGCTGCCCACGTCGTAGAGCTATCAGAAAGCTTTCCAACAGTATGCAGTGAGCCGCATAACTCCTTACGAATCAAAAGTTACGGGCACCGGAGCGACGGATACGTGGTCATAAGCCCCACACCCTAGGTTTATGTGCCCAGCCTCTACGTGAAGTGAAGTTGTCTTGCCCAAGGTGCCATGGGATTCGGTAATAGAAATTTGATGGATTAGGGTTGTCGTCCTTTTCTCGGTTCACGATGTCCGATCTGGGACGGAAACACAGTACAAAAGAAGAAAAGTATCCCAAAACTGATGAAAATATTCAATTATGGGATCCAAAAATAGGCACAGCTAAGCAGGCTTGCTGCCTACGTCGTAGAGCTCTCGTTGAGTTTTCCAATGGTATGCTGTGCGCCGTGTAGCTCCTTGCGGATCAAAAGTTATGGGCACCGGAGCGACGGATACCTGGTCACAAGCCCCACGCCCTCGGTTTGCTGGCAAAGCCTCTACGTGAAGTGAAGTTGTATTGCCCAAGGTGCCATGGGATTCGGTAATAGAAATGTGATAGATTAGGTTGTCGTCCTTTTCGCGGCTCACGACGTACGATCTGGGACGGAAAAATAATGCAAAAGAAGAAAAGTGTCCCAAAATTGATAAAAATGTTCAATTTTGGGCTCCGAAAACAGGCGCAGCCGAGCAGGCTTGTTGCCCACGTCGTAGAGCTCCCGGAGAGCATTCCAACGGTATGATGTGCACCGCGTAACTCCTTACGGATCAAAAGTTACGGGTACCGGAGCGACGGATTACTGGTCACAAGCACCACACCCTCAGTTTACGGGCCCAGCCTCTACGTGAAGTGAAGTTGTCTTGCCTAAGGTGTCGTGGGATTCAGTAATAGAAATGTGATGGATTAGGTTGTTGTCCTTTTCGCTGCTCAAGACGTACGATCCGAGACGGAAAAACAACGCAAAAGAAGAAAAGTATCTGGAAACTGATGAAAATGTTCGATTTTGGGCTCCGAAAAAAGGCGCAACCGAGCAGGCTTGCTGCCCACGTCGTAGAGTTCTCGGAGAGCTTTCCAACGGTATGCTGTGAGCCGCGTAACTCCTTACGATCAAAAGTTACGAGCACCGGAGCAACGGATTCCTGGTCACAATCCCTATGCCCTCGGTTTGCTGGCCTAGCCTCTACATCAAGTGAAGTTGTCTTGCCCAAGGTGCTGTGCGATTCGGTAATAGAAATGTGATGGATTAGGTTGTCATCCTTTTCGTGGCTCACGACGTACTATCCGAGATGAAAAAACATCGCAAAAGAAGAAAAGTGTCCCAAAACTGATGAAAATGTTCAATTTTGGGCTCCGAAAAGGGGCGCAGTAGAGCAAGCTTGATGCCCATATTGTAGAGCTCTCGAAGAGCTTTCCGACAGTATGCTGTGCGCCGCGTAACTCCTTACGGATCAAAAGTTACGGGAACCGGAGCGACGGATTCCTGGTCACAATTCCCACGCCCTCGGTTTGCTGGCCCAGCCTCTACGTGAAGTGAAGTTGTCTTGCCCTAGGTGCCGTGGGATTCGGTAATAGAAATGTGATGGATTAGGTTGTCGTCCTTTTCGCGGCTCACAACATACGATCAAAGACGAAAAAACAGCGCAAAAGAAGAAAAGTATCACAAAACTGATGGAAACATTCGATTTTGGGCACCGAAAATAGGTGCAGCCGAGCAGGCTTGCTGCCCACGTCGTAGAGCTCTCGGAGAACTTTCCAACGGTATGTTGTGCGCAGGCGTAACTCCTTACGGATCAAAAGTTATGGGCACCGGAGCGACGGATACTTGGTCACAAACCCCATGCCCTCGATTTGCGGGCCCAACCTTTACGTGAAGTGAAGTTGTCTTGGACAAGGTGCCGTGGGATTCGGTAATAGAAATGTGATGGATTAGGATGTTGTCATTTTCGCTGCTCACGACGTACGATCTGGGACCCAAAAAAAGAGCAAAAAAATAAAAATATCCCGAAATTGATGAAAACGTTCGATTTTGGGCTCCAAAAAGGGGTGCAGCAGAGTTGGCTTGCTGCCCATGTCGTAGAGCTCTCGTAGAGCTTTCCAACGGTATGTTGCGCGCCGCATAAATCCTTACGGATCAAAAGTTATGGGTACCGGACCGACGGATACTTGGTCACAACCCCACACCCTCGGTTTGCTGGCCCAGCCTCTATGTGAAATGAAGTTGTCTTGCCTAAGGTTCCGTGGGATTCGGTAATAGAAATGTGATGGATTTGGTTGTCGTCCTTTTCGCGGCTCTCGACGTACTATCCGGGATGAAAAAATAGCACAAAAGCAGGAAAGTGTCCCGAAACTGATGAAAACATTCAATTTTGAGCTCCGAAAACATACGCAGCCGAGCAGGTTTGCAGCCCCTGTCATAAAGCTCTCGGAGAGCTTCCCAACTGTATGTTGTGCACTGCACAACTCCTTACGGATCAAAAGTTATGGGCACCGTAGCGACGGATACTTAGTCACAAGCTCCACGCACTCGGTTTGCTGGCCCAGCCTCTACGTTAAGTGAAGTTGTCTTGCCCAAGGTGCCATGGGATTCCGTAATAGAAATGTGATGAATTAGGTTGTCGTCCTTTTCGCGGCTCACGACGTACGATACGGGACAAAAATATAGCGCAAAAGAAGAAAAGTGTCCTGAAACTAATGAAAACGTACAATTTTGGACTCCGAAAAGAGGCTTAGCCTAGCAGGCTTGTTGCCCACATTGTAGAGCTCTCGGAGAGCTTTTCAACGGTATATTATGCGCCGCGTAACTCCTTACGGATCAAAAGTTATGGGCTCCGGAGCGACGGATACCTGGTCAGAAGCCCCACGTCCTCGGTTTGTGGGCCCAGCCTCTACGTGAAGTGAAGTTGTCTTGCCCAAGGTGCCATGGGATTCGGTAATAGAAATGTGATGGATTAGGTTGTCGTCTTTGTCGCGGCTCACGATGTACGATCCGGGATGGAAAAATAGCGCAAAAGAAGAAAAGTATCCTGAAACTGATTAAAATGTTTGATTTTGGGCTCCAAAAAGTGGCACAGCCGAGCAGTATTGCTGCCCACGTCGTAGAGCTCTTGGGGAGCTTTCCAACAGTATGTTGTGTGCCGTATAACTCCTTACATATCAAAAGTTATCGGCACGGGAGCTACGGATACCTGGTCACAAGCCCCATGGCCTCGGTTTGCGGGCCCAGCTTCTACGTGAAGTGAAGTTGTCTTGCCCAAGGTGCCATGGTATTCGGTAATAGAAATATGATGGATTAGGTTGTCGTCCTTTTCACGGCTCACGACGTACGATCCGGGATGAAAAAACAGCGCAAAAGAAGAAAAGTGTCCTGAAACTGATGAAAACGTTCGATTTTGGGCTCCCAAAAGAGGCTCAGCCGAGCAGGCTTGCTGCCCACGTCGTAGAGCTCTCGGAGAGCTTTCCAAAGTTATGATGTGCGCCGCGTAACTCCTTACGGATCAAAAGTTGTGGGCACCAGAGCAATGGATACCTGGTCACAAGCCCTACGCCCTCGGTTTGCGGGCCCAGCTTCTACGTGAAGTGAAGTTGTCTTGCCCAAGGTGCCGTGGGATTCGGTAATAGAAATGTGATGGATTAGGTTGTCGTCCTTTTCGCAGCTCACGACGTACGATCCGGGACGAAAAATAGCACAAAAGAAAGAAAATGTCCCGAAACTGATGAAAACATTCGATTTTGGGCTCCGAAAATACGCACAGCCAAGCAGGTTTGCTGCCCCAGTCATAGAGCTCTCGGAGAGCTTTCCAACGGTATGTTGTGTGTAAGTCCCGACCCTGAATAACGTGTGTTACCTCGATTTGCGTGCCTTAGACCTAGAATTATATGACCAACCTTGGATTACGTGCCCTGTCTTGGTTTTCACGCATGCCTCGTCATACGTGCCTTGACCTAAAATTGTGTGCCCTAATCCCCGATATACGTACGATACCTAGATAAACGTGCCATGACCTTTATTTATGTGCGAGACCTCGATTTGCGTGTATCTCTTCGTTTTATGTGCATTAACCTTGAACTGCATGCCTTAACCTAGGTTTAAGAGTCGTGTCTTGAATTACGTGCATTGCATTGAATTACGTGCCTTGTTTTGGTTTACGTGCATTCACCTAGGGTTGTGTGTGTTAGCATTGGAATACGTGCATTTGTCTTGAAGTACGTGCCTTAGTCTTGAAGTACGTATTTTACCTCGTAATTCGTGCCCTAGAACCTAGGAATCCGTGCCACCACGTTAATCTAGGAAGATTCCTACATGAAGCACTAGACACTAAAATAATCCTACACAATCCACTAACCAATATTATATTCCTAATTCAAATTCTCTACAAAATCCGCTAACAATAAACAATTCTATCTACACAAATACCTAAACATTCTTTATTCCTTATTCTATTTGCAAATTCAAAGCACCTCAAATCCTACACTTATTATAATCTATAATAAGCTAACATAAATCTGAAAATTCAGATTCTCCATGCTAATACTCGGCCATGCCTATGCCATTTGAGCAAAATTTGAACAAGATATTTAATTGATGCATGCTTAGACAAGTCTTACACATTGTCATATCTTTTCCATACACCAAAGCATTATTTTACTAACAAATGAGCTACCATTCTCGGCCCTTGCAATTCACATGCCAAACAATTCAAATAATGCTTAAAGGATGACACAATTTCATAATTTAGAAGCTCAAGGCTGACACACAAGCACATGCTCACAAACAACTCTTCAAACACTCATTTTTCTCTCAAAACTCTCTCATTCTCTCTCCATTTTGACCATGGCTGCCTCTTGACCTTCCAAGACCTCAAGCATGCTCTCAAGACTCTCCCAAGCTCAGCCATAGCAGCCCAAAGCAAGGAAGAAGCCCTTTGTGCATTTTGAAGAGCATTTGAGCATCTTTAACCATCAATAGGCTAAGGTGAGGGTTAAACTCTTTTAAAAGCTTTCAAAAATCACATGCATGCCTTCATATGACTATATTTACCTCTGTAGATGTTGTATATGTGTGTACATGAGCTTATATAACCATGCATGGCAAGATATTTGGCTAGAACTTGAAGATAGATAAAAATCGCGTAGTTGGCAGATTTCTGACTTGGTAGAGCGAAGTGCATTTGGCTTAGTAAATTATGTTTAAAATACGTGAAAATTGGTAGGTCACTATTTTTTCCAGTTCTAAGAATTTTTTGTAGAAATAGGCCAAGGAAAATTATGACTCTAAGACCCCTAAAATGGACAAATATCAAAAGGTGTCTAAATTTGGAAAATTTGGGAAAATGGAGCAGGTTTTTGGCAGTTCACTGGCCTTGTAGAACGAAATAGTTTTGGCCTATTAAATGATATTGAAAATGCATGATATTTGGTATGTTTCTATATATTTCAGTTCTTGACATTTTTGTCAGAAATATACTAAAGCTAAATCTGACCTTAAGGCCCTCAAACATGGCAAGTATTGAAATGTGTATGAAACTGGACAGTTTTGCGTAGTCTCACGGTTTTGGCCATAACTCTTGAATCCGAACTCCAAATGATGCGAGGTTTGTTTCTAGATTTAAATCACTAATTAAGATTTAATTTGATATTTTTTTCACTGAATTTGGAGATTATTTGTTTAGCTAATCGAATGTGGGAAGACAGACCATTGCAGTACGGTTTTTGCTTAGTAAAATGCTTTGAAACATGTTGTAACTTCACTTGTGGTATTGAATGCTTGGATTTGTGGCAACTAGAAGTTGTGTGGGCTGTTTTGAATGATTGAGGATGCTTAATTAGTCGATGCATGGCTTGGGTTTAATTACGTGACAAATTGAGGCTTAATCGCACGTGTAAGCATGAATTGAGTCCCTATTGACTATGAAAACCCGCTAAGCGATGATCCTATGGTTAATGTGTTCAATTGTGTGGTTAGTAAGCTGCCTAATAAATGTTATGTATGCTTGATGTGGTTTAAGTATTACTTGTGGTGCTTAGCAAATGAAACCAACCCCGAGCACGGCCTAGTAAACACTAATGGCCCCGTGGGTTCCCGAGTCATAAACCATTCTTGTGTGAATTATAAATGATGTTGAAGGAGGTTAATAGGCTGCTCGGAATTGTCCATATAGCTCTAAACATGATTTTCAATGATTGCGTGTTGATAAGTGAACTATTCTTGCACCCGGACTTGTATAAGCGTCGTTGCATGCTCGTATGATCTCAACACTTAATATGTGAACTAAAATGGGCTATATGACTTATTTTATATGGTGTTACTTGGCTGTCCGTTAAATGTTCACATGCTCCTATGTGTTTTACAAAGTGAATATACGTGTCAAAGCATGCCTTGTATGTTTGCTTATCGATATGTGATCTTATAATTGCTCGGAGGCAACCTACTTTGTTGACCTCCTAATGTGAATTGTTAAAAGACATGCTATGGCTTATTTGAATATGGTTACTTGGCTGCCCGTGAAAGTTTAATTGCTTTCGAATTGATATATGAAACGATTACATGTTCTTACAATGTCTTATATGCCAATATGTCAAAATGTGATCTTATACTTACTCGGAGGCAACCTACTTTGTTGACCTCCTAATGTGAAATGTTAAATGTACATTTTATACAAGGTTGTAACCTTTCATTGTGACATGGTAGCGTTTCACAAACGCCGGGCGGCATAGGGATTGCCAGTGCTCCCGTGACTACCATGGTCCAATTCCCTCTCCCGCTTGGCATTCCACCCTCGGAGAGTTGGGTCGTAGGATTTCGGGGTACATCTGGAGTACACCCAATTGGGAACGATAAGTGGATGATTGAAGCCAGCCGCAACGATTGTTATCAAAAATGATATTGAGAGCAAATGCTCACCGATTGAACTTGAGAGCAAAAGCTCACCGTATCCTTGAAATGATTGGTAATTGTATATGTTGTTCAATTTGATTCTTATATTTTGCATACTTATTAATTGTAATATGTGACATGTTCTCAAAAAGGGATTTTCATAAGATTAACCGGAAAAGAGTTTTCAAAACGTTATTTCTCGTTCCCCCTCGCTGAGTTTATAAGGACTTACCCTCTTTTATCATCACAGGTGAAGAAGATTTGGAATAGGTACCCGAGGAGAATGTGCTTGTTGATGATTCCTTGGAGTGATTACATGATTTACGCGCCTTGTTTGTCAATGGTTATTCTATAAACGTTGTGTTTGCTATGAAGACTACTTATTTTGTTGATGTAAATGACCCCGTTATAATTTGGATCTAATTTTGGATTGTATTATCTATAACCGGACGAACTTCTTATTTGGTTATTTGCTTTCATTATCTCGAAAAGTAGTTATCGTAGGCATTTAAACCACTAGGTGATTAATCCACTAAGTTAACCCTATCTAATTTCACTTAGGTGTACACCCGTAAGCTAAAGGATAATAGGTACTTGCGCAATAGGAATTGACAAATAAACAAGACATAGTTACCATGCTAGGCTTGTTAATCAAACGAGACTTTCAAGATAGACTAGTAGGCATATCGGTTGATGACAAAATAGGAGTCCTTAATGGAATTGGATCAAAAATTGGAATAATTGAGGCGTTTACAAATTAGGTCAAACTAAAGGTCCCAAATACAACCGTTATGCTGCTAGTTTTTCTGGAAAATCTTTTGGAGTTCTAGTCCAACATTAAGCATTAAATCATAACAAACGGCTAAGTGGGTGAAATAACGATAATGAATTAGGTCACACCCTAGTCTAGCCTCCATAGGTCGGGTTGAGGCGTGACATTGTGCGCTGCGTAACTCCTTACGGATCAAAAGTTATGGGCACTGGAGCGATGAATACTTGGTCACAAGCCCCACGCCCTCGGTTTGCTGGCCCGACTTTTACGTGAAGTGAAGTTGTCTTGCCCAAAGTGCCGTGGGTTTCGGTAATAAAAATGTGATGGATTAGGTTGTTGTCCTTTTCCTGGCACACGACGTATGATTCGGGATGGAAAAACAGCGCAAAAGAAAAATAGTGTCCCAAAACTGATGAAAACGTTCTATTTTGGGCTCCGAAAAGAGGCTCAGCCGACCAGGCTTGCTGCCCACGTCGTAGAGCTCTCGGAGAATTTTCCAAAGTTATGCTGTGCGCCCCGTAACTCCTTACGGATCAAAAGTTATGGGCACTGGAGCGACGGATACGTGGTCACAAGCCCCACGCCCTCAGTTTGCGAGCCCAGACTTTACGTGAAGTGAAGTTGTCTTGCCCAAGGTGCCGTGGGATTTGGTAATTGAAATGTGATGGATTAGGTTGTCGTTCTTTTCGCGACTCATGACATACGATCCGGGACGGAAAAACAGTGCAAAAGAAGAAACGTGTCTCGAAACTGATGCAAACGTTCGATTTTGGGCTACGAAAAAGGCACAACCGAGCAGGCTTGCTGCCCAGGTCGTAGAGCTTTCCAACAATATGATGTGCGCCGTGTAACTCCTTACGAATCAAAAGTTATGGGCACTGGAGCGACAGATACCCGGTCACATGACCCACACCCTCAGTTTGCTAGCCCAGCCTCTACGTGAAGTGAAGTTGTCTTGCCCAAGGTGCCGTGGGATTCGGTAATATAAATGTGACGTATTAGGTTGTTGTCCTTTTCGCGGCTCACGATGTACGATCCGGGACGAAAAAAAAATGCAAAAGAAGAAAAGTGTCCCAAAACTGATGAAAACGTTCTATTTTGGGCTCCAAAAATAGGTGCGGCTGAGCATACTTGTTGCCCACGTCGTAGAGCTCTCAGAGAGCTTTCCAATGGTATGCTTTGCGACGCGTAATTCCTTACGGACCAAAAGTTACGGGCACCGGAGCCACGGATTCCTAGTTATAAGCCCCACACCCTCGATTTGCAGGCCCAGCCACTACGTGAAGTGAAGTTTTCTTGCCCAAGGTGCCGTGGGATTCAATAATAGAAATGTGATTGATTAGGTTGTCGTCCTTTTTGCGGCTCATGACGTACGATCCAGGACAAAAAAATAGCGCAAAAGAAGAAGAATATCTAGAAACTGATGAAAACGTTTGATTTTGGGCTACGAAAACCGGCGCAGCCGAGCAGGCTTGCTACCCTTGTCGTAGAGCTCTCGGGGAGCTTTCAACGGTATGCTGTGCGCCGTGTAACTCTTTACAGATCAAAAGTTATGAGCACCGGAGTGACGGATTCTTGGTCACAGCCCCACGCCCTCGGTTTGCAGGCCCAGCCTGCTTGTCAATTGAAGTTGTCTTGCCAAAGTTGCCGCAGGATTCGGTAATAGAAATGTGATGGATTAGGTTGTTGTCCTTTTCGTGGCTTACGACTTACGATCCGAGATAGAAAAATAATGCAAAAAAAGAAAAGTGTCCCGAAACTGATGAAAATATTCGATTTTGGGCTCTGAAAACAAGCGCAGCCAAGCAGGATTGCTGCACTTATCGTAGATCTCTCGGAGAGCTTTCAAAAGTTATGTTGTGCACCGTGTAACTCCTTACAGATCAAAAGCTACGGGCACCGGAGCGATGGATACTTGGTCATAAGCCCCACGCCCTCGGCTTGCGGACCCAGCCTCTACGTGAAGTGAAGTTGTCATACACAAGGTACCGTGGGATTCAATAATAGAAATGTGATGAATTAGGTTGTCGTCCTTTTTACGGCTCACGGCGTACGATCCGGGACAAGAAAAACAATGCAAAAGAAGAAAAGTGTCTCGAAATTAATAAAAACATTCGATTTTGGGCTCCAAAAATAGACGCAGCCGAGCAGGCTTATTGCCCACATCGTAGAGCTCTCGGAGAGCTTTCCAACAGTATACTGTGCGCCGCGTAACTCCTTACGGATCAAAAGTTATGGGCACCGGAGCGACGTATACCTGGTCACAAGCCCCACGCCCTCAGTTTGCGGGCCTAGCCTCTACGTGAAATGAAGTTGTCTTGCCCAAGGTACTATGGGATTCTGTAATAGAAATGTGAAGGATTAGGTTGTTGTCCTTTTCGCGGCTCACGACTTACGATCCGGGACAGAAGAACAACGCAAAAGAAGAAAAGTATCCCAAAACTGATGAAAACGTTTGAATTTTGGCTCCGAAAATAGGTGCAACCGAGCATGCTTGGTGTACACGTCGTAGAGCTCTCGGAGAGCTTTCCAATGGTATGTTGTGCGCCGCGTAACTCCTTACGGATCAAAAGTTATGGGCATCGGAACGACAGATACTTGGTCACAAGCCCCGCGCCCTCAGTTTGCGGGCCCACCCTCTACGTGAAGTGTCGTTGTCTTGACCAAGGTGCTGTGGGATTCGGTAATAGAAATGTGATGGATTAGGTTGTTGTCCTTTTCGCGGCTCACGACGTACGATCCGGGACAGAAGAACAACGCAAAAGATTAAATGTATCCCAAAACTGATGAAAACATTCAAATTTGGGCTCTGAAAATAGGCGCAGCAGATCAGGCTTGTTGCCAGTGGTATGTTGTGTGCCGCGTAACACCTTATGGATCAAAAGTTATGGGCACCGGAGCGACGGATTTCTGGTTACAAGCACTACGCCCTTGGTTTGCAGACCCAGTCTCTACGAGAAGTGAAGTTGTCTTGCCCAATGTGCCTTGGTATTTGGTTATAGAAATGTGATGGATTAGGTTGTCGTCCTTTTCGCCACTCATGACATACGATCTGGGATGAAAAAACAACACAAAAGAAGAAAATCTCCCAAAACTGATGAAAACATTCGATTTTGGGCTTCAAAAATAGGAGCAGCCGAGCAGGCTAGCTGTCCCCGTCGTAAAGCTGTCGGAGAACATTTCAACAGTATGCTGTGCTCCGTGTAGCTCCTTACTGATCAAAAGTTATGGGCACCGGAGCGACGAATACCTGGTCACAAGCCCCACGTCTTCGGTTTGCGGGCCCAGCCTCTATGTCAAGTGAAGTTGTCTTGCCCAAGGTGTTGTGGGATTCAGTAATAGAAATGTGATGGATTAGGTTGTCGTCCTTTTCACGGCTCACGACGTACGATGCGGGTCGAAAAAACAATGCAAAAGAAGAAAAGTGTCCCAAAACTGATGCAAACGTTCGATTTTGGGCTCTGAAAATAGGCGCAGTCAAGCAGGCTTGTTGCCCACATCGTAGAGCACTCAGAGAGCTTTCCAACGGTATGTTGTACGTCGCGTAACTCCTTACGGATCAAAAGTTATGGGCACCGGAGCGACGGATACCTGGTCACAAGCCCCACGCCCTCGGTTTGCGGGCCCAGCCTCTACGTGAAGTGAAGTTGCCTTGCCCAAGGTGCTGTGGGATTCAGTAATAGAAATGTGATAGATTAGGTTGTCGTCCTTTTCGCGGCTCACGACGTACGATTCGGGATGGAAAAATAGCGCAAAAGAAGAAAAGTTTCCCAAAACTAATGAAAATGATCGAATTTGGGCTTCGAAAATAGGCGCAGCCAAGCTAGCTTGTTGCCCACATCGTAGAGCTCTCGGAGAGCTTTCCAACGGTATGTTGTGCGCTGCGTAACTTCTTACGGATCAATGGGTACCAGAGCGATGGATACCTGGTCACAAGCCCCACGCCCTCGCTTTGCCGGCCCAGCCTCTACTTGAAGTGAAGTTGTCTTGCCCAAGGTGCCGTGGGATTCGGTAATAGAAATGTGATGGATTAGGTTGTCTTCCTTTTTGCGGCTAACGACGTACGATCCGGGACGGAAAAACAGCGCAAAAGAAGAAAAGTATCCCAAAACTGATGAAAATGTTTGATTTTGGGCACCGAAAAGAGTTGCAGCCGAGCAGGATTACTGCCCACATCGTAGAGCTCTCGGAGAGCTTTCCAACGGTATGCTGTGTACCGCATAACTCCTTACGGATCAAAAGTTACGGGCACCGGAGTGACGAATTCCTTGTCACAATCCCCACGCCCTCGGTTTGCGGGCCCATCCTCTACGTGAAGTGAAGTTGTCTTGCCCAAGGTGCTGTGGGATTTGGTTATAGAAATGTGATGGATTAGGTTGTCTTCCTTTTCGCGGCTCACAACGTACGATCCGGGACAGAAAAACAATGCAATAGAAGAAAAGTGTCCCAAAACTGATGAAAACGTTCGATTTTGGGCTCCAAAAAATGGCGCAGCTGTCACGCCTCCAACCAGACCTATAGAGGTTAGACTAGGGTGTGATCTAAGCATTTACGTTCTTTTATGGCTATAACTGATTAACGAAGAATAAGCTTATCCGTTAGACTAGAACTCCAAAAATTCTTCGGAAAGTCGGCAGCATAACGACTGTAATTGGCTCTTTAGTTTGACTAAATTTTCTAAACGCCTCAAAACTTTCAATCTCAAATTCGATTCCAACTAAGATTACTATTTATCACCAATTGAAATGCCTACTAGTTATTTCGAAGTCTCGTTTGATTAACAACCTAGCATGATAACTATGTCTCGTTTGTTTGTCAATCCTTATTACAAAAGTACCTGTTGATCTTAGCTTACCAATGAGTACCTGCTTAAGATTGGATAGATTCATTTTACTTAACCCTTTACCTAATGCTTCATAAGCCTGTGATAGATACTAAACCAGTAGCGAAACAAGCAAATAGGGTGTCTGTCTAGTTAATATCGGTACAAATCAAAATTAGACCCCAAATTACAACGGGGGTCATTTACAATAACGACAACAAGCAACATAAGAAATAGTCTTCAAAACAACATATCGTTCACAAAATAGCCACAGTCAAGTAAGGCACGTAGGGCAAGCAATCACTCCAAGGAGTCATTGATAGGCACGTTATCCTCAGGTACTTGTTCTTGATCTTCTTCACTTGAGATGATAAAAGAGGGTGAGTCTTTATGAACTCAGAGAGGGAGAACGAGAAATAAGTTTTGAAACTCTTTTTCCGGTTCAACTTATGAAAAACACTTTTTGAAAGCATGACATATAACACAAGTAAGTTCATAATGTAATATAAAAGTAAAAGAACACAATTACCCGTCTTTCCTCTCCGAGGTCCTCCAGGAACCAAGCGAGAGTACTTATACACATAGTGAAAAGGATACGGTAAGCTTTTGCTCTTGGTTCGTTTCCAGTATCAGTTGTTGCGGCCGACTTCAATTCATCCCCTTATCACTCCAAATGGGTGTACTCGGAATGTACCCCGAAATCCTACGACCTAACTCTCCGAGGAAGTCTAGCCCCCAAGCGAGAGAGGGAATTGGACAATGGTAGTCACGGTTGCACCGGCAAGCCCGATGTCGCCCGGTGTGCGTGAAAGGCTACCACGCCAGAATGAAAGGTTGCAACCTTGTATGCAATGCACATTTATGACATTTATTATATCACATTAGGAGGACAACAAAGTAGGTTGCCTCCGAACAGTTATAAAATCGCACATTGACAAGTAAACACACGAGGCATGCTTTGACATGTAATTTCACTTGTAAAGCACATGGAGTTATATGAATATTAAACGGGCAGCCATGTAACACATGTAAATCAAGTCATATAACTAATTTCAAGGTTCATGTAATCAAGTAATAAGGTTATACAAGCATACAACGACGTTTACATGAGACCGGGTGCAAGAGAAGTCTACTTATCAACATGTAATTGTCGGAATCACATTTAGGGCTATAAAAACAACTACGGGCAGCCCACTAATCACATAATTAGACACGATAACCATAGGATCAACACTTAGCAAGTTTTCATAGTCACTAGGGTTTCAATTCATGCTTACCCATGCAATTTAAGCCACAAGTTGTCACGCAATTAAACCAAAGCCATGCATCGACTAATTAAAACATCCTCAGTCATTCAAAACAGTCCACAAAACATCCAAGTGGCACAATCCAAGCATTTAATACCACAAGAGAAGTTACAATAATTTTCAAAGCATATCACTAGATAAAAAAAAAAAACCTCACTGCAATGGTCTGATTTCTCACAATCATTTGGTCAAGCAAACAATCTCCAATTCTAGTGAAAAAAATTTCAAATTAAATCTTAATGAGTGATTTAAGTCCAGAAATAATCCTCACCTCATTTGGAGTTCAGACTTAGGAGTTATGGCTAAAACCGTAGGACTACGCAAAACTGTCCAATTTTAGACACATTACGAGTTTTGCTATTTTTTAGGTTCTTAGAGTCCTAATTAGCTTTGGTCTATTTCTGGAAAAAATGTCCAGACCTGAAAATTCTAGTAACCTACCAAATTTCATGCATTTTTTATATAATTTACTAGATCAAAACCGTTTCGTTCTACAAGGACGAACTGCCAAAAACCTGCTCCATTTTCCCAGAATTTTCGGATTTATACACCTTTCGATGTTTTTCCATTTTGGAGACCTTAGAATCAAAATTGGCCTTGGCCTATTTCTACAAAACATGCTCACAAATGGCAAACCTAGTCACCTACCAATTTTTATGCATCTTTAACATCATCTACCAGGCCAAATTCACTTCGCTCTAACAAGTCAGAAATCTGCCATTTCGCGATTTCACCTATCTTCAAATTCTAGCTAAATATATTGTCATGCATGGTTACAAAAGCTCATGTACAAACATATACCACAATTACAGAGGTAAAAATAGAAATATGAAGGCATGCATGTGGATTTTGAAAGCTTTTAAAAGAGTTTTAGCCCTCACCTTAGCCTATTGACAACAAATGATGCTCAAAACTCTTGAAGAAGCACAAATGGTCTTCTCTCCTTGTTTGGCTGAGAGATATTGCTTGATTTCTTTAATTCCTAGCTGAGTTACCATGTCCTTAGTATGTGCATGTGGTTAGAACAAAAGGGAGATGAAATAGAAGCTATCAAACATACCTAAGCCGAAATAAGGGTTCTATGAGCTTGCATGCATGTCTCTTTGCTTCTAGCTTGCTTGGTCGAGCTTCCTATGGCCTTGAGTGTCTTGGTGAGCTTTAGGAGATGAGCTTAAGCTATGGAACTTGAGGGTGCAGCTTTGGCTGAGAGAGAGAGAGAGAGAAATGAGAGAATGAGAGTTGAGAGAATGTTTGAAAAGAATGAAGTGTTGGTGTAAGCATGTGTCGGCCTTGGGCTTCTAAAATTTCTGATTTTTGTGTCTTCAAGAGCATATTTTGAATTGTTGTTTGGCATGGCATTGTAAGGGCCGAGAATGAGAGAGAATTTGAGGGCAAAAGGAAGATGAAATTGTTAGAAAATTGTTGCATGCTTGTCTCGGCCTTGGGCTTGGCAAAAATTCTGATTTTGTATCATCTTTTAGCATGGTTTGATTTTGAAATTGCAAAGCAAGCACAAGCTCTTCACATGGTCGGCCAAGCTTGTGAAAGTTCTGAATTTTGCCTTGTTTTGAGCTTATTTTATTGTGTGCTTGGGATGTGCAAAAGAATAAAGAATAAAGAATAAGAATGTTTAGCTTTTGGTGAAATTTCGTCTTCTAGTGAGTTGAATTAGCATTTTAATATTAGTTAGTGGAGTTTGTAGGATTAACTAACAATCTAGTGCTTCGTGTAAGATGCTCTCTTGATTAGCGTGTAGGCACGCTTTCCTAGATTTAGGGCACGTGCTACGAGGTAAAGCACGAACTACGAGATGAATACATGTTTCCCAAGTAAATGTACGCAACTCTAAATGAACACACGTAATTCAATGCAAGGCACATAAAATGAGACACGACTCTTAAACCTAGGTCAAGGCATGCAAATCTAGGTTAGGGCACACGAAACGAGGTATCGCACGCAAATCGAGGTCGGGCCTCATATCCTCCCCTCCTTAAAAGAATTTCGTCCCGAAATTCAATATTACCTTTGAAATAATGTTGGATACTGTTGCTCCATCTGGTTTCGTCTTTCCCACGTTGCTTCTTCAACTCCATGGTGATCCTACAACACTTTCACCATCGGTATAGATTTGTTGCGCAACTCCCGATCTTGCTGGTCTAGGATCCGAATGGGCTTCTCTTCATAAGACAAGTTCTCCCGAAGCTACAACGGCTCTGGCTCCAAGATATGCGATGGATCAGGGTGATACTTCCGTAGCATTGAGACATGGAAGACATCATGAATATTAGAGAGGTTTTGGGATAGTTCCGGATGATACGCCAATTTGCCAACCTTCTCAATTATCCCAAATGGTCCTACAAACCTCGGGCTCAAATTTCCACCCTTACCATGTTTAATCAGTCCCCTCTGAGGTGATAACTTCAAGAACACCTTGTCGCCGACCTCAAACTCTAGATTTCGTCTCCGTCGGTCTGCATAACTTTTCTGCCTTCTTTGGGCGGTAAGTGTCCGTTTTCGGATGAGGTGGACATTATCAACAATCTTCATAATTTCTAGTATTAGGGTCGGGTCAAAAGTCTTCGTCTCACCTACTTCATCCTAGTAAATTGGGGATCGACACTTACGTCCATACAATGCTTCAAATGGGGCCATCCCGATAGTGGCCTGATAATTGTTATTATAAGCGAACTCCGCTAGAGGCAGATATTTCTCCCAACCTTTTCCGAAGTCTAGAACACACGCCCTCAGCATATCCTCTAGAATCTGAATAGTTCTCTCAGATTATCCATCAGTTTGAGAGTGATAAGCTGTACTAAAACTCAACTTCGTTCCCAAAGCTTCTTGCAATCTCTTCCAAAATCGGGAAGTAAAACGAGGATCCCTATCCGATACAATACTCACAGGCATCCCGTGCAACCTTACAATATCCGCCACATACATAACTCCCATTTTCTCAGGACTGTCTTCCTTGTTCATCAGTAAGAAGTGAGCTGACTTGGTCAATCTATCCACTATGACCCAAACGGCGTCATGACCCTTTTGTGATCTGGGCAGGTCCATGACAAAGTCCATAGTTATGTGTTCCTATTTCTATTGAGGAATTTCCAATAGTTGAAGTAAACCTGCCGGTCGTTGATGTTCTGCTTTGATTCTCTGGCAAGTCAAACACCGTGCCACAAACTCCGCAATCTCTCTCTTCATGTTATTCCACCAATAGTGTTGCTTCAAATCCCGGTACATCTTTGTTCCACCAGGGTGAATAGTATATCTCGAATTATGGGCTTCTTCCAGAATCTTCTTTTTCAACTCTAGCTCATTAGGAACACAAATCCGATTCCTGAACCTCCAAATACTATCATTATGAAACTTGAAATCTGTGTTGCTTTCTTTAATCTTCTGAAACTGCTAGTCCTTCTGTTGAGCCTCTCGTAATTCAGAAAACAAGGTCAACTGAACTTGTGTAGTGGCAAAAAGTAACCTTTTTTGAGTCGATTGTGGATTCCACAAAAATGCGTCCTCTAACAACTCCTGCACCTTAACTTCCAGTTTTGCCATGCTCACTTTCCGGCTTAAGGCATCTGCAACTACATTTGCTTTACCGGGCACATAATTGATTGTGCAGTTATAATCATCCAAAAGCTCCATCCACCGTCTTTGCCTCATATTCAACTCTTTTTGTGAGAACAAGTACTTCAAGCTCTTGTGATCAGTAAACACCTCAAACTTGTTACCCCACAGATGGTGCCTCCATTTCTTGAGTGCAAACACAATAGCTGCCAACTCCAAATCATGCTTCAGGTAGTTCAATTCATACGGTTTCGGTTTCCTAGAGGCATACGCAATCACTCTACCATTCTGCATCAACACACACCCTAGTCCTTCTTTGGAAGCATCGCTATAGATTATAAAGCCTTGACTCCCTTCAGGCAATGCAAGAATAGGTGCGGTAGTCAATCTTTTCTTCAGTTCTTGAAAGCTGTTCTCACACTTGTCATCCTACATGAACTTTGTTTTCTTTTGAGTGAGCTTTGTAAGCGGTCCTGCAATCTTTGAGAAATCGTTCACGAATCTCCGATAATAGCCAGCTAAACCAAGAAAACTCCGAACCTCCGTAACATTTTTCGGCTTCTTCCAAGACATCACCGCTTCTATCTTTGCTGGATCCACTGCTATTCCCTCTTGGGATATGATGTGCCCCAAGAATGCAATCTTCCGCAACCAAAATTCGCATTTGCTAAACTTTGCATACAATTGATGCTCCCGAAGTTTCTGCAATACCAATCACAGATGTTGTTCATGTTTAGCCTCGGATTTCGAGTATACCAAAATATCATCAATAAAGATTACCACAAATTCATAATGCACATATCTCGTCCTGAAAGCCATTTTAGGCACGTCCTCCTTTTTTATCTGCAACTGGTAATACCCTTGCCTCAAGTCGAGCTTCGAATACACTTTAGCTCCTTGAAGTTGATCAAACAACTTGTCGATCAGTGGAAGTGGGTATTTATTCTTGACGGTCACTTGGTTCAATCCTCGATAATCGATGCATAGCCTCAACGTTCTGTCTTTCTTCTTTACAAATAGGACTGGCGCGCCCCACGGAGAAGAACTTGGTTGAACAAACCCCTTCTTCAACAATCCTTGCAATTGGTCCTTCAATTCTTGTAGCTCGGCTGGTGCCATACGATAGGGAGCTTTAGATATCGGCTGGGTGCCAGGCAGTACTTCTATTACAAACTCAATTTCCCGATCCGGGGATAAACCGGGCAATACTTTTGGAAACACGTCAGCATAATCCTTAATCACTGGCATCTCCTCCAACTTAGCTTTGTCTGACGGCTTGTTGATGAGGTAAGCTAAGTATCCATTACACCCTTTTCTCAAGGACTTCACTGCTTTCGTAGATGAAATGATGGAACTCTTGGTGAAGTCTCTTTGACCCATTACCTCCAATATTGGTTGACCAGGTGTCTGGAATATTACAATCTTCGTCCAGAAATCTAGTTGGGCATGATGCTTTGCCAACCAGTCCATCCCTAAGATGACTTCATAGTCTCGAAAGGGTAACACTATAAGATTGGCTGAGAATTCCCTATCCTTAATTTGGATTTTACATGCTTTACAAGCTGAGCTAGTAACAAGTTTAGAACTCATCGGAGTACCAACTTCTACTTCGTAAGGCAAACATACAACTCGTAATTTCACACGTTGCACACATAAGGGAGTAATAAATGAATGAGTAGCACCTGGATCAATTAGCACCCTAACAGGTTGATTCAGTATCAAGAATATACCTTCAACAACAACAATCTCCTTAGGAAGCTCCTCACACTCAATAGCATAAACTCGGGCCTGGACTCTAGGAACTGGAGTCTTGCCTTTACTAGCTGGTTTAATCTGATTTTTTCCTCTTTTCCATTTAGGGCAATCCTTGATCTGATGCTGATCACTGCCACAGCGCACGCATCGTCCTGACTTTTTCCAATACTGGGCCTCAGTGTGACCCTTCTTGTCACAGTAAGAACAGTTGATAGACTGAGTAGCAGGTGAACTACCTGTGGATCCGCGTGTGGAAGAGGCTGATGGTGCTTTAGTCGGGCCACGGTTATTAACTGGTCTGTTCTGGTTCTGGCCCTGACTACGACTCTGAGTCTGGAATTTCCTCTATTGTCCTGGAGGCTGATATGGTTTCTTGTTCGGCTGGCTTGAACCGGCTCTATCAAGTTTCCTCTTCTCAACTCGGGAGGCAGCAGCAAGGAGAGCAGAATAGGTAGTGAAGTCATGCGAAGCCAATTGATCCTGAATTTCTGGCCTCAACCCATTCGTAAATTTTCATATCTTCGCCTCAGGGGTACTAACCATGTATTGAGCATAGCGGGACAGTCTGTCAAAATGAGCCTCATTCTGGGCCACCGTCATGTTACCCTAGTTCAAATGCTTAAATTCTTCAATTCGCCTCTGCCTGAAAACTGTAGGTATGTATTTCTCCTTGAATGCCTTAACGAAATTACCCCACAAGCGAGGTGTATGATCAGTTTCCCAAAGTGCCTCCACAGTGTGCCACCAATGCTCAGCATTCCCGTGCAACAGAAACACAGCGAACTTAACCTTTTCTTCATCAGTATAGTCAAGTGGCCTGAAAATCCTTTCAATCTCAGACAGCCAAGCCTCTGCCTTTTCATCATTAGCTTCCCCGTAGAATTTGGATGGGTGAAAGTCAAGGAACTCCCGCATTCTGCTATTTTCCCATTGTTACCACCATTCCTGTTGTTGTTGTTGTTCGCTTCACGTGCATCTTGACGTTCCATCACTTGCGACACGCGATCCATAGCATTCGCCATCTTGTTAAACATGGCCATGTCGGGATTAGTTTGATGAGCATCTCCAGCTGCTTGAGGCTCATCGCTCCTATTGGTATTGCGGGTACTAGGGCCAGCCATCTATAGGCACAGATTATAATGCACAATTTAATGGAATACGACAAAACAAGAATTTAATGTATAAGGTATGCAACATATAATTTTACATAGACATACAATTCTCAAAACAGTTAAGACATGTTAATCACATAAGCACATAGAAACAGAGAAGGCACAATTGATATTGTCACACATTAACACACATACACAAGTCATCCCAATAACCTTAGGGCTTCTCCCCATGGTCCGAGAGTTAAATCTAGCTTAAGCAATCTAAGCTCTGATACCATTTCTATAAGGTGTCACACCCTCAACCAGACCTATGGAAGTTAGACTAGGGTGTGATCTAAGCATTTACGTTCTTTTATGGCTATAACTGATTAACAAAGAATAAGCTTATCCGTTAGACTAGAACTCCAAAAATTCTTCAAAAAACCGGTAGCATAACGGCTGTAATTGGCTCTTTAGTTTGACCAAATTTTCTAAACGCCTCAAAACTTTCAATTTCAAATTCGATTCCAACTAATATTACTATTTATCACCAATTGAAATGCCTATTAGTTATTTTGAAGTCTCATTTGATTAACAACCTAGCATGATAACTATGTCTCGTTTGTTTGTCAATCCTTGTTACAAAAGTACCTGTTGATCTTAGCTTACCAATGAGTACCTGCTTAAGATTGGATAGATTCATTTTACTTAACCCTTTACCTAATGCTTTATAAGCCTGTGATGGATACTAAACCAGTAGCGAAACGAGCAAATAGGGTGTCTGTCTAGTTAATATCGGTACAAATCAAAATTAGACCCCAAATTACAACGGGGGTCATTTACAATAACGACAACAAGTAACATAAGAAATAGTCTTCAAAACAATATATCGTTCACAAAATAACCACAGTCAAGTAAGGTACGTAGGGCAGGAAATCACTCCAAGGAGTCATCGATAGGCACGTTATCCTTAGGTACCTGTTCCTGATCTTCTTCACCTGAGATGATAAAAGAGGGCGAGTCCTTATGAACTTAGCAAGGGGGAACGAGAAATAAGTTTTGAAACTTTTTTTCTGGTTCAACTTATGAAAAACCCTTTTTGAAAGCATGACATACAACACAAGTAAGTTCATAATGTAATATAAAAGTAAAAGAACACAATTACCCGTCTTTCCTCCCTGAGGTCCTCCAGGAACCAAGCAAGAGTACTTATACACATAGTGAAAAGGATACGGTGAGCTTTTGCTTTCAATTCATTTCCAATGTCAGTTGTTGCGGCCAACTTCAAACCATCCACTTATCACGCCAAATGGGTGTACTCGGAATGTACCCCGAAATCCTACGACCCAACTCTCCGAGGAAGTCTAGCCCCCAAGCGAGAGAGAAAATTGAACAATGGTAGTCACGGTTGCACCGGCAAGCCCGATGCAGCCCGGTGTGCGTGAAACGCTACCATGCCAGAATGAAAGGTTGCAACCTTGTATGCAATGCACATTTATGACATTTATTATATCAAATTAGGAGGACAACAAAGTAAGTTTCCTCGGAACAGTTATAAAATCGCACATTGACAAGTAAACACACGAGGCATGTTTTGACATGTAATTTCACTTGTAAAGCACATGGAGTTATATGAATATTAAACGGGCAGCCATGTAACACATGTAAATCAAGTCATATAACTCATTTCGGGTTCACGTAATCAAGTAATAAGGTTATACAAGCATACAACGACATTTACATGAGACCGGGTGCAAGAGTAGTCTACTTATCAACATGTAATTGTCAGAATCACATTTATGGCAATAAAGACAACTACGGGCAGCCCACTAATCACATAATTAGACACGACAACCATAGGATCAACACTTAGCGAGTTTTCATAGTCACTAGGGTTTCAATTCATGCTTACCCGTGCGATTTAAGCCACAAGTTGTCACGCAATTAAACCAAAGCCATGCATCGACTAATTAAAACATCATCAATCATTCAAAACAGTCCACACAACATCCAAGTGGCACAATCCCAAGCATTTAATACCACAAGAGAAGTTACAATAATTTTCAAAGCATATCACTAGATAAAAAATTAAAAAAAAACACTCACTGCAATGGTCTGATTTCTCACAATCATTTGGTCAAGAAAAAAATCTCCAATTCTAGTGAAAAAATGTCAAATTAAAGCTTAATGAGTGATTTAAATCCAGAAACAAACCTCACCTCATTTGGAGTTCAGACTTAAGAGTTATGGCCTAAACCGTAGGACTACGCAAAATTGTCCAGTTTTAGACACATTACGATTTTTGCTATTTTTGAGGTTCTTAGAGTCATAATTAGCTTTGGTCTATTTCTGACAAAGATGTCCAGACCTGAAAAATCTAGCAACCTACCAAATTTCATGCATTTTGGATATAATTTACTAGATCAAAAATTTTTCGTTCTACAAGGACAATGAATTGCCAAAAACCTGCTCCATTTTCCCAGATTTTCCAGATTTAGACACCTTTCGATGTTTTGCCATTTTGGAGACCTTAGAGTCAAAATTGGCCTTGTCCTATTTCTACGAAACATGCTCAGAACTGGAAAAAATAGTCACCTACTAATTTGCATGCATTTTCAACATCATCTACCAGGCCAAATTCACTTCACTCTAACAAGTTGGAAATCTGCCATTTTCGCGATTTCACCTATCTTCAAATTCTAGCTAAATATCTTGCCATGCATGGTTACAAAAGCTCATGTACAAACATATACCACAAGTACAGAGGTAAAAATAGACATATGAAAGCATGCATGTGGATTTTGAAAGCTTTTAAAAGAGTTTTAGCCCTCACCTTAGCCTATTGACAACAAATGATGCTCAAAACTCTTGAAGAAGCACAAATGGTCTTCTCTCCTTGTTTGGCCGAGAGATATTGCTTGATTTCTTTAATCCCTAGCTGAGTTACCATGTCCTTAGTATGTGCATGTGGTTAGAACAAAAGGGAGATGAAATAGATGCTATCAAACATACCTAAGCCGAAATGAGGGTTCTATGAGCTTGCATGCATGTCTCTTTGCTTCTAGCTTGCTTGGTAGAGCTTCCTAGGGCCTTGAGTGTCTTGGTGAGCTTTAGGAGAGGAGTTTAAGCTATGGAACTTGAGGGTGCAGCTTTGGCCGAGAGAGAGAGAGAGAGAAATGAGAGAATGAGAGTTGAGAGAATGTTTGAAAAGAATGAAGTGTTGGTGTAAGCATGTGTCGGCCTTGGGCTTCTAAAATTTCTGATTTTTGTGTCTTCAAGAGCATATTTTGAATTGTTGTTTGGCATGGCATTGTAAGGGCCGAGAATGAGAGAGAATTTGAGGGCAAAAGGAAGATGAAATTGTTAGAAAATTGTTGCATGCTTGTCTCGGCCTTGGGCTTGGCAAAAATTCTGATTTTGTATCATCTTTTAGCATGGTTTGATTTTGAAATTGAAAAGCAAGCACAAGCTCTTCACATGGTCGGCCAAGCTTGTGAAATTTCTGAATTTTGTCTTGTTTTGAGCTTATTTTATTGTGTGCTTGGGATGTGCAAAAGAATAAAGAATAAAGAATAAGAATGTTTAGCTTTTGGTGAAATTTCGTCTTCTAGTGAGTTGAATTAGCATTTTAATATTAGTTAGTGGAGTTTGTAGGATTAATTAACAATCTAGTGCTTCGTGTAAGATGCTCTCTTGATTAGCGTGTAGGCACACTTTCCTAGATTTAGGGCACGTGCTACGAGATAAAGCACGAACTACGAGACGAATGCACGTTTTCCAAGTAAATGTACGCAACTCTAAATGAACACACGTAATTCAATGCAAGACACATAAAATGAGACACGACTCTTAAACCTAGGTCAAGGCATGCAAATCTAGGTTAGGGCACACGAAACGAGGTATCGCACTCAAATCGAGGTCGGGCCTCACAGCTGCCGAGCAGGCTTGCTGTACCCGTCGTAGATCTCTCAGAGATCTTTCCAACGGTATGTTGTGCGCTGCGTAACTCTATATGGATCAAAAGTTATGGGCACCGGAGCAACGGATACATGGTCATAAGCCCCACGCCCTCGGTTTACGTGCCTAGCCTCTACGTGATGTGAAGTTGTCTTGCCCAAAGTGCCGTGGAATTCGGTAATAGAAATGTGATGGATTAGGTTGTCGTCATTTTCGCGGCTCATGACGTACGATACGGGATAGAAAAACAACGCAAAAGAAGAAAAGTATCCCGAAACTGATGAATGTCATGCCCCAACCCGGCCTATAAGGTTAGACTAGGGTGTGATCTAAACATTCAAGTCATATCGCGTACTTAACCATTTATGAAGATTTCACACTTAATGTTTTTGGCCTAAACTCCAAAAATTTTTCGAAAAACCGGCAGCATAACGGCTGTAATTGTGCTATTTGGTTTGGCCTAATTCTCTAAACGCCTCAAAATTTTCCAATCTCAATTTCATTTCCAACTAGGATTACCATTTAACATCAATTGAATTGCCTATTGGTTATTTCGACGTCTCATTTGATTTATAACCTAGCATGATGCTATGTCTCGTTTGTTTGTTTATCTTCGTTACAAAAGTACCTGTTGATCTTAGCTTAATAGCGAGTACCTGTTTAAGGTTTGGATGGTTCATCTTACTTAGCCCTTACCTAATACTTCATAATCTTATTATAGCTACTAGCGATAATAAAAGCAAAACGACCATAACAGTATCTAGTGACTGTCTAGAAATATTAGTACAAACCAAAATTAGACCCCAAATTACAATGGGGATCTTTTACATTACAACATTAAGCAACATGAAAGAAACAGTCTTCAAGTAGCACAGTTTTCACAAATGGCCATAAATCAAGCAAAGCACATAGGACAGGCAATCACTCCAAGGAATCATCGTTAAACATATCGTCCTCAGGTACCTGTTCTTGATCTTCTTCACCTGAGATGATAAAAGAGGGTGAGTCCTTATGAACTCAGCGAGGGGGAACGAGAAATAGGTTTTGAAACTCATTTTCCGGTTCAATCTTATGAAAATCCTTTTGCAAGCATGAATATAACACAATTAAGTACAGAATAATAATACAAAAGTAAAGGAACACAATTACCCGTCTTTCCTCCCCGAGGTTCTCTAGGAACCAAGCGAGAGTACTTATACACATAATAAATAGGATACGGTGAGCTTTTGCTCTCAGTTCATTTCCAGAATCAGTTGTTGCGGCCGACTTCAAATCATCCCCTTAAGACGCCAGGTGGGTGTACTCCGGATGTACCCCGAAATCCTATGACCCAACTCTGCGAGGAAGTCTAGCCCCCAAGTGAGAGAGGGAATAGGTACCATGGTAGTCACGGGTGCACCGGCAAGCCCGATGCCGCCCGGTGTGCGTGATCGCTACCATGCCAGAATGAAAGGTTGCAACCTTGTATGCAATGCACATTTATGACATTTAATATATCACATTAGGAGGACAACAAAGTAGGTTGCCTCCGGACAGTCATAAGATTGCACATTGACAAGTAAACAAGCGAGGCACGGATAGACAAGTAGTTTCACTTGAAAAGCATATGGAGTTATATGAACATTAAATGGGAAGCCATGTAACACATGTAAATCAAGTCATATAACTCATTTCAAAGTCCACGTAATCAAATTTTAAGATTATTCAACATGCAACAACATCTACGTGGGCTCGGATGCAAGAAAGACCTATTTGTCAACATGCAATGATCAAAATCACATTTAGGGCTATAAGGGCATCTACGGGCAGCCTACTAAGCATATAATTCCACACAATATCCAAATGATCAACACTTAGCAAGACTACCTAGTCATTAGGGTTTCCATTTCGTGCTTACCCGTGTGATTAAACCCTAAGTCAACTCAAAATCAATCTCAAGCCATGCATCAATTAATTAAAAAATCCCCAAGTACTCAAAAAAGTCCACAAAACATCCCAATGTCACAATCCCAAGCAATTAATACCACACGAGAAGTTACAACAATTTTTCTAAGCATATAACCAAGTGAACCCTCACTGCAATAGGCTATTTTCCCACAATCATTAAGATAATCAAACAATCTCCAATTCTAGTGAATAAGATTTCAAATTAAAGCTTAAGAAGTTAAATAAAATAAAAAACAAACCTTGCATCATTTGGAGTTCGAGATCAATAGTTATGGCCAAAACAGTGGGATTGCACAAAACTGTCCAGATTTGCACACATCTCAATAATTGTCGTTTTTGAGGTCCTTAAGGTCAGATTTAGCCTTAGTCCATTTCTGAAAAAAATGTCCAGAACTGAAAAATCTAGCAGTACACCAAATTTCATGTATTTTGGATATCATTTACTAAGTCAAATCTGGTTCGTTCTACAAGGTCAGTGCATCTGCCAAAACCTGCTTCATTTTTCCAGATTTCCAGATTTGGACACATTTTAATGATTTTCCATTTTGAGGACCTTAGAATCAAAATTAGATTTGGCCTATTTCTGCGACAAAATGTTCAAAATTGGCCAAAATAGTCACCTACCAATTTTCATGCATTTTAAACATCATTTTCCTAGCCCAACTCACCTCGAAACAACAAGTCAGAGAGCTGTCACATAATCCGATTGCACTTATCATCACTTTCAAGCCAAAATCTTGCCATGCATGGTTGTAAAAGCTTATGAACGAACATATAACTCAAGTACAGAAGCAAATACATACATTTATGAGCATGCATGTAGATTTTTGAAGGATTCTCAAAAGGTTTTACCCCTCACCTTAGCAATCAACCAAGAAGATGCACAAAACTTGTTGAAGCACAATTTTCTTCTTCTCCTTTGCCTAGCTGAGATTCCAACTAGATTTTCTCTATTTTTCTTAGCTTAGTGACCAAGCTCTTAGTACATGCATGTGGTTAGAACAAGAAGAAAAGAAATGGAAGCTTAAAAACTCATCTAGGGCCGAAATGAAGACTCTATGTGCTTGCATGCATCTTTTGAGCTAGCTACTTGCTTTCCTTTGCTTGGGCTTGCCTTGAATAACCATAGGATGATGAAGATGAGCTAAGATGGTAAGAAGTTTAGCCAAGGCCGAGAGAGAGAGAGTAGAATGAGAGGGAGAGAGAGAAGATGAGAGGAAAATGAGTGAAATGAAAAAAAAAAACAAAGGCCTTGAAGTTTGATGAAGCATGTTCGGCCTTGGGTAGCCCAATTTCAGCCTTTTTGTGTCTTCAAGGTGTAATTTAAAATTGCTAGCATGGGCAAGGTGTGTTTGGTCGAGCAAGGTGAAGAATTGAGGAGGTTTGGAGCAATTTTTTTATGCATTTGATAAGTGTTCTTGTTATAACTTGTCTAGAACCAATTTGAATTGAGCAACATGCACAAATACTACCTAGTTGGTCGGCCAAGGCTATAAAAATTCTGAATTTTGTCATCTATTGGAGTATTATTTAATTGTGTCTTGAAAGTGCAAAAAAGAATAAGGAATAAAGAATAAGGAATGTCTAGCTTTTTGTGAGATTTTGTCTTCTAGTGGGTTGAATTAGTAATTTAATAATAGTTAGTGGATTTTGTAGGATTAATTAATGACCTAGTGCTTCATGTAAGATGTTTTCTTGTTTAGCGTGAGGGCACGCTTTCCTAGGTCTAGGGCACGCACTACGAGGTAAGACACGAGCTACAAGACGAATGCACGTTTTCCAAGTAGATGCACGCAAATCTAAATGAATGCACGTAATTCAATGCAAGGCACACAAAACGAACACAATTCTCAAACCTAGGTCAAGGCACGCAATTCTAGATTAGGGCACACGAAACAAGGTATCGCACACAGATTGAGGTCGGGCCTCACAATGAAAATGTTCAATTTTGCGCTCCAAAAATAGGCACAGCCAAGCAGACTTGCTGCCCACATCGTAGAGCTCTCGTAGAGCTTTCCAACGGTATACTATGCGCCGCGTAACTCTTTACGGATCAAAAGTTATGGGCACCGGAGCGACGGATACCTGGTCACAAGCCCCACGCCCTCGGTTTGCTGGCCCAGCCTCTACGTGAAGTGAATTTGTCTTGCCTAAGGTGCCGTTGGATTCGGTAATAGAAATGTGATGGATTAAGTTGTCGTCCTTTTCGCGGCTCACGACGTACGATCCGGGACGGAAAAACAATGCAAAAGAAGAAAAGTGTCCCGAAACTGATGAAAACATTTTATTTTGGGCTTCGAAAATAGGCGTAGCCAAGCAGGCTTGCTGCCCACGTCGTAGAGCTCTCGTAGAGCTTTCCAACGGTAAGTTGTGCGCTGCGTAACTCCTTACGGATCAAAAGTTATGGGCACCGGAGCGACGGATACCTGGTCACAAGCCCCACGCCCTCGGTTTGTATACCCAGCCTCTACGTGAAGTGAAGCTGTCTTGCCCAAGGTGCCATGGGATTCGGTAATAGAAATGTGATGGATTAGGTTGTCGTCATTTTTGCGGCTCACGACGTACGATCCAGGACGAAAAAATAGCGCAAAAGAAGAAAAGTATCCTGTAACTAATGAAAATGTTCAATTTTGGGCTTCGAAAACAGGCGCAGCCGAGCAGGCTTACTGTCCCCGTCATAGAGCTCTCGGAGAGCTTTCCAACGATATGTTGTGCACCGCATAACTCCTTACGAATCAAAAGTTATGGGCACTGGAGCGACAGATACCTGGTCATAAGCCCCACGCCCTCGGTTTGCGTGCCCAGCCTCTAAGTGAAGTGAAGCTGTCTTGCCCAAGGTGCCGTGGGATTCGATAATAGAAATGTGATGGATTAGGTTGTCGTCATTTTCGCGGCTCACGATGTATGATCCGGGACAAAAAAACAGCGTAAAAGAATAAGAGTATCACAAAACTAATGAAAACGTTTGAATTTGGGCTTTGAAAACAGGCGCAGCCGAGCAGGCTCGCTTGCAACATTGTAGAGCTCTCGGAGAGCTTTCCAACGGTATTCTGTACGCCGCGTAACTCCTTACGGATCAAAAGTTATGGGCACCGGAGCGACGGATACCTGATCATAAGCCCCACGCCCTCGATTTGCGTGCCCAGCCTCTACATAAAGTGAAGCTGTCTTACCCAAGGTGACATGGGATTCGGTAATAGAAATGTGATGGATTAGGTTGTCGTCCTTATCGCGGCTCACGACGTACGATCCGGGACGAAAAAATAGTGCGAAAGAAAAAAGTCTCCCGAAACTTATGAGAATATTCTATTTTGGGCTCCGAAATTAGGCGCAAACAAGCAGGCTTGCTGCCCACGTCGTAGAGCTCTCGTAGAGCTTTCCAACGGTATGCTGTGCGCCGCGTAACTCCTTATAGATCAAAACTTATTGGCACTGGAGCGACGGATACCTGGTCATAAGCCCCGCGCCCTCGGTTTGCGGGCCCATCCTCTACGTGAAGGGAAGTAGTCTTGCCCAAGGTGCCATGGGATTTGGTAATAGAAATGTGATGGATTAGGTTGTCGTCCTTTTCGCGGCTCATGATGTACGATCCGGGATGAAAAAACAGCGTAAAAGGAGAAAAGTGTCCTGAAACTAATAAAAATATTCAATTTTGGTCTCCAAAAAGAGGCTTAGCCAAGCACGCTTGTTGCCCATGTCGTAGAGCTCTCATAGAGTTTTCCAATGGTATGTTGTGCGTCGCGTAACTCCTTACGGATCAAAAGTTAAGGGCACCAGAGCGACGGATTCCTGGTCACAAGCCCCGCGCCCTCAGTTTGCGGGCCCAGCCTCTACGTGAAGTGAAGTTGTCTTGCCCAAGGTGCAATGGGATTCGGTAATAGAAATGTGATGGATTAGGTTGTCGTTTCTTTCGCGGCTCACGACGTACGATCCGAGAAGGAAAAAAAGAGCAAAAGAAGAAAAGTATCCCGAAACTGATGAAAATGTTCAATTTTGGGGGCCAAAAATAGGTGCTGCTGAGTAGGCATACTGCCCACATCATAGAGCTCTCGTAGATCTTTCCAACGGTATGCTGTGCGCTGCGTAACTCTTTACGGATCAAAAGTTATAGGCACCGGAGCGATACCTGGTTACAAGCCCCACGCCCTCGGTTTGCGTGCCCAGCCTCTATGTGAAGTGAAGTTGTCTTGCCCAAGGTACTGTGGGATTCGGTAATAGAAATGTGATGAATTAGGTTGTTGTGCTTTTCGCGGCTCACGACATACGATCCGGGCCTGAAAAAAAGCACAAAAGAATAAAAATATCCTGAAACTGATGAAAACGTTCGATTTTAGGCTCTGAAAAGAGGCACAGCCTAGCAAGCTTGTTGCCCACATCGTAGAGCTCTTGGAGAGGTTTTCAACGGTATGCTGTGCGCCACGTAACTCCTTACAGATCGAAAGTTATGGGCACCGGAGCGACGGATACCTGGTCACAATCCCCACGCCCTCGATTTGCGGGTCCAACCTCTGCGTGAAGTGAAGTTGTCTTGCCCAAGGTGCCGTGGGATTCGGTAATTGAAATGCTATGGATTCGGTTGTCGTCCTTTTCGTGGCTCACGACGGACGATCTGGGACGAAAAAATAGCCCAAAAGAAGAAAATTATCACAAAATTGATGAAAATATTCAATTTTGGGCTCTGAAAACAGGCGCAGCCGAGCAGGCTAGCTGCGCACGTCGTAGAGCTCTCAGAGAGCTTTCCAACGGTATGCTGTGCGTCGCTTAACTACTTATGGATCAAAAGTTATGGGCATCGGAGCTACGGATACCTGATCACAAGCCCCACGCCCTCGGTCTGCGAGCCTACCCTCTACACGAAGTGAAGTTGTCTTGCCCAAGGTACCGTGGGATTCAGTAATAGAAATGTGATGGATTAGGTTGTTGTACTTTCGCGGCTCACGACGTACGATCCGGGGCAGAAAAAAAGTGCAAAAGAATAAAAATATCTTAAAACTGATGAAAACGTTCGATTTTAGGCTCTGAAAAGAGGCGCAGCCGAGCAGGCTTGTTGCCCACGAAGTAGAGCTCTCTTACAGCTTTCCAACGATATACTGTGCGCTGTGTAACTCCTTACGGATCGAAAGTTATGGGCACCAGAGCGATGGATACCTAGTCACAAGCCCCACGCCCTCGGTTTGCTGGCCCAGCCTCTACATGAAGTGAAGTTGTCTTGCCCAAGGTGCTGTGGGATTCGGTAATAGAAATGTGATTGATTTGGTTGTCGTCCTTTACGCGGCTTACGACGTACGATCGAGACGAAAAAACAGCACAAAAGAAGGAAAATATCCCGAAACTGATGTAAACGATTGATTTTGAGCTTCCAAAATAGGTGCAGCCGAGCAGGCTTCATGCCTCCTTCATAGAGCTCTCGGAGAGCTTTCCAACGGTATATTATGCACCGCGTAACTCCTTACGGATCAAAAGTTATAGGCACCGGAGCGATGGATACCTGGTAACAAGCCCCACGCCCTCGGTTTGCTGGCCCAGCCTCTACGTGAAGTGAAGTTATCTTGCCCAAGGTGCCATGGGATTTGGTAATAGAAATGTGATAGATTAGGTTGTTGTCCTTTTCGCGATTCACGACGTACGATCCAGGACGGAAAAACAGCGCAAAAAAAGAAAAGTATCCCAAAACTGATAAAAATATTCAATTTTCGGCCCGAAAAAGAGGCTTAGCAAAGAACGCTTGTTGCCCACATCGTAGAGCTCTCAAAAAGCTTTCCAACGGTATGTTGTACGCCACTTAACACCTTACGGATCAAAACTTATGGGCACCTGAGCAACGGATATCTGGTCATAAGCCCCATGCCCTCGGTTTGCGGGCCCATCCTCTATGTGAAGTGAAGTTGTCTTGCCCAAGGTGCCATAGGATTCGGTAATAGAAATGTAATGGATTAGGTTGTTGTCCTTTTCACGGCTCACGACGTACGATCCGGGACGGAAAAAAATCATAAAAAAATAAAAATATCCCAAATCTGACGAAAACGTTTTATTTTTGGCACCGAAAAGAGGCACAGCCAAGCAAGCTTGCTACCTCAGTCGTAGAGCTCTCAGAGAGCTTTCCAACGGTATGCTGTGCACCGCGTAACTCCTTACGGATAAAAAGTTATGGTCACCGGAGCGACGGATACTTGGTCATAAACCCTATGCCCTCGTTTTGTTGGCCCAACCTCTACGTGAAGTGAAGTTGTCTTGCCCAAAGTTCCATGGGATTCGGTAATAGAAATGTGATGGACTAGGTTGTCGTCCTTTTTGCAGCTCCCGACGTACGATCCGGGACGAAAAAATAGCGTAAAAGAAGAAAAGTGTCTCGAAACTGATGAAAACATTTGATTTTGGGCCCCGAAAAGTGGCTCAGCTGAGCAGGCTTGTTGCCCACGTCGTAGAGCTCTTAGAGAGCTTTCTATCGGTATGATGTGCACCGCGTAACTCCTTACGAATCAAAAGTTATGGGCACCGGAGCGATGAATACCTAGTCATAAGCCCCACGCCCTCAGTTTACGGGCCCAGCCTCTGCGTGAAGTAAGTTGTCTTGCCCAAGGTGCCGTGGATTCAGTAATAGAATTATGATGGATTAGGTTGTCGTCCTTTTCGCGGCTGACGAGGTACGATCCGGGATGAAAAAATAATGCAAAATAAGAAAAATGTCCTGAAATTGATGAAAGCCTTCGATTTTGGGCTCCAAAAAGTGGCGCAACTGAGCAGGCTTGCTGCACCCGTCGTAGATCTCTTGGAGAGCTTTCCAAAGTTATGTTGTGCGCTGCATAACTCCTTACGGATCAAAAGTTATGGGCACCGGAGCGATGGATACCTGTTCACAAGCCCCACGCCCTCGGTTTGCGGGCCCAGCCTCTACGTGAAGTAAAGTTGTCTTGCCCAAGGTCTTGTGGTATTCGGTAATATAAATGTGATGGATTAGGTTGTTGTCCTTTTTGCGGCTCATGACGTACGATCCGGAACGGAAAAATATCACAAAAGAAGAAAAGTGTACCAAAATTGATGAAAACGTTCAATTTTGGGCTCCGAAATCAGGCGCAGCTGAGCAGGCTTGCTGCACCCGTCATTGATCTCTCGGAGAGCTTTCTAACGGTATATTGTGTGCCGCGAAACTCCTTACGGATCAAAAGTTATGGGCATTGGAGCGACGGAGACCTGGTCACAATCCCCACGCCCTCGGTTTGCGTGCCCAGCCTCTACGTGAAGTGAAGTTGTCTTGCCCAAGGTTCTGTGGGATTTGGTAATAGAAATGTGATTGATTAGGTTGTTGTCATTTTCACGGCTCACGACGTACGATCCGGAACGGAAAAACAGCGCAAAAGAAGAAAAGTACCTGAAACTGATGAAAATGTTCGATTTTGGGCTCCAAAAATAGACACAGCCAAGCAGGCTTGCTGCCTACATCGTAGAGCTCTCGTAGTGCTTTCCAACGGTATGTTGTGTGCCGCGTAACTCCTTACGGATCAAAAGTTATGGGCACTGGAGCGACGGATACCTGTTCACAAGACCTACGCCCTCGATTTGCTGGCCCAGCGTCTACGTGAAGTGAATTTATCTTGCCCAAGGTGCCGTGGAATTCAGTAATAGAAATGTGATGGATTAGGTTGCCGTCCTTTTCGCGGCTCACGACATACGATCCGGGATGGAAGAACAATGCAAAAGAAGAAAAATGTCCCGAAACTGATGAAAATGTTCGATTTTGGGCTCTGAGAATAGGCGCAACCGAGCAGGCTTGTTGCCCACGTCGTAGAACTCTTGGAGAGCTTTCCAACTGTATGTTGTACACCACGTAACTCCTTACGGATCAAAGTTTACGAGTATCGGAGTGATGGATTCCTGGTCACAAGCCCTACGCTCTCGGTTTGTAGGCCCAGCCTCTACGTGAAGTACAGTTGTCTTGCCAAAGGTGTCATGGTATTTGGTAATAAAAATATGATGGATTAGGTTGTCGTCCTTTTTGCGGCTCATGACGTACAATCCGGGATGGAAAAACAGCGCAAAAGAATAAAAGTGTCCCAAAACTAATGAAAACATTCGATTTTGGGCTCCAAAAATAGGAGCAGCCGAGCAGGCTAGCTACCCTCATCGTAGAGCTCTCGTAGAGCTTTCCAACAGTATGATGTGCTCTGTGTAACTCCTTACGGATCAAAAGTTATGGGCACCAGAGCGACGGACACCTGGTCACAAGCCCCACGCCCTCGGTTTGTGGGCCCAGCCTCTACGTGAATTGAAGTTGTCTTACCCAAGGTGCGGTCAGATTTGGTAATAGAAATGTGATGGATTAGGTTGTCGTCCTTTTCACGGCTCATGACGTACAATTCGGGACGAAAAAATAGCGCAAATGAAGAAAAGTATCACAAAAATGATAAAAATGTTCAATTTTGGGCTCCAAAAATAGGCGCAGCAGAGCAAGATTGCTGCTGACTTCGTAGAGCTCTCAGAGAGCTTTCCAACGGTATGTTGTGAGCCGCTTAACTCCTTACGGATCAAAAGTTATGGGCACCGAAGCGACGGATACCTGGTTACAAGCCCCACGCCCAAGGTTTGCGGGCCCAGCCTCTATGTGAAGTGAATTTGTCTTGCCTAAGGGGCCATGGGATTCGATAATAGAAATGTGGTAGATTAAGTTGTTGTGCTTTTCACGGCTCACGACGTACGATCCGGGACCGAAAAAAGCGTAAAAGAATAAAAATATCCCGAAACTAATGAAAACGTTCGATTTTGGGCTTCGAAAAGAGGTGCAGCCTAGCAGGCTTGGTGCCCTCATCGTAGAGCTCTTGTAGGGCTTTCCAATGGTATGCTGTGCTCCGCGTAATTCCTTATGGATCAAAAGATATGGGCACCGGAGCGACGGATACCTGGTCACAAGCCCCACGCCAACGGTTTGCTGGCCCAGCCTATACGTGAAGTGAAGTTGTCTTGCCCAAGGTGCCGTGGGATTCGGTAATAGAAATGTGATGGATTTGGTTGCCGTCCTTTTCGCAGCTCGCGACGTACGATCCGTGACAAAAAAATATCACAAAAGAAGGAAAGTGTCCCGAAACTAATGAAAAAAGTTTGATTTTTAGCTCCAAAAATAGGCGCAGCAGAGCAGGCTTGCTGCCCCCATCATAGAGCTCTCGGATAGCTTTCCAACGGTATGTTGTGCGCCGCGTAACTCCTTACGGATCAAAAGTTATGGGCACCGGAGCGACGGATACCTGGTCACAAGCCCCAAGCCCTCGGTTTCCTGGCCCAGCCTCTACGTGAAGTGGAGTTGTCTTGCCCATGGTGCCATGGGATTCGGTAATAGAAATGTGATGGATTAGGTTGTCATTCATTTTGCGGCTCACGACGTACGATCTAGGATTGAAAAACAGCGCAAAAGAAGAAAAGTGTCCCGAAACTGATGAAAACATTGGATTTTGGGCTCCGAAAAGATGCTCAGCTGAGCAGGCATGTTGCCCATGTCGTAGAGCTCTCGGAGAGCTTTCCAACGGTATGTTGTGCGCTGCTTAACACCTTACGGATCGAAAGTTATGGGCACCGGCGCGACGGAAACTTGGTCATATGCTTCACGCCCTCGGTTTGCGGGTCCAGCCTCTACGTGAAGTGAAGTTGTCTTGCCCAAGGTGCCGTGGGATTCGGTAAAAGAAATGTGATGGATTAGGTTGTTGTCCTTTTCGCGGCTCACGACATACGATCCGAGATGAAAAAACAGCACAAAAGAAGCAAAGTGTCCTAAAACTGATGAAAATGTTCAATTGTGGGCTCTGAAAAGATGCACAACCGAGCAGGCTTGCTACCTAGGTCGTAGAGCTCTCGGAGAGCTTTCCAACGGTATGCTATGCGCCGCGTAACTCCTTACGGATCAAAAGTTATGGGCACCAGAGCGACGGATACCTAGTCACAAGCCTCACGCCCTCGATTTGCTGGCCCAGCCTCTACGTGAAGTGAAGTTGTCTTGCCCAAGGTGCCGTGGAATTCAGTAATAGAAATGTGATGGATTTGGTTGTCGTCCTTTTCGAGGCTCGCGACGTACGATCCGGTACGGAAAAATAGAACAAAAGAAGCAAATTGTCCTGAAACTGATGAAAACGTTTGATTTTGAGCTCTGAAAACAGACGAATTAGAGCAGGCTTGTTTTCCCCGTCATAGTGCTCTCGGACAGCTTTCCAACAGTATGTTGAGCGCCGCGTAACTCCTTACGGATCAAAAGTTATGGGCACCAAAGTGACGGATACCTGGTCACAAGCCCCACGCCCTCGGTTTGCTGGCCCAGTCTCTATGTGAAGTGAAGTTGTGTTGCCCAAGGTGCCGTGGGATTTGATAATAGAAATTTGATGGATTAGATTGTCGTCCTTTTCGCGGCTCACGACGTACGATCCGAGACGGAAAAACAGCACAAAAGAAGAAAAGTGTTCCGAAACTGATGAAAACATTCAATTTTGGGCTCCAAAAAAAGGCTCAGCCGAGCAGGCTTTCCAACAGTATGCTGTGCGCCGCGTAACTCCTTACGGATCAAAAGTTGTGTGCACCAGAGCGACGAATACTTGGTCACAAGCCCTACGTCCTCGGTTTGTTGGCCCAGCCTTTACGTGAAGTGAAGTTGAATTGCCCAAGGTGCCGTGGGATTCGATAATAGAAATGTGATGGATTAGGTTGTCGTCCTTTTCACAGCTCACGACGTACGATCCAGGATGAAAAAATAGCACAAAAGAAGAAAAGTGTCCCGGAACTGAAGAAAACGTTTGATGTTGAGCTCCGAAAACAAGCGCAGCTGAGTAGGCTCGCTGCCCCCTTCATAGAGCTCTCGGCGATCATTCCAACGGTATGTTGTGCGCCGCGTAACTCCTTACGGATCAATAGTTATGGGCACCAGAGTGACGGATACCTGGTCATAAGCCCCATGCCCTCGGTTTGCTGGCCCAGCGTCTACGTGAAGTGAAATTGTCTTGCCTAAGGTGCCGGGGGATTCGGTAATTGAAATGTGATGGATTAGGTTGTCTTCCTTTTCGCGGCTCTCGGCGTACAATCCTGGACAGAAAAACAGCGTAAAAGAAGAATAGTGTCCCAAAATTGATGAAAACGTTCAATTTTGGGCTCTGAAAAGAGGCGCAACCGAGCAGGCTTACTGCTTACGTCGTAGAGCTCTCGGAGAGCTTTCCAACGTTTTGCTGTGCGCTGCGTAACTCTTTACGGATCAAAAGTTACGAGCACTAGAGCGACAGATTTCCTGGTCACAATCCCCACGCCCTCGGTTTGCGGGCCCAGCCTCTACGTGAAGTAAAGTTGTCTTGCCTAAGTTATCGTGGGATTCGGTAATAGAAATGTGATGGATTAGGTTGTCGTCATTTTCACGGCTCACAACGTATGATCCAGGATGAAAAAACAGCGCAAAAAAAGAAAAGTATCACAAAACTAATGAAAATATTCGATTTTGGGCTCCAAAAACAGGCGCAGCTGAGCAGGATTAATGCCCATGTCGTAGAGCTCTCGTAGAGCTTTCCAACGGTATGCTGTGCGCCGCGTAACTCCTTACGGATCAAAAGTTATGGTCACCGGAGCGACGGATACCTGGTCACAAGCCCCACGCCCTCGGTTTGCGGGCCAATCCTCTACATGAAGTGAAGTTGTCTTGCCCAAGGTGCCGTGGGATTCGGTAATAGAAATGTGATGGATTAGGTTGTTGTCCTTTTCATGGCTCACGACGTATGATCCGAGACCCAAAAAAAGCGCAAAAAAATAAAAATATCCCAAAACTGATAAAAACATTAGATTTTGGGCTCCGAAAAGAGGTGCAGCCGAGCAGGTTGGTTGCCCACGTCGTAGTGCTCTCGGAGAGCTTTCGAATGGTATGCTATGCGCCGCGTAACTCCCTACGGATCAAATGTTATGGGCACCAGAGCGACGGATACCTGGTCACAAGCCCCACGCCCTCGGTTTGCTGGCCCAGCCTCTACGTTAAGTGAAGTTGTCTTGCCCAAGGTGCCGTGGGATTCGATAATAGAAATGTGATGGATTTGGTTGTCGTCCTTTTCGCGGCTCGCAATGTACGATCCGGGACGGAAAAATAGCACAAAAGAATGAAAGTGTCCCGAAACTTATGAAAACATTCGATTTTGGGCTCCAAAAACAAGAGTAGTTGTGAGGCCCGACCTCGATTTACGTGCGATACCTCGTTTTGTGTTCCCTAACCTAGAATTTCGTGCCTTGACTTAGGTTCAAGAGTCGTGTCTCGTTTTATGTGCATTGCATCGAATTACGTGCATTTATTTAGGGGTGCGTTCATTTGCTTGGGAAACATGCATTCGTCTCGTAATTCATGCTTTACCTCGTAGTGTGTGCCATAAACCTAGAAAAGTGTGCCCGCACGCTAATCAAGAAAACATCTTACACGAAGCACTAGATTATTAACTAATCCTACAAACTCCACTAACTAATATTAAAATGCTAAGTCAATGCACTAGAAGACGAAACTTCACCAAAAGCTAAACATTCTTATTCTTTATTCTTTATCCTTTTGCATATCCCAAGCACACACAATAAAATAATGCTCAAAACATAACAAAATTCAGATTTGAACATTAGCTTTGGCCGACCACATGATGCATTTGACAAGAATTTGCATAAATTAAACTAAGCCTAGACAAACTATGACAATTACTTCAAACAATGCATTAAAAAAATGACCTAAAACCCTACCCAATGCTCCACATTCTCGGCCCACTCAAATGCCCATGCTAAGACAATTCAAAACATGCTTTAGATGACACAAAATCAGAAATTTTAGAAGCTGAAGGCCGACACATGCTCACACAAACATTTCATTCTTTTGAAACTTCTCATTCTCTCATTTACACTCTCTTTCTCTCGGCCTTGGCTGCAACCTTAGGCTCCATAGCTTAAGTTCTCATTCTAAGGCTCTCATAGACATTCAAGACTCTAAGGAACTCGACCATAGCAGCCCAAGCAAGCAAGAAGCAAGAAAAGATGCATGCAAGCTCTTAGAGCTCTTCATTTCGGCCCTAGGTATGTTTGATAGCTTTTCTTTCATCTCCCTTTTGTTCTAACCACATGCACATACTAAGAACATGGTAACTCAGCTAGGAATTAAGGAAATCAAGCAATATCTCTCGGCCAAACGAGGAAAAAAGATGCTTTGTGCATCTTCAAGAGTTTTGAGCATCATTTGTTGTCAATAGGCTAAGGTGAGGGCTAAAACTCTTTTAAAAGCTTTCAAAAACCATATGCATGCCTTCATATGTCTATATTTACCTCTGTACTTGTGGTATATGTGTGTAAATGAGCATTTTTAACCATGCATGGCGAGATATTTGGCTAGAACTTGAAGATAGGTAGAATCGAGAAAATGGTAGATTTCTGACTTGTTAGAACGAAGTGTATTTGGATTGGTAAATGATGTTTAAAATGTGTGAAAATTCATAGGTGATTATTTTTTCCAGTTCTGAGAATTTTTCATAGAAATAGGCCAAGGCCAAATTTGACTCTAAGGTCTCCAAAATGGAAAAACATCGAAAGGTGTCTAAATCTGGAAAATCTGGGAAAATGGAGCAGGTTTTTGGCAGTTTACTGTCCTTGTAGAACGAAACAGTTTTGACCTAGTAAATGATATCCAAAATTCATGAAATGTGGTAGATTACTAGATTTTTCAGTTCTGGACATTTTTGTCAGAAATATACTAAAGCTAAATCTGACCCTAAGACCCTCAGAAATGGCAAGTATTGAAATATGTATGAATCTGGACAGTTTTGCATAGTCTCACGGTTTTAACTATAACTCTTGAATCCGAACTCCAAATGATGCGAGGTTTGTTTCTGAATTTAGTTCACTTAATAAGATTTAATTTGAAATTTTTTTTACTGAAATTGGAGATTGTTTGCTTGTCTAAATGGTTGTGGGAAAACAGACCATTGCAGTGAGGTATTTATTTAGTAATATACTTTGAAAAAAATATTGTAACTTCTCTTGTGATATTGAATGCTTGGGATTGTGGCACATGGATATTGTGTGGACTGTTTTGGATGATTGAGGATGTTTTAATAAATCGATACATGGTTTGGGTTAGTTTCGTGACAACTTGTGGCTTAAATCGCACGTGTAAGCATGAATTGAAACCCTATTGAATATGAAAACTCGCTAAGTGTTGATCCTGTGGTTATTATGTCCAATTGTGTGATTAGTGGGCTGCCTAAGAAATGTTAAGTATGCTTGAAATGTGATTCCTGATGATTACATGTTGATAAGTAGACCTTTCTTGCACCCGGTCCCACGTAGATGTCGCTGCATGCTTGTATAAACTTATTATCTGATTACGTGAACCCAGAAATGAGTTATATGACTTGTTTTACATGTGTTACATGGCTGCCTATTTAATATTCATATAACTCCATGTGCTTTACAAGTGAAATTACATGTCAAAGCATGCCTCATGTGTTTACTTGTCAATGTGCGATCTTATGACTGCTCGGAGGCAACCTACTTTGTTGTCCTCCTAACGTGATATATTAAATGTTATAAATGTACATTGTATACAAGGTTGCAACCTTTCATTCTGGCGTGGTAGCGTTTCACGCACACCGGGCGGCATCGGGCTTGCCGGTGCAACCGTGACTACCATTGTCCAATTCTCTCTCTTGCTTGGAGGCTAGACTTCCTCGGAGAGTTGGGTCGTAGGATTTTGGGGTACATCCGGAGTACACCCATTTGGCGTGATAAGTGGATGATTTGAAGTCAGCCGCAACAACTAATATTGGAAATGAATTGAGAGCAAAAGCTCACCGTTTCCTTTTCACTATGTGTATAAGTACTCTCGCTTGGTTCCTAGAGGACCTCGGGGAGGAAAGACGGGTAATTGTGTTCTTTTACTTTTATATTACATTATGAACTTACTTGTGTTATATGTCATGCTTTCAAAAAGGGTTTTTCATAAGTTGAACCAGAAAAGGAGTTTCAAAACGTATTTCTCGTTCCCCTTCGCTGAGTTCATAAAGACTCACCCTCTTTTATCATCACAGGTGAAGAAGATCAGGAACAGACACCCGTGGATAACGTGCCTATTGATGACTCTTTGGAGTGATTGCATGCCCTACGTGCCTTACGTGATTGTGGTTGTTTTGTGAACGATATGTTGTTTTGAAGATTATCTCTTATGTTGTTTGTTGTTGCTATTGTAAATGACCCCCGTTGTAATTTGGGGTCTAATTTTGGTTTGTACTGATCATAACTAGATAGACACTCTTCTGGTCGTTTTGCTATCACTACTTTGGTTTAGTATTTATCACAGGCTTATGAAGTATTAGACAAAGGGTTAAGTAAAATGAATCTATCCAATCTTAAGAAGATACTCATTTGTAAGCTAAGATCAACAAGTACTTGTGTAACAGGGATTGTCACATAAATGAGACATAATTAATATGTTAGGTTGTTAATCAAACGAGACTTCGAGATAACTAGCAGACTTTTCAATTGGTGATAAATAGTAATCTTAGTTGGAAATGAATTTGTGATTGAAAGTTTTGAGGAATTTAGAAAATTAGATCAAACTAAAGAGCCAATTACAGTTGTTATGCTGCCAATTTTCTGAATAATTTTTGGAGTTCTAGTCTAACGGATAAGCTTAATCTTCATTAATCAGTTATAGTCATAAAAGAACGTGAATGTTTAGATCACACCCTAGTCTAACCTCTATAGGTTTGGTTGGGGGCGTGACACCTTATATTAATGGTATCAGAGCTTAGATTGCTTAAGCCGGGTTTAACTCTCGGACCATAGGTAGAAGCCCTATGGTTATGGGGATGACTTGTTTATGTGTATTAATGTGTGACAATATCAGTTGTGCATTCTCTGTTTCTATGTGTTTATGTGATTAATATGTCTTAATTGTTTCGAGAATTGTATGTCTATGTAAAATTGTATGTTGCATACCTTATACATTAAATTCTTGTCTTGTTATATTTCAATAAATTGTGCATAATAATCTGTGTCTATAGATGGCTGGCCCAAGTATCCGCAATACCGATAGGAGCGATGAGACTCAAGAAGCCGGAGATGCTCATCAAACTAATCTCGGCATGGCTATGTTTAACATGATGGCGAATGCTATGGATCGCGTGTTGCGAGTAATGGAACGCCAAGATACACGTGAAGCAAACAACAACAACAACAGGAATGGTGGTAACAATAGGAGAAACAGCAGAATGCGGGAGTTCCTTGACTTTCACCTGTCCAAATTCTACGGGGAAGCTGATGATGAAAAGGCAGAGGCTTGGCTGTCTGAGATTGAAAGGATTTTCAGGCCACTTGACTATACTGATGAGGAAAAGATTGAGTTCGTTGTGTTTCTGTTGCACGGGAATGCTGAGCATTGGTGGCACACTGTGGAGGCACTTTGGGAAACTAATCATACACCTCGCTTGTGGGGTAATTTCGTTAAGGTATTCAAGGAGAAATATGTACCTGTAGTTTCCAAGCAGAGGCGAATTGAATAATTCATGCACTTGAACCAGGGTAACATGACAGTGGCCCAGTATGAGGCTCATTTTGACAGACTGTCCCGTTATGCTCAATACATGGTCAGTACCCCTGAGGTGAAGATATGGAAATTTACGAATGGGTTGAGGCCAGAAATTCAGGATCAGTTGGCTTCATATGACTTTACTACCTATTTTGCTCTCCTTGTTGCTGCCTCCCGAGTTGAGAAGAGAAAACTTGATAGAGCCGGTTCCAGCCAGCCGAACAAGAAACCATATCAGCCTCCAAGACAATAGAGGAAATTTCAGACTCAGAGTCGCAGTCAGGGCCAAAGCTAGAACAGACCAGTCAATAACCGTGGCCCAACTAAAGCACCATCAGCCTCTTCCACCCATGGATCCACAGGTAGTTCACCTGCTACTCAGTCTATCAACTGTTCTTATTGTGACAAGAAGGGTCACACCGAGGCCCAGTGCTGGAAGAAGTCAGGACGATGCATGCGGTGTGGCAGTGATCAGCATCAGATCAAGGATTGCCCTAAATGGCAAGGAGGACAAAATCAGATTAAACCAGCTGGTAGAGGCAAGACTCCAATTCCTAGAGTTCAGGCCCGAGCTTATGCTATTGAGTGCGAGGAGCTTCCTGAGGAGACTGCTGTTGTTGAAGGTACATTCTTGATACTGAATCAACCTGTTAGGGTGCTAATTGATCCAGGTGCTACTCATTCATTTATTACTCCCTTATGTGTGCAACGTGTGAAATTACGAGTTGAATGTTTGCCCTATGAAGTAGAAGTCGGTACTCCGATGGGTTCTAAACTTGTTACTAGCTCAGCTTGTAAAACATGTAAAATCCAAATTAAGGATAGGGAATTCTCAGCCAATCTTATAGTATTACCCTTTCGAGACTATGAAGTCATCTTAGGGATGGACTGGTTTACAAAGCATCATGCCCAACTAGATTGCCGAACGAAGATTGTAACATTCCAGATACCTGGTCAACCAACATTAGAGGTAATGGGTCGAAGAGACTTCACCAGGAGTTCCATCATTTCATCTATGAAAGCAGTGAAGTCCTTGAGAAAAGGGTGTAGTGGATACTTAGCTTATCTCATCAACAAGCCATTGGACAAAGCTAAGTTGGAAGAGATGCCAGTGATTAAAGATTATGCTGACGTGTTTCCAGAAGAATTTCCCAGTTTACCCCTGGATCGGGAAATCGAGTTTGTAATAGAAGTACTGCCTGGTACCCAGCCAATATCTAAAGCTCCCTATTGTATGGCACCAGCCGAGCTACAAGAATTGAAGGACCAATTGCAAGGATTGTTGAAGAAGGGGTTTGCTCAACCAAGTTTTTCTCCGTGGGGCGCACCAGTACTATTTGTAAAGAAGAAAGACGGAACTTTGAGGCTATGCATCGATTACCGAGGATTGAACCAAGTGACCGTCAAGAATAAATACCCACTTCCATTGATCGACGAGTTGTTTGATCAACTTCAAGGAGCTAAAGTGTATTCGAAGCTCGACTTGAGGCAAGGGTACTATCAGTTGCGGATCAAAAAGGAGAATGTGCCTAAAATGGCTTTCAGGATGAGATATGGGCATTATGAATTTGTGATGATGCCATTTGGGCTAACTAATGCCCCTGCAGCTTTTATGGACTTGATGCACAAGGTGTTTCAACCCTACTTGGACCAATTTGTGGTGATCTTTATTGATGATATTTTGGTATACTCAAAATCCGAGGCTGAGCATGAACAACATTTGCGATTGGTATTGCAAAAACTTCGAGAGCATCAATTGTATGCAAAGTTTAGCAAATACGAATTTTGGTTGCGGCAGATTGCATTCTTGGGGCACATCATATCCTAAGAGGGAATAGTGGTGGACCCCGCAAAGATAGAAGCGGTGATGTCTTGGAAGAAGCCGGAAAATGTTACGGAGGTTCGGAGTTTTCTCGGTTTAACCGGCTATTATCGGAGATTCGTGAAGGATTTCTCAAAGATTGCAAGACCGCTTACAAAGCTCACTCAAAAGAAAACAAAGTTCGTGTGGGATGACAAGTGTGAGAACAACTTTCAAGAATTGAAGAAAAGATTGACAACCACACCTGTTCTTGCATTGCCTGAAGAGAGTCAAGGCTTTGTAATCTATAGTGATGCTTCTAAGGAAGGACTGGGTTGTGTGTTAATGCAAAATGGTAGAGTGATTGCGTATGTCTCTAGGAAATCAAAACCGTATGAATTGAATTACCCGACGCATGATTTGGAGTTGGCGGCTATTGTGTTTGCACTCAAGAAATGGAGGCACTATTTGTGGGGTAACAAGTTTGAGGTGTTTACTGATCACAAGAGCTTGAAGTACTTGTTCTCACAAAAAGAGTTGAACATGAGGCAAAGACGGTGGATGGAGCTCTTGGATGATTATAACGGCACAATCAATTATGTGCCCAGTAAATCGAATGTAGTTGCAGATGCCTTAAGTCGAAAAGCGTACATGGCAAAACTGGAAGTTAAGGTGCAGGAGTTGTTAGAGGAAGCATTTTTGTGGAACCCACAATTGACTCAAAAAGGGTTACTATTTGCCACTACACAAGTTCAGTCGACCTTGTTATCTGAATTACGAGAGGCTCAACAAAAGGACCAACAGTTTTAGAAGATTAAAGAAAACAACACAGATTTCAAGTTTCATGATGATGGCATTTGGAGGTTCAGGAGTCGAATTTGTATTCCTAATAACCCAGAGTTGAAAAAGAAGATTCTTGAAGAAGCCCATAACTCAAGATACACTATTCACCCCGGCAGAACAAAGATGTACTGGATTTGAAGCAATACTATTGGTGGAATAACATGAAGAGAGAGATTGCGGAGTTTGTGGCACGGTGTTTAACTTGTCAAAGAGTCAAAGCAGAACATCAACGACCAGCAGGTTTGCTTCAACCGTTGGAAATTCCCTGATGGAAATGGGAACATATAACTATGGAATTTGTCATGGACCTGCCCAGATCACAAAAGGGTCATGACGCCGTTTGGGTCATAGTGGATAGATTGACCAAGTCAGCGAACTTCTTACTGATGAACAAGGAGGATAGACTTGAGAAACTGGGAGATATGTATGTGGCGGATATTGTAAGGTTGCACGGGATGCCTGTGAGTATTTTGTCAGATAGGGATCCTCGTTTTACTTCCTGATTTTGGAAGAGATTGCAAGAAGCTTTGGGAACGAAGTTGAGAAGTATCCCGAAACTGATGAAAACGTTCGATTTTGGGCTACGAAAACAAGCGCAGCCGAGCAGACTTGCTACCCACGTCGAAGATTTCTCGTAGAGCCTTTCAACGGTATGTTGTGCGCCGCGTTACTCCTTACGGATCAAAAGTTATAGGCACCGGAGCGACGGATACCTGGTCACAAGTCCCACGCCCTCAGTTTGCGGGCCCAGCCTCTATGTGAAGTGAAGTTGTCTTGCCCAAGGTGCCATGGGATTCGGTAATAGAAATGTGATGGATTAGGTTGTCATCCTTTTTGCGGCTCACGATGTACGATATGGGACAGAAAAATAGCACAAAAGAAGAAAAGTATTTCAAAACTGATGAAAATGTTCAATTTTGCGCTCTAAAAATAGGCATAGAAAAACAGCGCAAAAGAAGAAAAGTATCCCAAAACTGATGAAAACGATCGATTTTGGACTCCGAAAACATGCGCAGCCGAGCAGGATTACTGCCCACGTCGTATAGCTCTTGGAGAGCTTTCCAATGGTATGCTTTGCGCCCCGTAACTCCTTACGGATCAAAAGTTATGGTCACCAGAGCGACGGATACCTGGTAACAAGCCCCACGCCCACAGTTCGCGGGCCCAACCTCTACGTGAAGAGAAGTTATCTTGCCTAAGGTGTCATGGGATTCGGTAATAGAAATGTGATGTATTAGGTTGTCGTCCTTTTCGCGGCTCACGACGTACGATCCGGGATGAAAAAACAGCGCAAAAGAAGAAAAGTGTCCTGAAATTGATGAAAATGTGCAATTTTGGGCTTCGAAAAGAGCCTCAGCTAAGAAGGCTTGCTGCCTGTGTCGTAGAGCTATCGGAGAGCATTCCAACGTTATGTTGTGCGCCGCATAACTCCTTACGGATCAAAAGTTATGGGCACTAGAGCGACGGATACCTGGTCACAATCCCCACGGCCTCGGTTTGCGGACCCAGCCTCTAAGTGAAGTGAAGTTGTTTTGCCCAAGGTGCCGTGGGATTTGGTAATAGAAATGTGATGGATTAGGTTGTCGTCCTTTTCGCGGCTCACGACGTACGATCTGAGATGAAAAAATAGCGCAAAAGAAGAAAAGTATCCCGAAACTGATGCAAACGATCGATTTTGGGCTCCAAAATGAACCGCAACCCAGCAGGCTTGCTGCCCACATTGTAGAGTTCTCGTAGAGCTTTCCAACTGTGACACCCGATCCCTCTCGAGACCGAAGGTTCTATCAATCGATCTACTCACAACCCAAACCAAACCCGGGCATAAATTTTCAGGGAAAACGGACGGAGTCTCCCCTGTTTCTAGGCAAAATGTAAAACCTGTAATAGCATTTAAATGGACCAACACCGTGTCCAACCATACAAAACTTCCTCAAGGCCATCTGAGCCTCGGTTCTCAACAATTTAAACTCAACACGTATATATCCATTTCAAATTTAAAAGCTAACCTATCTCTTTTCATTTTGACAAGTACATTCAAACTTGAAAATTAAACCATACTAAGCTACTACATAAAATAGACTATCATGCCATTCTAGTTCTTTTCTTTTGGACATTACAAACATGCATTTGAAGTTAAGTTATAATAACTAGATACATAATCTAACTTATCAAACTACTTCAACAATCTAACGAAACTTAAATTACATACTTTTAGTATTAAATACATACAACATATGAAAGCATATATCTTTACAACTTCGACACTCAAGCCACATAGGCACGCAAGACAACTCTTCAGGCACGAACTTTCACGAAATCACAAACTTCCAGCTAACATGACATTTCCTGAAATGTGGTGGTGAGGAGTGAGTATACACAACACGTATACTCAGTGAGAGCGAGACAGATATCGAGTTGGAGAGAAAGAAGATCGTGCAATGCAAAAGGGTACAGTTAAGCAATACAATCAATAAAAGGCATACAATATAAACAACAATACAATTAAACAACTAAAGAAAGCATTAACACAACCAATCAAAGCTATACCACACTTTGAAGGCTATGGTTCACTCGAGAGAGTAATGTACCGATCACGATTCCGATGACTTTAACGATGACGCGCCGGCCCAAACCACCTTATAACACTAGTTTGGAATACCCCGGAAGTATCCATCAACCTACGACCCAAATCTCCCTGGGAGGCAACCCAAGCGAGAAAGGGAATAGCAGCGGAGCTAGAGCAACCAACACTGGCAACCCAAGGCTACCCAGAGAGGCCCATCACTCACGCACGAGACACTATGCACTGCAAGACTCGAAACAAGGCGATAAACAAGCGATAAAGCCACACGTGGGAGAATAACAAAGTAGGTTACTCTCGCACGCAATAGCAGCAATTTGATAAGCAATTCAATCCAAAACAACTCAAACAAGTATTCCAAGTAATTCTAAGCATTCTATAGGCATAAAATCAAGAAATCAAGCAAAAACACAAATCGGCCCCAACTATCAAAACACTACCATTTCCAAACGAGCCACGAGTTCTGGAAACCGACTTCGCCAACCCTCCTAGGTCACCATAAAGCACGTCTAAAGACCTCGAAACCTTACTTTACCCTAGAACTCGCGCAAAGCCCCGATTTCCCCCTTTCTCGTTTGAACTACAACTATAACAACCAAACACCCAACCAACGCCATAATCGCACCAAAAGTGCTTCCATGGCTTCCCGAAGCAATGCCAACACGCAAAATGAGAAAACGCAAAAGTCGACCTAAACAACCCCAACTTTCCCAAAGGCATAATTCTCATTTTTTCCACTACGCAACCCAAACAAACCACACATTTTAGCATTCTAGCATACCTAGCACGTTTCTACATCAACGGAAAGCATAACAGCGCAATTTCAACGTTTCAAGGTTTTACTATTCACAAAATACTATTCATTTCACAATTTAATTTGCAATCACAACATTTAACCGCAGAAAATGTTACAAAGCTATAAATACATGTTCTACAAATGCCAAGGAACATTCTAGAAGCATCAAATCGCTTTAAATAATGATATATGGATAAATCTAAAAATTGACAAAGTTAATATACACAACGTATAAATGCACAAATAACGATGAAACCCTCACCTCAGACGCTCCTAGATGCTAGGAAAACCTCGTAGAGTGCCTCGAAAACCACCCCGTGGAAGCCCTCGCGAAGAGTCGAAAAATTGAAGTTGAATTTTCTTTTTTTCTTCTCCTTATTTTTTCGGCCATGGCTGCTCTGTTTCAGGTCTGTTTTTTTATTCTATTTTGTGTTATTATATGCTATTTTAAAGAGGTCAAAGGTCAAAAGGGTCAAAGCTTTGGTCAAGGTTGGTCAATCAACTTAAAACTAGTCAAAATGGATTACTTTTGTGCATTTTTAAGCTAATTAACTATCACCAAAATTAATTCTAGCTAGTAAAAATTAAAATATAAAATTTAAGTCATCTAAATACTAGTTTTCACTATTTGTTGAGGACTAGAATTCATTTCCCAACTATCTCTCTCGATATGCTATGCACTTTGCGTCAATAGAAGAACATCAATTAAATCTCAAAGAATCTAAGAAATATATCATTTTTGGAAAGAATCATAGTTTAAAATTTACTCCGGCTCGGAGTTACTTTTCTCATTTATTTGAAAACCGAGTAATTTTAACGCAAAACAATCAAAATCGATTTCTAAAGTAATCAAAACAATCAAAGTATTCAATATTCATTTAAAATAATCAATTTAACTATTTCTAGAACATTTAAAAGAATTATGAAGTTAACATTAAACTACAAATGAAGGTTAACATAAACACATAGTCAAACACAATTAAACCCTAACATTTAAGATAACACTTAATTAATCACAAGAGAATAAATTCAATTACTATAATTAATAGAAGTAGATAACAACCTTTCAATTATTCAATATATAATTACTAAATGCTTCCAAGAGAAATATGAAAATAGTACAATTTGGTTGATTTAACTAATTAAACATTTAATCAAATGCAGTCAAGTGCTATTAAATGCATGCCGGGTTCGGGTTATCACACCAACGGTATGCTATGGGCCACGTAATTCCTTACGGATCAAAAGTTATGGGCACCAGAGCAACGGATACTTGGTCACAAGCCCCACGCCCTCGATTTGGTGGCCTAGCCTCTACGTGAAGTGAAGTTGTCTTGCCCAAGGTGCCATGGGATTCGGTAATAGAAATGTGATAGATTAGGTTGTCGTCCTTTTTGCGGCTCGCGACGTACGATCCGGGACGGAAAAACAGCGCAAAAGAAGAAAAAAGTCCTGAAACTGATGAAGACGTTTGATTTTGGGCTCTGACAACAAGCGCAGCCTAGCAGGCTTGCTGCCCCCGTCGTAGAGATCTCAGAGAGCTTTCCAACAGAATGTTGTGCGCCCTGTAACTCCTTACGGATCAAAAGTTATAGGCACCGGAGCGACGGATATCTGGTCACAAGCCCCACGCCCACGGTTTGCGGGGCCAGCCTATGCGTGAAGTGAAGTTGTCTTGCCCAAGGTGCCTTGGGATTCGGTAATATAAATGTGAAGGATTAGTTTTTCATCCTTTCCGCGGCTCACGAAGTACGATCCGGGACAGAAATAAAGCGCAAAAGAAGAAAGATATCCCGAAACTGATGAAAATGTTCAATTTTGGGCTCTGAAAATAGGCGCAGCAGAGCAGGCTTGCTACCCACGTCGTAGAGCTCTCGTAGAGCTTTCCAACGGTATGCTGTGCACCGCATAACTACTTACGGATTAAAAGTTATAAGCACCGGAGCGACGGATACCTAGTCACAAGCCCCACGCCCTCGGTTTGCAGGCCCAACCTCTACTTGAACTGAAGTTGTCTTGCCCAAGGTGTCGTGGAATTCGGTAATAAAAATGTGATGGATTAGGTTGTCGTCCTTTTTGCGGCTCATGACGTACGATACGGGACGAAAAAACAGCGCAAAAAAAAAAGAAAACTATCCCGAAACTGATAAAAATGTTCCATTTTGGGCTCCGAAAATAGACGCAGCCTAGCAGGCTTGCTGCCCACATCGTAGAGCTCTCTAAGAGATTTCCAACGGTATGTTGTGTGCAGCATAACTCCTTACGGTTCAAAAGTTATAGGCATCGGAGTGACGGATACCTGGTCACAAGCCCCACGCCCTCGGTTTTCAGGCCCAGCCTCTACGTGAAGTGAAGTTGTCCTGCCCAATGTGCCATGAGATTCGGTAACAGAAATGTGATGGATTAGGTTGCCGTCCTTTTCGCGTCTCACGACATACGATCCGGGATAAAAAAAAACAGCGCAAAAGAAGAAAAGTATCTCAAAACTGATGAAAACGTTTGATTTTGGATTTTGAAAATAGGCGCATCCAAGTAGGCTTGCTGCCCACGTCGTAGAGCTCTCAGAGAGCTTTCCAACGGTATATTGTGCGCCACATAACTCCCTAAGGATCAAAAGTTATGGGCACCGGAGCGGCAGATACCTGGTCACAAACCCCACGCCCTCGGTTTTCGGGCCCAGCCTCTACGTGAAGTGAAGTTATCTTGCCTAAGGTACCGTGGGATTCGGTAATAGAAATGTGATGGATTAGGTTGTCATCCTTTCGCGGCTCACAACGTACGATCCGGGATGAAAAAATAGCGCAAAAGAAGAAAAGTATCCCGAAACTGATGCAAATGTTTGATTTTGGGCTTCGAAAATAGGCGCAGACGAGCAGGCTTGATGCCCCCGTCGTAGAGCTCTCGGAGAGCTTTCCAACGGTATGCTGTGCGCCATGTAACTCCTTACGGATCAAAAGTTATGGGCACCGGAGCGATGGATACTTGGTCACAAGCCCCACGCTCTCGGTTTGCTGGCCCAACCTCTATGTGAAGTGAAGTTGTCTTGCCCAAGGTGCCGTGGGATTCGGTAATAGAAATTTGATGGATTAGGTTGTCATCCTTTTCGCGGCTCACGACGTATGATCCGGGACGAAAAAATAGCATAAAAGAAGAAAAGTATCCCAAAACTGATGCAAACGTTCGATTTTGGGCTCCGAAAATAGACGCAGCCGAGTAGGGTTGCTGCTTCTGTCGTAGAGCTCTAGGAGAGCTTTCCAACGGTATGCTGTACGCCGCGTAACTCCTTACGGATCAAAAGTTATGGGCACCGGAGCGACGGATACTTGGTCACAAGCCCCACGCTCTCAGTTTGCTGGCCCAGCCTCTACGTGAAGTGAAGTTGTCTTGCCCAAGATGCCATGGGTTTCGGTAAAAGAAATGTGATGGATTAGGTTGTTGTCCTTTTCGTGGCTCACGGCGTACGATCCGGGATAGAAAAACAGCGCAAAAGAAGAAAAGAGTCCCAAAACTGATGGGAACGTTCGATTTTGGGCTCCGAAAAGAGTTGCAGCTGAGCAGGCTTGTTACCCCCATTGTAGAGCTCTTGGAGAGCTTTCCAACGGTATGCTGTGCACCGCATAATTTCTTACGAATCAAAATTTATGGGCACCGGAGTGACGGATACCTGGTCACAAGCCCCATGCCCTCGGTTTGCGGGCCCAGCCTCTACGTGAAGTGAAGTTGTCTTGCCCAATGTGCCGTGGGATTTGGTAATAGAAATGTGATGGATTAGGCTGTCGTCCTTTTCACGGCACACGACGTACGATCCATGATGGAAAAAAAGCGCAAAAGAAGAAAAGTATCCCGAAACTGATGAAAACGTTCGATTTTGGGCTCCTAAAATAGGCGCAGCCAAGTAGGCTTGCTACTCACGTCGTAGACCTCTCGTAGGTCTTTCCAACGGTATGCTGTGCGTCGCGTTATTCCTTACAGATCAAAAGCTATGGGCACCGGAGTGACCAATACCTGGTCACAAGCCCCACGCCCTCGGTTTGCGGGCCCAGCCTCTACGTGAAGTGAAGTTGTCTTGCCCAAGGTGCCATGGGATTCGGTAATAGAAATATGATGGATTAGGTTGTCGTCCTTTTTGTGGCTCACGACGTACGATACGGGACGGAAAAACAACGCAAAAGAAGAAAAGTATCCCAAAACTAATGAAAACGTTCAATTTTAGACTCCGAAAACAGGCACAGCCGAGTAGGCTTGCTACCCCAGTCGTAGAGGTCTCTGAGAGCTTTCCAACGGTATGCTGTGCACCTTGTAACTTCTTACGGATCAAAAGTTATGGGTACCGGAGCGACAGATACTTGGTCTGTCACGCCCCAACCCGACCTATAAAGGCTAGACTAGGGTGTGATCTAATCATTCTCGTTATTTACGACTATACCCAATTGACGAAGGTTAAAGCTTATCCGTTAGACTAGAATTCCAAAAGTTTTTCAAAAACTGGCAACATAATGACTGTAATTAGGACCTTTTAGTTTGACCTAATTTCTAAACGCCTCAATTATTCTAATCATTAATCCAATTGCATTAAGGACTCCTATTTTGTTATCAACTGATATGCCTATTAGTCTATCTTGAAAGTCTCGTTTGTTTAATAAGCCTAACATGATAACTATGTCCCGTTTATTCGTTGATTCTTATTACGCAAGCACCTGTTATCCTTTAGCTTACAATGAGTACCTAAGTGAAATTAGATAGAGTTAACTTGTTTGATTCTTCACCTAGTGGTTTAAACGCCTACGATAACTACTAACCAATATAATGAAATCAAAGCAACCAAATAAAGAGTTCGTCCGGTTATAATCAGTACAAGCCAAAATTAGACCCAAATTACAATGGGGTCATTTACATCAACAAAATAAACAGTCTGCAATCAAACACAACATCCCTAATAGCATTCATGGTCACGGAAAGCACGCAATGCATATAGTCGTTCCGAAGGTTCATCAACTAGCACATTTACTTCGGGTACCTATTCCAAATCTGCTTCACCTGTGATGATAAAAGAGTGCGAGACCTTATGAACTCAGCGAGGGGGAGCGAGAGATAACATTTTGAAACTCTTTTCCGGTTAATCTTATGAAAACTCCTTTGAAAACATGTCAATTAGAATAAATAAGTTCATAACATAACATAAATATAAATGAACACATTTACCCGTCTTTCCTCCCCGAGGTCCTCTAGGAACCAAGCGAGAGTACTTAAACACATAGTAAAAAGGATACGGTTTGATACGTACAGGACTCTAGAGGTAGCTCATACGGGCTCAAGAAGTAGCTCCCACCACATTTAGGTGTAGCACTTTCCCCCGCATAGCACTTACTTCCTGCCGTTCAAGTTCATTTTCAGTAACAGTTGTTGCGGACAACTTCAATCATCCACTTTTCATGCCTAATAGGTGTACTCCGGATGTATCCCGAAATCCTACGACCCAACTCTCCGAGGAAGTCGAGCCCCCAAGCGAGAGGGAATTGGACCATGGTAGTCACGGTTGCACCGACAAGCCCGATGCCGCCTGGTGTTCGTGAAATGCTACCATGCCAGAATGAAAGGTTGCAACCTTGTATGCAATGCACATTTATAACATTTAACATATCATATTAGGAGGACAACAAAGTAGGTTGCCTCCGAGCAATTATAAGATCGCATATTGATAAGTAAACACACGAGGCATGCTTTGACATGAATTTTCACTTTGTAAAACACATAGAGTTATATGAATAATAAACGGGCAGCCATGTAACACATGTAAATCAATTCATATAACTCATTTCGGGGTTCACGTATCAAGTAATAAGATTATACAAGCATGCAGTGACGATTACACGAGACCCGATGCAAGAATAGCTCACTTATCAACATGCAATCATCGGGAATCATATTTAGGGCTATAAGGACAATTACAGGCAGCCTATTAATCTTCCTCAACATCATTATAATTCATAAAAGAATGGTTTATGACTCGGGAACCTATGGGGCCATTAGGGTTTACTAGGCTGTGCTCGGGGTTGGTTTCGTTTGCTAAGTACCACAAGCAACTCTTAAACCATTTCAAGCATACTCAACATTTATTAGGCAGCCTACTAATCACACAATTAAACACATTAATCATATGATCATCACTTAGCGAGATTTCATAGTTAATAGGGTTTCAATTCATGCTTACACGTGCGATTAAGCCTCAATTTGTCATGTAATTAAACCCAAGTCATGCATCGACTAATTAAGCATCCTCAATCATTCAAAACATCCCACACAACTTCTAGTTGCCACAAATCCAAGCATTCAATACCACAAGTGAAGTTACAACATGTTTCAAAGCATTTTACTAAGCAAAACCCTACTGCAATGGTCTGTCTTCCCACATTCGATTAGCTAATCAAATAATCTCCAAATTCAGTTAACAAAATATCAAATTAAATCTTAATTAGTGATTTAAATCCAAAAAGAAACCTCGCATCATTTGGAGTTCGGATTCAAGAGTTATGGCCAAAACCGTAAGACTACGCAAAACTGTCCAGATTCGTACACATTTCAATACTTGCCATGTTTGAGGGCCTTAGGGTAAGATTTAGCTTTAGTCTATTTCTGACAAAAATGTCCAGAACTGAAAAATATAGCAACTTACAAAATTTCATGCATTTTAAATATCATTTACTAGGCCAACACTATTTCGTTCTACAAGGCCAGTGAACTGCCAAAAACCTGCTCCATTTTCCCAAATTTTCCAGATTTAGACACCTTTTTATATTTTGTCATTTTAGGGGTCTTAGAGTCAGAATTGGCCTTGACCTATTTCTATGAAAAATTTCAGAACTGGCAAAACTAGTCACCTACCAATTTTCACGCATTTTCAACATCATTTACTAGGCCAAATGAACTTCGCTCTACCAAGTCAGAAATCTGCCAGCTACGCAATTTTTACCTATCTTCAAGTTCTAGCCAAATAACTTGCCATGCATGGTTATATAAGCTCATGTACACACATAAAAAACATCTACAGAGGTAAATATAGTCATATGAAGGCATGCATGTGATTTTTGAAAGCTTTTAAAAGAGTTTAACCCTCACCTTAGCCTATTGATGGTTAAAGATGCTCAAATACTCTTCAAAATGCACAAAGGGCTTCTTCCTTGCTTTGGGCTGCTATGGCTGAGCTTGGGAGAGTCTTGAGAGCATGCTTGAGGTCTTGGAAGGTCAAGAAGCCACCATGGTCGAAATGGAGAGAGAAGGAGAGAGAATGAGAGAGAATGAGAGAGTTTTGAGAGAAAAATGAGTGTTTGAAGAGTTGTTTGTGAGCATGTGCTTGTGTGTCAGCCTTGAGCTTCTAAATTCTGAAATTGTGTCATCCTTTAAGCATTATTTGAATTGTTTGGAATGTGAATTGTAAGGGCCGAGAATGGTAGCTCATTTGTTAGTAGAATAATGCTTTGGTGTATGGAAAAGTTATGACAATGTGTAAGACTTGTCTAAGCATGCATCAATTAAATATCTTGTTCAAATTTTGCTCAAATGGTATAGGCATGACCGAGTATTAGCATGGAGAATCTGAATTTTCAGATTTATGTTAGCTTATAATAGATTATAATAAGTGTAGGATTTGAGGTGCTTTGAATTTGTAAATAGAATAAGGAATAAAGAATGTTTAGGTGTTTGTGTAGATAGAATTGTTTATTGTTAGTGGATTTTGTAGAGAATTTGAATTAGGAATATAATATTGGTTAGTGGATTGTGTAGGATTATTTTAATGTCTAGTGTTTCGTGTAGGAATCTTCCTAGATTATTGTGGTGGCACGGATTTTTAGGTTCTAGGGCACGAGTTACGAGGTAAAACACGTACTTCAAGACAAATGCACGGATTCTAATGCTAACACACGCAACTTTAGGTGAATGCACGTAAACCAAAACAAGGCACGCAATTCAATGCAATGCACGTAATTCAAGACACGACTCCTAAACCTAGGTTAAGGCACGTAGTTCAAGGTTAATGCACACGAAATGAGGAGACACACGCGAATCGAGGTCTCGCACGTAAATCAAGGTCATGGCACGTATGACGAGGCATGCATGAAAACCAAGACAGGACACGTAATCCAAGGTCGATCATATAATTCTAGGTCTAAGGCACGCAAATCGAGGTAGAACACGTTATTCGAGGTCAGGCCTTACAAGGACACAAGCCCAACGCCCATGGTTTATGGACCCAGCCTCTACGTGAAGTGAAGTTTTCTTGCCCAAGGTGCCGTGGGATTCAGTAATAGAAATCTGATGGATTAGGTTGTCATCCTTTTCCCGGCTCATGACGTACGATCCAGGACAGAAAAACAGCGCAAAAGAAGAAAAGTATCCCAAAATTGATGAAAACGTTCAATTTTGGACTCTGAAAATAGGCGCAGCCTAGTAGGCTTGTTCCCACGTCGTAGAGCTCTTGGAGAGCTTTCCAACGGTATGCTGTGCGCCGCGTAACTCCTTACGGATCAAAAGTTATGGTCACTGTAGCGACGGATACCTGGTCACAAGCCCCACGCCCACGGTTTGGGAGCCCAGCCTCTACGTGAAGTGAAGTTGTCTTACCCAAGGTGCCGTGAGATTCGATAATAGAAATGTGATGGATTAGGTTGTCGTCCTTTTTGCGGCTAACGACGTATGATCCAGGATAGAAAAACAGCGCAAAAGAAGAAAACTGTCCCAAAACTGATGAAAATGATCGATTTTGGGCTCCAAAAATAGGCATAACCGAGCAGGCTTGTTGCCCCCGTCGTAGAGCTCTCGGAGAACTTTCCAACGGTATACTGTGCACCGTGTAACTCCTTACGGATCAAAATTTATGGGCACCGGAGCGACGGATACTTCGTCACAAGTCCCACGCCCTCGGTTTGCTGGCCCAGCATCTATGTGAAGTGAAGTTGTCTTGCCCAAGGTGCCATGGGATTCGGTAATAGAAATGTAATGGATTAAGTTGTCGTCCTTTTCACGTCTCACGGCGTACGATCCGGGACAGAAAAATAGCGCAAAAGAAGAAAAGAGTCCCGAAACTGATGAGAACGTTCGATTTTGGGCTCCGTAAAGAGGCGCAGCTGAGTAGGCTTGCTACCCCCGTCATAGAGCTCTCGGAGAGCTTTCCAACGGTATGCTGTGCGCCGCGTAACTCCTTACGGATCAAAAGTTATGGGCACTAGAGCGAAAGATACCTGGTCACAAGCCCCATGCCCTCGGTTTGCAGGCCCAGCCTCTACGTGAAGTGAAATTGTCTTGCCCAAGGTGCCATGGGATTCAGTAATAGAAATGTGATGGATTAGGTTGTCTTCCTTTTCGCGGCTCACGACGTACGATTCGGGACGGAAAAAAAATGCAAAAGAAGAAAAATATCCCGAAACTGATGAAAATGTTCGATTTTGGGCTCCAAAAATAGGCATAGCCGAGCATGCTTGCTGCCCACGTCGTAGAGCTCTCGTAGAGCTTTCCAACGGTATGTTGTGCGCCGCATAACTCTTTACGGATCAAAAGTTATAGGCACCGAAACGACAGATACCTGGTCACAAGCCCCACGCCCTCGGTTTGCGGGCCCAGCCTCTACGTGAAGTGAAGTTTTCTTGCCCATGGTACCGTGGAATTCGATAATAGAAATGTGATGGATTAGGTTGTCGTCCTTTTCGCGGCTCACGCCGTACGATATGGGACGAAAAAACAGCGCAAAAGAAGAAAAGTATCCTGAAATTGATGAAAACATTTGATTTTGGGCTCCAAAAATAGGCGCAGCTGAGCAAGCTTGCTGCCCCCATCGTAGAGCTCTCTAAGAGCTTTCCAACGGTATGCTGTGCGCCGCGTAACTCCTTACGGATCAAAAGTTATGGGCACCAGAGCGACGGATACCTGGTCACAATCCCCACGCCCTCGGTTTGCGGGCCTAGCCTCTACGTGAAGTAAAGTTGTCTTGCCCAAGGTTGTGAGGCTTGACCCCGAATAACGTGTGTTACGTAGATTTGCGTGCCTTAGACCTAGAATTATATGACTGACCTTGGATTATTTGCCATGTCTTGGTTTTCGTGCATGCCTCGTCATTCGTGCATGCCTCGTCATTCGTGCTTTGACCTAGAATTATGTGCCCTAATCCTCTACTTACGTGCCCCGACTTCAATTTGCTTGCAATACCTCATTTCGTGTGCCATAACCTAGATTTGTATGCTTTGACTTAGTTTTAAGAGTTGTGTTTCGTTCTGTGTGCCTTGCATTGAATTACGTGCATTCATTTAGGGTTGCGTGCATTTACTTGGAAAACGTGCATTCATCTCGTAGTTTGAGCCTTACCTCGTATTGTGTGCCCTAGACCTCGGTAAGCGTGCCCACACGCTAATCAAGAAAGCATCTTACACGAAGCACTAGATCATTAATTAATCCTACAAACTCCACTAACTAATATTAAAATGCTAATTCAACTCACTAGAAGACGAAATTGCACCAAAAGCTAAGCATTCTTTATTCTTTATTCCTTATTCTTTTGCACATCCCAAACACACAATATTATATTGCCCAACCAAGACAAAAATTCAGAATCTTGCACAAGCTTGGCCGACCACATGGAGCATTTAAACAAGCATTGCAATTTCAAAATTTATACCTAGACATTCTATGACAAGCTCATGACACAAAGCATAAAAAAATGACTCAAAATCCTACACAATGCATCAAAATCTCGACCCACTCACTTGCCCATGCTAGACAATTCAAAAACATGCTCCTTGAAGACACAAATTCTGAATTTTGCAAGCCCTAGGCCAACACATGCATCAAATTCTTCAAGCCTTTCATTTTCTTTCATTCTTTCTCTCTTTCTCTCATTCTTTCTCTCATTTCTTCTCTCTCTCTCTCTCGGCCTTGGCTGAAATTCTAATCTCCATAGCTTGAGTTCATCATCCTAAGGTTCTTCAGGACATGCAAGCCACCAAGGAACTCGACCAAGCAAGCTAGAAGCAAAGAAACATACATGCTAGCTCTTAGAATCTTCATTCGGCCCTTAGGTATGTTGTTAGCTTCCATTTCATTTTCTTTGTGTTCTAACTACATGCACCTACTAAGGACTTGGTAACTAAGCTAGGAATTATAGAATCTCAAGTTGTCTCTCGGCTAAGAAAGGAGAAAAGGACGACCTTGTGTATCATCAAGAGTTTTGTGCATCTTCATTGTTGTCTTGCTAAGGTGAGGGCTAAAACTCTTTTGAAAAGCTTTCAAAAACCACATGCATACCTTTAAATATCTATTTTTACCTCTGTACTTGTGATATATGTAGGTACATGAGCTTTTGTAAACATGCATGGCAAGATATTTGGCTAGAATGTGAAGATAGGTGAAATCGCGTATTTGGCAGCTTTTTGTTCTGTTGGAGCGAAGTGAATTTGACCAGGTAAATGATGTTGAAAATGCATGGAAATTGGTAGGTGACTAGTTTTGACAGTTCTGAGAATTTTTTGTAGAAATAGGACAAAGATAATTTTGACTCTAAGGTCCCCAAAATGGCTAAACATCGAAAGGTGTCTAAATCTGGAAAATCTGGAAAATGAAGCAGGTTTTGTCAGATTCACTGTCCTTGTAGAACGAACCAGTTTTGACTTAGTAAAGAATATTAAAATTGTATACAATTTGGTATTCCACTATATTTTTCAATTCTGGACATTTTTGTCAGAAATAGACTAAGGCTGAATCTGACCCGAAAGTCCTAAAAAATGACAAGTATTGAAATGTGTGCAAATCTGGACAGTTTTGCGTAGTCTCACGGTTTTGGCTATAACTCTTGAACCCAAACTCCAAATGATGTGAGGTTTGTTTCTGGATTTAGTTCACTCCTTAAGATTTAATTTGAAATTTTTTTCACTGGAATTTGAGATTGTTTGCTTGTCTCAATGATTGTGAGAAAACAGTCCATTGCAGTGAGGTTTTCATCTAGTGATATGCTTTGAACATTATTGTAACTTCTCTTGTTGTATTAAATGCTTGGGATTGTGGCACTTGGATGTGGTGTGGACTGTTTTGAATTCTTGAGGGTGTTTTAATTAATCGATGGGTGGCTTGAGTTTAATTACGTGACAACTTGGGACTTAATCGCACGGGTGAGCATGAATTGAAACCCTAATGACTAGGAAAACTCGCTAAGTGTTGATCCTATGGATATCGTGTTTAATTATATGATTAGTAGGCTGCCCTTATTTGCCCTTATAGCCCTAAATGTGACTCCGATTATTACATATTGTCAAGTAGACCTTTCTTGCACCCGGTCCCATGTAAACGTCGTTGTATGTTGTATGACCTTATTATTTGATTTCGTGAACTTCGAAATGAGTTATATGACTTGATTTACATGCATTACATGGCTGCCCGTTTAATATTCATATAACTCCATGTGCTTTACAAGTGAAATTACCTGTCATATCATGCCTCGCGTGTTTACTTGTCAATGTGCAATCTTATGACTGTTCGGAGACCACCTACTTTTTTGTCCTCCTAATGTGATATATTAAATGTCATAAATGTGCATTGCATACAAGGTTGCAACCTTTCATTCTAGCGAGGTAGCGTTCATGCACACCGGGCGGCATCGGGCTTGCCGGTGTAACCGTGGCTACCATTGTCCAATTCCCTCTCTCGCTTGGGGGCTATACTTCCTCGGAGAGTTGGGTCGTAGGATTTTGGGGTACATTCGAAGTACACCCATTTGGCGTGATAAGGAGATGATTTGAAGTCGGCCGCAACAACTGATACTGGAAATGAACTGAGAGCAAAAGCTCATCGTATCCTTTTCACTATGTGTATAAGTACTCTCGCTTGGTTCCTAGAGGACCTCGGGGAGGAAAGACAAGTAATTGTGTTCCTTCACTCTTATGTTACATTATGTATTTACTTGTGATATATGTCATGCTTGCAAAAAGAGTTTTCATAAGTTGAACCGGAAAAAGAGTTTCAAAACTTATTTCTCATTCCCACTCACTGAGTTCATAAGGACTCACCCTTTTTTATCATCACAGGTGAAGAAGACCAGGAATAGGTACCTGAGGATAATGTGCCTATTGATGACTCTTTGGAATGATTGCTTGCCCTACGTGCCTTACTTGACTATGGCCATTTTGTGAACGATATGTTGTTTGAAGACTATTTCTTATGTTGCTTGTTGTTGTATTGTAAATGACCCCTATTGTAATTTGGGGTCTAATTTTGGCTTGTACTGATCATAACTAGTTAGGCACTCTTATGGTCATTTTTGCTATCGCTACTGGCTAGTATCTATCGTAGGCTTATGAAGTATCAGGTAAAGGATTAAGTAAATGAATCTATCCAATCTTAAACAGGTACTCATTGGTAGGCTAAAATCAACATGTACTTTTGTAACAAGAATTAACAAACAAACGAGATATAGTATCATGCTGGGTTGATTAATCAAATGAGACTTCGAAATAACTAGTAGACGTTTCAATTGGCGATAAATAGTAATCTTAGTTGGAAATGAATTTGAGATTGAAAGTTTCGTGGCGTTTAGAGAATTAGGTCAAACTAAAGATCCCAATTACAGCCGTTATGTTGCCAGTTTTCCAGAGAATCTATGGAGTTTAGGCTAAACGTTAAGTATTAACCTTCATGAACGATTAAGTACGTGGAATGACTTGAATGTTTAGGTCACACCCTAGTCTAACCTTTATAGGTCGGGTTGGGGCGTCACAAAGGTGCCGTGGGATTCGGTAATAGAAATGTAATGGATTAGGTTGTCGTCCTTTTCGCGGCTCACGAAGTACGATCCGAGACAAAAAAACAACACAAAAGAAGAAAGTATCCCAAAACTAATGAATACATTTGATTTTGGACTCCAAAAGTAGGCGTAGCTGAGCAGGCTTGTTTCCCACATCGTAGAGCTCTCGAAGAGCTTTTCAACGGTATGTTGTGCGCCGCGTAACTTCTTATGGATCAAAAGTTATGGGTACCTGAGCGACGGATATGTAGTCACAAGCCCCACGCCTCGGTATACTGGCCTAGCCTCTACGTGAAGTGAAGTTGTCTTGCCCAAGGTGCCATAGGATTCGATAATAGAAATGTGATAGATTAGGCTGTCATCTTTTTCACGGCTCACGACGTATGATTCGGGACGGAAAAATAGCGCAAAAGAATAAAAGAGTCTGGAAACTGATGAGAACGTTTTGGCCTCCGAAAATAGAAGTAGCTGAGCAGGCTTGCTACCCCCGTCGTAGAGCTCTCGGAGAGCTTTCCAACAGTATGCTGTGTGCTGCGTAACTCCTTACGGATCAAAAGTTATGGGCACCGGAGCGACGGATACCTGGTCACAAGCCCTACGCCCTCGGTTTGTGGGCCTAGCCTCTACGTGAAGTGAAGTTGTCTTGTACAAGGTGCCATGGGATTCGGTAATAGAAATCTGATGGATTAGGTTGTCGTCCTTTTCGCGCCTCACGACGTACGATCCGGGACGAAAAAATAGCGCAAAAGAAGAAAAGTATCCCGAAACTGATGAAAACATTCAATTTTGGGCTCCAAAAATAGGCGTAGATGAGCAAGCTTACATCCCACGTCGTAGAGCTCTCGGAGAGCTTTCCAACGGTATGTTGTGCACCGCGTAACTCCTTACGGATCAAAAGTTACGTGTACCAGAGCGATGGATACCTGGTCACAAGCCCCACGCCCTTAGTTTGCGGGCCCAGCCTCTACGTGAAGTGAAGTTGTCTTGCCCAAGGTGCTGTGGGATTCGGTAATAGAAATTTGATGGATTAGGTTGTCATCATTTTCGCGGCTTATGACGTACGATCCAAGTCGAAAAAACATCTCAAAAGAATAAAAGTGTCCTGAAACTGATGAAAACGTTCAATTTTGGGCACCAAAAACAAGCACAGCTGAGCAGGCTAACTGCCCCCGTCGTAGAGCTCTCGGAGAGCTTCCCAACGGTATGCTGAACGACGCGTAACTCCTTACGGATCAAAAGTTAAGGGCACCGGCACGACGGATACTTGTTCACAAGCCCCACGCCCTCGGTTTGCTGGCCCAGCCTCTACGTGAATTGAAGTTGTCTTGCCCAAATGGATTAGATTGTCGTCCATTTTACGGCTCACGACGTACGATCCAGGATGAAAAAATAGCGCAAAAGAAGAAAAGAGTCCCGAAACTTTGGAGAACGTTTTGGCCTCCGAAAATAGGAGTAGCCGAGCAGGCTTGCTGCCCCTGTCGTAGAGCTCTCGGAGAGCTTTCCAATGATATGCTATGTGCCGTGGGATTCGGTATTAGAAATGTGACGGATTAGGTTGTTGTCCTTTTCGGGGCTCATGACGTACGATCCGGGATGAAAAAACAGCGCAAAAGAAGAAAAGTGTCCCGAAATAGATGAAAACGTTCGATTTTGGGCTCCAAAAAGAGGCGTAGCAGAGAAGGCTTACATCCCACGTCGTAGAGCTCTCGGAGAGCTTTCCAACGGTATGTTGTGCACCGCGTGACTCTTTACGGATCAAAAGCTACGGGCACTTGAGCGATAGATTCCTGGTCACAAGCCCTACGCCCTCAGTTTGCAGGCCCAGCCTCTACGAGAAGCGAAGTTGTCTTGCCCAAGGTTCCGTAGGATTCGGTAATAGAAATGTGATGGATTAGGTTGTCGTCCTTTTCGCAATTCACGACGTACGATCCAGGACGGAAAAACAGTGCAAAAGAAGAAAAGTGTCCCTAAACTAATGAAAATGTTCGATTTTGGATTCCAAAAAAAAGTACAGCCGAGCAGGCTTGCTGCCCCCGTTGTAGAGCTCTCGGAGACCTTTCCAACGGTACGCTGCGTGCCACGTAACTCCTTACAGATCAAAAGTTATGGGCATCGGAGCGATGGATACCTGGTCACAAGCCCTACGCCGTCGGTTTTCTGGCCCAGCCTCTACATGAAGTGAAGTTTTCTTGCCCAAGGTGCCGTGGGATTCGGTAATAGAAATGTGATGGATTATGTTGTCGTCCTTTTCGCAACTCATGACGTACGATCCGCAATGGAAAAAAGTGTAAAAAAAGAAAAGTATCCCGAAACTGATGAAAACGTTCGATTTTGGGCTCCGAAAATAGGCGCAATTGAGCTGGCTTGCTACCCACGTCGTAGAGCTCTCGTACAACTTTCTAACGGTATGTTGTGCATCGCGTAACTCCTTACGGATCAAAAGTTATGGGCACCGGAGTGACGGATACCTGGTCACAAGCCGCACGCCCTCAGTTTGCGGGCCCAGCCTCCAAGTGAAGTGAAGTTGTCTTTCCTAAGGTTCCATGGGATTCGGTAATAGAAATGTGATGGATTAGGTTGTCGTCCTCTTCGCTGTTCAGGACATACGATCCGGGACAGAAAAATAGCGCAAAAGAAGAAAAGTGTCCCGAAACTAATGAAAATGTTCGATTTTGGATTCCAAAAACAAATGCAGCTGAGTAGGCTTCCTAAACACATCGTAGAGCTATGAGAGAGCTTTCCAACAGTATGCTGTGCGCCGCATAACTTCTTACGGATCAAAAGTTATGGGCACCGGAACGACTGATACTTGGTCACAAGCCCCATGCCCTCGATTTGCGGGTCCAGCCTCTACGTGAAGTGAAGTGGTCTTGCCTAAGGTGCCCCGGGATTCGATAATAGAAATGTGATGGATTAGGTTGTCGTCCTTTTCGCGGCTCACAAAGTACTATCCGGGACGAAAAAATAGAGCAAAAGAAGAAAAGAGTCCCGAAACTGATAAAAATGTTCAATTTGGGCAACGAAAACAGGCGCGGCCATACTGGCTTGCTACCCCAGTTGTAGAGCTCTCGGTGAGCTTTCCAACGGTATGCTGTGCGCTGCGTAACTCCTTACGAATCAAAAGTTATGGGCACCGGAGCGACGGATACCTGGTCACAAGCCCTACACCCTCGGTTTGCGGGACCAGGCTCTACGTGAAGTGAAGTTGTCTTGCCCAAGGTGCTGTGGGATTCAGAAATAAAAATGTGATGGATTAGGTTATCATCCTTTTTGCGGCTCACGACGTATGATACGGGACGGAAAAATAGCGAAAAGTAGAAAACTGTCTTGAAACTGATGAAAACGTTCAATTTTGGGCTCCAAAAACTGGCGCAGCCAAGCAGACTTGTTGCCCATGTCGTAGAGCTCTCGGAGAAATTTCCAACAGTATGTTGTGTGTTGCGTAACTCCTTACGGATCAAAAGTCATAGGCACCGGAGCGACGAATATCTGGTGACAAGCCCTACGCCCTCAGTTTGCATGTCCAGCCTCTACGTGAAGTGACGTGGTCTTGCCCAAGGTGCCGTGGGATTCGATAATAGAAATGTGATGGATTAGGTTGTCGTCCTTTTTGCGGCTCACGACGTAGGATCTAGGACAAAAAAACAGTGCAAAAGAAGAAAAGTGTCTCGAAATTGATGAAAAAGTTCAATTTTGGGTGTCGAAAATAGGCGCAGCCGAGCAGGCTTGTTGCCGTCGTCGTAGAGCTGTCGGAGAGCTTTCCAAAGCTATGCTATACGCCGCGTAACTCCTTACAGATCAAAAGTTATGGGCACCGGAGTGACGGATACTTGGTCACAAGCCCCACGCCCTCGGTTTGCTGGCCCAGCCTCTACGTGAATTGAATTTGTCTTGCCCAAGGTGTCATGGGATACGATAATAGAAATGTTATGGATTAGGTTGTCGTCCTTTTTGCGGCTCACGACGTACGATCCAGGACGAAAAAACTGCGCAAAAGAAGAAAAGATTCCTGAAACTGATGAGAACGTTTTGGGCTCAGAAAACAGGCATTGCTGAGCAGGCTTGTAGCCCCTGTCGTAGTGCTCTCGGAGAGCTTTCCAATGGTATGCTGTGTGTCACGTAACTCCTTACAAATCAAAAGTTATAGGCACCGGAGCAACGAATACCTGGTCACAAGCCCCATGCCCTCGGTTTGCGGGCCCAGCCTCTACATGAAGTGAAGTTGTCTTGCCCAAGGTACTGTGGGATTCGGTAATAGAAATGTGATGGATTAGGTAGTCGTCCTTTTCGCGGCTCATGACGTACGATACGGGACGAAAAAACAGCGCAAAAGAAGAAAAGTGTTCCTAAACTGATGAAAACATTTGGTTTTTAGCTCCGAAAATAGTCATAGCCGAGCAGGCTTACTGCCCATGTCGTAGAGCTCTTGGAGAGCTTTCCAATGGTATGCTGTGCACCGCGTAACTCCTTACGGATCAAAAGTTACGGATACCGGAGCGATGGATTCCTTGTCACAATCCCTACACCCTCGGTTTGTGGGCCCAACATGTACATGAAGGGAAGTTGTCTTGCCGAAGGTGCCGTGGGTTTTGGTAATAGAAATGCGAAGGATTAGGTTGTCGTCCTTTTCGCGGCTCACGACGTACGATCCGGGATGAACAAACAGCGCAAAAAAAGAAAAGCGTCCCGAACTGTATGAAAACGTTCCATTTTGGGCTCCAAAAATGGGTGCAGCCGAGCAGGCTTGCTTCCCACGTCGTAGAGCTCTCGGAGAGCTTTCCAACGGTATGTTGTGCGCCGCGTAACTTTATACGGATCAAAAGTTATGGGCGCCGGAGTGACGGATACCTGGTCACAAGCACCACGCCCTCTGTTTGCAGACCCAGCCTCTACGTGAAGTGAAGTTGTCTTGCCCAAGGTGCTGTGGGATTCGGTAATAAAAATATGATGGATAAGGTTGTCGTCCTTTTCGCAACTCACGACATACGATCCGTGAGGGAAAAATAGCGCAAAAGAATAAATGTGTCCCGAAAAGGATGAAAATGTTTGATTTTGGGCTCTAGAAAGAGGCGTAACCGAGTAGGTTTACTGCCCACGTCGTAGAGCTCTCGGAGAGCTTTCCAACGGTATGTTGTACGCCATGTAACTCCTTACGGATCAAAAGTTACGGGCACCGGAGTTACGGATTCCTGGTCACAAGCCCCACACCCTCGGTTTGCGGGCCCAGCCTCTATGTGAAGTGAAGTTGTCTTGCCCAAGGTACCATGGGATTCGGTAATAGAAATGTGATAGATTAGGTTGTCGTCCTTTCCGCGGCTCACGACGTACGATCCGGGATGGAAAAACATTGCAAAAGAAGAAAATTGTCCCAAAATTGATGAATATGTTCAATTTTGGGCTCCAAAAAAGGCAAAGCAGAGCAGGCTTGCTGCCCCCGTCATAGAACTCTCGGAGAACTTTCAAACGGTATGTTGTACTCTGCGTAAATCCTTACGGATCAAAAGTTATAGGCACCGGAGCGACGGACACTTGGTCACAAGCCCCGCGACTTCGGTTTGCGGGCCCCGCCTGTACGTGAAGTGAAGTTGTCGTGCCGAAGGTGCCGTGGGATTCGGTAATAGAAATCTGATGGATTAGGTTGTCGTCCATTTCGTGGCTCACGATATACGATCCGGGATGAAAAAATAGCGCAAAAGAAGAAAAGTGTCCCGAAACAAATGAAAATGTTCGATTTTTGGCCCTGGAAACAAGCGCAACATAGCAGGCTTGTTGTCCCTGTCGTAGAGCTCTCGGAGAGCTTTCCAACAGTATGCTTTGTGCCAAGTAACTCTTTACGGATCAAAAGTTATGGGCACCGGAACGACGGATACCTAGTCAGAAGCCCTACGCCCTTGGTTTGCGGGCCCAGCCTCTACGTGAAGCGAAGTTGTCTTGCCCAAGGTGTCATGGGATTCGGTAATATAAATGAGATGGATTAGGTTGTCGTCCGTTTCGCAGCTCACGACGTACGATACGGAACAGAAATGCATCGCAAAAGAAGAAAAGTGCTCCAAAACTGATGAAAACATTTGATTTTGGAACTGAAAATAGGCTCAGCCGAGCAGGCTTGTTGCCCACATCGTAGAGCTCTTTGAGAGATTTCCAACGGTATGCTGTACGTCGCGTAACTTCTTACGGATGAAAAGTTATGAGCACCGGAGCGACGAATACCTGGTCACAAGCCCTACACCCTCGGTTTGCGGGCCCAGCCTCTACATGAAGTGAAGTTGTCTTGCCCAAGGTGCCATGGGATTCGATAATAGAAATGTGATGGATTAGGTTGTCGTCCTTTTCGCGGCTCACGACGTATGATCCGGGACTAAAAAACAGCGCAAATGAAGAAAAGTGTCCCGAAACTGATGAAAATGTTCGATTTTGGGGTTCAAAAACAGGCGCAACCAAGCAGGCTTCCTGCACCCATTGTAGAGCTCTCGGAGAGCTTTGCAACGGTATGCTATGCACCACATAACTCCTTACAGATCAAAAGTTATCGGCACTAGAGCGACGGATACCTGGTCACAAACCCCATGCCCTCGGTTTGCGGGCCCAGCCTCTATGTGAAGTGAAGTTTTCCTGCCCAAGGTGCCATGGGATTCTGTAATAAAAATGTGATGGATTAGGTTGTTGTCCTTTTCGGAGCTCACGACATATGATTCGAGACGAAAAAACAGCACAAAAGAAGAAAATTGTCCCAAAATTGATGAAAATGTTTGATTTTGGGATCCCAAAACATGCGCAGCCTAAGAGGCTTGCTGCCCCTATCGTAGAGCTCTCGGAGAGCTTTCCAACGGTATGCTGTGCGCCAAGTAACTCCTTACGGATCAAAAGTTATAGGCACCGGAGTGACGGATACCAGGTCACAAGCCCCACGCTCTCGGTTTACGAGCCTAGCCTCTAACTGAAATGAAGTTGTATTGCCCAAGGTATTGGGGGATTCGGTAATAGAAATGTGATGGATTAGGTTGTCGTCCTTAACGCGGATCATGACATACTATCCGGGATGGAAAAACATCGCAAAAGAAGAAAAGTGTCCCGAAACTGATGAAAACGTTCGATTTTGGACTACGAAACTTGCGTAGCTAAGTAGACTTGCTGCCCCTATCGTAGAGCTCTCGGAGAGCTTTCCAATGGTATACTATACGCCACGTAACTCCTTACGGATCAAAAGTTATGGGCACCGAAGCGACGGATACCTGGTCACAAGCCCTACGCCCTCAGTTTGTGGGCCCATCCTCTACGTGAGGCGAAGTTGTCTTGCCCATGGTGCCATTGGATTCGGTAATAGAAATGTGATAGATTAGGTTGTCGTCCATTTAGTGGCTCACGACGTACGATCCGGGACGAAAAAACAATGCAAAAGAACAAAAATGTCCCGAAACTGATGAAAATATTCAATTTTTTGCTCCTAAAATAGGCACAGCCTAGCAGGCATCCTGCCCCAGTCGTAGAGCTCTCAGAGAGCTTTACAACGGTATGTTGTGCGCCGTGTAACTCCTTACGGATCAAAAGTTATGGGCACTGGAGCGACGGATACTTGGTCACAAGCCCCACACCCTCGGTTTGCGGGCCCAGCCTTTACGTGAAGCGAAGTTGTCTTGCCTAAGGTGTGGTGGGATTCGGTAATAGAAATGTGATGGATTAGGTTGTCGTCCTTTTCATGGCTCAGGACGTACGATTCGGGATGAAAAAATATCTCAAAAGAGGAAAAGTGTCACGAAACAGATGAAAAAGTTCAATTTTGGACTCCGAAAACAGGCGTAGCCTAGCAGGCATCCTGCCCCTGTCGTAGAGCTCTCGGAGAGCTTTCCAACGGTATGTTGTGCGCTGCGTAACTCCTTACGGATCAAAAGTTATGAGCACCTGAGCGATGGATACCTGGTCATAGCTCCACGCCCTCAGTTTGCGGGCCCAGCATCTACGTGAAGTGAAGTTTTCTTGCCGAGGGTGCAGTGGGATTCGATAATAGAAATGTGATGGATTAGGTTGTTGTCATTTTTGCGGCTCACGACGTACAATCCGGGATAAAAAAATAGCGCAAAGGAAGAAAAGTGTCCCAAAACTGATGAAAATGTCCAATTTTGGGCTCCAAAAATAGGCGCAGCCGAGTAGGCTTCTTGTCCCCGTCGTAGAGCTCACGGAGTGCTTTCTAACGGTATGTTGCGCGCTGCGTAACGGCTTACGGAACCAAAGTTATGGGCACCGGATCGACGGATACCTGGTCACAAGCCCCACGCCCTCAGTATGCGGGCCCAGCATCTATGGGAAGTGAAGTTGTCTTGCCCAAGGTGCCATGGGATTCTGTAATAGAAATGTGATGGATTAGGTTGTCGTCCTTTTTGCAGCTCACGACATACGATCCGAGACGGAAAAATAGCACAATAGAAGAAATTTTTTTTGAAATTGATGAAAACATTTGATTTTGGCATCTAAAAACAGGCGCATCTATGAGGCCCAACCCCAAATAACGTGTGTTACCTTGATTTGTGTGCCATAGACCAAGAATGATATGACTGACCTTGGATTACGTGCCCTATCTTGATTTTCGTGCATGCCTCGTCATTCGTGCCTTGACCTAGAATTATGTGCCCTAATCCTCGACTTACGTGCCCCGACTCTGAATTGCGTGCATTATCTCATTTTGTGTGCCCTGACTTTGAATTGCATGTCTTAACCTAAGTTTAAGAGTCATACCTCGATTTACGTGCATTGCATTGAATTACGTGCCTTGTATTGGTTTACGTGCATTTACCTAGGATTGCATGCATTTGCATTGGAATCCGTGCATTTATCTTGAAGTACGTGCCTTACCTCGTAGTTCGTGTCTACCCTGTGATTCGTGCCCCGTATTGATTTTGGTGCGTGCCTCGTAGTGCATACCCTAAACCTCGAACTGTGTGCCTACACGCTAACCAATAAAGAATCCTACACAAAGCACTAGACTATTAAATAATCCTACACAATCCACTAACCAATATTATATTCCTAATTCAAATCTCTACAAAACCCACTAACTATAAAATATTCTATTCTACCCAACATTCTCTTACACCATGTCATGCTTTTCCTTGCACCTATGCACTATTTTACTAACACCTAAGCTCACTTTCTTGTCCCTCTCAACCCACATGCTAAAACAATTCAAAAGATGCTCAAAAGATGACACAAAATCAGATTTTTCAAAGCTCAAGGCCGACACATAAGCCAATGCTCACAAACAACTCTTAAAACATTCATTTTTCTCTCAAAACTCTCCCATTCTCTCTCCTTCTCTCTCATTTTCGACCATGGCTGCTCCTTGATCATTCAAGACTCCTAACAACTTTCTAAGACTCTCTCAAGCTTGGCCATAGCAAGCACAAGCAAGCAACATAGCAAGAAAACTCACACAAAGCTCAAAAACAAGGATTTTGTGCTCATTTGCTAGATCTTCAAAGAGGTGAGGGCTAAAACTTCTTGAAAAGCTTTCAAAATCCACATGCATGCCTTTAAATGTCTATCTTTACTTCTGTACTTGTGATATATGTGTGTTCATGAGCTTTTGTAAACATGCATGGCAAGATATTTGGCTAGAATATGATGTTAGATGAATTCGTGTATGAGACAGCCTTCTGTCTTGTTGTTGCAAGGTAATTCTTACCAGGTAAATGATGTTGAAAATGAGTGAAAATTTTTAGGTAACTAGTTTTTCCAGTTCTGAACACTTTTCGCAGAAATAGGCCAAAGCTAATTTTGATTCTAAGGTCCTCAAAATGGCAAAATATTAAAATGTGTCCAAATCTGGAAAATCTGGGAAAATGAAGCAGGTTTTGGCAGATTCACTGTCCTTGTAGAACGAACCAGTTTTGACTTAGTAAATGATATCCAAAATGCATGAAATTTGGTATGCTGCTAGATTTTTCAGTTATGGACATTTTTTTCAGAAATGGACTAAGGCTAAATCTGACCTTAAGGCCCTAAAAAAATGATAAGTATTGAAATGTGTGTAAATCTGGACAGTTTTGTGTAGTCTCACGGTTTTGGCTATAACTCTTGAACCCGAACTCCAAATGATGTGAGGTTTGTTTCTGAATTTAGTTCACTCCTTAAGATTCAATTTGACATCTTGTTCACTGGAATTGGAGATTGTTTGCTTGTCTCAATGATTGTGAGAAAACAGTCCATTGCAGTGAGGATTTCACCTAGTGATATGCTTAGAAAATTTATTGTAGCTTCTCTTGTTGTATTAAATGCTTGGGATTGTGGCAATGGGATGTTGTGTGGACTGTTTTGAATACTTGAGGGTGTTTGAATTAATCAATGCATGGCTTGAGTTTAATTACAAGATAACTTGGGGCTTAATCGCACGGGTAAGCACGAATTGAAACCCTAGTGATTAGGTAAATTCACTAAGTGTTGATCCTATGAATATCATGTTTAATTATGTGATTAGTAGGCTACCCGTAGTTTCCCTTGTAGCCCTAAATGTGATTTCGATGATTACATGTTGACAAGTAGGCCTTTCTTGCACCCGGTCCCACGTAGATGTCGTTGCATGTTGAATAATCTTGTTATTTGATTACGTGAACTTCGAAATGAGTTATATGACTTGATTTATATGCGTTACATGGCTGCCCATTTAATATTCATAAAACTCCATGTGCTTTTCAAGTGAAATTACTTGTCATATCATGTCTCGCATGTTTACTTGTCAATGTGCAATCTTATGACTGCTCGGAAACAACCTACTTTGTTGTCCTCCTAATGTGATATATTAAATGTCATAAATATGCATTGCATACAAGGTTGTAACCTTTCATTCTGGCGTGGTAGTGTTCACGCACACCGGGCGGCATCGGGCTTGCCGGTGCAACTGTGACTACCATTGTTCAATTCCCTCTCTCGCTTGGGGGCTAGCTTCCTCAGAGAGTTGGGTCGTAGGATTTCGGGGTACATCCGGAGTACACCCATTTGGCGTGATAAGGGGATGATTTGAAGTCGGCCGCAACAACTGATACTGGAAATGAACTGAGAGCAAAAGCTCGCCGTATCCTTTTTACTATCTATATAAGTACTCTCGCTTGGTTCCTGGAGGACCTCGGGGAGGAAAGAAGGGTAATTGTATTCTTTTACTTTTATATTACATTATGTACTTACTTGTGATATATGTCATGCTTGCAAAAATGGTTTTCATAAGTTAAACCAGAAAAAGAGTTTTAAAACTTATTTCTCGTTCCCCCTCGCTGAGTTCATAAGGACTCACCCTCTTTTATCATCTCAGGTGAAGAAGATGAGGAACAGGTACCCGAGGACAACGTGCCTTTTGATGATTCCTTGAAATGATTGCTTGCCCTACGTGTCTTTCTTGATAGTGGCTATTTTGTGAACATTGTGTTTTCTTTGAAGAATATTTATTTTGTTGATGTAAATGACCCCGTTGTAATTTGGGTTTAATTTTGAATTGTACTATCTATAACCGGACGAACTCCTTATTTGGTTATTGTTTTATTGTCATGATTAGTAGTTATCATAGGGGTTTAAACCACTAGGTGAATAATCTACAAAGTTAACTCTATCCAACTCTACTTAGGTACTAATTCGTAAGCTAAAGGATAATAGTTACGTGCATGATAGGGGTAAATAGAAAAATAAACGGGACATAGTTATCATGCTAGGTTATTAGTCAAACGAGGCTTCGAGATAATTAGTAGGCATATCTATTGATAACAAAATAGAAAATTTTAGTTGGAATTGAATCGATGATTAAAGGTTTTGAGGCGTTTTAGGAAATAGGTCAAACCAAAGGTCTTAAATATAGCCGTCATACTGTCGGTTTTTCAGAAAATCATTTGGAATTCTAAATCAACGTTAAGTATTAATCGTAAGTAATGACCAAGCCGTACAAATAGCATAGAAGAATTAGGTCATTCCCTAGTCTAGCCTCCATAGGTCGGGTTGGGGCGTGACACCAGCCGAGCAGGCTTGCTGACCTCATCATAGATCTCTCAGAGAGCTTTCCAACGGTATGCTGTGCGCCGCGTAACTCTTTACGGATCAAAAGTTATGGGCACTAGAGCGACGAATACCAGGTCACAAGCCCTACGCTCTCGGTTTGTGGGCCCAGCCCCTACGTGAAGTGAAGTTTTCTTGCCCAAGGTATCGTGAGATTTGGTAATAGAAATGTGATGGATTAGGTTGTCGTCCATTTTGCGGCTCACGACGCACGATACGGGACATAAAAATAGCTCAAAAGGAGAAAAGTGTCCAGAAACTGATGAAAATATTCAATTTTGGGCTCCAAAAATAGGTGCAGCTACGCAGGATTGATGCCCCCGTCTTAGAGCTCTCGGAGAGCTTTCCAACAATATGTTGTGCACCGCGTAACTCCTTACATATTAAAAGTTATGGGCATTGGAGCGACAGATACCTGGTCACAAGCCCCACACCCTCGGTTAGCGTGCCCAACCTCTACGTGAAGTGAAGTTGTCTTAACCAAGATGTTGTGGGATTCGGTAATAGAAATGTGATGGATTAAGTTATAGTCCTTTTTGCAGCACACGACATACGATCCGGGATGAAAAAACAGCGCAAAAGAAGAAAAGTATCCCAAAACTGATGAAAATATTCAATTTTGGGCTCCGAAAATAGGCGCAGCTCTGCAGGCTTGATGCTCCTATCGTAGAGCTCATGGAGAGCTTTCCAACAGTATGTTGTGCACCGCGTAACTCCTTACGGATCAAAACTTATGGACACCGGAGCGACGGATACCTAGTCACAAGCCCCACGCCCTCGGTTTGTGGGCCCAGCCTCTACGTGAAGTGAAGTTGTTTTGCCCAAGGTGCCATGGGATTTGGTAATAGAAATTTGATGGATTAGGTTGTCATTCTTTTCGCAGCTCACTACGTACGATACGGGACGAAAAAACAGCGCAAAAGAAGAAAAATGTCCAGAAACTAATGAAAATGTTTGATTTTTGGCTCCAAAAAGAGGCGTAGCAGAGCAAGCTTACTGCCCACGTTGTAGAGCTCTCGGAGAGCTTTCCAACAGTATGCTGTGCGCTGCGTAACTCCTTGCGGATCAAAAGTTTCGGGCACCGGAGCGACGGATTCTTGGTCATAAGCCCCACGCCCACGGTTTGCGGGCCCAGCTTGTACGTGAAGTGAAGTTGTCGTGCCCAAGGTGTGGTGTGATTCGGTAATAGAAATGTGATGGATTAGGTTGTCGTCCTTTTCACGGCTCACGATGTAGGATCCGGGACAGAAAAATAGCGCAAAAGAAGAAAAGTGTCCAAAAACTGATGAAAACGTTCAATTTATGGCTCCAAAAATAGGTGCAGTCGAGCAGGCTTGCTGCCCACGTATTAGAGCTCTCGGAGAGCTTTCCAACGGTAAGCTGTGCACTTTATAACTCCTTACGGATCAAAAGTGATGGGCACCAGAACGACGGATACCTGGTCACAAGCCCCACGCCCTTGGTTTGCTGGCCCAGTCTCTACGTGAAGTGAAGTTGTCTTGCCCACGGTGCCGTGGGATTCGGTAATAGAAATGTGATGGATTAGGTTGTCGTCCTTTTCGCGGCTCACGACGTACGATCCGTGACGGAAAAAAAAGCACAAAAGAAGAAAAGTATCCCGAAACTGATGAAAACGTACAATTTCGGGCTCCGAAAACTTGCGCAGCCAAGTAGGCTTGCTGCCCACGTCATAGAGCTCTCGTAGAGCTTTCCAACGGTATGTTGTGCGCCGCATAACTCATTACGGATCAAAAGTTATGGGCACTGAAACGACGGATACCTGGTCATAAGCCCCACGCCCTCGGTTTAAGGGCCTAGTCTCTACGTGAAGTGAAGTTGTCTTGTCCAATGTACCATGGGATTTATGTAAAAGAAATGTGTTGGATTAGGTTGTCGTCCTTTTCGCGGCACACGACGTACGATACGGGATGGAAAAATAGCTCAAAAGGAGAAAAGTGTCCTGAAACTGATAAAAATGTTCAATTTTAGGGTTCGAAAGGAGGCATAGCCGAGCAGGCTTATTGCCCACGTCGTAGATCTCTTGGAGAGCTTTCCAACAGTATCCTGTGCACCGCGTAACTCCTTACGGATCAAAAGTTACGAGCACCGGAGCGATGGATTCCTGGTCACAAACCCCACGCCCTCGGTTTGTGGGCCCAGCCTGTACGTGAAGTGAAGTTGTCTTGCCCAAGGTGCCGTGGGATTCGATAATAGAAATGTGATGGATTAGGTTGTCGTCCTTTTCGTGGCTCATGATGTACGATCCGGGATGGAAAAACAGTGCAAAAGAAGAAAAGCGTACCAAAACTGATGAAAACGTTCAATTTTAGGCTCCAAAAACAGGTGCAGCCAAGCAGGCTTGCTGTCCACATCGTAGAGCCCTCGGAGAGCTTTCCAACGGCATGCTGTGCACCGCTAACTCCTTATGGATCAAAACTTATGGGCACCGGAGCGACGGATACCATGTCACAAGCCCCACGCCCTCGGTTTGCGGGCCTAGGCTCTACTTGAAGTGAAGTTGTCTTACCCATGGTACCGTGGGATTCGGTAATAGAAATGTGATGGATTAGGTTGTCGTCCTTTTCGTTGCTCACGACGTACGATCCGGGATCGAAAAACAGTGCAAAAGAAGAAAAGTGTCCCGAAACTGATGAAAATGCTCAATTTTGGGATCTGAAAAGAGGCACAACCGAGCAGGCTTGCTGCCCACCTATTAGAGCCCTCGGAGAGCTTTCCAACGGTATGCTGTGCGCCGCGTAAGTCCTTACGTATCAAAAGTTATGGGCACCGGAGCGAAGGATACTTGGTCACATGCCCCACGCCCTCGGTTTGCTGGCCCAGCCTCTACGTGAAGTGAAGTTGTCTTGCCCTAGGTGTCATGGAATGCGGTAACAGAAATGTGATGGATTAGGTTGTTGTCCTTTTCGCGGATCACGACGTACGATCCGGGATAGAAAAACATAGCAAAAGAAGAAAAGTGTCCAGAAACTGATCAAAATGTTCGATTTTGGGTGCCGAAAAAGGGTGCAGCTGAGCAGGCTTACTGCCCACGTCATAGAGCTCTCGGAGAGCTTTCCAACGGTATGATGTACACCGCGTAACTCCATATGGATCAAAAGTTATAAGCACCTGAGCGACAGATTCCTGGTCACATGCCCTACGCCCTAGGTTTGCTAGCCCAGCCTGTATGTGAAGTGAAGTTGTCTTGCCCAAGGTGCCGTGGGATTCGGTAATAGAAATGTGATGGATTAGGTTGTCGTCCTTTTCGCAGCTCACGATGTACGATCCGAGACGAAAAAACAATGGAAAAGAAGAAAAATGTCCCGAATCTAATTAAAACATTCAATTTTGGGCTCCAAAAACAGGCGCAGCCGAGTAGGATTACGGCCCACGTCGTAGAGCTCTCGGAGAGCTTTCCAACGATATGTTGTGCAACGTGTTACTCCTTACGGATCAAAAGTTATGGACACCGGAGCGATGGATACCTGGTCACAAGCCCCACGTCCTCATTTTGCGGGCCCAGCCTCAATGTGAAGTGAAGTTGTTTTGCCCAAGGTGTTGTGGGATTCGGTAATAGAAATGTGATGAATTAGGTTGTCGTCCTTTTCTCGGCTCACGACGTACGATACGGGATAGAAAAACAACGCAAAAGAAGAAAAGAGTCCCGAAACTGATGACAACGTTCTATTTCGGGCTCCGAAAAGAGGCATAGCCGAGCAGGCTTACTACCTACGTCGTAGAGCTCTCGGAGAGCTTTCCAACGGCATGCTGTACGCCGCGTAATTCCTTACGGATCAAAAGTAACGGGCACCGGAGCAACAGATACCATGGGATTCGGTAATAGAAATGTGATGCATTAAGTTGTCATCCTTTTCGCAGCGCACGACGTACGATCCGAGATGGAAAAATAGCATAAAAGAAGAAAAGTGTCCCGAAACTGATAAAAATATTCAATTTTGGGCTCCGAAAAGAGGCGTAGCCGAGCAAGCTTACTGCCCACGTTGTAGAGCTCTCGGAGAGCTTTCCAACGGTATGCTGTACACCGCGTAACTCCTTACAGATCAAAAGTTACGGGAATCAGAGAGATGGATTCTTGGTCACAAGCCCCACGCCCTCGGTTTGTGGGCCCAGCCTGTACCTGAAGTAAAGTTGTCATGCCCAAGGGGTAGTGGGATTCAGTAATAGAAATGTGATGGATTAGGTTACTGTCCTTTTCACGGCTCACGATGTAGGATCCGGGACGGAAAAATAGCGCAAAAGAAAAAAAGTGTCCAGAAACTGATGAAAACGTTCAATTTATGGCTCCAAAAATAGGTGTAGTCGAGCAGGCTTGCTACCCACGTATTAGAGCTCTCGGAGAGCTTTCCAACGGTAAGCTGTGCACCTTATAACTCCTTACGGATCAAAAGTTATGGGCACCAGAATGACGGATACCTGGTCACAAGCCCCACGCCCTCAGTTTGCTGGCCCAGGCAATACGTGAAGTGAAGTTGTCTTGCCCACAGTGCCGTGGGATTCGGTAATAGAAATGTGATGGATTAGGTTGTCGTCCTTTTCGCGGCTCACGACGTACGATCCGTGACGGAAAAAAAGCACAAAAGAAGAAAAGTATCCCGAAACTGATGAAAACGTACAATTTTGGGCTCCGAAAACTTGCGCAGCCAAGTAGGCTTGCTGCCCACGTCGTAGAGCTCTCGTAGAGCTTTCCAACGGTATGCTGTGCGCCGCATAACTCATTACGGATCAAAAGTTATAGGCACTAAAACGACGGATACCTGGTCACAAGCCCCACGCCCTCGGTTTGCAGGCCCAGTCTCTACGTGAAGTGAAGTTGTCTTGTCCAATGTACCATGGGATTTATGTAAAAGAAATGTGTTGGATTAGGTTGTCGTCCTTTTCGCGGCTCACGACGTACGATACAGGATGGAAAAACAGCTCAAAAGGAGAAAAGTATCCTGAAACTGATAAAAATGTTCAATTTTAGGGTTCGAAAGGAGGCATAGCCGAGCAGGCTTATTGCCCACGTCGTAGATCTCTTGGAGAGCTTTCCAACAGTATCCTGTGCGCCGCGTAACTCCTTACGGATCAAAAGTTACGGGCACCGGAGCGATGGATTCCTGGTCACAAACCCCACGCCCTCGGTTTGTGGGCCCAGCCTGTACGTGAAGTGAAGTTGTCTTGCCCAAGGTGCCGTGGGATTCGATAATAGAAATGTGATGGATTAGGTTGTCGTCCTTTTCGTGGCTCACGATGTACGATCCGAGATGAAAAAATAGCGCAAAAGAAGAAAAGCGTCCCAAAACTGATGAAAACGTTCAATTTTGGGCTCCAAAAACAGGTGCAGCCAAGCAGGCTTGCTGTCCACATCGTAGAGCCCCCGGAGAGCTTTCCAACGGCATGCTGTGCACTACGGATCAAAACTTATGGGCACGGGTGCGACGGATACCATGTCACAAGCCCTACGCCCTCGGTTTGCGTGCCCAGCCTCTACTTGAAGTGAAGTTGTCTTGCCCAAGGTACCGTGGGATTCAGTAATAGAAATGTGATGGATTAGGTTGTCGTCATTTTTTACGCTCACGACGTACGATCCGGGATTGAAATACAGCGTAAAAGAAGAAAAGTGTCCCGAAACTGATGAAAATGCTCAATTTTGTGATCTAAAAAGAGGCGCAACCGAGCAGGCTTGCTACCCACCTATTAGAGCCCTCGGAGAGCTTTCCAACGATATGTTGTACGCCGCGTAAGTCCTTATGTATCAAAAGTTATGGGCACCGGAGCGAAGGATACTTGGTCACATGCCCCACGCCCCCGGTTTGCTGGCCTAGCCTCTACGTGAAGTGAAGTTGTCTTGCCCTAGGTGTCATGGAATGCGGTAACAGAAATGTGATGGATTAGGTTGTTGTCTTTTTCGCGGATCACGACGTACGATCCGGGATAGAAAAACATAGCAAAAGAAGAAAAGTGTCCAGAAACTGATCAAAATATTCGATTTTGGGTGCCGAAAAGGGGTGCAGCTGAGCAGGCTTACTGCCCACGTCATAGAGCTCTCGGAGAGCTTTCTAACGGTATGATGTGCACCGCGTAACTCCATATGGATCAAAAGTTATAAGCACCTGAGCGACAGATTCTTGGTCACATGCCCTACGACCTAGGTTTGCTGGCCCAACCTGTATGTGAAGTGAAGTTGTCTTGCCCAAGGTGCCGTGGGATTCGGTAATAGAAATGTGATGGATTAGGTTGTCGTCCTTTTCGCAGCTCACGATGTACGATCCGGGACGGAAAAACAATGGAAAAGAAGAAAAGTATCCCGAATCTGATTAAAACGTTCGATTTTGGGCTCCAAAAACAGGCCCAGCCGAGTAGGATTACGGCCCACGTCGTAGAGCTCTCGGAGAGCTTTTCAATGATATGTTGTGCGACGTGTAACTCCTTACGGATCAAAAGTTATGGACACCGGAGCGACGGATATCTGGTCACAAGCCCCACGTCCTCGGTTTGCGGGCCCAGCCTCTACGTGAAGTGAAGTTGTTTTGCCCAAGGTGCTGTGGGATTCGGTAATAGAAATGTGATGAATTAGGTTGTCGTCCTTTTCTCGGCTCACGACGTACGATACGGGATAGAAAAACAACGCAAAAGAAGAAAAGAGTCCCGAAACTGATGACAACGTTCTATTTCGGGCTCCAAAAAGAGGCATAGCTGAGGAGGCTTACTACCTACATCGTAGAGCTCTCGGAGAGCTTTCCAACGGCATGCTGTACGCCGCGTAATTCCTTACGGATCAAAAGTAACGGGCACCGGAGCGACAGATACCATGGGATTCGGTAATAGAAATGTTATGCATTAAGTTGTCATCCTTTTCGCAGCGCACGACGTACGATCCGAGATGGAAAAACAGCATAAAAGAAGAAAAGTGTCCCGAAACTGATAAAAATATTCAATATTGGGCTCCGAAAAGAGGCGTAGCCGAGCAAGCTTACTGCCCACGTTGTAGAGCTCTCGGAGAGCTTTCGAACGGTATACTGTACACCACGTAACTCCTTACGGATCAAAAGTTACGGGCACCGGAGAGATGGATTCTTGGTCACAAGCCCCACGCCCTCGGTTTGTCGGCCCAGCCTGTACCTGAAGTAAAGTTGTCATGCCCAAGGGGCAGTGGGATTCGGTAATAGAAATGTGATGGATTAGGTTGTCGTCCTTTTCGCGGCTCACGATGCAGGATCCGAGACGAAAAAATAGCGTAAAAGAAGAAAAGTGTCCTAAAATTGATGAAAAAGTTCAATTTATGGCTCCAAAAATAGGTGCAGTTGAGCAGGCTTGCTGCCCACGTATTAGAGCTCTCGGAGAGCTTTCCAACGGTAAGTTGTGCACCGTATAACTCCTTATGGATCAAAAGTTATAGGCACCGGAACGACGGATACCTTGTCACAAGCCCCACGCCCTCGGTTTGCGGGCCCAACCTCTATGTGAAGTAAAGTTGTCTTGTCCAATGTGCCATGAGATTCGGTAAAAGAAATGTGTTGGATTATGTTGTCGTCTTTTTCGTGGATCACGACTTACGATACGAGACGGAAAAATAGCTCAAAAGAATAAAAGTGTCCTAAAACTTATGAAAACGTTCGATTTAGGGGTCCGAAAAGAGGCGTAGCCGAGCAAGCTTACTGCCCACGTCGTAAGCTCTCGGAGAGCTTTCCAACAGTATGCTGCGAGCCGCGTAACTCCTTACGGATCAAAAGTTACGGGCATCAGAGCGATGGATTCCTAGTCACAAGCCCCACACCCTCGGTTTGCGGGCCCAGCCTGTACGTGAAGTGAAGTTGTCTTGCCCAAGTTGCCGTGGGATTCGATAATAGAAATGTGATGGATTAGGTTGTCGTCCTTTTCGCAGCTCACGATGTACGATCCGGGACGAAAAAACAGCGCAAAAGAAAAAAAGTATCCCGTAACTGATTAAAACGTTAGATTTTCGGCTCCAAAAACAGGCGCAGCCGAGCAGGCTTGCTGCCTATATCGTAGAGCTCCCGAAGAGCTATCCAACGGTATGTTGTGCACCGCGTAACTCCTTACAAATCAAAAGTTATAGGCACCGCAGCAACGGATACCTTGTCACAAGCCCCACGCCCTCAGTTTGCGGGCCCAGCCTCTACGTGAAGTGAAGTTGTCTTGCCCAAGGTACCATGGGATTCGGTAATAAAAATGTGATGAATTAGGTTATCGTCCTTTTCGCTGCTCATGACATACGATCCAGGATGGAAAAACAGCGCAAAAGAAGAAAAGTGTCCCAAAACTGATGAAAATGCTCAATTTTGGGCTCCGAAAAGAGGTACAGCCGATCAAGCTTGCTGCCCACATTGAAGAGCTCTCGGAAAGCTTTTCAATGGTATGCTGTGCGCCGCGTAAGTCCTTTCGGATCAAAAGTTATGGGCACCGGAGCGAAGGATACTTGGTCATAAGCCCAACGCCCTCGGTTTGTTGGCCCAGCCTCTACGTGAAGTGAAGTTGTCTTGCCCAAGGTGCCGTGGAATGCGGTAATAGAAATGTGATGGAGTAGGTTGTCATCTTTTTGCGGCTCACGACGTGCGATCCGGGACAGAAAAACTATGCAAAAGAAGAAAAGTATCCCGAAATTGATAAAAATATTATATTTTGGGTTCCGAAAAGAGGTGTGGCAGAGCAGGCTTACTGCCCATGTCGTAGAGCTCTCGGAGAGCTTTCCAACGGTATGCTGTGCACCGCGTAACTCCTTACGGATCAAAAGTTACAGGCACCGGAGCGACGGATTCCTGGTCACTTGCCCTACGCCCTCGGTTTGCTGGCCCAGTTTGTATGTGAAATGAAGTTGTCTTGCCCAAGGTGCCATGGGATTCGGTAATAGAAATGTGATGGATTAGGTTGTCGTCCTTTTCGCAGCTCACGATGTATGATCCGGGACAGAAAAACAGTGCAAAAGAAGAAAAGTGTCCCGAAACTAATGAAAACGTTCGATTTTGGGCTCCAAAAACTAGCGCAGCTGAGCAGGCTTGCTGCCCACATCATAGAGCTCTTGGAGAGCTTTCCAACGGTATGCTGTGCGCCTCGTAACTCCTTACGAATCAAAAGTTATGGGCACCCGAGCGACGGATACTTGGTCACAAGCCCCACGCCCTCGGTTTGCTGGCCCAGCCTCTACGTGAAGTGAAGTTTTCTTGCCCAAGGTGCCGTGGAATTCGAAAATAGAAATGTGATGGATTAGGTTGTCGTCCTTTTCGTGGCTCACGACGTACAATCCGGGATAGAAAAATAGCACAAAAGTAGAAAAGTATCCCGAAACTAATAAAAACGTTCGATTTTGGGCCCCAAAAATAGGCGCAGTCAAGTAGGATTACTGCCCACGTCGTAGAGCTCTCGGAGAGCTTTTCAACGATATGTTGTGCGTCGTGTAACTCCTTACGGATCAAAAGTTATGGACACCGGAGCGACGGATACCTGGTCACAAGCCCCACGCTCTCGGTTTGCTGGCCCAGCCTCTACGTGAAGTGAAGTTGTTTTGCCCAAGGTGCTGTGGGATTTGGTAATAAAAATGTGATGGATTAAGTTGTCATCCTTTTCTCGGCTCACGACGTACGATACGGGACGGAAAAACAGCGCAAAAGAAGAAAAGAGTCCCGAAATTGATGAAAACGTTCGATTTTGGGCTCCGAAAAGAGGCGTAGCTGCGCAAGCTTACTGCCCACGTCGTAGAGCTCTCGGAGAGCTTTTCAACGGTATGCTGTGCGCCGCGTAACTCCTTACGGATCAAAGGTTACGAGCACCAGAGCGACAGATTCCATGTTACAAGCCCCATGCCCTCGGTTTGTGGGACAAGCTTGTACGTGAGGTGAAGTTGTCTTGCCCAAGATGCCGTGAGATTCGGTAGTAGAAATGTGATGGATTATGTTGTCGTCCTTTTCGCGGCTCACGATGTACGATTCGGGACGGAAAAACAGCACAAAAGAATAAAATTGTCCCGAAACTGATGAAAATGTTTGATTTTGGCTCCAAAAATAGGCGCAGCCTAGTAGGCTTGCTGCCCACATCGTAGAGATCTCGGAGAGGTTTCCAACGGTATACTGTGTGCCGCGTAACTCTATACGGATCAAAAGTTATGGGCGACGGGTACCTGGTCACAAGCCTCACGCCCTCGTTTTGTGGGCCCAGCCTCTATGTGAAGTGAAGTTGTCTTGTCCAAGGTGCCATGGGATTCAGTAATAGAAATGTAATGGATTAGGTTGTCATCCTTTTCGCGGCTCACGACGTACGATCCGGGATAAAAAAAAAAAAAGCGCAAAAGAAGAAAAGTATCCCGAAACGGATGAGAACGTTCAATTTTGGGCTCCGAAAACCTATGCAGTCGAGCATGCTTGCTACCCATGTCGTAGAGCTCTCGTAGAGCTTTCCAATGGTAAGCTGTGCACCGTGTAACTCCTTAGGGATCAAAAGTTTCAGGCACTAGAGCGACGAATTCCTGGTAACAAGCCCAAGGTGCTATGGGATTCGGTAATAGAAATGTGATGGATTAGGTTGTCATCCTTTTCGCGGCTCACGATGTACGATCTGGAACGGAAAAACAGAGCAAAATAAGAAAAGTGTCCCGAAACTGATGAAAACGTTCAATTTTGGGCTCCAAAAACCTGTGCAGCCGAGCAGGCTTGCCGCCCATGTCGTAGAGCTCTCGGAGAGCTTTCCAATAGTATGTTGTGCGCCATATAACTCCTCACGGATCAAAAGTTATGGGCGCCGAAACGACGGATACTTGGTCACAAGCCTCACGCCCTCTGTTTGCAGGCCCAGCTTCTACGTGAAGTGAAGTTGTCTTGCCCAAAGTGACATGGGATTTATGTAAAAGAAATGTGTTGGATTAGGTTGTTGTTCTTTTCGCGGCTCACGACGTACGATACGGGACGGAAAAACAGCGCGAAAGAAGAAAAGTGTCTAGAAACTAATGAAAATGTTTTATTTTGGGCTCCGAAAAGAGGCGTAGCCGAGCAAGCGTACTACCCACGTTGTAGACCTCTCGGAGAGCTTTCCAACGGTATGCTGTGCGCCGCGTAACTCCTTACAGATCAAAAGTTACGGGCACCGGAGCGATGGATTCTTGGTAACAAGCCCCATGCCCTCGGTTTGCGGGCCCAGCCTGTACCTGAAGTAAAGTTGTCATGCCTAAGGGGCAGTGGGATTCGGTAATAGAAATGTGATGGATTAGGTTGTCGTCCTTTTCGCGGCTCACGATGTAGGATCTGGGACGAAAAAATAGTGTAAAAGAAGAAAAGTGTCCCAAAACTGATGAAAACATTCGATTTATGGCTCCAAAAATAGGCGCAGTCAAGTAGGCTTGCTGCCCACGTATTAGTGCTCTCAGAGAGCTTTCCAATGGTAAGTTGTGCGCCGCATAACTCCTTACGAATCAAAAGTCATGGTCACCGGAACAACGGATACCTGGTCACAAGCCCAACGTCCTCGGTTTGCGGACCCAGCCTCTACATGAAGTGAAGTTGTCTTGTCCAATGTGTCATGAGATTTGGTAAAAGAAATTTGTTGGATTATGTTGTTGTCCTTTTCGCGGCTCACGACTTACGATACGAGACGGAAAAATAGCTCAAAAGAATAAAAGTGTCCAAAAACTGATGAAAACGTTCGATTTTGGGGTCCGAAAAGAGGCGTAGCCGAGCAGGCTTACTGCCCACGTCGTAAGCTCTCGGAGAGCTTTCCAACAGTATGCTGCACGCCGCGTAACTCCTTCCGGATCAAAAGTTACGGGCACCGGAGCGATGGATTCCTAGTCACAAACCCCACACTCCCGGTTTGCGGGCCCAGCCTGTACGTGAAGTGAAGTTGTCTTGCCCAAGGTGCCGTGGGATTCGATAATAGAAATGTGATGGATTAGGTTTTCGTCCTTTTTGCGGCTCATGGTGTACGATCCGGGACGAAAAAATAGTGCAAAAGAAGAAAAGTGTCCCGAAACTGATTAAAATATTCGATTTTGGGCTCCAAAAATAGGTGCAGCCGAGAAGGCTTGCTGCCTATATCGTAGAGCTCCCGGAGAGCTATCTAACGGTATGCTGTGCACCGTGTAACTCTTTACGGATCAAAAGTTATGGGCACCGCAGTGACGGATACCATGTCACAAGCCCCACACCCTCAGTTTGTGGGCCCAGCCTTTACGTGAAGTGAAGTTGTCTTGCCCAAGGTACCATGGGATTCGGTAATAAAAATGTGATGGATTAGGTTGTCGTCCTTTTCGCTGCTCACGACGTACGATCCGGGACGGAAAAACAGCGCAAAAGAAGAAAAGTGTCTCAAAACTGATGAAACGCTCAATTTTGGGCTCCGAAAAGAGGCACAGCCGAGCAGGCTTGCTGCCCACATTGTAGAGCTCTCGGAGAGCTTTCCAACGGTATGCTGTGCGCCGCGTAAGTCCTTTCGGATCAAAAGTTATGGGCACCGGAGCGAAGGATACTTGGTCACAAGCCCCACGCCCTCGGATTGTTGGCCTAGCCTCTACGTGAAGTGAAGTTGTCTTGCCCAACGTGCCGTGGAATGCGGTAATAGAAATGTGATGGATTAGGTTGTCATCCTTTTCGCGGCTCACGACGTGCGATCCGGGATAGAAAAACCCTGCAAAAGAAGAAAAGTATCCCGAAACTGATAAAAATGTTCGATTTTGGGTTCTGAAAAGAGGGGTGGCAGAGCAGGCTTACTGCCCACGTCGTAGAGCTCTTGGAGAGCTTTCCAACGACATGCTGTGCACCGCGTAACTCCTTACGAATCAAAAGTTACAGGCACCGGAGCGACAGATTCCTGGTCACTTGCCCTACGCCCTCGGTTTGCAGGCCTAGCCTGTATGTGAAGTGAAGTTGCCTTGCCCAAGGTGCCATGGGATTCGGTAATAGAAATGTGATGGATTAGGTTGTCGTCCTTTTCGCAGCTCACGATGTATGATCCGGGACAAAAAAACTGTGCAAAAGAAGAAAAGTGTCATGAAACTGATGAAAACGTTCGATTTTAGGCTCCAAAAATTGGCGCAGCAGAGCAGGCTTACTACCCACATCATAGAGCTCTCGGAGAGCTTTTCAACGGTATGCTGTGCACCTCGTAACTCTTTACGGATCAAAAGTTATGGGCACCCGAGCGACGGATACTTAGTCACAAGCCCCACGCCCTCGGTTTGCTGGCCCAGCCTCTACGTGAAGTGAAGTTTTTTGCCCAAGGTACCGTGGAATTCGGAAATAGAAATGTGATGGATTAGGTTGTCGTCCTTTTCGCAGCTCACGACGTACGATCCGAGATAGAAAAATAGCGCAAAAGTAGGAAAGTATCCCGAAACTGATGAAAACGTTCGATTTTGGGCCCCAAAAACATGCACAGCCGAGCAGGCTTGCTGCCCACGTCGTAAAGATCTTGGAGAGGTTTCCAACGGTATGCTGTGTGCCGCGTAACTCCATACAGATCAAAAGTTATGGGCACCGGAGCGACGGGTACCTGGTCACAAGCCCCACGCCCTCGTTTTGTGGGCCCAACCTCTACGTGAAGTGAAGTTGTCTTGTCCAAGGTGCCGTGGGATTCGGTAATAGAAGTGTGATGGATTAGGTTGTCGTTCTTTTCGCGGCTCACGATGTACGATCCGGGATGAAAAAAATGCGCAAAAGAAAATAAGTATCCCGAAATGGATGAGAATGTTCAATTTTGGACTCCAAAAACCTGTTCAGTCGAGCAGGCTTGCTACCCATGTCGTAGAGCTCTCGTAGAGCTTTCCAACGGTAAGCTGTGTGCCGTGTAACTCCTTACGGATCAAAAGTTACGGGCACTAGAGCGACGGATTCCTGGTAACAAGCCCTACGCCCTCGGTTTGTGGGGCTAGCCTCTATGTGAAGTGAAGTTGTCTTGCCCAAGGTGCCATGGGATTCGATAATAAAAATGTGATGGATTAGGTTGTCATCCTTTTCGTGGCTCACGATATACGATATGGGACGGAAAAACAGCGCAAAACTAGAAAAGTGTCCCGAAACTGATGAAAATGTTCGATTTTGGGCTCCAAAAACCTATGCAGTCGAGCAGGCTTGCCGCCCATGTCGTAGAGCTCTCGTAGAGCTTTCCAACGGTATGCTGTGCGCCGCATAACTCATTATGGATCAAAAGTTATAGGCACCGAAACGACGGATACCTGGTCACAAGCCCCACGCCCTCGGTTTGCGAGCCCAACATCTACGTGAAGTGAAGTTGTCTTGTCCAATGTACCATAGGATTTATGTAAAATAAATGTGTTGGATTAGGTTGTCGTCCTTTTCGTGGCTCACGACGTACGATACGGGATGAAAAAATAGCTCAAAAGGAGAAAAATGTCCCAAAACTGATGAAAACGTTCAATTTTGGGGTCCGAAAGGAGGCATAGCCGAGCAGGCTTACTGCCCACGTCGTAGAGCTCTCGGAGAGCTTTCCAACAGTTTGTTGTGTGCCGCGTAACTCTTTACGGATCAAAAGTTACGGGCACCGGTACGATGGATTCCTGGTCACAAGCCCCATGCCCTCGGTTTGCAGGCCCAGCCTGTACGTGAAATGAAGTTGTCTTGCCCAAGGTGCCATGGGATTCGATAATAGAAATGTGATGGATTAGGTTGTCGTCCTTTTCGCGGCTCACGATGTACGATCTGGGACGGAAAAACAGCGCAAAAGAAGAAAAGCGTCCCGAAATTGATGAAAACGTTCAATTTTGGGCTCCAAAAACAGGCGCAGCCGAGCAGGCTTGCTGCCCACATCGTAGAGCCCCCGGAGAGCTTTCTAATGGCATGTTGTGCACTGTGTAACTCCTTACGGATTAAAACTTATGGGCACCGGAGCAACGGATACCATGTCACAAGCCCTACGCCCTCGGTTTGCAGGCCCAACATCTACGTGAAGTGAAGTTGTCTTGCCCAAGGTACCGTGGGATTTGGTAATAGAAATGTGATGGAATAGGTTGTTGTCCTTTTCGCTGCTCACGACGTACGATACGGGATGAAAAAATAGCGCAAAAGAAGAAAAGTATCTCAAAACTGATGAAAACGCTCAATTTTGTGCTCCGAAAAGAGGTGCAGCCGAGCAGGTTTGCTGCCCACCTTGTAGAGCTCTCGGAGAGCTTTCCAACGGTATGCTGTGCGCCGTGTAAGTCCTTATGGATCAAAAGTTATGGGCACCGGAGCGAAGGATACTTGGTCACAAGCCCCACGCCCTCGGTTTGCTGGCCCAGCCTCTACGTGAAGTGAAGTTGTCTTGCCCTAGGTACCGTGGAATGCGGTAATAGAAATGTGATGGATTAGGTTGTCGTCTTTTTCGCGGATCACGATGTACGATCCGGGATAGAAAAACATAGCAAAAGAAGAAAAGTGTCCCGAAACTGATCAAATCGTTCGATTTTGGGTTCTGAAAAGAGGCATATCTGAGCAGGCTTACTACCCACGTCGTAGAGCTCTCGGAGAGCTTTCTAACGGTATGTGTGCAGCGTAACTTGTGAGGCTCGACCCCGAATAACGTGTGTTATCTTAATTTGCATGCCATAGACCAAGAATGATATGACTGACCTTGGATTACATGCCCTGTCTTGGTTTTCATGCATGCCTCGTCATTCGTGCCTTGACTTAGAATTATGTGCCCTAATCTTTGACTTACGTGCCCCGACTTCGAATTGCGTTCGTTATCTCGTTTTGTGTGCCCTGAACTTGAATTGCGCGTCCTAACCTAGGTTTAAGAGTCGTACCTTGATTTATGTGCATTGCATTAAATTACGTGCCTTGTATTGGTTTACTTACATTTACCTAGGGTTGAGTGTATTTGCATTGGAATCCGTGCATTTATCTAGAAAAACGTGCGTTCATCTCGTAGTTTGCGTCCTACCTCGTAGTGGGTGCCCTAGACCTAGGAAAGCGTGCTCTCACGCTAATCAAGAAAGCATCTTACACGAAGCACTAGGTCATTAATTAATCCTACAAAATCCACTAACTATTATTAAACTACTTATTCAACCCACTAGAAGACAAAATCTCACAAAAAGCTAGACATTCTTTATTCTTTATTCCTTATTCTTTTTGCACTTTCAAGACACAATTAAATAATACTCCAATAGATGACAAAATTCAGAATTTTTATAGCCTTGGCCGACCAACTAGGTAGTATTTGTGCATGTTGCTCAATTCAAATTGGTTCTAGACAAGTTATGACAAGAACACTTATCAAATGCATAAAAAAATTGCTCCAAACCTCCTCAATTCTTCACCTTGCTCGACCAAACACACCTTGCCCATGCTAGCAATTTTAAATTACACCTTGAAGACACAAAAAGGCTGAAATTGGGCTGCCCAAGGCCGAACATGCTTCATCAAACTTCAAGGCCTTTGTTTTTTTTTCATTTCACTCATTTTCCTCTCATCTTCTCTCTCTCCCTCTCATTCTACTCTCTCTCTCTCAGCCTTGGCTGAACTTCTTACCATCTTAGCTCATCTTCATCATCCTATGGTTATTCAAGGCAAGCCCAAGCAAAGGAAAGCAAGTAGCTAGCTCAAAAGATGCATGCAAGCACATAGAGTCTTCATTTCAGCCCTAGGTGAGTTTTTAAGCTTCCATTTCTTTTCTTCTTGTTCTAACCACATGCATGTACTAAGAGTTTGGTCACTAAGCTAGGAAAAATAGAGAAAATCTAGTTGGAATCTCGGCTAGGCAAAGGAGAAGAAGAAAATTGTGCTTCAACAAGTTTTGTGCATCTTCTTGGTTGATTGCTAAGGTGAGGGCTAAAACCTTTTGAAAATCCTTCAAAAATCCACATGAATGCTCTTAAATGTATGTCTTTGCTTCTGTACTTGAGTTATATGTTCGTTCATAAGCTTCTTCAACCATGCATGGCAAGATTTTGGCTTGAAAGTGATGATAGGTGAAGTCGGATTATGTGACAGCTCTCTGACCTGTTGTTTCGAGATGATTTTGGCTAGTAAAATGATGTTTAAAATGCATGAAAATTGGTAGGTGACTATTTTTTCTAGTTTTGAACATTTTTTGCAGAAATAGACCAAAGCTAATTTTGACTCTAAGGTCATCGAAATGGCAAATCCTTAAAATGTGTCCAAATCTGGAAGTCTGGAAAAATGATGCAGGTTTTGGCAGATGCACTGACCTTGTGGAATGAACTAATTTTGACATAGTAAATGATGTCCAAAATGCATAAAATCTGGTGTGCTACTAGGTTTTTCAGTTCTGGACATTTTTGTCAGAAATGGACTAAGGCTAAATCTGACCCTAAGGACCTCAAAAACGACAATTATCGAGATGTGTGCAAATCTGGGCAGTTTTGTGCAATCCCACTGTTTTGGCTATAACTATTGATCTCGAACTCCAAATGCCAAGGTTTGTTTCTGATTTTATTTCACTTCTTAAGCTTTAATTTGACATGTTATTCACTGGAATTGGAGATTGTTTTCTTGACTTAATGATTGTGAGAAAACAGCCTATTGCAGTAAGGGTTCACTTAGTGTTATGCTTAGAAAAAATTGTTGTAACTTCTCTTGTTGAATTAAATGCTTGGGATTGTAGCTTTGGGATATTGTGTGGACTGTTTTGAATGTTTGAGGATGTTGAATTAAATGATGCATGGCTTGAGATCGATTTTTAGTTGATTTGGGCTTAAATTGCACAGGTATGCATGAAGTGGAAACCCCAATGACTAGGTAGGCTTGCTAAGTATTGATCATTTGGATATTGTGTGGAATTATATGCTTAGTAGGCTGCCCGTAGTTTCCTTATAGCCCTAAATGTGATATTGATTCATTGCATGTTGACAAATAGGCCTTTCTTGCATCCGAACCACGTAGATTATTGTTACATGTTGAATAACCTTATTATTTGATTACGTGGATGTTGAAATGAGTTATATGACTTGATTTACGTGCGTTACATGGCTGCCCATTTAATGTTCATATAACTCCATATGCTTTTCAAGTGAAATTACTTGTCTATTCGTGCCTCGCTTGTTTACTTGTCGATGTGCAATCTTATGACTGTTCGGAGGCAACCTACTTTGTTGTCCTCCTAATGTGATATATTAAATGTCATAAATGTGCATTGCATACAAGGTTGCAACATTTCAGTCTGGCGTGGTAGCGATCACGCACACCGGGCGGCATCGGGCTTGCTAGTGCACCCGTGACTACCATTGTCCAATTCCTTCTCTCGCTTGGAGGCTAGACTTCCTCAGAGAGTTGGGTCATAGGATTTCGGGGTACATCCGGAGTATACCTACTTGGCGTGTTAAGGGGATGATTTGAAGTCGACCGCAACTACTGAGAGCAAAAACTCACCGTATCCTTTTTCTATATGTATAAGTACTCTCGCTTGATTCCTTAAGAACCTCGGGGAGGAAGGACTGATAATTGTGTTCCTTTACTTTATATTATTGTTATGTATTTTATTGTATTTTATTCATGCTTGCCAAAGGATTTTCATAAGTTGAACCGGACAATGAGTTTCAAAACCTATTTCTCGTTCCCCCTCGCTGAGTTCATAAGGACTCACCCTCTTTTATCATCTCAGGTGAAGAAGATTAAGAACAGGTACCCGAGGATGATGTGCCTAATGATGATTCCTTGGAATGATTGTCTGTCTTGTGTGCTTTGCGTGATTATGGCTACTTGTGAACTCCATGCTACTTGAAGACTATTTCTTTATGTTGCTTGTTAATTGTAATGTAAAAGACCCCCTTGTAATTTGGGGTCTAATTTTGGTTTGTACTAATATTTCTAGACAGACACTAGATACTGCTATGGTCGTTTTGATATTACTATGGCTAGTAGCTATAATAGGATTATGAAGTATTAGGCAATGGCTAAGTAAAATGAACCAACCAAACCTTAAACAAGTATTCGCTATTAAGCTAAGATCAACAGGTACTTTTGTAACGAGGATAAACAAACAAACGAGACATAGTATCATGCTAGGTTATTAATCAAACGAGACATCGAGACAACCAGTAGGCCATTTCAATTGATGATAAATAGTAATCTTAGTTGGAAATGAATTTGAGATGGTAAATTTTGAAGCGTTTAGAGAATTAGGTCAAACCAAAGAGCCCAATTACAACCGTTACGCTGCCGGTTTTTCAGAAAATTTTGGAGTTTAGGCTAAAACATTACGCGTTAAACTTTCATAAACGGTTAAGTACGAGATATGACTTGAATGTTTAGATCACACCCTAGTCTAACCTTTAAAGGCCAGGTTGGGGCGTGACACCTTATAATAAGAATGGTATCAGAGCTTAGTTTAGTAACTAGGCATTAGTCGGGTTCAACTCTCGGACCATGGGTAGAAGCCCTAAGGTAACTATGATGTCTTGTTTATATGTGTAATGTGTGCTAATGTGCTTTAATTACTTTAAGTATTGCATATTATGTGCCTTTGTGGACCATATGTATTATGTATCATGTACACCGACACGTCCTCAATAATGCATGCATGCTTTTATACTCCTTCCTTGATACATGTGCATGCTATATAACCGTGAATGACTGTTGATACACATAGATAGTTAGGATTAGGACTTTCAGGGAAGTGAATTTGTGCAAGACGAACGAAAAGGCTTGATTAGAGATTTCTCGCATCTTCACAGGTACTCAATGGATCGTATGTATTATTGGATATGCATATATATACAATGCGTAGCACATGTATAATTGCTGAGGTAAAATTATCTCCTTATCTTTGGAATACACATGCCTGTGATTAAGTTGTCAATTTTATAGCTATGAAGTTCCTGATTCCGTTAAACCGTTCTTCTAATTATGGTTCAAGTATAAAGGTTAATGACATACAACTTTCCTTAAGATATAAGAGTATACTATTAAATATGTAGAGTAGTATATATTCTCATGTGCTGATAGTGGAAGTTGACTTGGAGGTTTCTTTGAATCCATTTCTCACATCTTAAAATTGGCTTGATAGGCTATCTAAGAAGTTAGCAATATACTCGTAGGATTGAATCCTTACTTGATTGGAATTAAGCATTGATGAATATGATATGGTGTATACTAGCGAGTTTCAAGTTCACTCAATGGTAAGATTGTGACCTAGAAATTAAAAGATGAATTTGTGGAAGTTGACGATAGTTACTTATAGGGGTTAAATTATTAAGTCATGGATAGCGTATTTAAGTGACTTAACAATGGATAACTTCAAGACATGTAGGCAACTATGGAGACCGAGTTTAACAAGTTTGATGATTCTTTAGTATAACAAGATATAGGGATGTTGGAATCAAGGAATTCACGTAGCTAGAACTTGTGTTCGGAAGACTACACCTAAATGTTAGGTCGAATAGAAGTGTAAGGTATTGAATCATGCATTAGATGTCTAACGTTGCTAAGGTCCTAAGTTGAATATTGGTGATATTAATAATCATGGTATTAAATTGTTGTCCCTCGGATTTAGTTGTGATTATGCGAAGTAAGTCATTCTATGCACTCGTTGTTTGGATACCCTAGAAGATGCTAGAAAGCATATATCCCTAAGCAAGACCGATGGACTTAGTATATAAACCATGGAAATGAGATTAAAGCATTTGGTTACCAAGTGGAGTCGTTAGGGTATGATTAGTAATTCTAAATAGCTAATAGTGAGTATGCATGATGATTCATGGTGAACCCTAGGACCTAAGGTCGATGAGTCTTGATGCTCTTCTCTTAGCTAGTTGAACATGTAAATGAGAAGAGTAAGGTTTCATAGAGTTAAGATAGAGATGAATTAAAGCCATAATGACCCAAGAGACTATTGTTAGACCACCGTATCTATGTGCACCGTTACACAACTAGAAACTATCGATTGGTAGACTTCGAATTGTGGTCGTTGAATAAGATGGGTAAATCTTGTAGTAATAGTTAAATAAGTGGTTGATTACTTTTTAAGTTCTATTAGGTTATGTTGAAGGATGCCTCGTGATCATAATTCTTATATTGATACAACCTTGAAGTTATCTCGTGTAAGTATCTTATGAGCTAGATCATTTCGGTACCCATTTATAGTCCTAGGATTGATGTTGTACGGCCGGTAACCTAGTGGAACATTGATCTCACTTACATGGCTATGAACCTAGTTTAGTAACATTAATGTCGAAGATATATTGGCGGGCATTAAGTGTTCAAAGGAATGACTAGTTCGCTAAGTGAGTAGGACCATGGTCTCCTTAAGTATGACATAACATTGGGTTGAGGTGAGTGAAATTTATTTAAGGTTGAAACTATTCGCCTTAGGAGTCTTGGTTAAGATTAAAGAAATTCTGAAGCCTCGTGACTTGAAGATAGGGATTTGAATAAGGAAATAAATTGTGGATTACAAGTTAATGAATTTACTTGTAAGAGTTGAACTAGTGCGACATGATCAGTTTATCCATGCAATTTCAATGACATTTGTTGATGGTACTTAATAAACCTGAGTTTGAGTTTAACGAATCTCGACGGTCTTTCTTCTTGATTTCGAGCTTGAAGGTTAACGAAGCTGGGAAGAATGTTAATGGATAAGAGCCTGTAACCGGGAGACTAGTCATTAGAAGACTTGCTAATCTAATGTACCTACGAGATAAGGACTGTGATACTATCGATGGATGACGATTTGAGATGGATTAGTTGTTTGGTAAGTTCTTTTTGAAGATAGGGTCATACTGTGGAAATGATCCATAACTTGTTTATATCCTACGTGTTAACAATTTTGGAAGCTAGTTGATAGGATATGTAAATCGGATATAGACTTATCATCCTGAAATTAGTGTATGTTATCATAGGATCATGGTGTTATTGTGATATTCCTTTTGAGGTATGAATGCAAGATTGACACAATATAAGTCATGATTTTGGAGTTATAGTTATATTGTTAGAATACCGATGCAGCCTTGATGACTATGTTTGGAGATTCTAACCTTAGTTAATGAACTTGACCTTGAGATCAAATGGAGAATAGATTCATTCAAAGGAGCGAACTATGAAAGTAGAGGTCGCACTGAACTAAATGATTGGAGAAACATAGGAAGTGAATTGGTTGTGGTAAGAGATCACAGAGCAAAGGATGACCCAGAGTTAGAAAATAACAATGGTCGGAATCCGTCTAAATGACCTCAATAGGCAAGAATGAATTTCGGGACGAAATTCTTTTAAGGAGGGGAGGATGTGAGGCCCGACCCCGAATAACGTGTGTTATCTTGATTTGCGTGCCATAGACCAAGAATGATATGACTGACCTTGGATTACGTGCCCTGTCTTGGTTTTTGTGCATGCCTCGTCATTCGTGCCTTGACCTAGAATTATGTGCCCTAATCCTCGACTTATGTTCCTCGACTTCGAATTGCGTGCGTTATCTCATTTTGTGTGCCCTGACCTTGAATTGCGTGTCCTAACCTAGGTTTAAGAGTCGTACCTTGATTTACGTGCCTTGTATTGGTTTACGTACATTTACCTAGGGTTGCGTGCATTTGCATTAGAATCCGTGCATTTATCTAAAAAACGTGCGTTCGTCTCGTAGTTCGCGTCCTACCTCGTAGTGGGTGCCCTAGACCTTGGAAAGCGTGCCCTCATGCTAATCAAGAAAGCATCTTACACGAAGCACTAGGTCATTAATTAATCCTACAAACTCCACTAACTATTATTAAACTACTTATTCAACCCACTAGAAGACAAAATCTCACAAAAAGCTAGTAATTCTTTATTCTTTATTCCTTATTCTTTTTACACTTGCAAGACACAATTAAATAATACTCCAATAGATGACAAAATTCAGAATTTTTATAGCCTTGGCTGACCAACTAGGTAGTATTTGTGCATGTTGCTCAATTCAAATTGGTTCTAGACAAGTTATGACAAGAGCACTTATCAAATGCATAAAAAAATTTCTCCAAACCTCCTCAATTCTTCACCTTGCTCGACCAAACACACCTTGCCCATGCTAGAAATTTTAAATTACACCTTGAAGACACAAAAAGGCTGAAATTGGGCTGCCCAAGGCCGAACATGCTTCATCAAACTTCAAGGCCTTTGTTTTTTTTTCATTTCACTCATTTTCCTCTCATCTTCTCTCTCTCCCTCTCATTCTACTCTCTCTCTCTCAGCCTTGGCTGAACTTCTTACCATCTTAGCTCATCTTCATCATCCTATGGTTATTCAAGGCAAGCCCAAGCAAAGGAAAGCAAGTAGCTAGCTCAAAAGATGCATGCAAGCACATAGAGTCTTCATTTCAGCCCTAGGTGAGTTTTTAAGCTTCCATTTCTTTTATTCTTGTTCTAACCACATGCATGTACTAAGAGTTTGGTCACTAAGCTAGGAAAAATAGAGAAAATCTAGTTGGAATCTCGGCTAGGCAAAGGAGAAGAAGAAAATTGTGCTTCAACAAGTTTTGTGCATCTTCTTGGTTGATTGCTAAGGTGAGGGCTAAAACCTTTTGAAAATCCATCAAAAATCCACATGAATTCTCTTAAATGTATGTCTTTGCTTCTGTACTTGAGTTATATGTTCGTTCATAAGCTTCTTCAACCATGCATGGCAAGATTTTGGCTTGAAAGTGATGATAGGTGAAGTCGGATTATGTGACAGCTCTCTGACCTGTTGTTTCGAGATGATTTTGGCTAGTAAAATGATGTTTAAAATGCATGAAAATTGGTAGGTGACTATTTTTTCTAGTTTTGAACATTTTTCGAAGAAATAGACCAAAGCTAATTTTGACTCTAAGGTCATCGAAATGGCAAATCCTTAAAATGTGTCCAAATCTGGAAGTCTGGAAAAATGATGCAGGTTTTGGCAGATGCACTGACCTTGTGGAATGAACTAATTTTGACATAGTAAATGATGTCCAAAATTCATAAAATCTGGTGTGCTACTAGGTTTTTCAGTTCTGGACATTTTTGTCAGAAATGGACTAAGGCTAAATCTGACCCTAAGGACCTCAAAAATGACAATTATCGAGATGTGTGCAAATCTGGGCAGTTTTGTGCAATCCCACTTTTTTGGCTATAACTATTGATCTCGAACTCCAAATGATACAAGGTTTGTTTCTGATTTTATTTCACTTCTTAAGATTTAATTTGACTTCTTATTCACTGGAATTGGAGATTGTTTTCTTGACTTAATGATTGTGAGAAAACAGCCTATTGCAGTAAGGGTTCACTTAGTGTTATGCTTAGAAAAAATTGTTGTAACTTCTCTTGTTGAATTAAATGCTTGGGATTGTAGCTTTGGGATGTTGTGTGGACTGTTTTGAATGTTTGAGGATGTTGAATTAAATGATGCATGGCTTGAGATCGATTTTTAGTTGATTTGGGGCTTAAATTGCACGGGTATGCACGAAGTGGAAACCCCAATGACTAAGTAGGCTTGCTAAGTGTTGATCATTTGGATATTGTGTGGAATTTTATGCTTAGTAGGCTGCCCGTAGTTTCCTTATAGCCCTAAATGTGATATTGATTCGTTACATGTTGACAAATAGGCCTTTCTTGCATCCGAACCACGTAGATTATTGTTACATGTTGAATAACCTTATTATTTGATTACGTGGATGTTGAAATGAGTTATATGACTTGATTTATGTGCGTTACATGGCTGCCCGTTTCATGTTCATAGAACTACATATGCTTTTCAAGTGAAATTACTTGTCTATTCGTGCCTCGCTTGTTACTTGTCAATGTGCAATCTTATGACTGTCCAAAGACAACCTACTTTGTTGTCCTCCTAATGTGATATATTAAATGTCATAAATGTGCATTGCATACAAGGTTGCAACCTTTCAATCTGGCGTGGTTGCGATCACGCACACCGGGCGGTATCGGGCTTGCCGGTGCACCCGTGACTACCACTGTCCAATTCCTTCTCTCGCTTGTGGGCTAGACTTCTTCGGAGAGTTGGGTCATAGGATTTCGGGGTACATCCGGAGTATACCTACATGGCGTGTTAAGGGGATGATTTGAAGTCGGCTGCAACTACTAAGAGCAAAAACTCACCGTATCATTTTTCTATATGTATAAGTACTCTCGCTTGGTTCCTGGAGAACCTCGGGGAGGAAGGACTGGTAATTGTGTTCCTTTACTTTATATTATTGTTATGTACTTAATTGCATTATATTCATGCTTGCAAAAGGATTTTCCTAAGTTGAACCGGAAAATGAGTTTCAAAACCTATTTCTCGTTCCCCCTCGCTGAGTTCATAAGGACTCACCCTCTTTTATCATCTCAGGTGAAGAAGATCAAGAACAGGTACCCGAGGACGATGTGCCTAATGATGATTCCTTGGAGTAATTACTTGTCTTGTGTGCTTTGCGTGATTATGGCTACTTGTGAACTCCATGCTACTTGAAGACTATTTCTTTATGTTGCTTGTTAATTGTAATGTAAAAGACCCCCGTTGTAATTTGGGGTCTAATTTTGGTTTGTACTGATATTTCTACACAGACACTAGATACTGCTATGGTCGTTTTGATATTACTATGGCTAGTAGCTATAATAGGATTATGAAGTATTAGGCAAGGGCTAAGTAAAATGAACCAACCAAACCTTAAACAGGCGCTCGCTATTAAGCTAAGATCAACAGGTACTTTTGTAACGAGGATAAACAAACAAACGAGACATAGTATCATGCTAGGTTATTAATCAAACGAGACATCAAGACAACCAGTAGGCATTTCAATTGATGATAAATAGTAATCTTAGTTGGAAATGAATTTGAGATGGTAAAATTTGAAGCGTTTAGAGAATTAGGTCAAACCAAAGAGCCCAATTACAACCGTTATGCTGCCGATTTTTCAAAAAATTTTGGAGTTTAGGCTAAAACATTAAGCATTAAACTTTCATAAACGGTTAAGTACGAGATATGACTTGAATGTTTAGATCACACCCTAGTCTAACCTTTAGAGGTCGGGTTGGGGCGTGACATAACTCCTTACGGATCAAAAGTTACCGGCACCGGAGCGACGGATTCCTGGTCACTTGCCTGACGCCCTAGGTTTGCTGGCCCAGCTTGTATGTGAAGTAAAGTTGTCTTTCCCAAGGTGTCGTGGGATTCGGTAATAGAAATGTGATGGATTAGGTTGTCGTCCTTTTCGCGGCTCACGATGTACGATCCGGGATGGAAAAACAGTTCAAAAGAAGAAAAGTGTCCCAAAACTAGTGACAAAGTTCGATTTTGGGCTCGAAAAATAGGCACAGCCAAGTAGACTTGCTGCCCACATCATAGAGCTCTTGGAGAGCTTTCCAACGGTATGCTGTGCGCCGCGTAACTCCTTCCGGATCAAAAGTTATGGGCACCCGAGCGACGGATACTTGGTCACAAGCCCCACGCCCTCGGTTTGCTGGCCCAGCCTCTACATGAAGTGAAGTTGTCTTCCCAAGGTGCCGTGGAATTCGGTAATAAAAATGTGATGGATTAGGTTATCGTCCTTTTTGCAGCTCACGACGTACGATCTGGGATAGAAAAACAGCGCAAAAGAAGAAAAGTGTTCCGAAACTGATGAAAACGTTCGATTTTGTGCTCCAAAAATAGGCGCAGCCAAGTAGGATTACTACCCACGTCGTAGAGCTCTCAGAGAGCTTTCAAACGATATATTGTGCGACGTGTAACTCCTTACGGATCAAAAGTTATGGACACCGAAGCGACGAATATCTTGTCACAAGCCCCATGCCCTCGGTTTGCAGGCCCAGCCTCTATGTGAAGTGAAGTTGTTTTGCCCAAGGTGCCATAGGATTCGATAATAGAAATGTGATGAATTAGGTTGTCGTCCTTTTCTCGGCTCACGACGTACGATACGGGACGGAAAAACAACGCAAAAGAAGAAAAGAGTCATGAAACTAATGACAACGTTCTATTTCGGGCTCCGAAACGAGGCATAGCCGAGCAGGCTTATTGCCCACATCGTAGAGCTCTCGGAGAGCTTTCCAACGGCATGCTGTACGCTGCGTAACTCCTTACGGATCAAAAGTAACGGGCACTAGAGCGACGGATGTCGTGGGATTCGGTAATAGAAATATGATGGATTAAGTTGTCGTCCTTTTCGCAGCACACGACGTACAATCCGGGATGGAAAAACAGCGCAAAAAAGAAAAGTGTCCAGAAACTGATGAAAATATTCAATTTTGGGCTCTGAAAATAGGCGCAGCTCAGCAGGCTTGCTGCCCCCGTCGTAGAGCTCTTGGAGAGCTTTCCAACGGTATGTTGTGCGCCGCGTAACTCCTTACGGATCAAAAGTTATGGACACCGGAGCGACGGATACCTGGTCACAAGCCCCACGTACTCGGTTTGCTGGCCCAGCCTCTACTTGAAGTGAAGTTGTTTTGCCCAAGGTGCCATGGGATTCGATAATAGAAATTTGATGGATTAGGTTGTCGTTCTTTTCGCGGCTTACAACGTACGATACAGGACGGAAAAACAGTGCAAAAGAAGAAAAGTATCCAGAAACTAATGAAAACGTTTGATTTTGGGCTCTGAAAAGAGGCATAGCTGAGCAAGCTTACTGCCCACGTTGTATAGCTCTCGGAGAGCTTTCCAACAGTATGTTGTGCGCAGCGTAACTTCTTACGAATCAAAAGTTACGGGCACTGGAGCGACGGATTCCTGGTCAGAAGCCCTATGCCCTCGTTTTGCGGGCCCAGCCTGTACGTGAAGTAAAGTTGTCGTGCCCAAGGTGCAGTGGGATTTGGTAATAGAAATGTGATGGATTAGGTTGTCGTCCTTTTTATGGCTCACGATGTAGGATCCGGGACGGAAAAATAGCGCAAAAGAAAAAAAGTGTCCCGAAATTGATGAAAAAGTTCGATTTATGGCTCCAAAAATAGGCGCAGTCGAGCAGGCTTGCTGCCCACGTATTAGAGCTCTCGGAGAGCTTTCCAACGGTAAATTCTGCGCCGCATAACTCCTTACGAATCAAAAGTTATAGGCACCAGAACGACGGATACTTGGTCACAAGCCCCACGCCCTCGGTTTGTAGGCCCAGCGTCTATGTGAAGTGAAGTTGCGTTGTCCAATGTTCCATGAGATTCGGTAAAAGAAATGTGTTGGATTAGGTTGTCGTCCTTTTCGTGGCTCACGACTTACGATACGGGACAGAAAAATAGCTCAAAAGAAGAAAAGCGTCCCGAAACTGATGAAAATGTTCAATTTTGGGGTCCTAAAAGAGGTGTAGCTGAGCAGGCTTACTGCCCACGTTGTAGAGCTCTTGGAGAGCTTTCCAACAGTATACTGCGCGCCGCGTAACTCCTTACGGATCAAAAGTTACGTGCACTGCAGCAACGGATACCTGGTCACAAGCCTCACGCCCTCGGTTTGCGGGCCCAACCTCTACGTGAAGTGAAGTTGTCTTGCCCATGGTGCTGTGGGATTCGATAATAGAAATGTGATGGATTAGGTTGTCGTCCTTTTCGCGGCTCACGATGTACGATCCGGGATAAAAAAACAATGCAAAAGAAGAAAAGTGTCCCAAAACTAATGAAAACGTTCAATTTTTGGCTCCAAAAATAGGCGCAGCAAAGCAGGCTTGCTGCCTACATCTTAGAGCTCCCAGAGAGCTTTCCAACGGTATGCTGTGCACCGCGTAACTCCTTACGGATCAAAAGTTATGGGCACCGCAACGACGGATACCTGGTCACATGCCCTACGCCCTTGTTTTGCGGGCCTAGCCTCTACGTGAAGTGAAGTTGTCTTGCCCAAGGTACTGTGGGTTTTGGTCATAAAAATGTGATGGATTAGGTTGTCGTCCTTTTCGCTGCTCACGACGTACGATTTGGGACAGAAAAACAGTGCAAAAGAAGAAAAGTGTCCCGAAATTGATGAAAATGCTCAATTTTGGGCTCCGAAAAGAGACGCAGCCGAGCAAGTTTGCTGCCCACGTTGTAGAGCTATCGGAGAGCTTTCCAACGGTATGTTGTGTGCCGCGTAAGTCCTTACGGATCAAAAGTTATGGGCACCGGAGTGAAGGATACTTGGTCTCAAGCCCCACGCCCTCGGTTTGCTGGCCCAGCCTCTACGTGAAGCGAAGTTTTCTTGCATAAGGTACCGTGGAATGTGGTAATAGAAATGTGATGGATTAGGTTGTCATCCTTTTCGCGGCTCACGACATACGATCCGGGACAGAAAAACCGCGCAAAAGAAGAAAAGTATCCCAAAACTGATAAAAATGTTCGATTTTGGGTTCCGAAAAGAGGTGTGGCTGAGCAGGCTTACTGCCCATGTCGTAGAGCTCTTGGAGAGCTTTTCAACGGTATGCTATGCGCCACGTAACTCCTTACAGATCAAAAGTTACAGGCACCGGAGCGACGGATTCCTGGTCAGTTGCCCTACGCCCTCGGTTTGCTGGCCCAGCCTGTATATGAAGTGAAGTTGTCTTGCCCAAGGTGCTGTGGGATTCAGTAATAGAAATGTGATGGATTAGGTTGTCATCCTTTTCGCAGCTCACAATATACGATCCGGGATGGAAAAACAGTGCAAAAGAAGAAAAGTGTCCCGAAACTGATGCAAATATTCGATTTTGGGCTCCAAAAACTGGTGCAACTGAGCAGTCTTACTGCCCACGTCACAGAGCTCTCGGAGAGCTTTCCAACGGTATGTTGTGCGCCTCGTAACTCCTTACGGATCAAAAGTTATGGGCACCCGTGCGACGGATACTTGGTCACAAGCCCCACACCCTCGGTTTGCTGGCCCAGCCTCTACGTGAAATGAAGTTTTCTTGCCCAAGGTGCCGTGGAATTCGGTAATAGAAATGTGATAGATTAGGCTGTCATTTTTTCGCGGCTCACGACGTACGATTCGGGACAGAAAAATAGCGTCAAAGTAGAAAACTATCCTGAAACTGATGAAAAAGTTCAATTTTTGCTCCAAAAAAGGCACAGCCGAGTAGGATTACAGCCCACGTCGTAGAGCTCTTGGAGAGCTTTCCAACAATATGTTGTGCGACGTGTAACTCCTTACAGATCAAAAGTTATGGACACCGGAGTGACGGATACCTGGTCACAAGCCCCACGCCCTCGGTTTGCTGGCCCAGCCTCTACGTGAAGTGAAGTTGTTTTGCCCAAGGTGTCATGGGACTCAGTAATAAAAATGTGATGGATTAGGTTGTCGTCCTTTTCTCGGCTCACGACGTAAGATACGGGATGGAAAAACAACTCAAAAGAAGAAAAAAGTCCCGAAACTGATGAAAACGTTGGATTTTGGTCTCCGAAAAGAGGCGTAGCCTAGCAGGCTTACTGCCCACGTTGTAGTGCTCTCGGAGAGCTTTTCAACGGTATGCTGTGCGCCGCGTAACTCCTTACGGATCAAAAGTTACGGGCACCGGAGCGACAGATTCCATGTTACAAGCCTCACGCCCTCGATTTGCAGGCCAAGCCTGTACGTGAGGTGAAGTTGTCTTAACCAAGGTACCGGGGATTCAGTAATAGAAATGTGATGGATTAGGTTGTCGTCCTTTTCGCGGCTCACGATGTATCCGAGACAGAAAAACAACACAAAAGAAGAAAAGTGTCCCGAAACTGATGAAAATGTTTGATTTTGGGCTCTAAAAAATGGAGCAGCCCAGCAGGCTTGCTGCCCACATCATAGAGATCTCGGAGAGGTTTTCAACGGTATGTTGTGTGCCGCGTAACTCCAAACAGATCAAAAGTTATGGGCACCGGAGCGACGGATACCTGGTCACAAGCCCCACGACCTCATTTTGTAGGCCCAGCCTCTACGTGAAGTGAAGTTGTCTTGTCCAAGGTGCCTTGGGATTCGGTAATAGAAATGTGATGGATTAGGTTGTCGTCCTTTTCGTGGCACACGACGTACGATCCGGGACGAAAAAAAAGCACAAATGAAGAAAAGTATCCTAAAACGGATGAGAACGTTCAATTTTGGGCTCCGAAAACCTGTTCAGTCGAGTAGGCTTGCTACCCATGTCATAGAGCTCTCATAGAGCTTTCTAATGGTATGTTGTGTGCCGCGTAACTCCTTACGGATCAAAAGTTACGCGCACTAGAGCGACGGATTCCTGGTAACAAGCCCCATGCCTTCGGTTTGCGGGCCTAACCACTACGTGAAGTGAAGTTGTCTTGCCCAAGGTGCCATGGGCTTCGGTAATAGAAATGTGATGGATTAGGTTGTCATCCTTTTCACGGCTCACGATAAACGATATGGGACGGAAAAATAGCGCCAAAGAAGAAAAGTGTCTCGAAATTGATGAAAACGTTCGATTTTGGGCTCCGAAAAGATCCGCAGCTAAGCAGGCTTACCGCTAACGTTGTGGAGCTCTCGGAGAGGTTTTCAACGGTATACTGTACGCCGCGTAACTCCTAACGGATCAAAAGTTATGGGCACCGGAGTGACGGATACTTGGTCACAAGCCCCACGCCCTCGGTTTGCGGGCCCAGCCTCTACGTGAAGTGAAGTTACTTGGCCAAGGTGCCATGGGATTCAGTGATAGAAATGTGATGGATTAGGTTATCATCCATTTCGCGGCTCACGACATACGATAAGGGACGAAAAAACTGTACAAAAGAAGAAAAATATCCCAAAACTGATGAAAACGTTCGATTTTGGGATCCGAAATGAAGCGTAGGCAAGCAGGCTTACTGCCCAGGTCGTAGAGCTCTCGAAGAGGTTTCCAACGGTATGTTGTGCGCCGCGTAACTCTTTACGGATCAAAAGTTACAGGCACCGGAGTGATGGATACTTGGTCACAAGCCCCACGCCCTCGGTTTGCTAGCCCAGCCTCTACGTGAAGTGAAGTTATTTTGCCCAAGGTGCCATAGAATTCGGTAATAGAAATGTGATAAATTAGGTTGTCGTCCTTTTCGCGGCTAATGACGTACGACCCGGGACAGAAAAACAGCGCAAAAGAAGAAAAATGTCCCGAAACTGATGAAAACATTCAATTTTGGGCTCCGAAAAGAGGCGTAACTGAGCAGGCTTACTGCCCACGTTGTAAAGCTCTCGGAGAGCTTTTCAACGGTATGCTGTGCACCGCGTAACTCCTTACGGATCAAAAGTTATGGGCACCGGAGCGACAGATTCCATGTTACAAGCCTCACACCCTCTATTTGCGGGCCAAGCCTGTACGTGAGGTGAAGTTGTCTTGCCCAAGGTGCCGTGGGATTCAGTAATAGAAATGTGATGGATTAGGTTGTCGTCCTTTTCGAGGCTCACGATGTACGATCCGAGACAGAAAAACAACACAAAAGAAAAAAAGTGACCCGAAACTGATGAAAATATTTGATTTTGAGCTCCAAAAATAGGCGCAGCCCAGCAGGCTTTCTTCCCACATCGTAGAGATCTCGGAGACGTTTTCAACGGTATGTTGTGTACCGCGTAACTCCAAACGGATCAAAAGTTATGGGCACCGGAGCGACGGATACCTGGTCACAATCCCTACGCCCTCGTTTTGCGGGCCCAACCTCTACGTGAAGTGAAGTTGTCTTGTCCAAGGTGCCATGGGATTCGGTAATAGAAATGTGATTGATTAGGTTGTCGTCCTTTTCGTGGCACACGACGTACGATCCGGGACGGGAAAAAAGCGCAAAAGAAGAAACTTATCCCGAAATGGATGAGAACGTTCAATTTTGGGCTCCGAAAACCTGTGCAGCCGAGTAGGCTTGCTGCCCATGTCATAGAGCTCTCATAGAGCTTTCCAATGGTATGCTGTGTGCCGCGTAAATCCTTACAGATCAAAAGTTACGGGCACTAGAGCGACGGATTCCTGGTAACAAGCCCCACGCCCTCGGTTTGCAGGCCTAACCACTACGTGAAGTGAAGTTGTTTTGCCCAAGGTGCCGTGGGATTCGATAATAGAAATGTGATGGATTAGGCTGTCGTCCTTTTCACGGCTCACGATGTACGATCTGGGACGAAAAAATAGCGCAAAAGAAGAAAAGTGTCTCGAAACTTATGAAAACGTTCAATTTTGGGCTCCGAAAAGACGCGCAGCTAAGCAGGCTTACCGCTCACGTTGTAGAGCTCTCGGAGAGATTTTCAACGGTATACTGTACGTCGCGTAACTCCTAACGGATCAAAAGTTATGGGCACCGGAGCGACGGATACCTGGTCACAATCCCCACGCTCTCGGTTTGCGGGTCCAACCTCTACGTGAAGTGAAGTTGCTTGGCCCAAGGTTCCATGGGATTCAGTGATAGAAATGTGATGGATTAGGTTATCATCCATTTCGCGGCTCACGACATACGATAAGGGACGGAAAAACTGTACAAAAGAAGAAAAGTGTCCCGAAATTGAGAAAAATGTTCGATTTTGGGATCCAAAACGAAGCGTAGACGAGCAGGCTTACTGCCCACGTCGTAGAGCTCTCGAAGAGGTTTCCAACGGTATGCTGTGCGCCGCGTAACTCTTTACGGATCAAAAGTTACGGGCACCGGAGCGATGGATACTTGGTCACAAGCCCGACGCCCTCGGTTTGCTGGCCCAGCCTCTACGTGAAGTGAAGTTGTCTTGCCCAAGGTGCCATGAAATTTGGTAATAGAAATGTGATGAATTAGGTTGTCTTCCTTTTCGCGGCTAATGACGTACGACCCGTGACAGAAAAACAACGCAAAAGAAGAAAAGTGTCCCGAAACTGATGAAAACGCTCGATTTTGGGCTCCAAAAACTGGCACAGCTGAGCAACATTACTGCCCATGTCATAGAGCTTCCCAACGATATGTTGTGCACCGTGTAACTCCTTACGGATCAAAAGTTATGGACACCGGAACGACGGATACCTGGTCACAAGCCCTACACCCTCGGTTTGCAGGCCCAGCCTCTACGTGAAGTGAAGTTGTTTTGCCCAAGGTGCCGTGGAATTCGGTAATATAAATGTGATGGTTTAGGTTGTCGTCCTTTTTCTCGTCTCACGACATACGATATAGGACGAAAAAACAGCGTAAAAGAAGAAAAGAGTCCCGAAATTGATGAAAATGATCGATTTCAGGCTCTGAAAAGAGGCGTAGCCGAGCAGGCTTACTGCCCACGTTGTAGAGCTCTCGGAGAGCTTTCCAACGGTATACCGTGCGCCGTGTAACTCCTTACGTATCAAAAGTTACAGGCACCAGAGCAACGGATTCCATATTACAAGCCCCATGCCCTCGGTTTGCGGGCCCAGCCTATATGTGAAGTGAAGTTGTCTTGCCCAAGGTGCCATGGGATTCGGTAATAGAAATGTGATGGATTAGGTTGTCGTCCTTTTCGAGGCTCACAATGTACGATCCGGGACGAAAAAATAGCGCAAAAGAAGAAAAGTGTCCCAGAACTGATGAAAATATTTGATTTTGGGCTCCCAAAATAGGCGCAGCCGAGCAAGCTTGCTGCCCACATCGTAGAGCTCTCGGAGAGCTTTCCAACGGTATGCTGTGTGTTGCGTTACTCCTTACGGATCAAAAGTTATGGGCACCGGAGCGACGGATACTTGGTCACAAGCCCCACGCCCTCGGTTTGCGTGCCCAGCCTCTACATGAAGTGAAGTTGTCTTGTCCAAGGTGCCTTAGGATTCGGTAATAGAAATGTGATGGATTAGGGTGTTGCCCTTTTCGCGGCTCACGACGTACGATCTAGGACGGAAAAAAGTGCAAAAGAAGAAAAATATACCGAAACAGTTGAAAACGTTCAATTTTGGGCTCCGAAAACCTGTGCAGCCGAGCAGGCTTGCTGCCCATGTCGTAGAGCTCTCGTAGAGCTTTCCAACGGTATGCTGTGCGCCGCGTTACTCCTTACGAATCAAAAGTTACGGGCACTGGAGCGACGGATTCCTGGTAACAAGTCTCATGCCCTAGGTTTGCGGGCCCAGCCTCTACGTGAAGTGAAGTTGTCTAGCCCAAGGTACCGTGAGATTCGGTAATTGAAATGTGATGGATTAGGTTGTCGTCCTTTTAGCGGCTCACAATGTACGATCTGGGACGGAGAAACAGCGCAAAAGAAGAAAAGTGTCCCGAAACTAATGAAAGCATTCAATTTTGGTCTCCGAAAAGAAGCATAGCTAAGCAGGCTTACTGTTCACGTCGTAGAGCTCTCGGAGAGGTTTCCGACAGTATACTATGCGCTGCGTAACTCCTTACGGATAAAAAGTTATGGGCACCGGAGCGACGGATAGTTGGTCACAAGCCCCACGACCTCAGTATACGGGCCCACCCTCCAAGTGAAGTGAAGTTGTCTTGCCCAAGGTGCCGTGGGATTCGATGATAGAAATGTGATGGATTAAGTTGTCGTCCTTTTCGCAGTTCACGACGTACGATACGGGACGGAAAAGTTGTGCAAAATAAGAAAAGTGTCCCGAAATTGATGAAAATGTTTGATTTTGGGCTCCCGAAAAGAAGCGCAGGAGAGCAGGCTTACTGTCCACGTCGTAGAGCTATTGGAGAGGTTTGTAACGGTATGTTGTGCGCCGCGTAACTCTTTACAGATCAAAAGTTACGGGCACCAGAGCAATGGATTCATGGTCACAAGCCCCACGCCCTCGGTTTACGGGCCCAACCTCTACGTGAAGTGAAGTTGTGTTTCCCAAGGTGCCGTGGGATTCAGTAATAGAAATGTGATGGATTAGGTTTTCGTCCTTTTTTGCGGCTCACGACGTACGATACAGGACAGAAAATTAGCGCAAAAGAAGAAAAGTATCCTGAAACTGATGAAAACGTTCGATTTTGGGCTTCGAAAAGATGTGTAGCCGAGCAGGCTTACTGTCCACATCGTAAAACTCTCAAAGAGCTTTCCAACGGTATGTTGTGCGCCGCGTAACTCCTTACGGATCAAAAGTTAAGGGCACCAGAACGACGGATTCCTGCTTACATGCCCCACGTCCTCGATTTGCGGGCCCAGCCTGTACATGAAGTGAAGTTATCTTCCCTAAGGTGCCGTGGGATTCGGTAATAGAAATGTGATGGATTAGGTTGTCGTCCTTTTCGAGGCTCACGATGTACGATCCGGGACGGAAAAACAGCACAAAAGAAGAAAAGTGTCCCAAAACTGATAAAAATATTTGATTTTAGGCTCCCAAAATAGGCGCAGCTAAGCAGGCTTGCTACCCACGTTGTAAAGCTCTCAGAGATCTTTCCAACGGTATGCTGTGTGCTGCGTTACTCCTTACGGATCAAAAGTTATAGGCACCAGAGCGACGGATACCTGGTCACAAGTCCCACGCCCTCGGTTTGCGGGCCCAGCCTCTACATTAAGTGAAGTTGTCTTGTCCAAGGTGCCGTGGGATTCGGTAATAGAAATGTGATGGATTAGGGTGTCGCCCTTTTCGCAGCTCACGACGTACGATCTAGGACGGAAAAAAAGCACAAAAGAAGAAAAATATACCGAAACGGTTGAAAAAGTTCAATTTTGGGCTCCGAAAACCTGTGCAGCCGAGCAGGCTTGCTGCCCATGTCGTAGAGCTCTCGTAGAGCTTTCCAACGGTATGCTGTGCGCCATGTTACTCCTTACGGATCAAAAGTTACGGGCATTGGAGTGACGGATTCCTAGTAACAAGCCCCACGCCCTTGGTTTGCGGGCCCAGCCTCTACGTGAAGTGAAGTTGTCTAGCCCAAGGTACCGTGAGATTCGGTAATTGAAATGTGATGGATTAGGTTGTCGTCCTTTTAGCAGCTCACAATGTACGATTTGGGATGGAGAAACAGCGCAAAAGAAGAAAAGTGTCCCAAAACTAATGAAAACATTCAATTTTGGGCTCCGAAAAGAAGCATAGCTAAGCAGGCTTACTGTTCACGTCGTGGAGCTCTTGGAGAGGTTTCCAATGGTATATTGTGCGCTGTGTAACTCCTTACGGATAAAAAGTTATAGGCACCGGAGCGACCGATACTTGGTCACAAGCCCTACGACCTCAATTTGCGGGCCCAGCCTCCAAGTGAAGTGAAGTTGTCTTGCCCAAGGTGCCATGGGATTCGGTGATATAAATGTGATGGATTAGGTTGTCATCCTTTTCGCAGTTCACGACGTACGATACGGGACGGAAAAACTGTGCAAAATAAGAAAAGTGTCCCGAAACTGATGAAAATGTTCGATTTTGGGCTCCCGAAAAGAAGCGCAGGAGATCAGGCTTACTGTCCACGTCGTAGAGCTATCGGAGAGGTTTGTAACGGTATGCTGTGCACCGCGTAACTCTTTACAGATCAAAAGTTACGGGCACCAAAGCAATGTATTCATGGTCACAAGCCCTACGCCCTCGGTTTACGGGCCCAACCTCTACGTGAAGTGAAGTTGTGTTTCCCAAGGTGCCGTGGGATTCGGTAATAGAAATGTGATGGATTAGGTTGTCGTCCTTTTCGCGGCTCACGACGTACGATACAGGACAGAAAATTAACGCAAAAGAAGAAAAGTGTCCTGAAACTGATGAAAACGTTCGATTTTGGGCTCCAAAAAGAGGTGTAGACGAGCAGGTTTACTGTCCACGTCGTAAAACTCTCGAAGAGCTTTCCAACAGTATGTTGTGCGCAGCGTAACTCCTTACGGATCAAAAGTTAAGGGCACCGGAACGACGGATTCCTGCTCACATGCCCCACGTCCTCGGTTTGCGAGCCCAGCCTGTACATGAAGTGAAGTTATCTTCCCCAAGGTACCGTGGGATTTGATAATAGAAATGTGATGGATTAGGTTGTCGTCCTTTTCGCGGCTCACGATGTACGATCCGAGACGGAAAAACAGCACAAAAGAAGAAAAGTGTCCCAAAACTGATTAAAATATTTGATTTTGGGCTCCCAAAACAGGCGCAGCTGAGTAGGCTTGCTACCCACGTCGTAAAGCTCTCAGAGAGCTTTCCAACGGTATGCTGTGTGCCGCGTTACTCCTTACGGATCAAAAGTTATGGGCACCGGAGCGACAGATACCTGGTCACAAGCCCCACGCCCTCAGTTTGCGGTCCCAGCCACTACGTGAAGTGAAGTTGTCTTGCCCAAGGTGTCATGGGATTTGGTAATAGAAATGTGATGGATTAGGTTGTCGTCCTTTTCACGGCTCACGACGTACAATACGGGATGAAAAAATAGCGCAAAAGAAGAATAGTGTCCCAAAACTAATGAAAACGTTCAATTTCAGGCTCTGATAATAGGTGTAGCCGAGCAGGCTTATGCCCACGTCGTAGAGCTCTCGGAGAAATTTCCAACGGTTTGCTGTGCGCCGCGTAACTCCTTACGGATCAAAAGTTATGGGCACGGAGCGACGGATACTTGGTTACAAGCCCCACGCCCTCGGTTTGCGGGCCCAGACTTTACGTGAAATGAAATTATCTTGCCCAAGGTGCCGTGGGATTCGGTAATAGAAATGTGATGGATTAGGTTGTCGTCTTTTTTGCGGCTCACGACGTACGATCTGGGAAGGAAAGACATCGCAAATGAAGAAAAGTGTCCCAAAATTGATGAAAACGTTCAAGTTTGGGTGCCAAAAAGAGGCACAGCTGAGCAGGCTTGATGCCCATGTCGTAGAGCTCTCGGAAAGGTTTCCAACGGTATGTTGTGCACCGCGTAACTCCTTACGGATCAAAAGTTATGGGCATTGGAGCGACGGATTCTGGGTCATAAGCCCCATGCCCTCGGTTTTTGGGCCCAGCCTCTGCGTGAAGTAAAGTTGTCTTGCCCAAGGTAATGTAGGATTCGGTAATAGGAATGTGATGGATTAGGTTGTCGTCCATTTCGCAGCTCACGACGTATGATTCGGGATGGAAAAAAGTGCAAAAAAAGAAAAGTATCCCAAAACGGATGAGAACGTTCAATTTTGGGCTCTGAAAACCTGTGCAGCTGAGCAGGCTTGCTGCCCATGTCGTAGAGCTCTCGTAGAGCTTTCCAACGGTATGATGTGCACCGCGTAACTCCTTACGGATCAAAAGTTACGGGCACTAGAGCGACGGATTCCTGGCAACAAGCCTCACGCCCTCAGTTTGTGGGCCCAACCTCTACGTGAATTGAAGTTGTCTTGCCCAAGGTGCTGTGGGATTTGGTAATAGAAATGTGATGGATTAGGTTATCGTCCTTTTAGCGGCTCACGATGTACGATCTGGGACGGAAAAACAACACAAAAGAAGAAAAGTGTCTCGAAACTGATGAAAATGTTCGATTTTGGGCTCCGAAAAGAAGCGCAGCTGTGCAGGCTTACAGCTTACATCGTAGAGCTCTCGGAGAGATTTTCAACAGTATACTGTACGCCACGTAGCTCCTAATGGATCAAAAGTTATGGGCACCGGTGCGACGGATACCTGGTCATAAGCCCCACGCCCTCGGTTTGTGGGCCCAGCCTCTACGTGAAGTGAAGTTGTCTTGCCCAAGGTGCCATAGGATTTGGTGATAGAAATGTGATGGATTAGGTTGTCGTCCTTTTCGCGGCTCACGACATACGATACGGGACGGAAAAACTGTGCAAAAGAAGAAAAGTGTCCCGAAAATGATGAAAACATTTGATTTTGGATTCCAAAACGAAGCGTAGGTGAGCAGGGTTACTACCCACGTCGTGGAGCTCTCGGAGAGGTTTCCAACGGTATGCTGTACGCTGCGTAACTCTTTACGGATCAAAAGTTACGGGCACCGGAGCGATGGATACTTGGTCACAAGCCCCATGCCCTCGCTTTGCTGGCACAGCCTCTACGTGAAGTGAAGTTGTCTTGCCCAAGGTGCCGTGGAATTCGGTAATAGAAATGTGATGGATTAGGTTGTCGTCTTTTTTGCGGCTAATGACGTACGATCCGGGACAGAAAAATAGCGCAAAAGAAGAAAAGTGTCCCAAAACTGATGAAAACGTTCGATTTTGGGTTCCAAAAACTGGTGCAACCGAGCATGATTACTGCCCACATCGTAGAGCTCTCGGAAAGCTTTCCAACGATATGCTGTGGGCCATGTAACTCCTTACGGATCAAAAGTTATGGACACCAGAGCGACGGATACCTGGTCACAAGCCCCACGCCCTCGGTTTGCGGGCCCATCCTCTACGTGAAGTGAAGTTGTTTTGCCCAAGGTGCCATGGGATTCGGTAATAGAAATGTGATGGATTAGGTTGTTGTCCTTTTCTAGGCTCACGACGTACGATACAGGACGGAAAAACAGCGCAAAAGAAGAAAAAGAGTCCAAAAACTGATGAAAACGATCAATTTCGGGCTCCAAAAAGAGGTGTAGCCGAGCAGGCTTACAGCCCACATCGTAGAGCTCTCGGAGAGCTTTCCAACGGTATGCATTTCGCCGCGTAACTCCTTACGTATCAAAAGTTACGGGCACCGGAGCGACGGATACCATGTTACAAGCCCCACATACTCGGTTTGCGGGCCCAGCCTGTACGTGAAGTGAAGTTGTCTTGCCCAAGGTGCCATGGGATTTGGTAATAGTAATGTCATGGATTAGGTTGTCGTCCTTTTCACGGCTCACGACGTACGATCCGGGACGGAAAAACAGCACAAAAGAAGAAAAGTGTCCCGAAACTGATGAAAATATTTGATTTTGGGCTCCCAAAATAGGCGCAGCTGAGTAGGCTTGCTGCCCACGTCATAGAGCTCTCGGAGAGCTTTCCAATGGTATGTTGTGTGCTGCGTAACTCCTTACGGATTAAAAGTTATGGGCAACGGAGCGACGGATACCTGGGCACATGCCCCGCGCCCTCGGTTTGCAGGCCCAGCCTCTACGTGAAGTGAAGTTATTTTGTCCAAGGTGCTGTGGGATTCGGTAATAGAAATGTGATGGATTAGGTTGTCATCCTATTCGCGGCTCAAACGCACGATCCGGGATGAAAAAAAAGCTCAAAAGAAGAAAAGTATACCGAGACGGATGAATATGTTCAATTTTGGGCTCCGAAAACCTGTGCAGCCGAGCAGGCTTGCTGCCCATGTCATAGAGCTCTCGTAAAGCTTTCCACCGGTATGCTGTGCGCTGCGTAACTCTTTACGGATCAAAAGTTACTGGCACTGGAGCGACGGATTCCTGGTAACAAGCCCCACGCCTTCGGTTTGCGAGCCCAGCATCTACGTGAAGTGAAGTTGTCTAGCCCAAGGTGCCGTGGGATTCGGTAATTGAAATGTGATGGATTAGGTTGTCGTCCTTTTAGCTGCTCACGATGTACGATCTGGGACGGAGAAACAGCGCAAAAGAATAAAAGTGTCCTGAAACTGATGAAAATATTCGATTTTGGGCTCCGAAAAGAAGCATAGCTGACCAGGCTTACTGCTCACGTCGTAGAGCTCTGGGAGAGGTTTCCAACGGTATACTGTGCGCTGCGTAACTCTTTACGAATAAAAAAGTTATGGGCACTGGAGCGACGGATACTTGGTCACAAGCCCCACGACCTCAGTTTGCGGGCCCAGCCTCCAAGTGAAGTGAAGTTGTCTTGCCTAAGGTGCCATGGGATACGGTGTTAGAAATGTAATGGATTAGGTTGTCATCCTTTTTGCGGTTCACGGCGTACGATACGAGACAGAAAAACTGTGCAAAAGAAGAAAAGTGTCCCGAAACTGATGAAAACGTTCGATTTTGGGCTCTGAAAAGAAGTATAGGAGAGCAGGCTTACTGTCCACATCGTAGAGCTCTCGGAGAGGTTTGCAACGGTATGCTGTGCACCGCGTAACTCTTTACAGATCAAAAGTTACGGGCACCGGAGCAATGGATTCATGGTCACAAGCCCCACGCCCTCGGTTTGCGGGCCCAACCTCTACCTGAAGTGAAGTTGTGTTTCCCAAGCTACCGTGGGATTCAGTAATAGAAATGTGATGGATTAGGTTGTTGTCCTTTTTGCGGCTCACGACGTTCGATACGGGACGAAAAATTAGCGCAAAAGAAGAAAAATGTCCTAAAACTGATGAAAACATTCGATTTTGGGCTCCAAAAGAGGCGTAGCCGAGAAGGCTTACTGTCCACGTCGTAGAAATCTCGGAGAGCTTTTCAACGGTATGCTGTGCGCCGTGTAACTCCTTACGGATCAAAAGTTAAGGGCACCGGAATGACAGATTCCTGGTCACAAGCCCCATGCCCTCAGTTTGCGGGCCCAGCCTGTACATGAAGTGAAGTTATCTTGCCCAAGGTGCCATGGGATTCAAAAATAGAAATGTGATAGATTAGGTTGTTGTCCTTTTCGTGGCTCACGATGTACGAACTAGGACGAAAAAATAGCGCAAAAAAAGAAAAATGTCCCGAAATTGATTAAAATGTTCGATTTTGGGCTCCAAAAATAGGCACAGGTGAGCAGGCTTACTGCCTACATCGTAGAGCTCCCGGAGAACTTTCTAACGGTATGCTGTGCGCCACGTAACTCCTTACGGATCAAAAGTTATGGGCATCGGAGCGACGGATACCTGGTCACAAGCCCCACGCCCTTGGTTTGCGGGCTCAACCTCTACGTGAAGTGAAGTTGTGTTTCCCAAGGTGCCGTGGGATTCGATAATAGAAATGTGATGGATTAGGTTATCGTTCTTTTCGCGGCTCACGACGTACGATACGGGACCGAAAATTAGCGCAAAAAAAGAAAAGTGTCCCAAAACTGATGAAAATGTTCGATTTTGGCTCTTAAAAGAAGCGTAGCCAAGCAAGCTTACTATCCACGTCGTAGAACTATTGGAGAGCTTTCCAACGGTATGCTGTGCGTCGCGTAACTCCTTACGGATCAAAAGTTACGGGCACCGGAGCGACGGATTCCTGGTCACAAGCCCCACGCCCTCGGTTTGTGGGCCCAGCCTCTACGTGAAGTGAAGTTGTCTTGTCCAAGGTGCCGTGGGATTCGGTAATAGAAATGTGATGGATTAGGTTGTCGTGTTTTTCAGGGCTCACGACGTACGATACGGGATGAAAAAACAGTGCAAAAGAAGAAAAGTATCCCAAAACTAATGAAAACGTTCAATTTCGGGCTCTGAAAATAGGCATAGCCGAGCAGGCTTACTGCCCACGTCGTAGAGCTCTCGTAGAGATTTCCAACAGTTTGCTGTGCACCGTGTAACTCCTTACGGATCAAAAGTTATGGGCACGGAGCGACGGATACCTGGTCACAAGCCCCACGCTCTCGGTTTGCGGGCCCAGCCTCTACGTGAAATGAAGTTGTCTTGCCCAAGGTGCCGTGGGATTCGGTAATAGAAATGTGATGGATTAGGTTGTCGTCCTTTTCGGGGCTCACGACGTATGATTTGGGAAGGAAAAATATCGCAAAAGAAGAAAAGTGTTCCGAAATTGATGAAAATGTTCAATTTTGGGTGCCAAAAAGAGGCACAGCCAAGCAGGCTTGATACCCACGTCGTAGAACTCTCGGAGAGGTTTCCAACGGTATGCTGTGCACCGCGTAAGTCCTTACGGATCAAAAGTTATGGGCACCGGAGCGACGGATTCCTGGTCACAAGCCCCACGCCCTTGGTTTGCAGGCCCAGCCTCTACGTGAAGTAAAGTTGTCTTTCCTAAGGTGCTGTAGGATTCAGTAATAGGAATGTGAAGGATTAGGTTGTAGTCCATTTCGCGGCTCACGACGTACGATCCGGGATGAAAAAAAATCGCAAAAGAAAAAAAGAATCCTAAAACGGATGAGAACGTTCAATTTTGGGCTTCGAAAACCTGTGCAGCCGAGCAGGCTTGCTGCCCATGTTGTAGAGCTCTCGTAGAGCTTTCCAACGGTGTCCTGTATGCCGCATAACACCTTACGGATCAAAAGTTATGGGCACCGGGGCGACGGATACCTGGTCACAAGCCCCACGCCCTCGGTTTGCTGGCCCAGCCTCTACGTGAAGTGAAGTTGTCTTGCCCAAGGTGCCTTGGGATTCGGTAATAGAAATGTGATGGATTAGCTTGTCGTCCTTTTCGCAGCTCACGACGTATGATCCGGGACGGAAAAACAGTGCAAAAGAAGAAGAGTAAACCAAAACTTATGAAAACGTTCGATTTTGGGCTCCAAAAAGTGGCGTAGCCGAGCAGGCTTACTGTCTACATCTTAGAGCTCTCGGAGAGGTTTCCAACGGTATGCTGTGCGCCGCGTAACTCCTTACGGATCAAAAGTTATGTGCACCGGGGCAACGGATACCTTGTCACAAGTCCCACGTCCTCGGTTTGTTGGCCCAGCTTCTACGTGAAGTGAAGTTGTCTTGCCCAAGGTGCTGTGGGATTCAGTAATAGGAATGTGATGGATTAGGTTGTCGACCTTTTCACGGCTCACGACGTACGATATGGGACGGAAAACAACGCAAAAGAGTAAAAGTGTCCCAAAATAGATGAAAACATTCGATTTCGGGCTCCGAAAAGAGGCATAGCAGAGCAGGCTTACTGCCCACGTCGTAGAGCTATCAGAGAGATTTCCAACGATATGTTGTGCGCCGCGTAACTCCTTACGGATCAAAAGTTACGGGCACCGGAGCGATGGATTCCTGGTCACAAGCCCCATGCCCTCGGTTTGCGTGCCCAGCCTGTACATGAAGTGAAGTTGTCTTGCCCATGGTGCCATGGGATTCAATAATAGAAATGTGATGGATTAGGTTGTCGTCCTTTTCGTGGCTCAAGATGTACGATCCGAGATAAAAAAACAGCGCAAAAGAAGAAAAGTGTCTCGAAACTGATGAAAATATTTTATTTTGGGCTTCGAAATAGGTGCAGACGGCCAGGCTTACTACCCCCGATGTAGAGCTCTCGTAGAGCTTTCCAACGATATGCTCTGCGCCGCGTAACTCCTTACGGATCAAAAGTTATGGGCACCGGAGCGACGAATACTTGGTCATAAGCACACGCCCTCGGTTTGCTGGCCCAGCCTCTACGTGAAGTGAAGTTGTCTTGCCCAAGATGCCTTGGGATTTGGTAATAAAAATGTGATGGATTAGGTTGTTGTCCTTTTCGCGGCTCACGACGTACGACACGGGATAGAAAAACTTCGTAAAAGAAGAAAAGTGTCCCGAAACTATGAAAACATTCGATTTTGGTCTCCAAAAAATGGCGTAGCCGAGCAGGCATGATTCCCATGTCGTAGAGCTCTCGGAGAGCTTTTCAACGGTATGTTGTGCGCCGCGTAACTCCTTACGGATCAAAAGTTATGGGCACCGGAATGACGGATACCTGGTCACAAGCCCCACACCCTCGGTTTACGAGCCAGCCTCTACGTGAAGTGAAGTTGTCTTGTCTAAGGTGCCATGGGATTCTTTAATAGAAATGTGATGGATTAGGTTGTCGTCCTTTTCGCGGCTCACGACGTACGATCCAGGACGGAAAAACATCGTAAAAGAATAAAATTATACCGAATCAGATGAAAATGTTCAATTTGGGGCTTGAAAAACCTGCGCAGCCGAGCAGGCATACTACCCACTTCGTAGAGCTCTCGTAAAGCTTTCCAACAGTATGCTATGTGCCGCGTAACTCCTTACGAATCAAGAGTTACGGGCACCGGAGCGACGAATTCCGGGTCACAAGCCCCACGCCCTCAGTTTCGGGCCCAGCCTCTACGTGAAGTGAAGTTGTCTTGCGTAATGTGCTGTGGGATTTGGTAATATAAATGTGATGGATTAGGTTGTCGTCCTTTTTGCGGTTCACGATGTACGATCCAGGACGAAAAAAAGAGCAAAAGAAGAAAAGTATTCTGAAACTGATGAAAACGTTTGATTTTGGGCTCCGAAAAGAGGCACAACTGAGCAGGCTTGCATCTATATCGTAGAGCTCTCGAAGAGCTTTCTAACGGTATGCTATGCGCCACGTAACTCCTTACGGATCAAAAGTTTCAGGCATCGGAGCAACGGATTCCTGGTCACAAGCCCCACGCCCTCAGTTTGCGGGCCCAGCCTCTACGTGAAGTGAAGTCGTCTTGCCCAAGGTGTCGTGGGATTCAGTAATAGAAATGTGATAGATTAGGTTGTCGTCCTTTTCGCGGCTCACGACGTACGATCCGGGACAGAAAAACAGCACAAAAAAAGAAAAGTATTCCAAAACTGATGAAAGCGTTCAATTTTGGGCTCTGAAACAGGAGCAGCCAACTAGGATTATTACCCCTGTCGTAGAGCTCTGGGAGAGCTTTCCAACGGTATGCTGTGCGCAGCGTAACTGCTTACGGATCAAAAGTTATGGGCACCAGAGCGACGGATACTTGGTCATAAGCCCCATGCCCTCGGTTTACGGGACCAGCCTGTACATGAAGTAAAGTTGTCTTACCCAAGGTGCCGTGGGATTCGGTAATAGACATGTGATGGATTAGGTTGTCGTCCTTTTCACGGCCCACGACATACGATCCGGGACGGAAAAAAAGAACAAAACAAGAAAAGTATCCTGAAACTGATGAAAACGTTCAATTTCAGGCTCTAAACACAGGCGCAGCCAAGCAGGATTACTGCCCACGTCGTAGAGCTCTCGGATAGCTTTCCAACGATATGATGCGCTCCATGTAGCTCCTTACGGATACCTAGTCACAAGCCCCATACTCTCGATTTGCGGGCCCAGCCTTTATGTGAAGTGAAGTTGTTTTGCCCAAGGTGCCATGGGATTCGATAATAGAAATGTGATGGATTAGGTTGTCGTCCTTTTCGTGGCTCATGACGTACGATACGGGACCAAAAAATAGCGCAAAAGAAAAAAATGGTTCTGAAACTGATGAAAACGTTCGATATCGGGCTCCGAAAAGAGTCGTAGCCGAGCAGGCTTACTGCCCACATCGTAGAGCTCTCGGAGAGCCTTCCAACAGTGTACTGTACGCCGCGTAACTCCTTACGGATCAAAAGTTAAGGGTACCAGAGAGACGAATTCCTGGTCACAAGCCCCACGCCCTCGGTTTCCGGGCCCAGCCTGTACTTGAAGTGAAGTAGTCTTGCCCAAGGTGCCATGGGTTTCGATAATAGAAAAGTCATAGATTAGTTTGTCGTCCTTTTCGCAGCTCACGATGTACGATCTGAGACGGAAAAACAGCACAAAAGAAGAAAAGTGTCCTGAAACTTATGAAAATGTTCCATTTTGGGCTCCAAAAATAGGCACAGCCGAGCAGGCTTGATGCAACATCGTAAAGCTCGCGGATAACTTTCCAACGGTATGATGTGCGCCGTGTAACTCTTTGCGGATCAAAAGTTATGGGCACCGGAGTGACGAATACCTAGTCACAACCCCCACGTCCTCGGTTTGCGGACCCAGCCTCTACGTGAAGTGAAGTTGTCTTGACCAAGGTGCCATGGGATTCGGTGATAGAAATGTGATGGATTACATTGTCGTTCTTTTCACGGCTCACGACGTACGATACAGGACGGAAAAACTGGGCAAAAGATGAAATAGTGTCCCGAAACTTATGAAAACATTCAATTTTGGGCTCCGACAAGAAGCGTAGGCGAGAAGGCTTACTGCCCACGTCGTAGAGCTCTCGGAGAGGTTTCCTACGGTATGTTGTGCGCCGCGTAACTCTTTACGGATCAAAAGTTACGGGCACCGGAGATATGTATTCATGGTCACAAGCCCCACGCCCTCGGTTTGCCGGCCCAGCCTCTACGTGAAGTGAAGTTGTCTTGCCCAAGGTTCCATGGGATTCGATAATAGAAATGTGATGGATTAGGTTGTCGTCCTTTTCGTGGCTCCTGACGTACGATCCGGGAAGGAAAAAAAGCGCAAAAGAAGAAAAGTATCCCGAAACGGATGAGAACGTTCAATTTTGGGCTCCAAAAAGAGGCATAGCCTAGCAAGCTTGATGCCTATGTTGTAGAGCTCTCGGAGAGGTTTCTAATGGTATGCTGTGCGCCGCGTAACTCCTTACGGATCAAAAGTTACGGGCACCAGAGCGACGGATTCCTGGTCACAAGGCCCACACCCTCGGTTTAGGGGCCCAGCCTCTACGTGAAGTGAAGTTGTCTTGTCCAAGGTGGCATGGGATTCATTAATAGGAATGTGATAGATTAGGTTGTCGTCCTTTTCGCGGCTCACGACGTACGATCTAGGAAGGAAAAACAGCGCAAAAGAAGAAAAGTATCCAGAAACTGATGAAAACGTTCAATTTTGGGCTCTGAAAATAGGCACAGCCGAGCAGGTTTATTGCCTAGGTCGTAGAGCTCTCGTAGAGCTTTCCAATGGTATGCTGTGCACCGTATAACTCCTTACAGATCAAAAGTTATGGGCACTAGAGCGACGAATACTTGGTCACAAGCCCCATGCCCTCGGTTTGCTGGCCTAGCCTCTACATGAAGTGAAGTTGTCTGGCCCAAGGTACCGTGGGATTCGGTAATAGAAATGTGATGGATTAGGTTGTTGTCCTTTTCGCGGCTCATGACGTACGATCCGGGACGGAAAAAAAGCGCAAAAGAAGAAAAGTGACCCGAAACTGATGAAAACGTTCGAATTTGGGCTCTGAAAAGTGTTCTTAGAAGAAAAGTGCACCGCATAACTTCTTACGCATCAAAAGTTATGGGCACTAGAGCGACGGATACCTAGTCACAAGCCCGACGCCCTCGATTTGCGGGCCCAACCTCTACGTGAAGTAAAGTTGTCTTGCCCAAGGTGCCGTGGGATTCGGTAATAGAAATGTGATGGATTAGGTTGTCGTCCTTTTTGCAGCTCACGACGTACGATCCGGGAAGGAAAAACAGCGCAAAAGAAGAAAAGTATCCCAAAATTGATGAAGAAGTTCGATTTTGGGCTCCAAAAAGAGGCACAGCCAAACAGTCTTGATGTCCACGTTGTAGTGTTCTTAGGGAGGTTTCCAACTGTATGCTGTGCGCCGCGTAACTCCTTACGGATCAAAAGTTACGGGCACCGGAGCGACGGATTCCTAGTCACAAGCCCGTCGCCCTCGGTTTGCGGGCCCAGTCTCTACTTGAAGTGAAGTTGTCTTGCCCTAGGTGCCATGGGATTTAGTAATAGAAATGTGATGGATTAGGTTGTCATCCTTTTCGCAGCTCACGACGTACGATCCAGGAAGGAAAAACAACACCAAAAAAGTAAAGTGTCCCAAAATTGATGAAAACGTTCAATTTTGGTCTTAAAAAAGAGGCACAGCCGAGCAGGCTTGCTACCCACGTCGTAGAGCTCTCGTAGAGCTTTCCAATGGTATGCTGTGCGCCGCATAACTCCTTACGGATCAAAAGTTATGGGCACCAGAGCGACGGATACCTGGTTACCAGCCCCACGCCCTCGGTTTGCTGGCCCAGCCTCTACGTGAAGTGAAGTTGTCTTGCCCAAGGTACCGTGGGATTCGGTAATAGAAATGTAATGGATTAGGTTATCGTCCTTTTTGCGGCTAACGACGTACGATCCGGGACGGAAATATAGCGCAAAAAAAGAAAAGTGACCCAAAACTGATGAAAACGTTCAATTTTGGGCTCCGAAAAGTGGCATAGCCAAACAAGCTTACTGCCCACATCGTAGAGCTCTTGGAGAGGTTTCCAACGGTATGCTGTGCGCCGCGTAACTCCTTACGGATCAAAAGTTATGTGCACCAGAGCGACAAATACCTGGTCACAAGCCCCACACCCTCGGATTGCAGGCCCAGCCTCTACGTGAAGTGTAGTTGTCCTGCCCAAGGTGCCGTCGAATTCGGTAATAGAAATGTGATGGATTATATTGTTGTCCTTTTCACAGCTCACGACGTACGATACGGGACAGAAAAATAGCGCAGAAGAAGAAAACTGTCCCAAAACTGATGAAAACATTCGATTTTGGGCTCTGAAAAGAGGCGTAGCCAAGCAGGCTTACTGCCCACGTCATAGAGCTCTCGGAGAGATTTCCAACGGTATGCTGTGCGCCACGTAACTCCTTACGGATCAAAAGTTACGGGCACCGGAGCGATGGATTCCTGGTCACAAGCCCCATGCCCTCGCTTTGCGGGCCCAACCTATACATGAATTGAAGTTGTCTTGCCCAAGGTGCCATGGGATTCGATAATAGACATGTGATGGATTAGGTTGTCATCCTTTTTGGGGCTCACGACGTACGATTCGGGACGAAAAAATAGTGCAAAACCAAAAAAGTGTCCCGAAACTGATGAAAATGTTCAATTTTGGGCTCCAAAAACAAGCGCAGTAAAGCAAGCTTCTTTCCCCCGTCGTATAGCTCTTGGAGAGCTTTCCAACGGTATGCTGTGCGCCGCGTAACTCCTTACGGATCAAAAGTTACAGGCACCGGAGCGACGGATACTTGGTCACAAGCCTCATGCCCTCGGTTTGCGGGGCCATCCTCTTCGTGAAGTGAAGTTGTCTTTCCCAAGGTGCCGTGGGATTCGGTAATAGAAATGTGATGGATTAGGATGTCGTCCTTTTCGCGACTCACGACGTACGATCCAGGAGGAAAAAATAGTGCAAAATCAGAAAAGTTTCCCAAAATTGATGAAAATATTCAATTTTGGGCTCCGAAAACAAGCGCAGCTGAGCAGGCTTCCTGCCTACATCGTAGAGCTCTCGGAGAGCTTTCCAACGGTATGCTGTGTGCTGCGTAACTCCTTACGGATCAAAACATATGGGCACCGGAACGACGGATACCTGGTCACAAGCCCTCCGCCCTCGGTCTGAGGGCCCAGCCTTTACGTGAAGCGAAGTTGTCTTGCCCAAGATTGTCACGCCCCAATCCGACCTATAGAGGTTAGAATAGGAGTGATCTAAACATTCAAGTCCTTTCACGTACTTAATCATTTAAGGAGGTTTAACCCTTAACGTTTAGCCTAAACTCCACAAATTCTCCGAAAAACCGGCAGCATAATGGCTGTAATTGGGCTCTTTAGTTTAACCTAATTTTCTAAAGACCTCAGAACTTTCAATCTCAATTTCATTTCCAACTAAGATTACTATTTATCATCAATTGAAACGCTTACTAGTTATCTCGAAGTCTCGTTTGATTAACAACCTAGCATGATATTATGTCTCGTTCGTTTGTTAATCCTTGTTACAAAAGTACCTGTTCATCTTAGCCTAACAATAAATACCTGTTTAAGATTGGATAGATTCATTTACTTAATCCATTACCTGATACTTCATAAGCCTGTGATAGATACGATACTAGCCGGTAGCGATAGCAAAAACGACCGTAAGAGTGTCTAACTAGTTATGAACAGTACAAGCCAAAATTAGACCCAAATTACAACGGGGGTCATTTACAATACAACAACAAGCAATATAAGAAATAGTCTTCAAGCAACATATCATCCACAAAATGACCATAGTCAAGTATGGCACGTAGGGCAAGCAATCATTCCAAAGAATCATCAAAAGGCATGTTGTCTTCGGGTACCTGTTCCTGGTCTTCTTCACCTGAGATAATAAAAGAGGGTGAGTCCTTATGAACTCAGCGAGGGGGAACGAGAAATAAGTTTTGAAACTCATTTTTCGGTTCAACTTATGAAAACACCCTTTTTGCAAGTATGACATACATCACAAGTAAGTACATAATGTAATGTAAAAGTAAAAGAACACAATTACCCGTCTTTCCTCCCCGAGGTCCTCTAGGAACCTAGCAAGAGTACTTATACACATAGTGAAAAGGATACGGTGAGCTTTTGCTCTCAGTTCATTTCCAATATTAGTTGTTGCGGCCGACTTCAAATCTTCCCTTTATCAAGCCAAATGGGTGTACTCCGGATGTATCCTGAAATCCTATGACCCAACTATCCGAGGAAGTCTAGCCCCCAAGCGAGAGAGGGAATTGGACAATGGTAGTCACGATTGCACTAGTAAGCCCGATGCCACCCGGTGTGCGTGAACGCTACCACACCAGAATGAAAGGTTGCAACCTTGTATGCAATGCACATTTATGACATTTAATATATCACATTTGGAGGTCAACAAAGTAGGTTGCCTCCGAGCAGTCATAAGATTGCACATTGACAAGTAAACACACGAGGCACGATATGACAGGTAATTTCACTTATAAAGCACATGGAGTTATATGAATATTAAACGGGCAGTCATGTAACGCATGTAAATCAAGTCATATAACTCATTTCGAAGTTCACGTAATCAAATAATAAGATTATTCAATATGCAACGACATCTACGTGGGACCGGGTGAAAGAAAGGCCTATTGTCAACATGTAATCATTGGAATCAAATTTAGGGCTATAAGGACAACTACGGGCAGCCTACTAATCACATAGTTAGACACGATATCCACAGGATCAACACTTAGCGAGTTTATCTGGTCATTAGGGTTTCATTTCATGCTCACCCGTGCGATTAAGCCCTAAGTTATCACGTAATTAAACTCAAGTCATGCATTGATTAATTAAAATGCCCTCAAGCATTCAAAACAGTCCACACAACATCCAAGTGTCACAATCCCAAGCATTTAATACAACAAGAGAAGTTACAATAATTTTCAAAGCAAATCCCTACTTGAAAACCTCACTGCAATGGTCTGTTTTCTCACAATCATTGAGAAAAGAAAACAAACTCCAATTCCAGTGAACAAAATTTCAAATTAAATCTTAAGGAGTGAAATAAATCCAGAAACAAACCTCGCATCATTTGGAGTTCGGGTTCAAGAGTTATAGCCAAAACCGTGAGACTACGTAAAACTGTCCAGATTTGCACACATTTCAATACTTGTCGTTTTTTAGGACCTTAGGGTCAGATTTAGCCTTAGTCTATTTCTGACAAAAATGTCCATAACTGAAAAATATAGCATCACACCAAATTTCATACATTTTGGATGTCATTTACTAAGTCAAAATTGGTTCGTTCTACAAGGACAGTGAATCTGCCAAAACCTACTTCATTTTCTCAGATTTTCTAGATTTTGACACATTTTGATATTTTGCCATTTTGAGGACCTTAGAGTCAAAATTAACTTTGGCCTATTTCTGTGAAATATTCTCAGAACTAGCAAACCTAGTCACCTACCAATTTTTCATGCATTTTCAAACTCATTTACCTGGTCAAAATCACCCCGCACCAACAAGACAGAAGGCTGTCCCATATGCGATTTCACCTATCTTCACATCCTAGCCAAATGTCTTGCCATGCATGCTTACAAAAGTTCATGTACACACATATATCACAAGTACAAAGGTAAAAATAGACATTTAAAGGCACGCATGTGGTTTTTGAAAGCTTTTCAAGAAGTTTTAGCCCTCACCTTAGAAAGACAACAAATAAGATGCACAAACTCTTGATGAAGCACAATGTCAACTCTTCTCCTTGCTTAGCCGAGAGACAACTTGAGATTTCTCTAATTTCCTAGCTAAGTTACCATGTTCTTAGTAGGTGCATGTGGTTAGAACAAGAAGAAAAAGAAATAGGAGCTAACAAACTCACCTAAGCCGAAATGGATGTGCTAAAGGCTTGCATGTGCGTTTCTTTGCTCCTAGCTTTGCTTGGTCGAGCTCCTAAGTAGCTTGGAGGTCTTGAAGAGCCTTAGGATGAAGAACTTAGCTATGGAGCCTATAATTTCCAGCTAGGGCCGAGAGAGAGAGAGAAGAAATGAGAGAATGAGAGAAAATGTGAGAAAGAAAGAAAGAATGAAAAGCATTGAAGAGTATGATGCTTGTGTCGGCCTAGGGCCTTGAAAAATCAGAATTTTGTGTCTTCAAGAAGCATGTTTGAATCATCCTAGCATGGGCACTTGCAAATGTCGAGAATGGGTGCATTGGGTAGGGTTTTTGAGCCTTTTTTTGTTTTGTTTTGTGTCATAACATGTCATAGAATGTTTGAGAATAAATTTTGAAATTGAAATGCATGCACAAGGCTCCATGTGGTCGGCCAAGCATGTGTTCAAATCTGAATTTTTTTGTCTTGTTGAGCAATATTTAATTGTGTGTTTGGGATATGCAAAAGAATAAAGAATAAAGAATAAGAATGTCTAGCTTTTGGTGCAATTTCGTCTTCTAGTGCATTGACTTAGGATTTTAATATTAGTTAGTGGAATTTGTAGGATTAATTAATAATCTAGTGCTTCGTGTAAGATGCTTTCTTGATTAGCGTGAGGGCACGCTTTTCTAGGTTTTGGGTACGCACTACGAGGTAAGGCACGAACTACGAGACTAATGCACATTTCCCACGTAAATGCACGCAACCCTAAATGAATGCACGTAATTCAATACAAGGCACACAAAATGAAACACAATTCTTAAACATAGGTCAAGGCACGTAAATCTAGGTTAGGGCACACGAAACGAGGTATCGCACGCAAATCGAGGTCGGGCCTCACATCCTTCCCTCCTTAAAAGAATTTCGTCCTGAAATTCATTCTTGCCTATTGTGGTCATTTAGACGGATTTTGACCCTTGTTATTCTTCCTACTCCGGTTCGTCCCGCGTTTGGTGATCTTTTACCACAACCAATTCACTTGTTATGTTTCTCCAATCATTTAGTTCGGTGTGACCTCTACATTTACTGTTCTTTCCTTTGAACGGCTCTATTCCTTCCATTTGATCTTAAGGTCAAGTTCATTAACTAAGGTTAGAGTCTTCAAACGTAGTCATCAAAGCTACATCGGTATTCTAACTATATAACTATAACTCCAGAATCCTGACTCATGTTGTATCAAACTCGCCTTCATACCTCAAAAAGGAATATCACCATAATACCATGATCCTATGGTGACAAACTCTAATTTCAAGACGACAGGCCGATATCCGATTTACATATCCTATCAACTAGCTTCAAAATTGTTAACACGTAAGACATAAACAAGTTATGGATCATTTCCACAATATGACCCTATCCTCAAGAAGAACTCACCAAACAACTAATTCATCTCAAATCGTCATCTATCGATAATATCATAGTCCTTATCTCGTAGGTACGTTAGATTAGCAAGTCTTCTAATGACTAGTCTCCCGGTTACAGGCTCCTATTCATTAACATTCTTCCCCAGCTTCGTTAACCTTCGAGCTCGTAATCAAGAAGAAAGACCGTTGAGATTCGTTAAACTCAACTCTAAGGTTTATTAGGTACCACCAACAAATTGCCATTGAAATTGCATAGGTAAACTAATCATGTTGCACTAGTTCAACTCTTACAAGTAAATTTCATCAGCTAATGATCCACAATCTATTTCCTTATTCAAATCTCTATTTTCACGTCTCGAGGCTTCAAAATTTCTTTCAATCTTAACCAAGACTCCTAAGGTGAAGAGTTTCAACCTCAAATAAATTCCACTCACCTCAATCTAAGGTTACGTCATACTTAAGAAGACAATGGTCCTACTCACTTAGCGACCTAGTCATTCCTTCGAACACTTAATGCCCGCCAAGGTGCCGTGAGATTCAGTAATAGAAATGTGATGGATTAGGTTGAAGTCCTTTTCGCGGCTCACGACGTACGATCCGGGATGGAAAAACAGCGCAAAAGAAGCAAAGTATCCCGAAACTGATGAAAATATTCGATTTTGGCATCCAAAAAAAGGCGCAGCAAAGTAGGCTTCCTGCCCCTGTCGTAGAGCTCTTGAAGACCTTTCCGACGGTATGCTATGCATCGTATAACTCCTAACGGATCAAAAGTTATAGGCACCGGAGCGACGAATACTTGGTCACAAGCCGTACGCCCTCGGTTTGCGGGCCAAGCTTCTACGTGAAGTGAAGTTGTCTTGCCCAAGGTGCCATGGGATTCGGTAATAAAAATTTGATGGATTAGGATGTCGTCCTTTTTGCGGCTCACGACGTACGATACGGGACGAAAAAATAGTGCAAAAACAGAAAAGTATCCCGAAGCTGATGAAAATGTTCAATTTTTGGCTCCTAAAACAAGCGCAGCCAAGCTGGGATTCTGGTCTCGTCGTAGAGCTATCGGAGAGCTTTTCAACGGTATGCTGTGTGCTGCATAACTCCTTACGGATCAAAAGTTATGGGCACCGGAGCAACGAATACCTGGTCACAAGCCGCATGCCCTCAGTTTACGGGCCAAGCCTCTACGTGAAGTGAAGTTTTCTTGCCCAAGGTGCCGTGGGATTCGGTAATAGAAATTTGATGGATTAGGATGTGAGGCCCGACCTCAATTTGCGTGTGATACCTCGTTTTGTGTGTCCTAACCTGGATTTGCATGCTTTGACCTAGGTTTAAGAATTGTATTTCGTTTTGTGTGCCTTGCATTGAATTACGTGCATTCATTTAGGGTTGCGTGCATTTACTTGGGAAACGTGCATTCATCTCGTAATTTATGCATTGCCTCGTAGTGCATGCCTAAAACCTAGAAAAGCGTGCACTCACGCTAATCGAGAAGGTATCTTACACGAAGCACTAGATCATTAGTTAATCCTACAAATTCCACTAACTAATATTAAATTGCTAATTCAACCCACTAGAAGACAAAATCTCACAAAAAGCTAGACATTCTTTATTTTTTATTCTTTATGCTTTGTATATCCCAAACACTCAATTAAATAATGCTCAACAAGACAAAAAAATTCAGATTTGGACACATCTTTGGCCGACCACTAGGAGCTTTGTGCATGCAATTCAATTTCAAATTTATTCCCCAAACATTATATGACAATTTAATGACACAATGCATAAAAAATTTAACCCAAAACCCTGCCCAATGCACCCAAAATCTCGACACATGCATATGCCCATGCTAGGATGATTCAAATTGTGCTTCTTGAAGACACAAATCTGAAATTTACAAGCTCAAGGCTGACATATGCTTCAAACGTTGGAAAACTTTTATTTTTTTCTTCATTTTCTCTCATTTCCTCTCATTCTTCTCTCTCTCGGCCTTGGCTGAGTTTCTACACTCCATAGCTTATCTTCATCACTCCATGGTCCATCAAGGCATGCAAGAAACTAGGAAGCTCAACCAAGCAAGCTAGAATGCAAAAATCGCACATGCAAGCTCATAGCACATTCATTTCGGCTTAGGTAAGTTTGTTAGCTTCCATTTCATTTTCTTCTTGTTCTAACCACATGCACCTACTAAGAACATGGTAACTTAGCTAGGAAATTAGAGAAATCTCAAGTTGTCTCTTGGCTAAGCAAGGAGAAGAGTCGACATTGTGCTTCATCAAGAGTTTGTGCATCTTCTTTGTTGTCTTGTTAAGGTGAGGGCTAAAACTTCTTGAAAATCTTTCAAAAAACCACATGCATGCCCTTAAATGTCTATCTTTACTTCTGTACTTGTGATATATGTGTGTTCATGAGTTTTTGTAAACATGCATGGCAAGATTTTTGGCTAGAATGTGATGATAGATGAAATCGGGTATGTAACAGCCTTCTGCCTTGTTGGTGCGAGGTGATTTTGACCAGGAAAATGATGTTGCAAATGCGTGAAAATTGGTAGGTAACTAGTTTTGCCAGTTTTGAGAATTTTTCGCAGAAATAGGCCAAAGTTAATTTTGAATCTAAGATCCTCAAAATGACAAATTATCAAAATGTGTCAAAATCTGGAAAGTCTGGAAAAAATGAAGCAGGTTTTGACAGATTCACTGACCTTGTAGAACAAACCAGTTTTCACTTAGTAAATGATATACAAAATGCATGAAATTTGGTGTACAACTATATTTTTCAGTTCTGGACATTTTTGTCAGAAATGGACTAAGGATAAATCTGAACCTAAGGCCCTCAAAAATGACAAGTATTGAAATGTGTGCAAATCTGGACAGTTTTGTGTAGTCTCACTGTTTTGGTTATAACTCTTGAACCTGAACTCCAAATGATGTGAGCTTTGTTTCTGAATTTAGTTCACTCCTTAAGCTTTAATTTGACATCTTGTTCACTAGAATTGGAGTTTTTTGCTTATCTCAATGATTGTGAGAAAACATTCCATTGCAGTGAGGGTTTCACCTATTGATATGCTTAGAAAAATTATTGTAGCTTCTCTTGTTGTATTAAGTGCTTGGGATTGTGGCATTTTGATGTTGTGTGGACTGTTTTGAATGCTCGAGGGTGTTTAATTTAATCAATACATGGCTTGAGCTTAATTACGAGATGACTTGGGGTTTAATCGCACGGGTAAACACGAATTGAAACGCTAATAGATAGGTAAACTCGCTAAGTGTTGATCTTTTGGATATTGTGTTTGATTATGTGTTTAGTAGGCTGCCCGTAGTTGCCCTCATAGCCCTAAACATGATTTCGATGATTACATGTTGATAAGTAGGCTTTTCTTGCACCCGGTCTCATGTAGATGTCGTTGCATGATGAATAATCTTATTGTTTGATTACGTGAACTTTGAAATGAGTTATATGACTTGATTTACGTGCGTTACATGGCTGCCCGTTTAATGTTCATATAACTCCATGTGCTTTTCAAGTGAATTTACTTGTCATATCGTGCCTCGCGTGTTTAATTGTCAATGTGCAATCTTATGACTGCTCGGAGGCAACCTACTTTGTTGACCTCCAAATGTGATATATTAAATTTCATTAATGTGCATTGCATACAAGGTTGCAACCTTTCATTCTGGCGTGGTAGCGTTCACGCACACCGGGCGGCATCGGGCTTGCCAGTGCAACCGTGACTACCATTGTCCAATTCCCTCTCTCGCTTGAGGGCTAAACTTCCTCGGAGAGTTAGGTCGTAGGATTTCGGGGTACATCCGGAGTACACCCATTTGGCGTGATAAGGGGATGATTTGAAGTCGGTCACAACAACTGATACTGGAAATGAACTGAGAGCAAAAGCTCACCGTATCCTTTTCACTATGTGTATAAGTACTCTCGCTTGATTCCTAGAGGACCTCGGGGAGGAAAGACGGGTAATTGAGTTCTTTTACTGTTACATTACATTATGTACTTACTTGTGATATATGTCATGTTTGCAAAAGGGTTTTCGTAAGTTGAACTGGAAAATGAGTTTCAAAAATTATTTCTCGTTCCCCCTCGCTGAGTTCATAAGGACTCACCCTCTTTTATCATCTCAGGTGAGGAAGACCAGGAACAGGTACCCGAGGACGACGTGCCTAATGATGATTCCTTGGAATGATTGCTTGTCCTATGTGCCTTGCTTGACTATGGCCATCTTGTGAACAATTTGTTGCTTGAAGACTATTTTGTTTCTTATTTTGCTTGTTGTTGTAATGTAAAAGACCCCCGTTGTATTTTGGGGTCTAATTTTGGCTTGTACTGATAATAACTAGATAGACACTGCTATGGTCGTTTTGCTATCGTTACTGGCTAGTATCTATCATAGGATTATGAAGTATCAAGTACGGATTAAGTAAAATGAACCTATCCAATCTTAAGCAGGTACTCATTGTTAAGCTAAGATCAACAGGTACTTTTGTAACGAGGATTAACAAACAAACGAGACATAGTATCATGTTAGGTTATTAATCAAACAAGACTTCGAGATAACTGGTAGGCGTTTTGATTGGTTATAAATAGTGACCTTAGTTAGAAATGAAACTGAGATTGGAAATTTTGAGGCATTTTGAGAATTAGGTCAAACTAAAGAGCCCAATTACAGCCGTTATGTTGTCGATTTTCTGGAGAATTTGTGGAGTTTAGCCTAATCATTAAGTGTTAAACCTTCTTGGACGATTAAATACGTGAAAGGACTTGAATGTTTAGATCACACCCTAGTCTAACCTTATAGGCCGGATTGGGGCATGACATAGGATGTCGTCCCTTTCGCGACTCACGACGTACGATTCGGGACGAAAATATAGTGCAAAAATAGAAAAGTGTCCTGAAACTGATAAAAATGTTCAATTGTTGGCTCCGAAAACAAGCGCAGCCGAGCAGGGTTCCTGCCCTCGTCGTAGAGCTCTCGGAGAGCTTTCCAACGGTATGCTGTACACCAAGTAACTCCTTATGGATCAAAAGTTATGGACACTAGAGCGATAGATACCTGGTCACAAGCCGCACGCCCTCGGTTTGCGGGGCCATCCTCTACGTGAAGAGAAGTTTTCTTGCCCAAGGTGACGTGGGATTCGGTAATAGAAATGATATAGATTAGGATGTCGTCTTTTTCGCGGCTCACGACGTACAATCCGGGACGAAAAACTAGTGTAAAAGCAAAAAAATGTCCCGAAACTGATGAAAATGTTAAATTTTGGTCTCTGAAATCAAGCGCAACTGAGCAGGCTTCTTCCCCCCGTCGTAGAGCTCTCAGAGAACTTTCCAACGGTATGCTGTGTGCCGCGTAACTCTTTACTGATCAAAAGTCATGGGCACCGGAGCGACGGATACCTGGTAACAAGCCCCACGCCCTCGGTTTGCGGGCCCGGCCTCTACGTGAAGTGAAGTTGTCTTGCCTAAGGTACCGTGGGATTCGAAAATAGAAATGTGATGGATTAGGTTGTCGTCCTTTTCATGGCTCACAACGTACTATCCGGCACAGAAAAATATCGCAAAAGAAGATAAATGTCCCGAAATTGATGAAAACATTTGATTTTGGGCTCTGAAAATAGGCGCAGCCGTGTAAGGTTCCTGTCCACGCAGTAGAGCTCTCAGAGAGCTTTCCAACGGTATGCTGTGCGCCACGTAACTCCTTACGGATCAAAAGATATGGACACCGGAGCGACGGATGCCTGGTCACAAGCCCTACGCCCTCAGTTTGCGAGCCCAGCCTTTACGTGAAGTGAAGTTGTCTTGCCCAAGATGTCATGAGATTCGGTAATAGAAATGTGATGGATTAGGTTGTCATCCTTATTGCAGCTCACAACGTACGATCCAAAACGAAAAAACATCGCAAAAGAAGATAAGTGTCCTGAAACTGATGAAAACATTTAATTTTGGGCTCTGAAAATAGGCGCAGCCGTGCAAGCTTCCTATCCCCGTTGTAGAGCTCTCGGAGAGCTTTCCAACGGTATGCTGTGCGTCGCGTAACTCCATGCATATCAAAAGTTATGGGCACCGGAGTGACAGATACCTGGTCACAAGCCCCATGCCCTCGATTTGCGGGCCCAGCCTCTACGTGAAGTGAAGTTGTCTTGCCCAAGGTGCCGTGGGATTCGGTAATAGAAAAGTGATGGATTAGGTTGTCATCCGTTTCGCGGCTCACGACGTACGATCCGGGATGAAAAAACAATGCAAAGGAAGAAAAGTGTCCCGAAACTGATGAAAATGTTCGATTTTGGGCTCTGAAAATAGGCATAGCTGAGCAGGCTTCTAGCCCCAGTCGTAGAGCCCTCGGAGAGCTTTCCAATAGTATGTTGTGCGCCGCGTAACTCCTTACGGATCAAAATTTATGGCACCGGAGCGACGGATACCTAGTCACAAGCCCTACGCCCTCGGTTTGCGGGCACGTACTCTACGTGAAGTGAAGTTGTCTTGCCTAAGGTGCCATGGGATTCGGTAATAGAATGTGATAGATTAGGTTGTCGTCCCTTTCGCAGCTCAAGACATACGATCCGGGACCGAAAAACAACGCAAAAGAAGATAAGTGTCACACCCCAACCCGACCTATAGAGGCTAGACTAGGGTATGACCTAATTCCTTTACGCCAATTCACATACTTAACCGTTTGTTGTGATTTAACACTTAACGTTAGCCTAGAACTTCAAAAGATTTTCCAGAAATTCGGCAGCATAACGACTGTTTTGAAGACCTTTGGTTTAACCTAATTTCCTAAATGCCTCAATTATTCCAATCATTAAACCAATTCCATTAAGGACTCCTATTTTGTCATCAATCGATATGCCTACTAGTCTATCTTGGAAGTCTTGTTTGGTTAATAAGCCTAGCATGATAACTATGTCCCATTTATTTGTCAATTTCCTATCATGCAAGTACCTATTATCCTTTAGTTTACAAATGAGCACCTAAGATAAATTAGATAAAATTAACTTAGTTGATTTTTCACCTAATGGTTTAATTGCCTACGATAGCTACTATTCAAGATAATGAAAGTAAACAACCAAATAAAGAGTTCGTCCGGTTGTAGATAGTACAATCCCAAAATTAGACCCAAATTACAACAGGGTCATTTATATCAACAAAATAAGTATTCTTCAAAGCAAGCATAACGTTCAGAAAACAGCGACAGTCAGGCAAGGCACATAAGGCATGTAATCATTCCAGAGAATCATCAACGGGCAAATTTTCCTCGGGTACCTGTTCCAGATGTTCTTCACCTGTGATGATACAAGATGGTGAGTCCTTATGAACTCAGCGAGGGGGAACGAGAAATAACATTTTGAAATCCTTTTCCGGTTAAACTTTATGAAAACTCCTTTGAAAATATGTCAAACAAAACAAGTAAGCTCATAATATAACATATATATATAAATGAACACATTTACCCGTCTTTCCTCCCCGAGGTCCTCTAGGAAACAAGCGAGAGTACTTAAGCACATAGTAAAAATGATACGGTGAGCTTTCGCTCTCGAGATCAATCGGTGAGCATTTGCTCTCAAGATCATTTTCGATAACAATTGTTGCGGCCGACTTCAATTATCAACTTATCGCTCCCAATTAGGTGTACTCCGGTTGTACCCCGAAAACCTACGACCCAACTCTCCGAGGGTGGAATGCCAAGCGAGAGAGGGAATTGGACCATGGTAGTCACAGGAGCACCGGCAAGCCCTATGCCGCCTGACGTTCGTGAAACGCTACCATGCCACAATGAAAGGTTGCAACCTTGTATACAATGCCCATTTATGTCGTTTAACATTTTACATTAGGAGGTCAACAAGGTAGGTTGCCTCCGAATAGGTATATGATCACATTTTGACATATTGGCATATAAGGCATTGTAAGAACATATAATCATTTCATATATCCATTTGAAAGCAATTAAACTTTTACGGACAGCCAAGTAATCATGTTCAAATAAACCATTGAATATCTTTTAACAATTCACATTAGGAGGACAACAAAGTAGGTTGTCTCCGAGCAATTTCAAGATCACATATTGCCACGTAAACGAACGAGGCATGCTTGACATGAAATTTCACTTTGTAGAACACAGAGTCATATGAACATTAAATGGGCAGCCAAGCAACACATATAAATCAAGTCATATAACTCATTTCGGGGTTCACGTATCAAGTATTAAGATTATACAAGCCTGCAACGATGCCTACAAGAGACGGGGTATAAAAATAATGCACTTATCAATCATGCAATCATCGGGAATCATATTAGAGCCATAAGGACAAATCCGGGCAGCCTATTAACCACACAATTAAACACATTTAAACATAAGGTCATCCCTTAGCAAATAGTCATGAGTGCTAGGGCCTCAATTCCGTGCTTGCACATGCGATTAAGCAAACCATTCATCAATTAGTGATCCCAAGTCATACATCAATCAAATTAAGCAACTTCAACCAGCTAAAACAGTCCACACAACATCTACGTGCCACAATTCCAAGCATTCAATACCACAAGCAAGGTCTCAACATGATTCTAAGCATATCACTAAACAAAAACCCCACTGCAATGGTCTGTTTTCCCACATTCATTTAGACAATCAAACAATCTCCAATTTCAGTGAACAAAATATCAAATTAAAGTTTAATTAGTGATTTAAATCCAGAAACAAACTTCATATCATTTGGAGTTCGGATTCAAGAGTTATAGCCAAAACCGTAAGACTACGCAAAACTGTCCAGATTTGTACACATTTCAATACTTGCCATTTTTGAGGGTCTTAGGGTCAGATTTAGCCTTAGTCAATTTCTGACCAAAATGTCCAGAACTTAAAAATATAGCAACCTACCAAATTTCATGCAATTTCACCAACATTTACTAGGTCAAAAACACTTCATTCTACATAGTCAGTAATCTGCCAGAAATCTATTTCATTTTTTCAATTCTTCCAGATTTAGACACCTTACGATGTTTGACCATTTTGGAGGCTTTAGAGTCATAATTGGCCTTGTCCTATATCTACGAAAAATGCTCAAAACTGGAAAAACTAGTGACCTACCAATTGTCATGCATTTTTGACATCATTTTCTAGGCTAGAACTATTTCGTTCCAAAAGGACAGAAGGCTGCCAGAACCTATTCCATATTTCCAAATTTAGATACCTTTTGATATTTGGCCATTTTAAGGGTCTTAGAGTCAGAATTGGCCTTGGCCTATTTCTATGAAAAATTCTTAAAACTGGAAACACTAGTGACCTACCAATTTGAACACATTTTTGACATCATTTACTAGGCCAAATGCACTTCGCACTACCAAGTCAGAAATCTGCCAACTACGCGATTTTTACTTATCTTCAAGTTCTAGCCCAAAATCTAGCCATGCATGGTCATATAAACTCATGTACACACATATACAACAACTACAGAGGTAAATATAGTCATATGAAGGCATGCTTGTGACTTTTGAAAGCTTTTAAAAGAGTTTAACCCTCACCTTAGCAAGTTAATAGATGAAGATGCACAATGGAGCTTCTTTCTTGCTTCTTGCTTGCTTGGGCTGCTATGGCCGAGCTTGGGAGAGATCTTGAGAGCATGCTTGAGGTCTTGGAAGGTCAAGAGGCAGCCATGGTCGAAATGTAGAGAGAATGAGAGCTTGAGAGGGTTTTGAGAGGAAAAATGAAGTTTTAGTGTGTGTGTGTGTGTGTGTGCTCGGTTTTGCCGAATTTTTGTGTGTCAAATGCCTTCTAAAGTTGCTGAATATTGTGCCTAGAAAATGTAGTGTGTAAGGAATAAGTGCATGAGCATGTTGGAGGCTTAGGAGTTAGCAAAAAGGGCATAGAACTTAGGAAAAGTTATGACATGGTGTAAGAGAATGTTGGGTAGAATAGAATATTTTATAGTTAGTGGGATTTGTAGAGAATTTGAATTAGGAATATAATATTGGTTAGTGGATTGTGTAGTATTATTTTAGTGTCTTGTGCTTTGTGCAGGAATCTTTATTGATTAGCGTGCAGGCACGTATTCCTAGGTCTACGACACGCACTACGAGGTAAGACATGCACTTCAAGGTAAATGCATAGATTTCTATGTAAATGCACGCAATTTTGGGTAAGTGCACGTAAACCAATGCAAGGTACGTAATTCAATGCAATGCACATAAATCAAGGTATGTCGCTTAAACCTAGGTTAGGGCACGCAGTTCAAGGTTATGGCATATGAAACGAGGAAACGCACACAAATCGAGGTCTCGTACATAATTCAAGGTCAGGGTACGTATATCTAGGTATGCACGTACATCGAGGATTAGGGCACACAATTCTAGGTCAAGGCACGCATGACGAAACATGCACGAAAACCAAGACAGGGCACGCAATCCAAGATCAATCATATAATTATGGGTCCAAGGTACGCAAATTGAGGTAAGACACGTTATTCGGGGTCGGGCCTCACATCCTCACCTCCTTAAAAGAATTTTGTCCCGAAATTCATTCTTACTTGTTGAGGTCATTTAGACGGATTTTGACCTTATTTTCCAACTCCGGGTCGTCCTTTGCTCCGTGATCTCTCTTACCACAACGAATTCACTTCTTAGCTTTCTCTAATCATTTAATTCGGTGTGACCCCTACATTTATAGTTCGTTCGTTTGAACGACTCTATTCCTTCCATTTGATCTTAAGGTCAAGTTCATTAATTAAGGTTAGAATCTCCAAACATAGTAATCAAGGCTGCATCGATATTCTAACAATACAACTATAACTTCAAAATCATGACTTATGTCATGTCAATCTTGCATTCATACCTCAAAAAGAATTTCACAATAATTCTATGATCCTATGGTGACATACGCTAATTTCAAGATAATAGGTCTATATCCGATTTACATATCCTATCTAATAGCTTCAAAACTGTTATCACATAGGTCATACACATGTTATGAATTATTTCCACAATACGACCCTATTTTCAGGAAGAACTCACCAAACAAACTAATTCATCTCAAGTCGTCATCTATCGATAGTATCATAGTCCCTATCTCATAGGTACATTAGATTAGCAAATCTTACAATGACAAGTCTCTGGGTTACAGGCTCCTATTCACTAACATCCTTTCCCAGCTTCGTTAACCTTCACGCTTGTAATCAAGAAGAAAGACCGTTGAGATTCGTTAAATTCAAACTCTAAGGTTTATTAGGTACCACCAACAAATTTTCATTGAAATTGCATGGATAAACTAATCATGTTGCACTAGTTCAATTCTTACAAGTAAATTTCATCAGCTTGTGATCCACAATCTATTTCCTTATTTAAATCTCTATTTTCAAGTCTCGAGGCTTCAGAATTTCTTTTAATCTTATCCAAAACTCCTAAGACGAATAGTTTCAACCTCAAATAAATTTCACTCACCTCAATCCAAGGTTACGTCATACTTAAGAAGACAATAGTCCTACTCACTTAGCGACCTAGTCATTCCTTTGAACACTTAATGCCCGCCAATATATCTTCAACATTAATGTTACTAAGCTGGGTTCATCACCATGTAAGTGATATCAATGCTCTACTAGGTTACCGGCCATACAACAACAATCCTAGGACTATAAATGGGTACCGAAAGGATCGAGCTCATAAGATACTTACACGAGATAACTTCAAGGTTGTATCAACATAAGAATTATGACCACGAGGCATCCTTCAACATAACCTAATAGAACTTCAAAAGTAATCAACCACTTATTTAACTATCACTACAAGATTCACCCCTCTATTCAACGACCACAATTCGACATCTACCAATTGCTAGTTTCTAGATGTGAAATAGTGCACATAGATACGGTGGTCTAACAATAGTCTCTTAGGTCATTATGACTCTAATTCATCTCTATTTTAACTATATGAAATCTTACTCTTCTTATTTACATGTTCAACTAGCTAAGAGCATCAAGACTCATCGACCTTAGGTCCTAGGGTTCACCATGAATCATCATGCATACTCACTATTAGCTATTTAGGATTACTAATCATACCTTAACGACTCCACTTTGCAACCAGATGCTTAATGTCATTTCCATGATTTATATACCAGGTCCATCGGTATTACTTAGGGATATATGCTTCCTAACATCCTCTAGGGTATCCAAACAACGAGTGCATAGATTGACTTACTTGCATAATTACAACTAAATCCGAGAGGCACCAAATTAATACCATGATTCTAAATATCACCGATATCCAACTTAGGACCTTTAGCAACGTTAGTCATCTAATGCATAATTCAATTCCTTACACTTCTATTCGACCTAACATTTTAGGTGTAGTTTTCCAAACACGAGTTCTAGCTACGTGAATTCCTCGATTCCAACATCCCTATATCTTGTTATACTAAAGAATCATCAATCTTGTTAAACTCAATCTCCAAGGTTACCTACATGTTTTGAGGTTATCCATTGTTAAATTACTTAAATACGCTATCTGTAACTTAATAATCTAACCCCTAAAAGTAACTATCGTCAACTTCCACGAATTTATATCTTAATTTCTAGGTCACGATCTTACTATTTAGTGAACTTGAAACTCACTAGTATACACCATATCAGATTCATCAATGTTTCATTCCAATCAAGTAAATATTCAATCGTATAAATAGTCTATTACACCAATTTAAGATTTAAGAATTTGATTCAAAAGCAACCCCTAAGTCAAACTTCCATTATAAGCATATGAATATACATATTCTACTCCACTCCACTTGTCCAATAGTATACTCTTATATCTTAAGGAAAGTTGTATGTCAATAACCTTTATGCTTGAACCACAATTAGAAGAATGGTTTAACGGAATCAAAATCTTCATAGCTATAAAATTGATAACTTAATCATAGGTATGGTTATTCCAAAGATAAGGGGATAACTTTACCTCAACATTTATACTTGTGCTACGCATTTTATATATGCATATTCAATAATACATACGATCCATCTAGTACCTGTGAAGATACGAGAAATTTCTAACTGAGCCTTTTCGTTTGCCCTGCACAAATTCACTTTCCTGAAATTCCTAATCCTAACTATCTATGTGTATAAACAGTCATTCAAGGTTATATAACATGCACATGTATCAAGGAAGAAGTATAAAAGCATGCATGCATTATTCAGGGCACTAACGTGTCGATGTGCATGAGACATAATACATATCGTTCACAAAGGCACATAATATTCAATGCTCAAGACAATTAAAGCACATTAGCACACATTAACATATATAAATAAGACATCACAATTACCTTAGGGCTTCTACCCATGGTCCGATAGTTGAACCCGACTAATGCCTAGTTAGCAAACTAAGCTCTGATACCATTCTATTATAGGGTGTCACGCCCCAACCCGACCTATAGAGGCTAGACTAGGGTATGACTTAATTCCTTTATGCCAATTCACATACATAACGATTTGTTGTGATTTAACACTTGACGTTAGCCTAGAACGTCAAAGGATTTTTCAAAAATTCGGCAGCATAACGATTGTTTTTAAGACCTTTAGTTTAACCTAATTTCCTAAACGCCTCAATTATTCCAATCATTAACCCAATTCCATTAAGGATTCCTATTTTTTCATCAACCGATATGCCTACTAGTCTATCTTGAAAGTCTCGTTTGGTTAATAAGCCTAGTATGATAACTATGTCCCGTTTATTTGTTAATTTCCTATCATGCAAGTACCTATTATCCTTTAGTTTACAAATGAGCACCTAAGAGAAATTAGATACAATTAACTTAGTTGATTTTTCACCTAGTGGTTTAATTGCCTATGATAGCTACTATTTAAGATAATGAAAGTAAACAACCAAATAAAGAGTTTGTCCGGTTGTAGATAGTACAATCCTAAAATTAGACCCAAATTATAACGGGGTCATTTACATCAACAAAATAAGTATTCTTCAAAGCAAGCATAACGTTCACAAAACAGCGACAGTCAGGCAAGGCACATAAGGCATGTAATCATTCCAGGGAATCATCAACGGGTAAATTTTCCTCGGGTACTTGTTCCAGATGTTCTTTACCTATGATGATAAAAGAGGGTGAGTCCTTATGAACTCAGGGAGGGGGAACGAGAAATAACATTTTGAAATCCTTTTCCAGTTAAACTTTATGAAAACTCCTTTGAAAACATGTCAAACAGAACAAGTAAGCTCATAATATAACAAATATATATAAATGAACACATTTACCCATCTTTCCTCCCTGAGGTCCTCTAGGAACCAAGCGAGAGTACTTAAGCAAATAGTAAAAATGATACGGTGAGCTTTCGCTCTCGAGATCAATCGGTGAGCATTTGCTCTCAAGATCATTTTCGATAACAATTGTTGTGGCCGACTTCAATTATCCACTTATCGCTCCCAATTAGGTGTACTCCGGATGTACCCCGAAAACCTACGACCCAACTCTCCGAGGATGGAATGCCAAGCGAGAGAGGTAATTGGACCATGGTAGTCACGGGAGCACCGGCAAGCCCTATGCCGCCCGGCGTTCATGAAACGCTACCATGCCACAATGAAAGGTTGCAACCTTGTGTACAATGCCCATTTATGTCATTTAACATTTCACATTAGAAGGTCAACAGGGTAGGTTGCCTCCGAGCAAGTATATGATCACATTTTGACATATTGTCATATAAGGCATTGTAAGAACATATAATCATTTCATATATCCATTTGAAAGCAATTAAACTTTTACGGACAGCCAAGTAATCATTTTCAAATAAACCATTGAATATCTTTTAACAATTCACATTAGGAGGACAACAAAGTAGGTTGCCTCTGAGCAATTTCAAGGTCGCATATTGCCAAGTAAACGAACGAGACATGCTTGACATGAAATTTCACTTTGTAGAACACATAGAGTCATATGAACACTAAGCGGGCAGCCAATAAACACATATAAATCAAGTCATATAACTCATTTCGGGGTTCACGTATCAAGTATTAAGATTATACAAGCATGCAACGACGCCTACAAGAGACCGGGTACAAAAATAACACACTTATCAATCATGCAATCATCGGGAATCATATTAGAGCCATAAGGACAAATCCGGGCAGACTATTAACCACACAATTAAACACATTTAAACATAAGGTCATCCCTTAGCAAATAGTCATGAGTGCTAGGGCCTCAATTCCGTGCTTGCACATGCGATTAAGCAAACCATTCATCAATTAGTGATCCCAAGTCATACATCAATCAAATTAAGCAACCTCAACCAGCTACAACAGTCCACACAACATCTACGTGCCACAATTCCAAGCATTCAATACCACAAGCAAGGTCTCAACATGATTCTAAGCATATCACTAAACAAAAACCCCACTGCAATGGTCTGTTTTCCCACATTCATTTAGACAATCAAACAATCTCCAATTTCAGTGAACAAAATATCAAATTAAAGTTTAATTAGTGATTTAAATCCAGAAACAAACCTCGTATGATTTGGAGTTCGGATTCAAGAGTTATAGCCAAAAACGTAAAACTACGCAAAATTATCCGGATTTGTACACATTTCAATACTTGCCATTTTTTAGGGTCTTAGGGTCAGATTTAGCCTTAGTCAATTTCTGACCAAAGTGTCCAGAACTTAAAAATATAGCAACCTACCAAATTTCATGCAATTTTACCAACATTTACTAGATCAAAAATGCTTTGTTCTACATAGTCAGTAATCTGCCAGAAATCTATTTCATTTTTCCAATTCTTCCAGATTTTGACACGTCACGCTGTTTGACCATTTTGGAGGCCCTAGAGTCAGAATTGGCCTTGTCCTATTTCTATGAAAAATGCTCAAAACTGGAAAAACTAGTGACCTACCAATTTTTACGCATTTTTGACATCATTTTCTAGGCTAGAACAGTTTCGTTCCACAAGGACAGAAGGCTGCCAGAACCTATTCCATATTTCCAGATTTAGATACCTTTTTATATTTGGCCATTTTAAGGGTCTTAGAGTCATAATTGGCCTTAGCCTATTTCTATTAAAAATGCTCAAAACGGGAAACACTAGTGACCTACCAATTTGGACGCATTTTTTACATCATTTACTCGGCCAAATGCATTTCGCACTACCAAATCAGAAATCTGCCAGCTACGCGATTTTTACTTATCTTCAAGTTCTAGCCCAAAATCTAGCCATGCATGGTCATATAAACTCATGTACACACATATACAACAACTACAGAGGTAAATATAGTCATATGAATGCATGCATATGATTTTTGAAAGCTTTTAAAAGAGTTTAACCCTCACCTTAGCAAGTTAATAGATGAAGATGCACAATGGAGCTTCTTTCTTGCTTCTTGCTTGCTTGGGCTGCTATGGCCGAGCTTGGGAGAGATCTTGAGAGCATGCTTGAGGTCTTGGAAGGTCAAGAGGCAGCCATGGTCGAAATGGAGAGAGAATGAGAGCTTGAGAGGGTTTTGAGAGGAAAAATGAAGTTTTAGTGTGTGTGTGTGTGTGCTCGGTTTTGCAAAATTTTTGTGTGTCAAATGCCTTCTAAAGTTGCTGAATATTGTGCCTAGGAAATGTAGTGTGTAAGGAATAAGTGCATGAGCATGTTGGAGGCTTAGGAGTTAGCAAAAAGGGCATAGAACTTAGGAAAAGTTATGACATGGTGTAAGAGAATGTTGGGTAGAATATAATATTTTATAGTTAGTGGGATTTGTAGAGAATTTGAATTAGGAATATAATATTGGTTAGTGGATTGTGTAGTATTATTTTAGTGTCTTGTGCTTTGTGCAGGAATCTTTATTGATTAGCGTGTAGGCACGCATTCCAAGGTCTACGGCATGCACTACGAGGTAAGGCATGCACTTCAAGGTAAATGCACAGATTTCTATGTAAATGCATGCAATTTTTGGTAAGTGCACACAAACCAATGCAAGGTACGTAATTCAATGCAATACACGTAAATCAAGGTATGGCGCTTAAACCTAGGTTAGGGCACGAAGTTCAAGGTTATGGCATATGAAACGAGGAAATGCACACAAATCGAGGTCTCACACGTAATTCAAGGTCAGGGCACGTATATCTAGGTATGCACGTATATCAAAGATTAGGGTACACAATTCTAGGTCAAGGCACGTATGATAAAGCATGCACGAAAACCAAGACAGGGCACGCAATCCAAGATCTGTCATATAATTCTGGGTCCAAGGTATACAAATCGAGGTAAGACACATTATTCGGGGTTGGGCCTCACAATAAGTATCCCAAAACTGATGAAAATGTTTTATTTTGGGCTCTGAAAACATGCATAGCCGAGCAGGCATGCTGCCTCCGTCGTAGAGCTCTCGGAAAGCTTTCCAACGGTATTCTGTACGCCGCGTAACTTCTTACGGATCAAAAGTTATGGGCACCGGAGCGACGGATACCTGGTCACAAGTCCCATGCCCTCGGTTTGCGGGCCAACCTCTACGTGAAGCGAAGTTGTCTTGCCCAAGGTTCCGTGGGATTCAGTAATAGAAATATGATGGATTAGGTTGCAATTCTTTTTGCGGCTCACGACGTACGATCCGGGACGAAAAAATAGCCCAAAAGAAAAAAAATGTCCAGAAACTGATGAAAATGTTTGATTTTGGACTACAAAAACAGGCGCAGCCAAGCAGGCTTGATACCCCCGTTGTAGAGCTCTCGGAGAACTTTCCAACGGTATGTTGTACGCCACGTAACTCCTAACGGATCAAAAGTTATGGACACCGGTGCAATGAATACCTGGTCACAAGCCCCACGCCCTCGGTTTGCGGGCCCAACCTCTACGTGAAGTGAAGTTGTCTTGCCTATGGTACCATGGGATTCGGAAATAGAAATGTGATGGATTAGGTTGTCGTCCTTTTCGTGGCTCACGACATATGATCCGGGATGGAAAAATAGCGTGAAAGAATAAAAGTGTCCCGAAACTGATGAAAATGTTCGAATTTGGACTTTGAAAACAGGCACGGCCGAGCAAGCTTCTTTCCCCTGACGTAGAGCTCTCAAAGAGCTTTCCAACGATATGCAGTGCACCGCGTAACTCCTTACGGTTCAAAAGTTATGGGCACCAGAGCGACGGATACCTGGTCACAAGCCCCACGCCCTCGGATTGCGAGCCCAGCCTCTACGTGAAGTGAAGTTGTCTTGCCCAAGTTGTTGTGGGATTCAGTAATAGAAATGTGATGGATTAGGTTGTCATCCTTTCGCTACTCACGACGCACGATCCGGGATGAAAAAACAGCGAAAAAGAATAAAAGTGTCCAGAAAATGATGAAAACATTTGATTTTGGGCTCTGAAAATAGGCACAGCTAAGCAGGCTTCCTACCCCCATCGTAGAGCTCTCGGTGAGCTTTCCAACGCTATGTTGTGCGCCACGTAACTCCTTACGGATCAAAAGTTATAGGTACCGGAGCAACGGATACTTGGTCACAAGCCCCACGCCCTCGGTTTGCGGGCCCAGCCTCTACGTGAAGTGAAGTTGTCTTGCCCATGGTGGCGTGGGATTCGGTAATAGAAATATGATGTATTAGGTTGTCGACCTTTTCGCGGCTCACGACGTACGATCCGGGACGGAAAAACAGCCCGAAAGAATAAAAGTGTCTAGAAACTGTTGAAAATGTTCAATTTTGGACTACGAAAACAAGTGCATCTGAGCAGGCTTATTGTCCCCGTCGTAGAGCTCTCGGAGAACTTTCCAACGGTATGTTGTACGCCACGTAACTCCTTACGGATCAAAAGTTATGGCCACCAGAGCAACGGATACCTGGTCACAAGCCCCACGCCATCGGTTTGCGAGCCCAGTCTCTACGTGAAGGAAGTTGTCTTGCCCATGGTGCCGTGGGATTCGGTAACAGAAATGTGATGGATTAGGTTTTTGTTCTTATCACGGCTGACGACGTACGATCCGGGATGGAAAAACAGTGCAAAAGACAATAAGTGTCCCGAAACTGTAGAAAATGTTCCATTTTGGGCTCCAAAAATAGGTGCAGCTGGGCAGGATTTCTGTCCCCATCGTAGAGCTCTCAGAGAGCTTTCCAACGGTATGTTGTGCGCCGCGTAACTCCTTACAAATCAAAAGTTATGGGCACCGGAGCGACGGATACCTGGTCACAAGCCCCATGCCCTCGGTTTGCAGGCCAAGCCTCTACGTGAAGCGTAGTTGTCTTGCCCATGGTACCGTGGGATTCGGTAATAGAAATGTGATGGATTAAGTTATTGTACTTTTTGCGGCTCACGACGTACGATCCGGGATGGAAAAACAGCGCAAAAGAATAAAAGTGTCCCAAAACTGATGAAAATGTTCGATTTTGAGCTCCGAAAATAGACGCAGCAGTGCAGGCTTCCTGCCCCCATCATAGAACTCTTAAAGAGCTTTCCAACGGTATGCTGTGCGCCGCGTAACTCCTTACGGATCAAAAGTTATGGGCACCGGAGCAACGGATACCTAGTCACAAGCCCCATGCCCTCGGTTTGCGGGCCCAGCCTCTACGTGAAGTGAAGTTTTCTTGCCCATGGTTCCATGGAATTCGGTAATAGAAATGTGATGGATTAGATTGTCGTCCTTTTCACCGCTCACGATGTACGATCCGGGATAGAAAAACAGTCCAAAAGAAGAAAAGTTTCTAGAAACTGATGAAAATGTTCAATTTTGGACTACAAAAATAGGCACAACCAAGTAGGCTTGATGCCCCCGTTGTAGAGCTCTCAGAGAGCTTTCCAACGGTATGCTGTGCGCCACCTAACTCCTTACGAATCAAAAGTTATGGGCATTGGAGCGATGGATACATAGTCACAAGCCGCACGCCCTCGGTTTGTGGTCCCAACCTCTACGTGAAGTGAAGTTGTCTTGCCCAAGGTGTCATGGGATTCGGTAATAGAAATGTGATGTATTAGGATGTCGTCCTTTTCGCGGCTCACGACGTACGATCCGGGATGGAAAAACAGCGCAAAGGTAGAAAAGTGTCCCGAAATTGATGAAAATGTCCGATTTTGGACTACGAAAACTAGTGCAACCGAGCAAATCTGCTGCCCATGTTGTAGAGCTCTCGGAGAGCTTTCCAACAGTATGTTGTGCGCCGCGTAACTCCTTACGGATCAAAAGTTATGGGCACCGGAGCAACGGACACCTAGTCACAAGCCCCACGCCCCTGGTTTGCGCGCACAACCTCTACATGAAGTGAAGTTGTCTTGCCTAAGGTGCTGTGGAATTCGGTAATAGAATGTGATAGATTAGGTTGTCGTCCCTTTCGCGGCTCACAACGTACGATCTAGCATGGAAAAACTACGCAAAAGAAGATAAGTGTCCTGAAACTGATGAAAATGTTCGACTTTGGGCTCTGAAAGCATGCGCAGCCGAGCAGGCATGTTGCCCCCGTCGTAGAGCTCTCAGAGAGCTTTCCAATGGTATGTTGTACGTCGCGTAACTCCTTACGGATTAAAAGTTATGGGCACTGGAGCGACGGATACTTGGTCAAAAGCCCCACGCCCTCGGTTTGAGGGCCCAACCTCCACGTGAAGTCAAGTTGTCTTGCCCAAGGTTCGGTGGGATTCAGTAATAGAAATGTGTTGGATTAGGATGGCGTCCTTTTCGCGGCTCACGACGTACGATCCGGGACAGAAAAAAAGAGTAAAAATAGAAAAGTATCCCAAAACTGATGAAAATATTTGATTTTGGACTAAGAAAATAGGCACAGCCGAGCAAGCTTCCTACCCCTTTTGTAGAGCTCTCGTAGAGCTTTCCAACAGTATGTTGTACGCTGCGTAACTCCTTACGGATCAAAAGTTATGGGCACTAGAGCGACGGATACCGGGTTACAACCCCTATGCCCTCGGTTTACGGGCCCAACCTTTACGTGAAATGAAGTTGTCTTGCACATGGTGACATGGGATTCAGTAATAGAAATGTGATGGATTAGGTTGTCGTCCTTTTCGCGGCTCACGAGGTACGATCCGGGACGGAAAAACAGCCCAAAATAAGAAAAGTGTCCAGAAACTGATGAAAACATTCAATTTTGGACTACCAAAACAGGCGCTGCAAGGTAGGCTTATTGTCCCCGTCGTAGAGCTCTCAGAGAGCTTTCCAATGGTATGCTGTGCGCTTCGTAACTCCTTATGGATCAAAAGTTAAGGGCGCCGGAACAATGGATACCTGGTCACAAGCCCCACGCCCTCGGTTTGTGGGACCAGCGTCTACGTGAAGTGAAGTTGTCTTGCCCATAGTGCTGTGGGATTCAGTAACAGAAATGTGATGGATCAGGTTGTCATTCTTATCGCGGCTCACGACGTACGATCCGGGACGAAAAAACAGCGCAAAAGAAGAAAAGTGTCCCAAAACTGTAGAAAACGTTCAATTTTGGGCTCCAAAAATAGGCACAGCTGAGTAGGCTTTTTGTCCCCATCGTAGAGCTCTCGGAGAGCTTTCCAACGGTATGTTGTACACCGCGTAACTCCTTACGGATCAAAAGTTATGGACACCGGTGCAACGAATACCTGGTCACAAGCCCCACGCCCTCGGTTAGCAGGCCAAGCCTCTACGTGAAGTGAAGTTGTCTTGCCCATGGTGCCATGGAATTCAGAAATAAAAATGTGATGGATTAGGTTGTCGTCCTTTTCGCAGCTCACGACGTACGATCCGGGATGGAAAAATAGCGCAAAAGAAGAAAAGTGTCCCGAAACTGAAGAAAATGTTCAAATTTGGGCTTCGAAAATAGGCACAGCCGAGCAAGCTTCCTGCCCCCGACGCAGAGCTCTCGGAGAGCTTTCCAACAGTATGCTATGCGCCCCGTAACACCTTACAGATCAAAAGTTATGGGCACCAGAGCAACGGATACCTGGTCACAAGCCCCACGCCCTCGGTTTGCGGGCCCAGCCTCTAAGTGAAGTGAAGTTGTCTTGCCCATGGCGTGGTGGGATTCGGTAATAGAAATGTGATGGATTAGGTTGTCGTTCTTTTCGCGGCTCACGACGTACGATCCGGGATAGAAAAATAGCCCAAAAGAAGAAAAATGTCCAGAAACTGATGAAAATGTTCGATTTTGGACTACGAAAACAGGCACAGCCGAACAGGCTTCACCCCCGTCGTAGAGCTCTCGGAGAGCTTTCCAACAGTGTTCTGTGCGCTGCCTAAATCCTTACGGATCAAAAGTTATGGGCATTGGATCGACGGATACCTAGTCACAAGCCCCATGCCCTCGATTTGCTGGCCCAACCTCTACGTGAAGTGAAGTTGTCTTGCCCGAGATGCTGTGGGATTCGGTAATAGAAATGTGATGGATTAGATTATCGTCCTTTTTGCGGCTCACGACGTACGATCCGGGACGGAAAAATAGCGCAAAAGAAGAAAAGCATACTTAAACTGATGAAAATGTTAAATTTTGGGCTCTGAAAATAGGCGCAGCCAAGTAGGCTTGCTGCCCCCATCGTAGAGCTCTTGGAGAGCTTTCCAACTGTATGCTGTGCACTGCGTAACGCCTTACGGATCAAAAGTTAAGGGCACCGGAGCAACGAAGACCTGGTCCCAAGCTCCACGCCCTCGGTTTACGTGCCCAGCCTCTACCTGAAGTGAAGTTGTCTTGGCCAAGGTACCGTGAGATTCGGCAATAGAAATGTGATGGATTAGGTTGTCGTCCTTTTCGCTGCTCACGACGTACGATCCGGGACGGAAAAACAGCGCAATAGAAGAAAAGTGTCACGAAATTGATGAAAACGTTCGATTTTGGGCTCCGAAAATAGGCGCAGGTGCAGGCTTGTTGCCCTCGTTGTAGAGCTCTCGGACAGCTTTCCAATGGTATGCTGTGCGTCGCGTAACTCCTTACGGATCAAATGTTATGTGCACCGGAGCAACGGATAGCTGGTCACAACCCCCACGCTCTCGGTTTGCGGGCACAACCTCTACGTAAAGTGAAGTTGTCTTGCCTAAGGTGCTATGGGATTCGGTAATAGAATGTTGTAGATTAGGTTGTCGTCTCTTTCGCGGCACACGGCGTACGAGCCGAGACGGAAAAACAATGCAAAAGAAGATAAGTGTCCAAAAACTTATGAAAATGTTTGATTTTGGGCTTCAAAAACATGCGCAGCCGAACAGGCATGTTGCCCCCATCGTAGAGCTCTCAGAGAGCTTTCCAACGGTATGCTGTACGCCGCATAATTCCTTACGGATCAAAAGTTATGGGCACTAGAGCGACAGATACCTGGTCACAAGTCCCACACCCTCGGTTTGCGGGCCCAGCTTGTACGTGAAGTGAAGTTGTCTTGCCCATGGTTCCGTGGGATTCAGTAATAGAAATGTGATGGATTAGGTTGTTGTCCTTTTCGCGGCTCACGATGTACGATCCGGGATGAAAAAACAGCGCAAAAGAAGAAAAGTGTCCCGAAACTGATGAAACCTTTGATTTTGGGTGCCAAAAACAGGTGCAGACGAGTAGGCATGTTGCCCCCGTCGTAGAGCTCTCGGAGAGCTTTCTAATGGTATGTTGTACGCCGCGTAGCTACTTACGGATCAAAAGTTATGGGCACCAGAGCGACTGAAACCTGGTCACAAGCCCCACGCCCTCGGTTTGCGGGCACAACCTCTACGTCAAGTGAAGTTGTCTTGCCCAAGGTGCCATGGGATTCGGTAATAGAATATGATAGATTAGGTAGTCGTCCCTTTCGCGGCTCACGACGTACGATCCGGGATGGAAAAACAGCGCAAAAGAAGATTAGTGTCCCAAAACTGATGAAACCTTCAATTTTGGGCACCAAAAACAGGCGCAGACGAGTAGGCATATTGCCCCCATCGTAGAGCTCTCGGAGAACTTTCCAATGGTATGTTGTACATCGCGTAGCTACTTGCGGATCAAAAGTTATGGGCACCAGAGCGACGGAAACCTTGTCACAATTCCCAACCTTCGGTTTGCGGGCACAACCTCTACGTGAAGTGAAGCTATCTTGCCCAAGGTGCCGTGGGATTCGGTAATAGAATATGATAGATTACGTAGTCGTCCCTTTCGCGGCTCACGACGTACGATCCGGGATGGAAAAACAGGGCAAAAGAAGATTTGTGTCCCGAAACTAATGAAAACATTTGATTTTGGGCTCTGAAAATAGGCGCAGCCGAGCAGGCTTGCTGCCCCCGACGTAGATCTCTCGGAATGCTTTCCAACGGTATGCTGTGCACCGCGTAACTCCTTACGGATCAAAAGTTATGGGCACCGGAGCGATGGATACCTAGTCACAAGCCCCACGCCCTCGGTTTGCGGGCCCAACCTCTACGTGAAGTGAAGTTGTCTTGCCTAAGGTGCAGTGGGATTCGGTAATAGAAATGTGATGAATTAGGTTGTCGTTCTTTTCGCGGCTCACGACGTACGATCCGGGACGGAAAAACAGTGCAAAAGAAGAAAAGTTTACCGAAACTGATAAAAATGTTCAATTTTGGGCTCTAAAAATAGGCGCAGCCGAGTAGGCTTGCTATCCCCATCGTAGAGCTCTCGGAGAGCATTGTAGCTGTATGTTGTGCGCCGCGTAACTTTTTACAAATCAAAAGTTATGGGCATCGGAGCAACGGAGACCTGGTCCCGAGCTCCACGCCCTCGGTTTGCGGGCCCAGCCTCTACGTGATGCGAAGTTGTCTTGGTCAAGGTGCTGTGAGATTTGGTAATAGAAATGTGATGGATTAGGTTGTCGTCATTTTCGCTGCTCACGACATACGATCCGGGACAGAAAAACAAAGAAACAGAAGAAAAATGTCCCGAAATTGATGAAAACGTTCGAATTTGGGCTCCGAAAATAGGCGCAGGCGAGCAGGCTTGTTGCCCTCATTGTAGAGCTCTCAGAGAGCTTTCCAATGGTATGTTGTGCGCCGCGTAACTCCTTACCGATCAAACGTTATTTGCACCAGAGCAACGGATACCTGGTCACAAGCCCCACGCCCTCGGTTTGCTGGCCCAGCCTCTACTTGAAGTGAAGTTGTCTTGCCCATGGTGCCATGGGATTCGGTAATAGAAATGTGATGGATTTGGTTGTCATCCATTTCGCGGCTCATGACGTAGGATCCGAGACGGAAAAACAGCGCAAAAGAAGAAAAGTATCCCGAAACTGATGAAAACGTTCAATTTTGGGGTCCAAAAATAGGCGCAGCCGAGCAGGCTTGTTACCCCTATCGTAGAGCTCTCGGAGAGCTTTCCAACGGTATACTGTGCGTCGCGTAACTCCTTACGGATCAAAAGTTATGGGCACCTGAGCGACGGATACCTTGTCACAAGCCCCATGCCCTCACTTTGCAGGCCCAGCCTATACATGAAGTGAAGTTGTTTTGCCCATGGTTCCGTGGGATTCAGTAATAGAAATGTGATGGATTAGGTTGTCGTCCTTTTCGCGGCTCACAACGTACGATCCAGGACCAAAAAATAGCGCAAAAGAAGAAAAGTGTCCCAAAATTAATGAAACCTTCGATTTTGGGCACCAAAAACAGGCGCAGACAAGTAGCCATGTTGCCCTCGTCGTAGAGCTCTCAGAGAGCTTTCCAATGGTATGTTGTACGCCGCGTAGCTACTTACGGATCAAAAGTTATGGGCACCGGAGTGACGAAAACCTGATCACAAGCCCCACGCCCTCGGTTTGCAGGACAACCTCTACGTGAAGTGAAGTTGTCTTGCCTAAGGTGCCATGGGATTCGGTAATAGAATATGATAGATTAGGTAGTCGTCCCTTTCGCGGCACACGACGTACGATCTGGGATGGAAAAACAATGCAAAAGAAGATTAGTGTCCCGAAACTAATGAAAACGTTAGATTTTAGGCTCTGAAAACAGGCGCAGCCGAGCAGGCTTGCTGCCCTCGGCGTAGAGCTCTCGGAGTGCTTTCTAACGGTATGCTATGCGTCACGTAACTCCTTGCCGTTCAAAAGTTATGGGCACCGAAACGATAGATACCTGGTCACAAGCCCAACGCCCTTGGTTTGCGAGCCCAGCCTCTACTTGAAGTGAAGTTGTCTTCCCCAAGTTGCCATGGGATTCGATAATAGAAATGTGATGGATTAGATTGTCGTCCTTTTTGCGGCTCACGATGTACTATCCGGGATGGAAAAACAGCGCCAAAGAAGAAAAGTGTACTTAAACTGATGAAAATGTTCAATTTTGGGCTCTGAAAACAGGCGCAGCCAAGTAGGCTTGCTGCCCCCATCGTAGAGCTCTTGGAGAACTTTACAACTGTATGCTGTGCGCCGCGTAACTCCTTACGGATCAAAAGTTATGGACACCGGAGCAATGAAGACCTGGTCCCAAGCTCCACGCCCTCGGTTTGCATGCCCAGCCTCTACGTGAAGTGAAGTTGTCTTGGCCAAGGTGCCATGAGATTCGGTAATAGAAATGTGATGGATTAGGTTGTCCTCCTTTTCGCTGCTCACGACGAACGATCCGGGATGAAAAAACAGCGCAACAGAAGAAAAATGTCCCAAAATTGATGAAAACGTTCGATTTTCGGCTCTGAAAATAGGCGCAGGAGTAGGCTAGTTGCCCTCGTTGTAGAGCTCTCGGACAGCTTTCCAATGGTATGCAGTGCGCCGCGTAACTCCTTACGGATCAAATATTATGTGCACCGGAGCAACGGATACCTGGTCACAAGTCCCATGTCCTCGGTTTGCGGGCCCAACCTCTACTTGAAGTGAAGTTGTCTTGCCCATGGTGTCGTGAGATTCGGTAATAGAAATGTGATGGATTTGGTTGTTGTCTATTTCGCAGCTCACGACATACGATCCGGGACGAAAAAACAGTGCAAAGGAAGAAAAGTATATCGAAACTGATGAAAACGTTCAATTTTGGGATTCAAAAACAGGCGTAGCAGAGCACACTTGTTGCCCCCGTTGTAGATCTCTCGGAGAGCTTTCCAACGGTATATTGTGCGCCGCGTAACTCCTTACGGATCAAAAGTTATGGGCACCAGAGCGACGGATACCTTGTCACAAGCCCCATGCCCTCGCTTTGCGAGCCCAGCCTGTATGTGAAGTGAAATTGTGTTACCCAAGGTGCCATGGGATTCGGTAATAGAAATGTGATGGATTAGGTTGTCGTCCTTTTCGCGGCTCACGACGTACGATCCGGGACGAAAAAATAGAGGAAAAGTTGAAAAGTGTCCCGAAACTAATGAAAATGTTCAATTTTGGACTACGAAGATAGGCGTAGCCGAGCAAGCTTGTTTCCTCTATCGTAGAGCTCTCGGACAGCTTTCCAATGGTATGTTGTGCGCCGCGTAACTCCTTACGGATCAAATGTTATGTGCACCGGAGCAACGGATAGCTGGTCACAACCCCCACGCTCTCGGTTTGCAGGCACAACCTCTACGTAAAGTGAAGTTGTCTTGCCTAAGGTGCTATGGGATTCGGTAATAGAATGTTGTAGATTAAGTTGTCGTCTCTTTCGCGGCACACGGCGTACGAGCCGGGACGGAAAAACAACGCAAAAGAAGATAAGTGTCCAAAAACTTATGAAAACGTTTGATTTTGGGCTTCAAAAACATGCGCAGCCGAATAGGCATGTTGCCCCCATCGTAGAGCTCTCAGAGAGCTTTCCAACGGTATACTGTACGCCGCATAATTCCTTACGGATCAAAAGTTATGGGCACTAGAGCGACAAATACTTGGTCACAAGTCCCACGCCCTCGGTTTGCGGGCCCAGCCTGTACGTGAAGTAAAGTTGTCTTGCCCATGGTTCCGTGGGATTCAGTAATAGAAATGTGATGGATTAGGTTGTTGTCCTTTTCGCGGCTCACGATGTACGATCCGGGATGAAAAAACAGCGCAAAAGAAGAAAAGTGTCCCGAAACTGATGAAACCTTTGATTTTGGGTGCCAAAAATAGGTGCAGATGAGTAGGCATGTTGCCCCCATCGTAGAGCTCTTGGAGAGCTTTCTAATGGTATGTTGTACGCCGCGTAGCTACTTACGGATCAAAAGTTATGGGTACCAGAGCGACGGAAACCTAGTCATAAGCCCCACGCCCTCGGTTTGCGGGCACAACCTCTATGTCAAGTGAAGTTGTCTTGCGTAAGGTGCCATGGGATTCGGTAATAGAATATGATAGATTAGGTAGTCGTCCCTTTCGCGGCTCATGACGTACGATCCGGGATGGAAAAACAGCGCAAAAGAAGATTAGTGTCCCGAAACTGATGAAACCTTTGATTTTGGGCACCAAAAACAGGTGCAGACCAGTAGGCATGTTGCCCCTGTCATAGAGCTCTCGGAGAACTTTCCAATGGTATGTTGTACGCCGCGTAGCTACTTACGGATCAAAAGTTATGGGCATCAGAGTGACAGAAACCTCGTCACAATTCCTACGCCCTCGGTTTGCGGGCACAACCTCTACGTGAAGTGAAGCTATCTTGCCCAAGGTGCCGTGGGATTCGATAATAGAATATGATAGATTACGTAGTCGTCCCTTTTGCGGTTCACGACGTACAATCCGGGATGGAAAAACAACGCAAAAGAATATTTGTGTCCCGAAACTAATGAAAACATTTGATTTTAGGCTCTGAAAACAGGCGCAGCCGAGCAGGCTTGCTACCCCCAACGTAGATCTCTCAGAATGCTTTCCAATGGTATGCTGTGCACCGCGTAACTCCTTACGGATCAAAAGTTATGGGCTCTGGAGCGACGGATACCTAGTCACAAGCCCCATGCCCTCGGTTTGCGGGCCCAACCTCTACATGAAGTGAAGTTGTCTTGCCTAAGGTGTGGTGGGATTCAGTAATAAAAATGTGATGAATTAGGTTGTCGTCCTTTTCGCGGCTCACGACGTACGATCCGGGACAAAAAAACAGCACAAAAGAAGAAAAGTTTACCGAAACTGATGAAAATGTTCAATTTTGGGCTCTAAAAACAGGCGCAGCCGAGAAGGCTTGCTATCCCCATCGTAGAGCTCTCGGAGAGCTTTTTAGCTATATGCTGTGCGCCGCGTAACTCCTCACGAATCAAAAGTTATGGGCATCGGAGCAACGGAGACCTGGTCCCAAGCTCCACGCCCTCGGTTTGCGGGCCCAACCTCTACGTGATACGAAGTTGTCTTGGCCAAGGTGCTATGAGATTTGGTAATAGAAATGTGATGGATTAGGTTGTCGTCCTTTTCGCTGCTCACGACGTACAATCCGGGACGGAAAAATAGCTCAATAGAAGAAAAGTGTCCCAAAATTGATGAAAACGTTCGAATTTGGGCTCCGAAAATAGGTGCAGGCGAGCAGGCTTGTTGCCCTCGTTGTAGAGCTCTCGGAGAGCTTTCCAATGGTATGTTGTGCGCCGCGTAACTCCTTACAGATCAAACGTTATTTGCACTAGAGCAACGGATACTGGTCACAAGCCCCACGCCCTCGGTTTGCTGGTCCAGCCTCTACTTGAAGTGAAGTTGTCTTGCCCATGGTGCCATGAGATTCGATAATAGAAATGTGATGGATTTGGTTGTCATCCATTTCGCGGCTCATGACGTACGATCCGAGACGGAAAAACAGCGCAAAAGAAGAAAAGTATCCCGAAACTGATGAAAACTTTCAATTTTGGGCACCGAAAATAGGCATAGCCGAGCAGGCTTGTTACCCCCGTCGTAGAGCTCTCGGAGAGCTTTCCAACGGTATGCTGTGCGCCGCGTAACTCCTTACGGATCAAAAGTTATGGGCACCGATACCTTGTCACAAGCCCCATGCCCTCGCTTTGCGAGCCCAGCCTCTATGTGAAGTGAAGTTGTGTTGCCCAAGGTGTCGTGGGATTCGGTAATAGAAATTTGATGGATTAGGTTATCGTCCTTTTTGCAGCTCATGACGTACGATCCAGGACGGAAAAGCAGTGCAAAAGTAGAAAAGTGTCTCGAAACTGATGAAAATGTTCAATTTTGGACTAAGAAAATAGGCGCTGCCTAGCAAGCTTGTTGCCCCTATCGTGGAGCTCTCGGAGAGCTTTCCAATAGTATGCTGTGCGCCGCATAACTCCTTACGGATCAAAAGTTATGGGTACCGGAGCGACGGATACATTGTCACAAGCCCCATGCCCTCGCTTTGCAAGCCCAACCTCTATGTGAAGTGAAGTTGTGTTGCCCAAGGTGCCATGGGATTCGGTAATAAAAATGTGATGGATTAGGTTGTCGTCCTTTTCGCGGCTCACGACGTACGATCCGGGACAGAAAAACAGCGCAAAAGTAGAAAAGTGTCCCAAAACTGATGAAAATGTTCGATTTTGGACTAATAAAATAGGCGCAGTCGAGCAAGCTTGTGGGCCCTGTCTTAGAGCTCTCGGAGAGCTATCCAACGGTATGCTATAAGCCGCGTAACTCCATACGGATCAAAAGTTATGGGCACCGGAGCAACGGATACCTGGTCACAAGCCCCGCGCCCTCGATTTGTGGGCCCAACCTCTATGTGAAGTGAAGTTGTTTTGCCTATGGTTCCGTGGGATTCAGTAATAGAAATGTGATGGATTAGGTTGTCGTCCTTTTCGCAGCTCATAAAGTACGATCTGGGACCGAAAAACAGCGCAAAAGAAGAAAAGTGTCCCGAAATTGATGAAACCTTCGATTTTGAGCACTAAAAATAGGCACAGACAAGTAGCCATGTTGCCCCCATCGTAGAGCTCTCAGAGAGCTTTCCAATGGTATGTTGTACGCCGCGTAGCTACTTACGGATCAAAAGTTATGGGCACCGGAGCGACGAAAACCTGGTCACAAGCCCCACGCCCTCGGTTTGCAGGCACAACCTCTACGTGAAGTGAAGTTGTCTTGCCCAAGGTGCCATGGGATTCGGTAATATAATATGATAGATTAGGTAGTCGTCCCTTTCGCGGCACACGACGTACGATCCGGGATGGAAAAACAGCGCAAAAGAAGATTAGTGTCCCGAAACTAATGAAAATGTTAGATTTTAGGCTCTGAAAACAGGCACAGCCAAGCAGGCTTGCTGCCCTCGGCATAGAGCTCTCAGAGTGCTTTCCAACGGTATGCAATGCGCCGCGTAACTCTTTGCGGTTCAAAAGTTATGGGCACCGGAGCGACGGATACCTGGTCACAAGCCCAACGCCCTTGGTTTGCGAGCCCAGCCTCTACTTGAAGTGAAGTTGTCTTGCCCAAGTTGCCGTGGGATTCCATAATAGAAATGTGATGGATTAGGTTATCGTCCTTTTCGCTGGTCATGTCGCATGATCCAGGACGGAAAAATAGTGCAAAAGAATAAAAGTGTCCCAAAACTGATGAAAACATTAGATTTTGGGCTCTGAAAATAGGCACAGCTAAGCAGGCTTCCTGCCCTCGACGTAGAGCTCTCGGAGTGCTTTCCAACGGTATGATATGCGCCGCGTAGCTCCTTACGAATCAAAAGTTATGGGCACCAGAGTGACGGATGTCACGCCCCAACCCGGCCTATAAGGTTAGACTAGGGTGTGAACTAAACATTCAAGTAATATCACGTGCTTAGCTGTTTATGAAGATTTAACACCTAATGATTTAGTCTAAACTCCAAAGTTTTTCTGGAAAACCGGCAGCATAACGGCTGTAATTGGGCTCTTTGGTTTAACCTAATTCTCTAAACGCCTCAAAATTTACTATCTCAAGTTCATTTCCAACTAAGTTTGTTATTTATCGTCAATTGAAATGCCTATTGGTTATCTTGATCTCTCGTTTGATTTATAACCTAGCATGATACTATGTCTCGTTTGTTTGTTTGTCCTCGTTACAAAATATACCTGTTGATCTTAGCTTAATAGCGAGTACCTGTTAGGATTGGATAAGTTCATTTACTTAGTCCTTAACTAATGCGTCATAACCTATGACAAATACTAGCAGTAATAAAAGCAAAAACGATCATAGTAATGTCTAGCATTAGTCTACTTAATATAAGTACAAACCAAAATTAGACCCCAAATTACAACGGGGGTCTTTTACGTTAGAAATAACAAGCAACATAAAATAGATAGTCTTCAAGTAGCACAGAGTTCACAAGTAGCCACATTCAAGCAAAGCAAACAATGACAGGCAATCATTCCAGGGGTTCATCGTTAGGCACACCGTCCTCGGGTACCTGTACCTGTTCTTCTTCACCTGTGATGAAAAAGAGGGTGATCCTTATGAACTCAGTGAGAGGGAATGAGAAATACGTTTTGAAACTCATTTTCCGGTTCAATTTATGAAAACTCTTTTTGAAAACATGTCACTATTACAAATAATAAGGTACGCAAATATATGAAACAAATCGAGTAACAGATACATTTACCAATCATTTCAAGGATACGGTGAGCAGTTGCTCTCAATTTCAATTTCGATACAATTGTTGCGGCCGATTTCAATAATCCACTTATCGCTCCCAATTGGGTGTACTCCGGATGTACCCCGAAACCTACGACCCAACTCTCCGAGGGTGAAATGCCAAGCGAGAGAGGGAATTGGACCATGGTAGTCACGGTAACATCGGCAAGCCCGATGCCGCCCGGCGTGCGTGAAACACTACCATGCCACACTGAAAGGTTGCAACCTCGTATGCAATGCACATTTATAACATTTAACATATCACATTAGGAGGACAACAAAGTAGGTCGCCTCCGAGCAGTTATAAGATCGCACGTTGTCAAGTAATCAAACGAGGCACGATAAGACAAGTAATTTCACTTTAAAGGCATATAGAGTTATATGAAAATTAAACAGGCAGCCATGTAACACATGTAAAACAGGCCATATAACTCATTACGAAGCCCACGTGATCAAGTGATAAGATTATTCAACATGCAATGATATCAACATGGGTTCGGGTGCCAGAAAAGCTTATTTGTCGACATGCAATGGTCAAAATCACATTTGAAGTTATAAGACATTTACGGGCAGCCCACTAAGCATATAATTTCCACACAATATCCAAATGATCAACACTTAGCAAGACTACCTAGTCATTAGGGTTTCCGTTTCATGCTTAACCGTGTGATTAAACCCTAAGTCAACTCAAAATCATTCTCAAGTCATGCATCATTCAATTCAAATATCCTCAAGTACCCAAAACAGTCCACACAACATTCCAACACCACAATTCCAAGCAATTAGTACCACAAGAGAGGTTACATCAATTTTTCAAGCATATAGCTAAGTGAAACCTTTACTGCAATAGGCTGTTTTCTCACAATCAATAGGATAAACAAAAAATCTCCAAATCCAGTGAATAAGATGTAAAATTAAATCTTAAGAAGTTAACTAAAATCAGAAACAAACCTTGCATCAATTGGAGTTCGGGATCATTAGATATAGCCGAAACAGTGGAATAGCACAAAACTGTCCAGATTTGCACACTTTTCAGAAATTGACGTTTTTGAGGTCCTTAGGGTCAGTTTTAGCCTTGGTCCATTTCTGAAAAAATTGTCCAGAACTGAAAAATATAGCAGTACACCAAATTTCATGCATTTTGGACATCATTTACTAAGTCAAATATGGTTCGTTCCACAAGGTCAGTGCATCTGCCAAAGCCTGCTTCATTTTTCCAGATTTCCAGATTTGGACACATTTTAAAGATTTGCCATTTTGAGGACCTTAGAGTCCAAATTATCTTCGGCCTATTTCTGGGAAACATGTTCAAAACTGTCCAAGCTAGTCACCTACCAATTTTAAATCATTTTCAACATCATTTTCCTAGCTAAACTTACCTCGATACAGACTGGTCAGAGAGCTGTCAACAATCCGACTTCACCTGGCATCACTTTCAAGCCAAGATCTTGTCATGCATGGTTGTTTAAGCTTATGAACGACCATATAACTCAAGTACAGAATCAAAGACATACATTTATGAGCATGCATGTGAATTTTTGGAGAGTTTTCAAAAGGTTTTAGCCCTCACCTTAGCAAACCACCAAGAAGATGCACAAAAACTTGTTGAAGCTCAAATCTCTTCTTCTTCTTGCTTAGCCGAGATTCCAACTTGTTTTTCTCTATTTTTCCTAGCCTAGTGATCAATATCTTAGTACATTCATGAGGTTAGAACAAGAAGAAAAGAAATGGAAGCTTAAAACTCACCTAGGGCCGAAATGAAGGCTTCAAAGGACATGCATGTGTAGTTTTCGCATCTTAGCTTGTTTGCTTGAGTTTCTTTGATGGTTGCATGTCTTGTTGCACCATATGATGAAGAAGATGAGCTAGGAGGTGGAGAGAACTCAGCAAAAACCTAAATGGAGAGAGAAAATGAGAGGGAAGTGAGAGAAAAGAAGGAGAAATGAAAGAATATGACAAAGAATGACAAAGAGTGATGTTTTGCATTGTTCTAAGCATATGGTCGGCCTTGGCAGACCATTTTCAGTCTTTTTGTGTCTTCAAGGAGTATTTTGAAATGGCTAGCATGGGCATGGAGCACTTGGTCGAAAATGGTGTGCATTGGGTAGGGTTTTGGGGCTATTTTATGCCTAGTGTCTTGTGTGTGTGTCATAGTTTGTCTAGGACTAATTTTTTATGCATTTGTGTCATTAGAATTGTCATAGGAATATTGGGAAATTAGGGAATCTAGGTAGAATAAAATATAGGAATGTTTGTTGATGAGTTGAATTATGAATAGAATAATAGATAGTAGGAAATGTAGGAATAGTTTAGTATTATTTTATTGTTAGTGGAGTATGTAGAGAATTTGAATTAGGAATATAATATTGGTTAGTGGATTGTGTAGGATTATTTTAGTGTCTAGTGCTTTGTGTAGGATTCTTTCTTGAATAACGTGGTGGCACGAATTCCTAGATCTAGGGCACGAATTACGAGGTAAAACATGAACTACGAGGTACAGCACGTATTTCAAGACTAAGGCACATACTTCAAGATAAGTGCACGGATTCTAATGCTAACACTCGCAACCCTAGGTGAATGAACGTAGATCAAAATAAGGCACGTAATTCAATGCAATGCACGTAATTCAAGACACGACTCTTAAACCTAGGTTAAAGCACGCAGTTCAAGGTTAATGCACACAAAATGAAGAGACACACGCAAATCAAGGTCTCGCACGTAAATTAAGGTCATGGCATGTTTATCTATGTATCGCAAGTATATCGAGGATTAGGGCACACAATTCTAGGTTAAGGCATGTATAACGAGGCATGCATGAAAACTAAGATAGGGCACGTAATCCAAGGTCGGTCATATAATTTTAGGTCTAAGGTACGCAAATCGAGGTAGGACACGTTATTCGGGGTCGGGCCTCACATTCTCCCCTCCTTAAAAGAATTTCGTCCCGAAATTCATTCTTACTTGTTAAGGTCATTTAGACGGATTCCGACCATTGTTATTTTCCAACTTCAGGTCGTCCTTTGCTCTGTGATCTCTCTTACCACAACGAATTCACTTCCTAGCTTTCTCCAATCATTTAATTCGGTGTGACCCTTACATTTACAGTTCGTTCCTTTGAACAACTCTATTTTCTTCAATTGATCTTAAGGTCGAGTTCATTAACTAAGGTTAGAATCTCCAAACATAGTCATCAAAGCTGCATCGGTATTCTAACAATACAACTGTAACTCCAAAATCATGGCTCATGTTGTATCAATCTCGCATTCATACCTCAAAAGGAATATCACAATAATTCCATGATCCTAGGGTAACATACGCTAATTTCAAGGTGATAGGTCTATATCCGATTTACATATCATATCTACTAGCTTCAAATTGTTAGCACATAAGACAACACATGTTATGGATTATTTTCACGATACAGCCCTATTTTTAGGAAGAACTCACCAAGCAACTAATCAATCTCAAATCTTCATCTATCGGTAGTATCATAGTTCTTATCTTGAAGGTACATTAGATTAGTAAATCTTCTAATGACTAGTCTCCCAATTACAGGCTCTTATTCACTAATCTCCTTTCCCGGCTTTGTCAACCTTCACGCTCGTAATCAACGAGAAAGACCGTTGAGATTCATTAAACTCGAATTCTAAGGTTTATTAAGTATCACTAACAAATTGCCATCGAAATTGCATGGGTAAACTAATCATGTTGCACTAGTTCAACTCTTATAAGTAAATTTCATCAGCTTATGATCCACAATCTATCTTCTTATTCAAATCTCTATTTTCACGCACGAGGCTTCAGAATTTTCTTTTAATCTTATCCAAAACTCCTAAGGTGAATAGTTTCAACCTCAAATAAATTCCATTCACCTCAATCCAAGGTTACGTCATACTTAAGAGGACAATGGTCCTACTCATTTAGCGACCTAGTCATTCCTTCGAACACTTAATGCCCTTCAATATATCTTCGACATTAATGTTACTAAGCTGGGTTCATCGCCATGTAAGTGATATCAATGCTCTACTAGGTTACCGGCCGTACAACAACAATCCTAGGACTATTAATGGGTACCGAAATGACCGACTTCATAAAATACTTACATGAGATAACTTCAAGGTTGTATCAATATAAGAATTATGACCACGAGGTATCCTTCAACATAACCTAATAGAACTTCAAAAGTAATCAACCACTTATTTAACTATCACTACAAGATTCACCCCTCTTATTCAACGACCACAATTTGAAGTCTACCGATCGATAGTTTCTAGATATGAAACGGTGCACATAGATACGGTGGTCTAACAATAGTCTCTTGGGTCATTATGACTCTAATTCATCTCTATCTTAACTCTATGAAATCTTACTCTTTTCATTTACATGTTCAACTAGCTAAAAGCGTCAAGACTCATCGACCTTAGGTTCTAGGGTTCACCATGAATCATCATGCATACTTACTATTAGCTACTTAGGATTACTAATCATATCCTAACGACTCCACTTTGTAACCGAATGCTTTAATCTCATTTCCATGGTTTATATATTAGGTCCATTGGTATTACTTAGGGATATATGCTTTTCAACATCCTCTAGGGTATCTAAACAATGAGTGCATAGAATGACTTACTTGCATAATCACAACTAAATCCGAGAGGCACCAAATTAATACCATGATTCTAAATATCACCGATATCCAACTTAGGACCTTTAGCAACGTTAGTCATCTAATCCATAATTCAATTCCTTACACTTCTATCCGTCCTAACATTTTAGTTGCAGTTTTTCAAACACGAGTTCTAGCTACATGAATTCCTCGATTCCAGCATCCTTATATCTTGTTATATTAAAGAATCATCAACCTTGTTAAATTTGGTCTCCAGAGTTACTTACATGTCTTGAGGTTATCCATTGCTAAGTCACTCAAATACACTATCCATGTCTCAATAATCTAACCCCTAAAAGTAACTATCGTCAACTTCCACGAATTCATCTTTTAATTTCTAGGTTATGATCTCAACATTTAGTGAACTTGAAACTCGCTAGTATACACCATATCAAATTCATCAATGCTTAATTCCAATCAAGTAAGGATTCAATCGTACGAGTATATTGCCAACTTCTTAGATAGCCTATCAAGCCAATTTTAAGATGTGAGAAATGGATTCAAAGAAACCTCCAAGTCAACTTCCACTATCAGCACATGAGAATATATACTACTCTACATATTTAATAGTGTAACACCCCGATCCTTCTCGAGATCGGGAGTTCTATCAATCGATCTAATCACAACCCAAACCAAACCCGGGCATAATTTTCAGGGAAAACGGACGGAGTCTCCCTTGTTTCTAGGCAAAATGTAAAACCTGCGACAACATATAAGGGGACCAATACCATGTCCAAACATTCAACCACCTCAAGGCCATCCGAGCCTCGGTTCTCAGCAATTAAACTCAGCAACTATACATACATTTCCAATTTAAAAGCTAACCTATCTCTTTTCATTTTTGGCAAGTACATTCGAACTTGACAATTAAACCATACTAAGCTACTACATAAAATAAACTATCATGCCATTCTAAATCTTTTTCCTTTGGACAATACAAACATGCATTTGAAGTTAAGTTATAATAACTGGATACATAATCTAACTTATCAAACTACTTCAACAATCTAATGAAACTTAAATTACATACTTTTTGACATTAAATACATACAACATATGAAAGCATATATCTTTACAACTTCGACACTCAAGCCATATAGGCACGCAAGACAACTCTTCAGGCACGAACTTTCACGAAATCACGAACTTTCCAGCTAACATGACATTTCCTGAAATGTGGTGATGAGGAGTGAGTATACACAACACGTATACTCAGTGAGGGTGAGACAGATATCGAATTGGAGAGAAAGAAAGATCTTCTTCACCTGAGATGATAAAAGAGGGTGAGTCCTTATGAACTCAGCGAGGGGGAACGAGAAATAGGTTTTGAAACTCATTTTCCAGTTCAATCTTATGAAAATCCTTTTGCAAGCATGATGTGTATCATAAGCAAGTACATAGCGTAATATAATAGTAAAGAACGCAATTACCAGTCCTTCCTCCCCGAGGTCCTATAGGGACCAAGCGAGAGTACTTGTACACATAGTAAAAAGGATACGGTGAGCTTTTGCTCTCAGATCAATTCCGGTATCAATTGTTGCGGCCGGCCTCAATTCATCCCCAAATCACGCCAAGTGGGTGTACTCCGGATGTACCCCGAAATCCTACGACCCAACTCTCCGAGGAAGTCTAGCCCCCAAATGAGAGAGGGAATGGGACCATAGTAGTCACGGGTGCACCGGCAACCCCGATGCCGCCCGGTGTGCGTGATCGCTACCATGCCGAAATGAAAGGTTGCAACCTTGTATGCAATGCACATTTATGACATTTAATGTATCACATTAGGAGGACAACAAAGTAGGTTGCCTCCGGACAGCCATAAGATTGCACATTGACAAGTAAACGAGCGAGGCACCAATAGACAGGTAGTTTCACTTGAAAAGCATATGGAGTTATATGAACATTAAACGGACAGCCATGTAACGCACATAAATCAAGTCATATAACTCAATTCAAAGTCACATAATCAAATAATAAGATTATGTAACATGTAACAACATCTACGTGGGCTCGGATGCAAGAAAAGCCTATTTGTCAACATGCAATGGTCAAAATCACATTTAGGACTATAAGGGCATCTACGGGCAGCCTACTAAGCATATAATTCCACACAATATCCAAATGATCGACACTTAGCAAGACTACCTAGTCATTAGGGTCTCCATTTCGTGCATATCCGTGCAATTTAAGCTCCAAACCAATTCAAAATCAATCTCAAGCCATGCATCATTTAATTCAACATCCTCAAACATTCAAAACAGCCCACACAACATCCCAAAGCTACAATCCCAAGCATTTATTTCAACAAGAGAAGTTACAACAATTTTTCTAAGTATAACACTAAGTGAAACCCTTACTGCAATAGGCTGTTTTCTCACAATCATTAAGATAAGCAAACAATCTCCAATTCCATTGAATAAGATGTCAAATTAAAGCTTAAGAAGTGAAATAAAATCAGAAACAAACCTTGCATCATTTGGAATTAGGGATCATTTGTTATAGCCGAAACAGTGGGATAGAACAAAACTGTCCAGATTTGCACACATTTCAATAATTGACGTTTTTGAGGTCCTTAGGGTCAGATTTAGCCTTGGTCCATTTCTGACAAAATTGTCCAGAACTGAAAAATATAGCAGCATAACAAATTTCATACATTTTGGACATCATTTACTATGTCAAATCGGGTTCGTTCTACAAGGTCAGTGCATCTGCCAAAACCTGCTTCATTTTTCCAGATTTCCAGATTTGGACACATTTTAATGATTTGCCATTTTGAGAACCTTAGATTCAAAATTAGCTTTGTCCTATTTCTACGAAAATTTTTCAAAACTGGCCAAACTAGTCACCTACAAATTTTAGTGCATTTTAAACATCATTTGCCTAGCCCAACTCACCTCGAAACAACAGGTCAGAGAGCTGTCACATAATCCGATTTCACCTATCATCATCTTCAAGCCAAAATCTTGCCATGCATGGTTGTAAAAGCTTATGAACGAACATATAACTCAAGAACAGAAGCAAAGACATACATTTATGAGCATGCATGTGGATTTTTGAAGGATTTTCAAAAGGTTTTAGCCCTCACCTTAGCAAATCAACAAGAAGATGCACAAAACTTGATGAAGCACAATTTTCTTCTTCTTCCTTGCTTAGCCAAGACACCACCCGATTTCTCTATATTTTTCCTAGCTTAGTGGCCAAGCTCTTAGTACATGCATGTGGTTAGAACAAGAAGAAAAGAAATGGAACCTAGTAAACTCACCAAGGCCGAAAATGGTGACTCAAAGAGCATGCATGTGTGATTATTGCATCCTAGCTAGCTTGGTTGAGTTTCTTTGCTTGTTGTTTGTCTTGATGCACCATGGATTGATGAAGATGAGCAAAGGCAAGATAAAACTCAGCCAAAACCGAGATTGTGAGAGAAGAATGAGAAGGAGAGAGAGAAATGTGAGGAGAGTGAGAAAAATGAGAGAAAATAGAAGCTTTTGCAATTGTTGATGCAAATGTTGGCCTTGGGCATGCAAAAATCAGATTTTGTGTCATCTTTTGAGCATCTTTTGAATTGTTTTATCATGTGTGTAAGAGAATGTTGGGTATTTAGGGATTTTAGGTAGAATAGAATATAGGATATGTTTAGAGGTTTGTAAGATTTTGTCTTGTAGTGAGCTTAAAATATAATATTTAGGTGTTAGTAGATTTTGTAGAGATTTGAATTAGGATTATAATAATAGTTAGTGGTGTTTGTAGGATTATTTTATAGTCTAGTGCTTTGTGTAGGATTCTTTATTGATTAGCGTGTGGGCACGCTTTCCTAGGTCCAGGGCACGCACTACGAGACACGCACAAAAATCGATACGAGGCACGAATCACGAGGTAGACATGAACTACGAGGTAGACACGTACTTCATGACTAAGGCACGCAATCCCAAGTGAATGCATGTAAACCAATGCAAGGCACGTAATTCAATGCAATGCACGCAAATCGAGGTACAACTCTTAAACCTAGGTTAGGGCACGCAATTCAAGGTCAGTGCACACAAATTGAGGTATCACACTTAAATCGAAGTCAAGGCACGTAATCCAAGGTCAGTCATATCATTCTTGGTCTATGGCACACAAATCAAGGTAACACACGTTATTCAGGGTCGGGCGTCACACGGGCCCAGCTTCTATGTGAAATGAAGTTGTCTTGTCCAAGGTGCCATGGGATTTGGTAATAGAAATATGATGGATTAGGTTGTCGTTCTTCTCACGGCTTAGGACGTATGATCCAAGACGAAAAACCAGCACAAAAGAAGAAAAGTGTCGCAAAACTGATGATAACGTTCAATTTTGGGCTCCGAAAATAGGAGCAAATGAGTAGGCTTCCTGGCCCCGTCGTGGAGCTCTCGGAGAGCTTTCCAACGATATATTGTGCGCCGCGTAACGCCTTACAGATCAAAAGTTATGGGCACCAGAGCGACGGATACCTGGTCACAAGCCGCACGCCCTCAGTTTGTGGTCCCAGCATCAACGTGATGTGAAGTTGTCTTACCTAATATGCCATGGGATTTGGTAATAAAAAATTGATGGTTTATGTTGACGTCCTTTTCGCGGCTCACGACATACGATCCAAGACGGAAAAATAGCACAAAAGAAGAAAATTATCCCAAAATTAATGAAAAAGTTCAATTTTAGGCTCCGAAAATAGGCGCAGTCGAGCAGGCTTGCTTCCCTTATCGTAGAGCTCTCGGAGAGCTTTCCAACGGTATGTTGTACGTCGCGTAACTCCTTACGGATAAAAAGTTATGTGCGTCGGAGCGACGGATACCTTGTTACAAGCCCCACACCCTCGGTTTGAGGGCCCAGCCTCTACGTGAAGTGAAGTTTTCTTGCCCAAGGTGCCATGGGATTCAGTAATAGAAATGTGATGGATTAGGTTGTCATCCTTTTTGTAGCTCACGACGCACGATCCGGGACCGAAAAACAGCGCAAAAGAATAAAAGTGTCCCGAAACTGATGAAAATGTTTGATTTGGGCTCCGAAAATAAGCACAGCTGAGCATGCTTGCTACCCCCGTCATAGAGCTCTTGGAGTACTTTCCAACGGTATGCTGTGCACCGCTTAACTCCTTACGGATCAAAAGTTATGGGCACCGGAGCGACGGATACCTTGTTACAAGCCCCACGCCCTCGGTTTCCTGGCCCAGCCTCTACGTGAAGTGAAGTTGTCTTGCCCAAGTTGCTGTGGGATTTGGTAATAGAAATGTGATAGATTAGGTTGTCTTCCTTTTCGCGGCTCACGACGTACGATCCGGGACGAAAAAACAGCGCAAAAGTAGAAAAGTATCCCGAAACTGGTGAAAACATTTGATTTTGGACTCCAAAAATAGGTACAACCGAGCAGACTTGGTTCCCTCATCGTAGAGCTCTCAGAGAGCTTTCTGACGGTATGCTGTGCACCGCGTAACTCCTTACGGATCAAAAGTTATGGGCACCGGAGCAACGGATACCTAGTCACAAGCGCCACGCCCTCGGTTTGCCGGCCCAGCCTCTACTTGAAATGAAGTTGTCTTGCCCATGGTGCCGTGGGATTCGGAAATAGAAATGTGATAGATTAGGTTGTCGTCCTTTTTGCGGCTCACAATGTACGATCCAAGATGGAAAACAGCCCAAAAGAAGGAAAGTGTCCTGAAACTGATGAAAACGTTCAATTTTGGGTTCCGAAAATAGGCGCAGCTGAGCATGCTTGCTACCCCTGTCATATAGCTCTTGGAGAGCTTTCCAACGGTATGTTGTGCGCCGCTTAACTCCTTACGGATCAAAAGTTATGGGCACCGGAGCGACGGATACCTTGTCACAAGCCCCACGCCCTCGGTTTCTTGGCCCAGCCTCTACGTGAAGTGAAGTTGTCTTGCCCAAGTTGCTGTGGGATTCGGTAATAGAAATGTGATAGATTAGGTTGTCTTCCTTTTTGCGGCTCACGACGTACGATCCGGGACGAAAAAACAGCGCAAAAGTAGAAAAGTATCCCGAAATTGATGAAAATATTCGATTTTGGACTCTGAAAATAGGTGCAGCCGAGCAGACTTGGTTCCTTCGTCATAGAGCTCTCAGAGAGCTTTCTGACGGTATGTTGTGCGCCACGTAACTCCTTACGAATCAAAAGTTATGGGCACCAGAGCAACGGATACCTGGTCACAAGCGCCACGCCCTCAGTTTACCGGCCCAGCCTCTACTTGAAATGAAGTTGTCTTGCCCATGGTGTCATGGGATTCGGTAATAGAAATGTGATAGATTAGGTTGTCGTCCTTTTCGCGGCTCACGACGTACGATCCAAGACGGAAAAACAGCCCAAAAGAAGGAAAGTGTCCTGAAACTGATGAAAACGTTTGATTTTGGGGTCTGAAAATAGGTGCAGCCGAGCAGGCTTGATGTCCCCGTCGTAGAGCTCTCGGAGAGCTTTCCAATTGTATGTTGTGCGCCACGTAACTCCTTACGAATCAAAAGTTATGGGCACCGTAGCGATGAAAACCTGGCCACAAGCCCCACGCCCTTGGTTTGCGGGCCCAACCTATACGTGAAGCGAAGTTGTCTTGCCCATGGTGTCTTGGGATTCGGTAATAAAAATGTTATGGATTAGGTTGTCGTCCGTATCGCGGCTCACGACGTACGATCTGGGATGGAAAAACATCGCAAAAGAAGAAAAGTGTCCCGAAACAGATGAAAACGTTAGATTTTGGACTCTGAAAACAGGCACAGACGAGCAGGCTTATTGCCCACATTGTAGAGCTCTCGGAGAGCTTTCCAAAGGTATTCTGTAAGCCGCGTAACTTCTTACGGATCAAAAGTTATGAGCACCAGAGTGACGGATACTTGGTCATAAGCCCCACGCCCTGGGTTTGCGGGCCTAGCCTCTATGTGAAGTGAAGTAGTCTTGCCCAAGGTGCCGTGGGATTCGGTAATAGAAATGTGATAGATTAGGTTGTTGGCCTTTTCGTGGCTCACGACGTACGATCCGGGATGAAAAAACAGCGCAAAAGAAGAAAAGTGTCTCGAAACTGATGAAAATGTTCAATTTTGGGCTCTAAAAATAGGCACAGCATGGCAGGCTTCCTAGCCCCGTCGTAGAGCTCTCGGAGAGCTTTCCAACGGTATGTTGTGCGCCGCGTAACTCTTTACGGATCAAAAGTTATGGCCACCGAAGCGACAGATACTTGGTCACAAGCCCCACGCCCTCGGTTTGCAGTCTCAGCCTCTACGTGAAGTGAAGATGTCTTGCCCAAGGTGCCTTGGGATTTGGTAATAAAAATTTGATGGATTAGGTTGTCGTCCTTTTCGCGACTCACGTCATACGATCCTTGGCGGAAAAACAGCACAAAAGAAGAAAATTGTCCCGAAATTAATGAAAACGTTCGATTTTGGGCTCCAAAAATAGGCGGACCTGAGCAGGCTTGCTGCCCATATAGTAGAGCTCTCGGAGAGCTTTCCAACGATTTTCTGTGCGCCGCGTAACTCCTTATGGATCAAAAGTTATGGGCACCGGAGCGACGGATACCTTGTCACAAGCCCCACACACTCGGTTTGCGGGCCCAACCTCTACGTGAAGTGAAGTTGTCTTGCCCAAGGTATCGTGGGATTCAGTAATAGAAATGTGATAGATTAGGTTGTCATCTTTTTCGCAGCTCACGACATACGATATGGGACGAAAAAACAGAGCAAAAGAAGAAAAGTATCCCGAAACTAATGAAAATTTTCGATTTTGGGCACCGAAAATAAGCGCAGCTGAGCAGGCTTTCTACCCCCGTCGTAGAGCTCTCAGAGAGCTTTCCAACGGTATGCTGTGCGCCGCGTAACTCCTTACGGATCAAAAGTTATGTGCACCGGAGCGACGGATACCTTGTCACAAGCCCCATGCCCTCGATTTGCGGGCCTAGCCCCTACATGAAGTGAAGTTGTCTTGCCCAAGGTGCAGTGGGATTCGGTAATAGAAATGTGATAGATTAGGTTATCGTCCTTTTCGCGGCTCATGACGTACGATCCAGGACGAAAAAACAACGCAAAAGAAGAAAAGTTTCTCAAAACTGATGAAAATGTTCAATATTGGGCTTTGAAAATAGGCACAGCCAAGCAGGCTTGTTGCTACCATCGTAGAGCTCTCGTAGAACTCTCGGAGAGCTTTCCAACGGTATGTTGTGCGCCGCGTAACTACTTACGGATCAAATGTTATGGGCACCGGAGCGATGGATACTTGGTCACAAGCCTCATGCCCTCGGTTTGCAGGTCCAGCCTCTACGTGAAGTGAAGTTGTCTTGCCCAAGGTGCCGAGGGATTCAGTAATAGAAATGTGATTGATTAGGTTGTCGTCCTTTTCGCGGCTCACGACGTACGATCCGGAATGAAAAAACAGCGCAAAAAAAGAAAAGTGTCCCGAAACTGATGAAAATGTTTGATTTTGGACTACGAAAATAGGTGCAACAAAGAAGGCTTGCTAACATTGTCGTAGAGCTCTTGGAGAGCTTTCTAACGGTATGTTGTGCGCCGTGTAACTCATTACGGATCAAAAGTTATGGGCACCAGAGCGATGGATACCTGGTCATAAGACGCACGCCATCGGTTTGCGGGCCCAGCCTCTACTTGAAGTAAAGTTGTCTTGCCCAAGGTGCCGTGGGATTCAATAATAGAAATGTTATGGATTAGGTTGTCATCCTTTTCGCGGCTCACGAAGTACGATTCGGGACGAAAAAACAACGCAAAAGTAGAAAAGTGTACCGAAACTGATGAAAATGTTCAATTTTAGGATCCAAAAATTGGCGATTGAAAGCAGGCTTCCTACACCTATCGTAGAGCTCTCGGAGAGCTTTCCAACGGTATACTGTGCGCCGCGAAACTCCTTACGGATCAAAAGTTATGGGCATTGGAGCGACGGATACTTGGTCACAAGCCCCACGCCTTCGGTTTGTAGGCCCAGCCTCTACATGAAGCGAAGTTGTCTCGCCTAAGGTACCATGGGATTCGGTAATAAAAATGTGATGGATTAGGTTGTCATCCATTTTGCGGCTCATGCGTACGATCGGGGACGAAAAAATAGCGCAAAAGAAGAAAAGTGTCCTGAAACTGATGAAAACGTTCGATTTTGGGCTCCAAAAACAGGCACAGCCAAGAAAGCTTATTGCCCCCGTCGTAGAGCACTCAGAGAGCTTTCCAACGGTATGCTGTGCGCCTTGTAACTTCTTACGGATCAAAAGTAATGAGCACCGGAGCGATGGATACTTGGTCACAAGCCCTACGCCTGCGGTTTGCGGGCCCAACCTCTATGTGAAGTGAAGTTGTCTTGCCCAATGTGCCGTGGGATTCGGTAATATAAATGTGATGGATTAGGTTGTCGTCCATTTCGCGGCTCATGACGTACGATCCTAGACGAAAAAACAGCGGAAAAGAAGAAAAGTGTCCCAAAACTGATAAAAATGTTCAATTTTGGGCTCTGAAAATAGGCGCAGCCAAGCAGGCTTATTGCCCCTGTCGTTTAGCTCTCGGAGAGCTTTCCGACGGTATGTTGTGCACCACTTAACTCCTTATGGATCAAAAGTTATGGGTATCAGAGCGACTGATACCTAGCCATAAGCCCGACGCTCTCGGTTTGCAGGCCCAGCCTATACGTGAAGTGAAGTTATCTTGCCCAAGGTGCCATGGAATTCGGTAATAGAAATGTTATAGATTAGGTAGTGGTTCATTTCGCGGCTCACGACGTACGATCCAGGATGGAAAAACATCGTAAAAGAACAATAGTGTCCCGAAACTGATGAAAACGTTCGATTTTGGACTCTGAATACAGGTGCAACCAAGCAGGCTTGTTGCCCACGTTGTAGAGCTCTCTGAGAGCTTTCCAACGGTATGCTGTGCGCTGCGTAACTTCTTACGAATCAAAAGTAATGAGCACCGGAGTGACGGATACTTGGTCACAAGCCCCACGCCCGCGGTTTGCGTGCCCAGCCTCTACGTGAAGTGAAGTTGTCTTGCCCAAGGTGCCGTGGGATTCGTTAATATAAATGTCATGGATTAGGTTGTCGTCCTTTTCGCGGCTCACGACGTACGATCCGCGACGGAAAAATAGCATAAAAGAATAAAATGATAGCAAAACTGATGAAAATATTTGATTTTGGGCTCCAAAAATAGGCGCAGCTGAGCAGGCTTCCTGGCCCCGTCTTAGAACTCTCAGAGAGCTTTCCAACGGTATGTTATGCGCTGCGTAACTCCTTACGGATCAAAAGTTATGGATACCGGAGCGACGGATACCTGGTCACAAGCCCACGCCCTCGGTTTGCAGTCCCAGCCTCTACGTGAAGTGAAGTTGTCTTGCCCAAGGTGCCATGGGATTCGGTAATAAAAAATTGATGGATTAGGTTGTCGCCCTTTTCACAGCTCACGACATACGATCCGAGACGGTAAAACATCACAAAAGATGAAAATTGTCCCAAAATTAATGAAAATGTTCGATTTTGGGCTCCAAAAATAGGCACAGCCAAGAAGGCTTGCTTCCCCCATCGTAGAGCTCTCGGAGAACTTTCCAACAGTATGCTGTGTGTCACGCCCCAACCCGGCCTATAAAGGTTAGACTAGGGTATGATCTAAACATTCAAGTCCTTTCACATTCTTAATCATTCTAGGAGGTTTAGCACTTAACGTTTTATTCTAGACTCCAAATTTTTTCCGGAAATCCGGCAGCATAACGGCTGTAATTGGGCTCTTTGTTTTGAACTAAATTTTCTAACAGCCTCAAAATTTACCATCTCAAATTCAATTCCAGCTAAGATTACTATTATTCCATCAATTGAATTGCCTATTGGTTAATTCGACGTCCCGTTTGATTTATAACCTAGCATGATACTATGTCTCATTTGTCCATTTATCCTCGTTTCAAAATATACCTGTTGATCTTAGCTTATTAGTGAGTACCTGCTGAGATTGGATAAGTTCATTAACCTATTCCTTAACTAAGCATCATTACCTGTGATAGATACTAGCGGTAGTAAAAGCAAAACGATCATAGTAGTGTCATGTCTAGTATCAGTCTAATTAAAATAAGTACAAACCAAAATTAGACCCCAAATTACAATGGGGGTCTTTTACATTAACGACAACAACAACATAAGATAAATAGTCTTCAAGCAGCACAAGGTACACAAGTAATCACGTTCAAGCAAAACAACAATAACAGGCAATCACTCCAGGGGTTCATCATTAGGTACATTATCCTCGGGTTCCTGTACCTGTTCTTCTTCACCTGAGATGATAAAAGAGGGTGAGTCCTTATGAACTCAGCGAGGGGGAACGAGAAATAAGTTTTGAAACTCATTTTCCGGTTAAACTTATGAAAACCCCTTTCTCAAACATGAATACAGCAGAAATACAAGTACCGAAATACAAGTACAGAAATACAAGTACAGAACATGAATACCGTTCTTTCCTCCCCGAGGTTCTCTAGGATCCAAGCGGGAGTACTTATACACATAATAAAAAGGATACAGCGAGCTTTTGCTCTCAGATCAGTTTCAGAATCAGAAGTTGCGGCCGACTTCAAATCATTCCCCAAAACACACCAGGTGGGTGTACTCCGGATGTCCCCCAAAATCCTACGACCCAACTCTCCGAGGAAGTCTAGCCCCCAAGCGAGAGAGGGAATGGGACCATGGTGGTCACGGTAACACCGGCAAGCCCGATGCCGCCCGGCGTGCGTGATCGCTACCATGCTGACAGGAAAGGTTGCAACCTTGTATGCAATGCACATTTATGATAGGTAATATATCACAGTAGGAGGACAACAAAGTAGGTTATCTCCGGACAGTCATAAGATTGCACATTGACCAAGTAAACAGGCAGGGCACGATAAAACAGGTAATATATCACAGTAGGAGGACAACAAAGTAGGTTGCCTCTGGACAATCATAAGATTGCACATTGACAGGTAGACAAGCAAGGCACGATAAGACATGAAAATTTCACTTGAAGGCATATAGAGTTATATGAAAATTAAACGGGCAGCCATGTAACACATGTAAAACAGGCCATATAACTCATTAAGAAGTCCACGTGATCAAGTGATAAGATTATTCAACATGCAATGACATCAATCATGGGTTCGGGTGCAAGAAAAGCTTATTTGTCAACATGCAATGGTCAAAATCACATTTGAAGTTATAAGACATTAACGGGAAGCCCACTAAGCATATAATTTCCGCACAATATCCAAATGATCAACACTTAGCAAGACTACCTAGTCATTAGGGTTTCCGTTTCATGCTTAACCGCGTGATTAAACCCTAAGTCAACTCAAAATCATTCTCAAGTCATGCATCATTCAATTAAAACATCCTCAAGTACCCAAAACAGTCCACACAACATTCCAACACCACAATTCCAAGCAATTAGTACCACAAGAGAGGTTACATCAATTTTCCAAGCATATAGCTAAGTGAAACCTTTACTGCAATAGGCTATTTTCTCACAATCAATAGGATAACCAAAAAATCTTCAAATCCAGTGAATAAGATGTCAAATTAAAGCTTAACAAGTTAACTAAAATCAGAAACAAACCTTGCATCAATTGGAGTTCGGGATCATTAGATATTGCCGAAACAGTGGAATAGCTCAAAACTGTCCAGATTTGCATACTTTTCAGAAATTGTGGTTTTTGAGGTCCTTAGGGTCCGTTTTAGCCTTGGTCCATTTCTGACAAAGTTGTCCAGAACTGAAAAATATACCGGCACACCAATTTTCATGCATTTTGGACAACATTTACTAAGTCAAATATGGTTCGTTCCACAAGGTCAGTGCATCTGCCAAAACCTGATTCATTTTTCCAGATTTCCAGATTTGGTCACATTTTAATGATTTGCCATTTTGAGGACCTTAGAGTCAAAATTAGCTTCGGCCTCTTTCTGGGAAAAATGTTCAAAACTGTCCAAACTAGACACCCACCAATTTTCAAGAATTTTAAACATCATTTTCTTAGCTAAACTTACCTCGAACAGACTGGTCAGAGAGCTGTCATCCATTTCGACTTCACCTAGCATCATTTTCAAACCAAGATCTTGCCATGCATGGTTGTTTAAGCTTATGAACGACCATATATCTCAAGTAAAGAAGCAAATACACACATTTATGAGCATGCATGTGAGTTTTTAAAGAGTTTTCAAAAGATTTTAACCCTCACCTTTGCAATCAACCAAAAGATGCTCAAAAACTTGTTGAAGCTTCAAATCTCTTCTTCTTCTTGCTTAGCCAAGATTCCAACTTGGTTTTCTCTATATTCCTAGCTTAGTGACCAAGCTCTTAGTACATGCATGAGGTTAGAACAAGAAGAAAATAAATGGAAGCCTAAAAACTCACCTAGGGCCGAAATGAGGACTTCAAAGGGCATGCATGTGTGATTTTCGCATCCTAGCTTGTTTGCTTGAGTTTCTTTGATGATTGCTTGACTTGATCAACCATGGTGTGAAGAAGATGAGATATGGAAGGTGAGAACTCAGCCCAAAACCGAAAGGGAGAGAGAGAGTGAGAGGGAGAGAGAGAAAATGTGAGGAAAGTGAGAGAAATGAGAGAAAAATGAGGCTTTTGCAATTTTTTGAGCATGTGGTCAGCCTTGGGCTTCCAAATCTGAATTTTTGTGTCTTCAAGGTGGAATTTGAAATGTTAGCATGGGCCATGAGTGGTGTGGTCGAAAATGAGAGGAAATTGAGGTGGTTTTGGGCAATTTTTTTATGCATTGATAAGTGTTTTTGTGTCATGACTTGTCTAGAATCATTTGAATTAAACATGCATGCAAAAATCTGATTTTGTGTCATCTTTTGAATTGTTTTAACATGTGTGTAAGAGAATGTTGGGTATTTAGGGGTTTTAGGTAGAATAGAATATAGGGTATGTTTAGAGGTTTGTGAGATTTTGTCTTGTAGTGAGTTTAAAATATAATATTTAGGTGTTAGTGGATTTTGTAGAGATTTGAATTAGGATTATAATAATAGTTAGTGGATTGTGTAGGATTATTTTATTGTCTTGTGCTTTGTGTAGGATTCTTTATTGATTAGCGTGGTGGCATGCTTTCCTAAGTCTAGGGCACGCACTACGAGACACACACATAAATCAATACAGGGCACGAATCACGAGGTAGACACAAACTACGAGGTAAGACACGAACTTCAAGACTAATGCACGCAATCCTAGGTGAATACACGTAAACCAATGCAAGGCACATAATTCAATGTAATGCATGAAAATCGAGGTACGACTCTTAAACCTAGGTTAAGGTACGCAGTTCAAGGTTAGGGCACACGAAACGAGGTAACGCACATACATCGAGGTCATGGCACGTATTTCTAGGTGCCGCACGTGAGTCGGGGATTAGGGCACACTATTCTAGGTCAAGGCACGTATGACGAGGTATGCATGAAAACCAAGACAGGACACGTAATCCAAGGTCGGTCATATAATTAGGGGTCTATGGCACGCAAATCAAGGTAACACACGTTATTCGGGGTCGGGCCTCACACTGTGCACCGCGTAACTCCTTACGGATCAAAAGTTTTGGGCACCGGAGAGACGGATACCTTGTCACAAGCCCCACGCACTCGGTTTGTGGGCCCAGCCTCTAAGTGAAGTGAAGTTCTCTTGCCCAAGATGTCATGGGATTCAGTAATAGAAATGTAATGGATTAGGTTGTTGTCCTTTTTGCGGCTCACGACATAGGATCCGGGATGAAAAAACAGCGCAAAAGAAGAAAAGTGTCCCGAAACTGATGAAAATATTCAATTTTGGAATATGAAAATAGGTGCAGCCGAGCAGGCTTGCTGCCCTTGTCGTAGAGCTCTCACGGAGCTTTCCAACAGTATGCTGTGCGCCGCGTAACTCCTTACGGATCAAAATTTATGGGCACCGGAGCGACGGATACTTGGTCACAAGCCCCACGCCTCGGTTTGTGGGTCCATCTTCCACGTGAAGCAAAGTTGTCTTGCATAAGGTGTCATGGGATTCGGTAATTGAAATGTGATAGATTAGGTTGTCGTCCATTTCGCGGCTCACGACGTACGATCCGGGACGAAAAAATAGAGCAAAAGATGAAAAGTGTCCCGAAACTGATGAAAACGTTAGATTTTAGGCTCCAAAAACAGGCACAGCTGAGCAGGCTTGGTGCCCCCGTCGTAGAGCTCTTGGAGAGCTTTCTAACGATATGCTGTGTGTGAGGCCCGACCCCGAATAAAGTGTCTAACCTCGATTCACGTGTCTTAGACCCAGAATTATATGACCGACCTAGAATTGTGTGCCCTAATTCTCGATATACGTGCGATACCTAGATAAACGTGCACTGACCTTGATTCATGTACGATACCTCAATTTGCGTGCATTTTTTTCATTTTGTGTGCACTAACCTTGAACTTCGTGCCTTAGCCTAGGTTCAAGAATCGTGTCTTGATTTACGTGCCTTGCATTGAATTACGTACATTTACTTGAAAAATGTGCGTTTGTCTCGTAGTTCGTGCTTTACCTTGTAGTGCGTGCCCTAGACCTAGGTAAGCGTGCCCGCACGCTAATCAAGAAAGCACCTTGCACGAAGCACTAGATTATTAATTAATCCTACAAATTCCACTAACTAATATTAAAATGCTAAGTCAATGCACTAGAAGACAAAATTTCACCAAAAGCTAAACATTCTTATTCTTTATTCTTTATCCTTTTGCATATTCCAACCACATACAATTAAATAAGGCATAAAGCATGACAAAATTCAGAAATTTCACAAGCTTGGCCGACCATGTGAAGAGCTTGAGCATGCTTTGCAATTTCAAAACCAAAGCATGCTAAAAGATTATACAAAATCAGAATTTTTGCCAAGCCCAAGGCCGAGACAAGCAAGTAACAATTTTCTAACAATTTCACCTTCCATTTTTGCCCTCAAATTCTCTCTCATTCTCGGCCCACTCAATTGCCCATGCTAAGATAATTCAAATGCTCAAAAGAAATGGCACAAATCAGATTTGTAGAAGCTCAAGGCCGACCATATGCTCAAACACATCATTGTCTTTCTCTCAACTCTCATTCTCTCATTTTCTTTCTCTGTCTCTCGGCCAAAGCTGCACCCTCAAGTTCCATAGCTTAAGCTTATCTCCTAAAGCTCACCAATACACTCAAGGACCCTAGGAAGCTCGACCAAGCAAGCTAGAAGCAGGAAAAGTTGCATGCAAATTCATAGAACTCTCATTTCGGCTTAGGTATGTTTGATAGCTTCTATTTCATTTCTTTTTTGTTCTAACCACATGCACATACTAAGGACATGGTAACTCAGCTAGGAATTAAGGAAATCAAGCAATATCTCTAGGCCAAACAAGGAGAGAAGACCATTTGTGCATCTTCAAGAGTTCTGAGCATCATTTGTTGTCAATAGGCTAAGGTGAGGGTTAATCCTTTTTAAAAGCCTTCATATGTCTAGATTTACCTCTGTACTTGTTGTATATATGTGTGCATGATCTTATATAACCATGCATGGCAAGATATTCGGTTAGAACTTGAAGATAGGCAAAAATCGCGTAGCTGGCAGATTTCTGACTTGTTAGAACGAAGTGTATTTGGCTCGGTAAATGATGTTGAAAATGCGTGAAAAATTGGTAGGTGACTAGCTTTTCCAGTTCTGAGCATTTTTCCTGGAAATAGGCCAAGGCCAATTTTGACTCTAAGGCCTCCAAAATGGCAAAACATCAAAGGGTGTCTAAATCTGAAAAATCTGGGAAAATGAAGCAGGTTTTTGGCAGTTCACTGTCCTTGTAGAACGAAACAGTTTTGACTTAGTAAATGATATCTAAAATGCATGAAATTTGGTAGGTTGCTATATTTTTCAGTTCTGGACATTTTTTTTTTCAGAAATAGACTAAAGCTAAATCTGATCCTAAGACCCTCACAAATGGCAAGTATTGAAATATGTACGAATCTAGACAGTTTTGCGTAGTCTCACGGTTTTAGCTATAACTCTTGAATCCGAACTCCAAATGATGCAATGTTTGTTTATGGATTTAGTCCACTCAATAAGCTTTAATTTGAAATTTTATTCACTAGAATTGGAGATTGTTTGCTTATCTAAATGATTGTGGGAAAACAGACCATTGCAATGAGGTTTTTGTCTAGTGATATGCTTTGAAAAATGTTGTAACTTCTCTTGTGGTATCGAATGCTTGGGATTGTGGCAATTGGATGTTGTATGTACTGTTTTGGATGATTGAGGATGTTTTAATTAACCGATGCATGGCTTAGGTTTAATTACGTGACAACTTGCGGCTTAATCGCATGTGTAAGAATGAATTGAAACCCTATTGACTATGAAAACTCGCTAAGTGTAGATCCAATGGTTATTGTGTCTAATTGTCTGATTAGTGGGCTGCCTAAGAAATGTTAAGTATGCTTGAAATGTGATTCCCGATGATTACATGTTGATAAGTAGACCTTTCTTGCACCCGGTCCCATGTAGATGTCGTTGCATGTTTGTATAAACTTATTATCTGATTACGTGAACCCCAAAATGAGTTATATGACTTGATTTACATGTGTTACATGGCTGCCCGTTTAATATTTACATAACTCCATGTGCTTTATAAGTGAAATTACATGTCAAAGCATGCCTCGTGTGTTTACTTGTCAATGTGCGATCTTATGACTGCTCGGAGGCAACCTACTTTGTTGTCCTCCTAACGTGATATATTAAATGTTATAAATGTGCATTGCATACAAGGTTGCAACCTTTCATTCTGGCGTGGTAGCGTTTCACGCACACCGGGCGGCATCGGGCTTGCCGGTGCAACCGTGACTACCATTGTCCAATTCCCTCTCTCGCTTGGGGGCTAGACTTCCTCAGAGAGTTGGGTCGTAGGATTTTGGGGTACATTTGGAGTACACCCATTTGGCATGATAAGTGGATGATTCGAAGTCAGCCGCAACAACTGATATTGGAAATGAATTGAAAGCAAAAGCTCACCGTATCCTTTTCACTATGTGTATAAGTACTCTCGCTTGGTTCCTAGAGTACCTCGGGGAGGAAAGACGAGTAATTGTGTTCTTTTACTTTTATATTACATTATGAACTTTCTTGTGTTATATGTCATGCTTTCAAAAGGGGTTTTTCATAAGTTGAACCGGAAAAAGAGTTTCAAAATATATTTCTCGTTCCCTCTCGTTGAGTTCATAAGGACTCACCCTCTTTTATCATCTCAGATGAAGAAGATCAGGAACAGGTACCTGAGGATAACGTGCTTATTGATGACTCTTTGGAGTGATTGTATGCCCTACTTGCCTTACGTGATTGTGGTTGTTTTGTGAACGATATGTAGTTTTGAAGATTAGCTCTTATGTTGTTTGTCGTTGCTATTGTAAAAGACCCCGGTTGTAATTTGGGGTCTAATTTTGATTTGTACCGATATTAACTAGACAGACACCTTATTTGCTCGTTTTGCTACTTTGATTGGTAACTACTACAGGCTTATGAAGTACTAGGCAAGGGTTAAGTAAAATGAATCTATCCAATCTTAAGCAGGTACTCATTTGTAAGCTAAGACCAACAGGTACTTGTGTAACAGGGATTGACAAATAAACGAGACATAGTTATCATGCTAGGTTGTTAATCAAACGAGACTTTGAGATAACTAGCAGGCATTTTGATTGGTGATAAATAGTAATCTTAGCTGGAAATGAATTTGAGATTGAAAGTTTTGAGGCGTTTAGAAAATTAGGTCAAACTAAAGAGCCTAGTTACAACCGTTATGCTACCGGTTTTTCAAAAATCTTTTAGAGTTCTAGGCTAACGTTAAGTGTTAAATCTTAATGAATGATTAAGTATAAGAAATGGTATAAATGAGTAGATCACACCCTAGTCTAACCTCTATAGGTCGGGTTGGGGCATGACAATGTGCGCCGCGAAACTCCTTACGGATCAAAAGTTATGGGCACCGGAGTGACGTATACTTGGTCACAAGCCCACGCCCTTGGTTTGTAGGCCCAACCTCTACGTGAAGTGAAGTTGTCTTGCCCAAGGTGCCGTTGGATTCGGTAATAGAAATGTGATAGATTAGCTTGTCTTCCTTATCACAGCTCACGACGTACGATCCGGGACGAAAAAACAATGCAAAAGAATAAAAGTATCCCAAATCTACTGAAAATGTTCAATTTTGGGCCCCGAAAATAGGCGGAGCTTAGTAGGCTTGTTGTCCCCATCGTAGAGCTCTCGGAGAGCTTTCCAACGATATACTGTGCGCCATGTAACGCCTTACGGATCAAAAGTTACGGGCACCGGAGTGACGGATACCTGGTCACAAGCCCCACGCCCTCGGTTTGCGAGCCTAGCCTCTACATCAAGAGAAGTTATCTTGCCCAAGTTGCCGTGGGATTCGGTAATAGAAATGTGATAGATTCAGTTGTCGTCCTTTTCGCGGCTCACGACGTACTATCCGGGATGGAAATGCAGCACAAAAGAAGAAAAGTGTCCCGAAATTGATGAAAACATTCGATTTTGGACTTTGAAAATAGGCGCAACCGAGTAGGCTTGTTGCCCACGTCGTAGAGCACTCGGAGATCTTTCCAACGGTATGCTGTGCGCCGCGTAACTCCTTACGGATCAAAAGTTATAAGCACCGGAGCGACGGATACCTAGTTACAAGCCCCACGCCCTCGGTTTGCGGGCCCAGCCTCTACGTGAAGTGAAGTTGTCTTGCCCAAGTTGCCATGGGATTCAGTAATAGAAATGTGATGGATTAGGTTGTCGTCCATTTCGTGGCTCACGACATACGATCCGAGATGGAAAAACAGCGCAAAAGAATAAAAGTGTCCCGAAACTGATGAAAATGTTCAATTTTGGGTGCCAAAAATAGGCGCAGCAGAGCAGACTTCCTATCCCCATGATAGAGCTCTTGGAGAGCTTTCCAACGAAATGATGTGTGCCGCGAACCTCCTTACATATCAAAAGTTATGGGCACCGAGCGACGAATACCTGGTCACAAGCCCCACGTCCTCTGTTTGGGGGCCCAGCCTCAACGTGAAGTGAAGTTGTCTTGCCTAAGGTGCCATAGGATTCGGTAATCGAATTGTGATAGATTAAGTAGTCGCCCTTTTCGCGGGTCACGACGTACGATCCGGGATAAAAAAATAACGCAAAACAAGAATAGTGTCCTAAAACTGATGAAAATGTTCAATTTTGGACAATGAAATTAGGCGCACCCGAGCAGGCTTGCTGCCCCTATCGTAGAGCTCTCGGTGAGATTTTCAACGGTATGCTGTGCGCCGCGTAACTCCTTACAGATCAAAATTTATGGGCACCGGAGCGACAGATATCTGGTCACAAGCCCCACGCCCTCGGTTTGCGGGCCCATCCTCAACGTGAAGCGAAGTTGTCTTGCACAAGGTGCCATAGGATTCGGTAATATAAATGTGATGGATTAGGTTGTCGTCTATTTCGCGGCTCACGACGCACGATCCGGGACAGAAAAATATCACAAAAGAAGAAAAGTGTCCCGAAACTGATGAAAAAGTTCAATTTTGGACTCTGAAAATAGGCGCAACCAAGTAGGCTTCTTGCCCACGTCATAGAGCTCTCGGAGAGCTTTCCAACGGTATGCTATGCATCGCGTAACTTCTTACGAATCGAAAGTTATGAGCACCGGAGCGACGGATACCTGGTCACAAGCACCACGCCCTCGGTTTACGGGCCCAGCCTCTATGTGAAGTGAAGTTGTCTTGCCCAAGGTGATATGGGACTCGGTAATAGAATGTGATGGATTAGGTTGTCGTCCTTATCGTTGCTCACGACGTACGATCCGGGATGAAAAACCAGCGCAAAAGAATAAATGTATCGCGAAATTGATGAAAATGCTCAATTTTGGGCTCTGAAAATAGGCCCAGCTGGGCAGGCTTCCTAGCCCCATCGTAGAGCTTTCGAAGAGCTTTCCAACGGTATGTTGTGCGCCGCATAACTCCTTACGGATCAAAAGTTTTGGGCACCGGAGCGACAGATAGCTGGTCACAAGCCCCACGCCCTCTATTTGCGGTCCCAATCTCTACGTGAAGTGAAGTTGTTTGGCCCAAGGTGTCATGGGATTCGGTAATAAAAAATTGATGGATTAGGTTGTCGTTCTTTTCGCGACTCACGACATACGATCCGAGACGGAAAAACATCACAAAAGAAGAAAATTATCCCAAAATTAATGAAAATGTTTGATTTTGGGCTCCGAAAATAGGAGCAGCCAAGCAGGCTTACTGCCCTCATCATAGAGCTCTCAGAGAGCTTTCCAACGGTATGATGTACGCAGCGTAACTCCTTAAGGATCAAAAGTTATGGGCACCGGAGAGACAGATACCTTGTCACAAGCCCCACGCACTTGGTTTGTGGGCACAGCCTCTACATTAAGTGAAGTTGTCTTGCCCAAGGTGTCGTGGGATTCAGTAATAGAAATGTGATGGATTAGGTTGTTGTCCTTTTCGTGGCTCATGACGTATGATCCGGGACGAAAAAATAGCACAAAAGAAGAAAAATGTCCCGAAACTGATGAAAATGTTCAATTTTGGACTAGGAAATAGGTGCAGCCGAGCAGACTTGCTGCCATTTATAGAGCTCTCGGAGAGCTTTCCAACAGTATGCTGTGCGCTGCGCAACTATTTACGGATCAAAATTTATGGGCACCGAAGCGACGGATACTTGGTCACAAGCCCCACACCCTCGGTTTGTGGGCCCATCCTTTACGTGAAGCGAAGTTGTCTTGCTTAAGGTGCCGTGGGATTCGGTAATAGAAATGTGATGGATTAGGTTGTCGTCCATTTCGCGCCTCACGACGTACGATCCGGGATGGAAAAACAATGCAAAAGAAGAAAAGTGTCCCAAAATTGATGAAAACGCTAGATTTTGGGCTCTGAAAATAGGCGCAGTTGAGCAGGCTTGGTACCCACATCGTAAATCTCTTGGAGAGCTTTTTAACGGTATGCTATACGCCGCGAAACTCCATACGGATCAAAAGTTATAGGCACCGGAGTGACATATACCTGGTCACAAGCCCCACGCCCTCGATTTGCGAGCCAACCTCTATGTGAAGTGAAGTTGTCTTGCCCAAGGTGCCGTTGGATTCTGTAATAGAAATGTGATGGATTTGGATGTCTTCCTTATCACGGCACACGACGTACGATCCGGGACGGAAAAATAGCGCAAAACAAGAAAAGAGTCCCGAAACTGTTGAAAATCTTCAATTTTGGGCCCCAAAAATAGGCGGAGCTTAGCAGGCTTATTGTCCCCATCGTAGAGCTCTCGGAGTGCTTTCCAACGGTATACAGTGTGCCGCATAACTTCTTACGGATCAAAATTTATGGGCACCGAAGCAACGGATACCTGGTCACAAGCCCTACGCCCTTGGTTTGCAGTCCCAACCTCTACGTGAAGTGAAGTTGTCTTGCCCAAGGTGCCATGGGATTTGATAATAAAAAATTGATGGATTAGGTTGTCGTCCTTTTCGCGGCTCTCGATATACGATCCGAGACAGCAAAACATCACAAAAGAAGAAAATTGTACCGAAATTAATGAAAATGTTTGATTTTGAGGTCCGAAAATAGGCGCAGCCGAGCACGCTTGCTGCCCCATCGTAGAGCTCTCGGAGAGCTTTCCAATGGTATGCTGTGCGTCGCGTAACTCCTTACGGATCAAAAGTTATTAGGACTGGAGAGACGGATACCTTGTCACAAGTCCCACGCACTCGGTTTGCGGGCACGGCCTCTACGTGAAGTGAAGTTGTCTTGCCCAAGGTGTCGTGGGATTCGGTAATAGAAATGTGATGGATTTGGTTGTCTTCCTTATCGCGGCTCATAACGTACGATCCGGGACGGAAAAACAGCGCAAAAGAAGAAAATAGTCTCGAAACTGTTGAAAATGTTCAATTTTGGGCCTCAAAAACAGGAAGAGCTTAGCAGGCTTGTTGTCGCTGTCGTAGAGCTCTCGGAGAGCTTTAAAACGGTATGTTGTGCGCCGCGTAACTCCTTACGGATCAAAAGTTTTGGGCATCGGAGCGACGGATAGCTGGTCACAAGCCCCACACCCTCGGTTTGCGGTCCCAACCTCTACGTGAAGTGAAGTTGTCTGGCCCAAGGTGTCATGGGATTTGGTAATAAAAACTTGATGGATTAGGTTGTCGTCCTTTTCGCGGCTCACGACATACGATCTTAGACGAAAAAACATCACAAATGAAGAAAATTGTCCCAAAATTAATGAAAACGTTTGATTTTGGGCTCCGAAAATAGGAGCAGCCGAACAGGCTTGCTGCCCTCATCATAGAGCTATCAGAGAGCTTTCCAACAGTATGTTGTGCGCCGCGTAACTCGTTACGGATCAAAAGTTATAGGCACCGGAGAGACGGATACCTTGTCACAAGTCCCACGCACTCGGTTTGCGGGCACAACCTCTACGTTAAGTGAAGTTGTCTTGCCCAAGGTGTCGTGGGATTCTGTAATAGAAATGTGATGGATTAGGTTGTCGTCCTTTTCACGGCTCATGACGTACGATCCGAGACGGAAAAACAGCGCAAAAGAAGAAAAGAGTCCCGAAACTGTTGAAAATGTTCAATTTTGGGCCTCAAAAATAGGCAGAGCTTAGCAGGCTTGTTGTCGCCGTTGTAGAGCTCTCGGAGAGCTTTACAACGGTATGCTGTGCATTGCGTAACTCCTTACGGATCAAAAGTTTTGGGCACCGGAGCGACGGATAGTTGGTCACAAGCCCCACGCCCTCGGTTTGCGGTCCCAACCTCTACGTGAAGTGAAGTTGTCTGGCCCAAGGTGTCATAGGATTTGGTAATAAAAACTTGATGGATTAGGTTGTCCTTTTCGCGGCTCATGACATACGATCCGAGACGGAAAAACATCACAAAAGAAGAAAATTATCCCGAAATTAATCAAAACGTTTGATTTTGGGCTTCGAAAATAGGAGTAGCTGAGCAGGCTTGCTGCCCTCATCATAGAGCTCTCGGAGAGCTTTCCAACGGTATGCTGTGCGCCGCGTAACTCTTTACGGATCAAAAGTTATGGGCACCGGAGAGACGGATACCTTGTCACAAGCCCCACGCACTCGGTTTGCGGGTATAGCCTCTACGTTAAGTGAAGTTGTCTTGCCCAAGGTGTCGTGGGATTCAGTAATAGAAATGTGATGGATCAAGTTGTCGTCCTTTTCGCGGCTCATGACGTACGATCCGGGACGAAAAATCAGCACAAAAGAAGAAAAGTGTCCCGAAACTGATGAAAATGTTCAATTTGGGACTAGGAAATAGGTGCAACCGAGCATACTTGCTGCCCCTGTTATAGAGCTCTCGGAGAGCTTTCTAACAGTATGCTGTGTGGCGCGTAACTCTTTACGGATCAAAATTTATGGGTACCTGAGCGACGGATACCAGGTCACAAGCCCCACACCCTCGGTTTGTGGGCCCATCCTCTACGTGAAACGAAGTTGTCTTGCACAAGGTGCCGTGGGATTCGGTAATAGAAATGTGATGGATTAGGTTGTTGTCCATTTCGTAGCTCACGATGTACGATCCGGGATGGAAAAATAATGCAAAAGAAGATAAGGGTCCCAAAATTGATGAAAACATTTGATTTTGGGATCTGAAAATAGGCTCAGCTGAGCAAGATTGGTGCCCACGTCGTAAAGCTCTCAGAGAGCTTTCTAACGGTATGCTATGCGCCGCGAAACTCCTTACAGATCAAAAGTTATGGGCACCGGAGTGACGTATACCTGGTCACAAGCCCCACGCCCTCGGTTTGCGGGCCAACCTCTACGTGAAGTGAAGTTGTCTTGCCCAAGGTGCCGTTGGATTCTGTAATAGAAATGTGATGGATTTGGATGTCTTCGTTATCGCGGCTCATGACGTACGATCTGGGACGGAAAAACAGTGCAAAAGAAGAAAAGAGTCCTGAAACTGTTGAAAATCTTCAATTTTGGGCCCCAAAAATAGGTGAAGCTTAGCAGGCTTGTTGTCCCCATCGTAGAGCTCTCGGAGAGCTTTCCAACGGTATGTTGTGCGCCGCGTAACTTCTTACGGATCAAAAGTTATGGGCATCGGAGCGACGGATACCTGGTCACAAGCCCAATGCCCTTGGTTTGCGGTCCCAACCTCTATGTGAAGTGAAGTTGTCTTGCCCAAGGTGCCATGGGATTTGGTGATAAAAAATTGATGGATTAAGTTGTCGTCCTTTTCGCGGCTCTCGACATACGATCCAAGACAGCAAAACATCACAAAAGAAGAAAATTATCCGAAAATTAATGAAAACGTTTGATTTTGGGGTCTGAAAACAGGCGTAGCCGAACACGCTTGCTGCCCCCATCGTAGAGCTCTCGGAGAGCTTTCCAATGGCATACTGTGCACCGCGTAACTCCTTACGGATCAAAAGTTTTTGGCACCGGAGATACGGATACCTTGTCACAAGTCCCATGCAATCGGTTTGCGGGCACGGCCTCTACGTGAAGTGAAGTTGTCTTGCCCAAGGTGTCATGGGATTTGGTAATAGAAATGTGATGGATTTGGTTGTCTTCCTTATCGCGGCTCACGACGTACGATCCGGGACGAAAAAGCAGCGCAAAAGAAGAAAAGAGTCCTGAAACTATTGAAAATGTTCAATTTTGGGCCCCAAAAACAGGCGGAGCTTAGCAGGCTTGTTGTCGCCGTCGTAGAGCTCTCGGAGAGCTTTCCAATGGTATGCTGTGCACCGCGTAACTTCTTACGGATCAAAAGTTATGGGAACTGGAGCGGCGGATACCTGGTCACAAGCCCCACGCCCTTGGTTTGCGGTCCCAACCTCTAAATGAAGTGAAGTTGTCTTGCCCAAGGTGCCATGGGATTCAGTAATAAAAAATTGATGGATTAGGTTATCGTCCTTTTCGTGGCTCACGACATACGATTCGAGACAGAAAAACATCACAAAAGAAGAAAATTGACCCAAAATTAATGAAACGTTTGATTTTAGGGCCCGAAAATAGGCGCAGTCGAGCACGCTTACTAGCCCCATCGTAGAGCTATCGGAGAGCTTTCCAAAGGTATGCTGTGCGCCGCGTAACTCCTTACGGATCAAAAGTTTTGGGCACCGGAGAGACGGATACCTTGTCACAAGCCCCACGCACTCGGTTTGCGGGAACAGCCTCTACGTGAAGTGAAGTTGTCTTGCCCAAGGTGTCGTGGGATTCGGTAATAGAAATGTGGTGGATTAGGTTGTCGTCATTTTCGCCGCTCATGACGTACAATCCGGGATGAAAAAATAGCACAAAAGAAGAAAAGTGTCCCAAAACTGATGAAAATGTTAAATTTTGGACTTGGAAATAGGTGCAGCTGAGAAGGCTTGCTGCCCCTGTCATAGAGCTCTCGGAGAGCTTTCCAACAGTATGTTGTGCGCCGCGTAACTCGTTACGGATCAAAATTTATGTGCACCGGAGCGACGGACACCTGGTCACAAGCCCCACACCCTCGGTTTGTGGGCCCATCCTCTACGTGAAGCGAAGTTGTCTTGCACAAGGTGCCATGGGATTCGGTAATAGAAATGTGATGGATTAGGTTGTCGTCCATTTTGCGGCTCACGACGTACAATCCGGGATGGAAAAACAGTTCAAAAGAAGAAAAGTGTCCAAAAACTGATGAAAACGTTGGATTTTGGGCTCTGATAATAGGTGCAGCTGAGCAGGCTTGGTGCCTACATCGTAAAGCTCTCGGAGAACTTTCTAACGGTATACTGTGCGCTGCGAAACTCCTTACGGATCAAAAGTTATGGGCACCGGAGTTACGTATACCTAGTCACAAGCCCCACGCCCTCGGTTTGCGGGCCAACCTCTACGTGAAGTGAAGTTGTCTTGCCCAAGGTGCCGTTGGATTTAGTAATAGAAATGTGATGAATTTGGTTGTCTTTCTTATCGCGGCTCACGACGTACAATCCGGGATGAAAAAATAGCGCAAAAAAAGAAAAAAGTCCCGAAACTGTTGAAAATGTTCAATTTTGGGCCCCGAAAACAGGCGGAGTTTAGCAGGCTTGTTGTCCCTGTCGTAGAGCTCTCGGAGAACTTTCCAACGGTATGTTGTGCGGCGCGTAACTTCTTACGGATCAAAAGTTCTGGGCACCGGAGCGACGGATACCTAGTCACAAGCCCCACGGCCTCGATTTGCGGGCCCAGCCTCTAAGTCAAGCAAAGTTGTCTTGCCCAAGGTGCCATGGGATTCGGTAATAGAAATGTGATGGATTCGGTTGTCGTCCTTTTCGCGGCTCACAACGTACTATCCGGGATGAAAAAACATCGTAAAAGAAGAAAAGTGTCCTAAAACTGATGAAAACATTCGATTTTGGACTCCAAAAATAGGCGCAGCCGAGCAGGCTTGATTCCCACGTCGTAGTGCACTCGGAGATCTTTCCAACGGTATGCTGTGCGCTGCGTAACTCCTTACGGATCAAAAGTTATGAGCTCTGGAGCGATGGATACCTAGTCACAAGCCCTACGTCCTCGATTTGCGGGCCCAGCCTCTACGTGAAGTGAAGTTGTCTGGCCCAAGTTGCCATGGGATTCAGTAATAGAAATGTGATACAGTAGGTTGTCGTCCTTATCGCGGCTCACGATGGACGATCCAGGACGGAAAAACAGCGTAAAAGTAGAAAAGTGTCCCGAAACTGCTAAAAATGTTCCATTTTGGGCCCTGAAAATAGGCGCAACAGAGTAGGCTTCCTGCCCCCGTCATAGAGCTCTCGTAGAGCTTTCCAATAGAATGTTGTATGCCGCGTAACTCCTTACGGATCAAAAGTTATGGGCACCGGAGCGACGGATACCTGGTCACAAGCCCCACGTCCTTTGTTTGGGGGCCCAGCCTCTACGTGAAGTGAAGTTGTCTTGCCCAAGGTGCCATGGGATTCGGTAATAGAAATGTGATGGATTAGGTTATTGTCCTTTTCGCAGCTCACGACATACGATCCAAGACGAAAAAATAGCACAAAATAGGTGCAGCCGAGCAGGCTTACAGCCTCTATCATAGATCTCTCGGAGAGCTTTCCAACGGTATGCTGTGTGCTACGTAACTCATTATGGATCAAAAGTTATGGACACCGGAGCGATCGATACCTGGTCATAAGCCCCATGCTCCCGGTATGCGAGCCCAGCCTCTATGTGAAGTGAAGTTGTCATGCCCAAGGTGTCATGGGATTCGATAATAGAAATGTGATGGATTAGGTTGTCCTCATTTTCGTGGCTCACGACGTACGATCCGGGACTGAAAAATAGCGCAAAAGAAGAAAAGTGTCCCGAAACTGATGAAAACGTTTGATTTTGGACTACGAAAACAAGTACAGTCAAATAGGCTTGTTGCCCCTGTCGTAGAGCTCTTGGAGAGCTTTCAAACTGTATGCTGTACACCGTATAACTCCTTACGGATCAAAAGTTATGGGCACCGGAGTGATGGATACCTGTTCACAAGCCTGACGCCCTCGGTTTGTAGGCCTAGCCTCTACGTGAAGCGAAGTTGTCTTGCCCAATGTACCGTGGGATTCGGTAATAGAAATGTGATGGATTAGGTTGTTGTCAATTTTGCGGCTCACAAGGTACGATCCAGGACAGAAAATAGCGCAAAAGGAGAAAAGTGTCCCGAAACTGATGAAAACGTTCAATTTTGGGCTCCAGAATTAGGTGCAGCCGTAAAGGCTTCTTGTCCCCATCGAAGAGCTCTCGGAGAGCTTTCCAACGGTATGCTATGCGCCGCGTAACTCCCTACGGATCAAAAGTAATGGGCACCGGAGCGACGGATACTTGGCCACAAGCCCAACGCCCTCGGTTTGCGGGCCCAGCCTCTATGTGAAGTGAAGTTGTCTTGCCCAAGGTGCCATGGGATTCGGTAATTGAAATGTGATGGATTATGTTGTCGTCCTTTTTACGGCTCACGATATACGATCCAAGACCGAAAAAAAGCACAAAAGAAGAAAATTATCCCAAAATTGATGAAAATGTTCGATTTTGGCATCCGAAAAAAGGCGCGGCCGAGGAAGCTTGCTACCCCTGTCGTAGAGCTCTCGGAGATATTTCCAACGGTATGTTGTACGCCGCGTAACCCATACGGATCAAAAGTTATGGGCATCGGAGCGACGGATACCTGATCACAAGCCCTACGCCCTCGGTTCGTGGGCCCATCCTCTACGTGAAGCGAAGTTGTCTTGCACAAGTTGCCATGGCATTCGATAATAGAAATGTGATGGATTACGTTGTCGTCCATTTCGCGGCTCACGACGTACGATCCGGGACGAAAAAACCGCACAAAAGAAAAAAGTATCTCGAAACTAATGAAAACGTTCAATTTTGGGTTCCGACATCAAGCGTTGCCAAGCAGGCTTGCTACCCTTGTCGTAGAGCTCTCGGAGGGATTTCCAATGGTATGTTGTGCACCGCGTAACTCCTTACTGATCAAAAGTTATGGACACCGGAGCGACGGATACCTGGTCAGAAGCCCCAAGTCCTCAGTTTGTGGGCCCAAGCTCTACGTGAAGTGAAGTTGTCTTAACCAAGGTGCAGTGGGATTCGATAATAGAAATGTGATGAATTAGGTTGTCATCCTTATCACGGCTCACGGCGTACGATCCGGGACAAAAAAACAACGCAAAAGAAGAAAAGTGTCCCGAAACTGATGAAAATATTTGATTTTTGTGGCCAAAAACTGGCGTAGCCGAGCAAGCTTCCCGCCCCCATCATAGAGCTATCAGAGAGATTTCCAACGGTATATTGTGTGCTGCGTAATTCCTTACGGATCAAAAGTTATGGGCACCGGAGCAATGGATACCTGGTCACAAGCCCGACGCCCTTGGTTTGCGGGCCCAGCCTCTACGTGAAGCGAAGTTGTCTTGCCCAATGTGTCGTGGGATTCGGTAATAGAAATGTGATGGATTAGGTTGTCGTCCATTTCGCAGCTCACGAGGTACGATCCGGGACAGAAAAACAACGCAAAAGAAGAAGAGTGTCCCGAAACTAATGAAAATATTCGATTTTGGGCTCCGAAAATAGGTACAGCCATAAAGGCTTCTTGTCCCCGTCGTAGAGCTCTTGGAGAGGTTTCCAACTGTATGCTATGCCCTGCGTAACTCCTTACGGATAAAAAATAATGGGCACTGGAGCGACGGATACCTGGCCACAAGCCCGACGCACTCGGTTTGCGGGCCCAGCCTCTATGTGAAGTGAAGTTGCCTTACCCAAGGTGCCATGGGATTCGGCAATAGAAATGTGATGGATTAGGTTGTTGTCCTTTTCGCGGCTCACGACATACGATCCGAGATGGAAAAACAGCACAAAAGAATAAAATTGTCCCAAAATTGATGAAAACATTCGATTCGGACATTCGAAAATGGTACATCTGAGCAGGCTTGCTGCCCCGTCATAGAGCTCTCAGAGAGCTTTCCAACGGTATGTTGTGCGCCGCATAACGCCTTACGGATCAAAAGTTATGGTCACCGGAGCGACGGATAGCTGGTCACAAGTCCAACGCTCTCAGTTTGCGGGTGCAGCCTTAACGTGAAGTGAAGTTGTGTTGCCCAAGGTGTCGTGGGATTCAGTAATAGAAATGTGATGGATTAGGTTGTCGTCATTTTCGCGGCTCACGACGTACGATCCGGGACGGAAAAACAGCGCAAAAGAAGAAAAGTGTCCCGAAACTGATGAAAACATTCGATTTTGGACTACGAAAATAGGCGCAACCGAGCAGCCTTGCTGCCCCTATTGTAGAGCTCTCGGAGATCTTTCCAACAGTATGATGTACGCCGCGTAACCCTAAACAGATCAATAGTTATGGGCACCGGAGCGACGGATACCTTGTTACAAGCCACACGCCCTCTGTTCGTGGGCCCATCCTCTATGTGAAGTGAAGTTGTCTTGCACAAGTTGCCATGAGATTCGATAATAGAAATGTGATGAATTATGTTGTCGTCCATTTCGCGGCTCACGACGTACAATCCGGGACAAAAAAACCGTACAAAAGAAGAAAAGTGTCCCGAAACTGATGAAAACATTCAATTTTGGGCTCTGACAACAGGCATAGCTGAGTAGGCTTGTTGCCCCCGTCGTAGAGCTCTCAGAGGGCTTTCCAACGGTATGCTGTGTGTTGCGTAACTCCTCACTGATCAAAAGTTATGGATACCGGAGCGACGGATACCTGGTCATAAGCCCTAAGCCCTCGGTTTGCGGGCCCAACCTCTACGTGAAGTGAAGTTGTCTTAACCAAGGTGCCATGGGATTCGGTATTAAAAATGTGATGGATTAGGTTGTTATCCTTATCGCGGCTCACGACGTACGATCCAGGATAGAAAAACAGCGCAAAAAAAGAAAAGTGTCCCAAAACTATTGAAAACGTTCAATTTTCGCCTCCGAAAATAGGCGATACTGAGTAGGCTTGTTGTCCCCGTCGTAGAGCTCTCGGAGAGCTTTCCAATTGTGAGGCCCAATCTCGATTTGCGAGTGATACCTCATTTCGTGTGCCCTAACCTTGATTTGCGTGTCTTGACCTAGGTTTAAGAGTCATGTTTCGTTTTGTGTGCCTTGCATTGAATTACGTGCATTCATTTAGGATTGCGTGCATTTGCTTGAAAAACGTGCATTCTACTCATAGTTCGTGCCTTATCTCGTAGTGCATGCCCTAAACCTAGGAAAACGTACCCGCACACTAATCAAGAGAGCATCTTACACGAAGCACTAGATTATTAATTAATCCTACAAACTCCACTAACTAATATTAAAATGCTAATTCAACTCACTAGAAGACGAAATTTCACCAAAAGCTAAACATTCTTATTCTTTTTTCTTTTTTCTTTTGCACATCCCAAACACACAATATAATAATGCTCAAAACATAACAAAAATTCAGATTGAAACACTAGCTTGGCCGACCACATGATGCATTTGACAAGAATTTGCATAATTCAAAAATCATACCTAGACAAACCTATGACACAAAGCATAAAAAAATAACCTAAAACCCTACCCAATTCACCACACCCTCGGCCCACTCAATTGCCCATGCTAAGATGATTCAAAATATGTTCTTGAAGACACAAAAATTAGAAATTTTGAAGCCTTAGGCAGACACACTCGCAATCACCAACACTTCATTCATTTCAAACTTTTCATTCTCTCATTTACACTCTCTCTCTCTCGGCCTTGGCTGCAATCGTAGTCTCCATAGCTTAAGCACATCATTCTAAAGCTCACCAAGACACTCAAGAACCCTAGGAAGCTCGACCAAGCAAGCTAGAAGTAAAGAGACATGCATGCAAGCTCATAGAACACTCATTCGGCCCTAGGTATGTTTGATAGCTTTTCTTCCATCTCCCTTTTGTTCTAACCACATGCACATACTAAGGACATGGTAACTCAGCTTGGAATTAAAGAAATCAAGCAATATCTCTTGGCCAAACAAGGAGGGAAGACCATTTGTGGATCTTCAAGAGTTTTGAGCATCATTTGTTGGCAATAGGCTAAGGTGAGGGTTAATCTTTTTTAAAAGCTTTCAAAATCCACATGCATGCCTTCATATGTCTATTTTTACCTCTGTACTTGTGGTATATGTGTGTACATGAGCTTTAGTAACCATGCATGCCAAGATAATTAGCTAGAACTTGAAGATAGATAAAATCGCGAAAATTGCAGATTTCTGACTTGTTAGGATGAAGTGTATTTGGCCTGGTAAAAGATGTTGAAAATGCATGAAAATTTGTAGGTGACTAGTTTTGCCAGTTCTGATCATTTTTTGTAGAAATAGGCCAAGGCCAATTTTGACTCTAAGGTCTCCAAAATGGCAAGACATCGAAGGGTGTCTAAATCTGGAAAATCTGGAAAATCTGGAAAATGAAGCAGGTTTTTGGCAGTTCACTGTCCTCGTAGAGCGAACCAGTTTTGACTTAGTAAATGATATCTAAAATGCATGAAATTTAGTATGATGCTATATTTTTCAGTTCTGGACATTTTTGTCAGAAATAGACTAAAGAAAATTCTGACCCTAAGACCCTCAAAATTAGAAAACATCGTAATGTGTCTAAAACTAGACAATTTTGCGTAGTCTCGCGGTTTTGGCCATAACTCCTAGGTCTGAACTCCAAATGAGGTGAGGTTTGTTTCTGGATTTAAATCACTCCTTGAGATTTAATTTGACAGTTTTCTCACTAGAATTGGAGATTGGTTGCTTGTCCAAATGATTGTGGGAAAACAGACCATTGCAGTAAGATTTGGTTTAGTGATATGCCTTGAAAAATGTTGTAACTTCGCTTGTGGTAGTGAATGCTTGGGATTGTGTCACTTGGATGTTGTATGGACTGTTTTGGATGTTTGACGATGTTTTAATTGATTAATTCATGGCTTGGGTTTAATTACTTGTCAACTTGTGGCTTAATCGCACGTGTAAGAATGAAACGAAACCCTATCAACCATGAAATCTCGCAAAGTGATGATCATATGATTAATGTGTCTAATTGTGTGATTAATGGGCTGCCTAAGAAATATTAAGTAGATTTTTCTTGCACCCGGTCTCATGTGGACGTCGTTGCATGCTTGTATAAATTTATTACTTGATTGCGTGAACCCCGAAATGAGTTATATGACTTGATTCACATGGCTGTCCGTTTAATATTCATATCACTCCATGTGCCTTACAAGTGAAATTATATGTCATAGCATGCCTTGTGTGTTTAATTGTCAACCTACTTTGTTGTCCTCCTAATGTGATATGTTAAATGTTATAAATGTGCATTGCATACAAGGTTGCAACCTTTCATTGTGGCATGGTAGTGTTTCACGCACGCCGGCTGGCATCGGGCTTGCCGGTGCTACCGTGACTACCATAGTCCAATTCCCTCTCTCGCTTGGCATTCCACCCTCGGAGAGTTGGGTCGTAGGTTTTCGGGGTACATCCGAAGTACACCCAAATGGGAGCGATAAGTGGATTATTGAAGTTGGCCGCAACAAATCGTATCGAAATCGATATTGAGAGCAAATGCTCACCGTATCCTTGAAATGATTGGTAATTGTATATGTTGCTCAATTTGATTCTTATACCTTGCGTACCTTATTACTTGGGATACGTGACATGTTTCAAAAGTGGTTTTTCATAAGTTGAACCGGAAAAAGAGTTTAAAAGCTTATTTCTCGTTCTCCCTCGCTGAATTCATAAGGACTCACCCTCTTTTATCATTACAGGTGAAGAAGATCAGGAACAGGTACCTGAGGATAACGTGCTTATTGATGACTCCTTGGAGTGATTGTCTGCCCTACGTGCCTTACTTGATTGTGGCTATTTTGTGAATGACATGTTGTATTGAAGACTATTTCTTGTGTTTCTTACTGTTGCTATTGTAAATGACACCTGTTGTAATTTGGGGTCAAATTTTGGTTTGTACTGATCATAACTAGATAGATACTCTTCTAGTCGTTTTGCTATCGCTACTTGGTTTAGTATCTATCACAGGCTTATGAGGTATTAGGTAAAGGGTAAGTAAAATGAATCTATCCAATCTTAAGCAGGTATTCATTGGTAAGCTAAGATCAACAGGTACTTTTGTAACAAGGATTGATAAACAAACGAGACATAGTTATCACGCTAGGTTGTTAATCAAGCGAGACTTTGAGATAACTAGTAGGCATTTCGATTGGTGATAAATAGTAACCTTAGTTGGAAATGAATTTGAGATTGAAAGTTTTGAGGCCTTTAGAGAATTAGGTCAAACTAAAGAGCCCAATTACAACTGTTATGCTGCCGATTTTCTGAAGAATTTGTGGAGTTTAGGCTAACGTTAAGTGTTAAACCTTCATGAACGATTAAGTACGTGAAATGACTTGAATGTTTAGATCACACCCTAGTCTAACCTCTATAGGTCAGGTTGGGGCGTGACACCTTATATTAATGGTATTAGAGCTTAGATTGCTTAAGCCGGGTTTAACTCTCGGACCATGGGTAGAAGCCCTAAGATTATTGAGATGACTTGTTTATGTGTGTTAATGTGTGACAATATCAATTGTGCTTTCTCTGTTTCTATGTGCTTATGTGATTAACATGTCTTAACTGTTTCGAGAATTGTATGTCTATGTAAAATTTTATGTTGCATACCTTATACTAAATTCTTGTTTTGTCGTATTCCAATAAATTGTGCATCGTAATATGTGCCTATAGATGGTTGGCCCTAGTACCCGCAATACCAATAGGAGCGATGAGCCTCAAGGAGCCGAAGATGCTCATCAAACTAATCCCGGCATGGCCATGTTTAACATGATGGCGAACGCTATGGATCGTGTGTCGCGAGTAATGGAACGTCAAGATGCACGTGAAGCAAACAACAACAGCAGGAATGACGGTAACAATGGGAGAAATAGCAGAATGTGGGAGTTCCTTGACTTTCGCCCATCCAAATTCTACGGGGAAGCTGATGATAAAAAGGCAGAGGCTTGGCTGTTCGAGATTGAAAGGATTTTCAGGCCACTTGACTATACTAATGAAGAAAAGGTTGAGTTCGCTGTGTTTCTGTTGCACGGGGATGTTGAGCATTGGTGGCACACTGTGGAGGCACTTTGGGAAATTGATCATACACCTCGCTTGTGGGGTAATTTCGTTAAAGCATTCAAGGAGAAATACGTACCTGCAGTTTCCAGCCAGAGGCGAATTGAAGAATTCATGCACTTGAACTTGGGTAACATGACGGTGGCCCAGTATGAGGCTCGTTTTGACAGACTATCCCGTTATGCTCAATACATGGTCAGTACCGCTGAGGCGAAGATGTAGAATTTACGAATGGGCTGAGGCCAGAAATTCAGGACCAGTTGGCTTCGCATGACTTCACTACCTATTCAGCTCTCCTTGCTGCTGCCTCCCGAGTTGAGAAGAGGAAACTTGATAGAGCCGGTTCAAGCTAGCCGAACAAGAAACCATATCAACCTCCAGGACAACAGAGGAAATTCCAGACTCAGAGTCGTAGTTAGGGCCAGAGCCAGAACAGATCAGTCAATAACCGTGGCCCGACTAAAGCACCATCAGCCTCTTCTACTCGTGGATCCACAGGTAGTTCACCTACTACTCAGACTGTCACATGTTCTTACTATAATAGGAAGGGTCACACCGAGGCCCAGTGTTGGAGGAAATCGAGACGATGTGTAGGGTGTGGCAGCGAACAACACCAGGTTAAGGATTGCCCTAAATGGCAAGGGGGACAAAATCAGGTTAAACCAGCTGGTAGAGGTAAGACTCCAGTTCCTAGAGTTCAGGCCCGAGCTTACGATATTGAGTGCGAGGAGCTTCCTGAGGAGACTGTTGTTGTTGAAGGTACATTCTTGATACTGAATCAACCTGTTAGGGTTCTAATTGATCCAGGTGCTACTCATTCATTTATTACTCCCTTATGTGTACAACGTGTGAAACTACGAGTTGTATGTTTGCCTTACGAAGTAGAAGTTGGTACTCCGATGGGTTCTAAACTTGTTACTCGCTCAGCTTGTAAATCATGTAAAATCCAAATTAAGGATAGGGAATTCTCAGCCAATCTTATAGTGTTACCCTTTCGAGACTATGAAGTCATCTTAGGGATGGACTGGTTGGCAAAGCATCATGCCCAACTAGATTGCCGGACGAAGATTGTAACATTCCAGATACCTGGTCAACCAATATTAGAGGTAATAGGTCGAAGAGACTTCATCGGGAGTTCCATCATTTCGTCTACGAAAGCAGTGAAGTCCTTGAGAAAAGGGTATAGTGGATACTTCGCTTATCTCATCAACAAGCCATCGAACAAAGCTAAGTTGGAGGAGATGCCAATGATTAAAGATTACGTTGACGTGTTTCCAGAAGAATTGCCCGGTTTACCCCCGGATCGGGAGATTGAGTTCATAATAGAATTACTACCTGGCACCCAGCCGATATCTAAAGCTCCCTATTGTATGGCACCAGCCGAGCTACAAGAATTGAAGGACCAATTGCAAGGATTGTTGAAGAAGGGGTTTGTTCAACCAAGTTCTTCTCCGTGGGGCGCACCAGTCCTATTTGTAAATAAGAAAGACAGAACGTTAAGGCTATGCATCGATTATCGAGGATTGAACCAAGTGACCGTCAAGAATAAATACCCACTTCCACTGATCGACAAGTTGTTTGATCAACTTCAAGGAGCTACAGTGTATTCGAAGCTCGACTTGAGGCAAGAGTACTACCAGTTGCGGATAAAAAAGGAGGACGTGCCTAAAACAGCTTTCAGGATGAGATATGGGCATTATGAATTTGTGGTGATGCCATTTGGACTAACTAATGCCCCTGCAGCTTTTATGGACTTGATGCACAGGGTGTTTCAACCCTACTTGGACCAATTTGTGGTGATCTTTATCGATGATATTTTGGTATACTCAAAATCTAAGGCTGAGCATGAACAACATCTGCGACTGGTATTGCAGAAACTTCGAGAGCATCAATTGTACACGAAGTTTAGCAAATGCGAATTTTGGTTGCAGCAGATTGCATTCTTGGGACACATCGTATCCCAAGAGGGAATAGCAGTGGACCCAGCAAAAATAAAAGCAGCGATGTCTTGGAAGAAGCCGAAAAATGTTACAGAAGTTCGGAGTTTTCTCGGTTTAGCCAGCTATTATCAAAGGTTCGTAAAGGATTTCTCAAAGATTGCAGGACCACTTACAAAGCTCACTCAAAAGAAAACAAAGTTCGCGTAGGATGACAAGTGTGAGAACAGCTTTCAAGAACTGAAGAAAAGATTGACTACCGCACCTGTTCTTGCATTGCCTGAAGGGAGTCAAGGTTTTGTAATCTATAGCGATGTTTCGCAGGAAGGACTGGGTTGTGTGTTGATGTAGAATGGTAGAGTGATTGCGTATGCCTCTAGGAAACCGAAACCGTATGAATTGAACTACCCGACGCATGATTTGGAGTTAGCGGCTATTGTGTTTGCACTCAAGAAATGGAGGCACTATCTGTAGGGTAACAAGTTCGAGGTGTTTACTGATCACAAGAGCTTAAAGTACTTGTTCTCACAAAAAGAGTTGAACATGAGGCAAAGACGGTGGATGGAGCTCTTGGATGATTATAACTGCACAATCAATTATGTGCCCGGTAAAGCAAATGTAGTTGCAGATGCCTTAAGTTGGAAAGCGAGCATGGCAAAATTGGAAGTTAAGGTGCAGGAGTTGTTAGAGGAAGCATTTTTGTGGAAACCACAATTGACTCAAAAAGGGATACTTTTTGCCACTACACAAGTTCCGTCGACCTTGTTGTCTGAATTACGAGAGGCTCAACAGAAGGACCAACAGTTTCAGAAGATTAAAGAAAACAACGCAGATTTCAAGTTTCATGATGATGGTATTTGGAGGTTCAGGAATCGAATTTGTGTTCCTAATGATCTAGAGTTGAAAAAGAAGATTCTTGAAGAAGCCCACAATTCAAGATATACTATTCACCCCGGCGGAACAAAGATGTACCGGGATTTGTAGCAACGCTATTGGTGGAATAACATGAAGAGAGAGATTGCAGAGTTTATGGCACGGTGTTTGACTTGTCAGAGGGTCAAGGCAGAACATCAATGATATCACGCCCCAACCCGGCCTATAAAGGTTAGACTAGGGTGTGATCTAAACATTCAAGTCATATCTCGTACTTAATCATTCATGAAAGTTTAGCACTTAACATTTTAGCCTAAACTCCACAAATTCTCCAGAAAACCGGCAGCATAACGACTGTAATTGGGCTCTTTAGTTTGACCTAATTCTCTAAACGCCTCAAAATTTACAATCTAAATTTCATTTCTAACTAAGATTACTATTTATAACCCATCGAAACGCCTACCAGTTATCTCGAAGTCTCGTTTGATTAATAACCTAGCATGATACTATGTCTCATTTGTTTGTTTGTCATCGTTACAAAAGTACCTGTTGATCTTAGATTAATAATGAGTACCTACTTAAGATTGGATAGGTTCATTTTACTTAATCCTTACCTGATACTTCATAATCCTATGAGAGATACTAGCCGATAACGATAGCAAAAATGACCATAGTAGTGTCTATCTAGTTATTATTAGTACAAGCCGAAATTAGACCCCAAATTACAACAAGGGTCGTTTACATTACAATAGCAAGCATAATAAGAAATGAAATAGTCTTCAAGCAACATATTGTTCACAAAATGGCCATAGTCGCGAAAGGCACGTAGGGCAAGCAATCATTCCAAGGAATCATCATTAGGCACGTTGTCCTCGGGTACTTGTTCTTGGTCTTCTTCACCTGAGATGATAAAAGAGGGTGAGTCCTTATGAACTCAGTGAGGGGGAACGAGAAATAAGTTTTGAAACTCATTTTTCGGTTCAACTTATGAAAACCCTTTTGCAAGCATGAGATATATATCACAAGTAAGTACATAATGTAATGTAAAAGTAAAAGAACACAATTACCCGTCTTTCCTCCCCGAGGTCCTCTAGGAACCAAGCGAGAGTACTTATACACATAGTGAAAAGGATACGGTGAGCTTTTGCTCTCAGTTCATTTCCAGTATCAGTTGTTGCGGCCGACTTCAAATCATCCCCTTATCATGCCAAATGGGTGTACTCCGGATGTACCCCGAAATCCTACGACCCAACTCTCCGAGGAAGTCTAGCCCCCAAGCGAGAGAGAGAATTAGACAATGGTAGTCACAGTTGTACCGGCAAACCCGATGCTGCCCCGTGTGCGTGAACGCTACCACGCCAGAATGAAAGGTTGCAACCTTGTATGCAATGCACATTTATGACATTTAATATATCACATTTGGAGGACAACAAAGTAGGTTGCCTCCGAGCGGTCATAAGATTGCACATTGACAGTTAAACACGCGAGGCACGATATGACAAGTAAATTCACTTGAAAAGCATATGGATTTATATGAATATTAAATGGGCAGCCATGTAACGCATGTAAATTAAGTCATATAACTCATTTCGAAGTTCACGTAATCAAATAATAAGATTATTCAACATGCAACGACATCTTCGTGAAACCGGGTGCAAGAAAGGCCTACTTGTCAACATGTAATCATCGAAATCATGTTTAGGGCTATGAGGGCAACTACGGGCAGCCTACTAATTACACAATTAAATACGATATCCATAGGACCAACAACTTAGTGAATTTACCTAGTCACTAGGGTTTCAATTCGTGTTTACCCGTGCAATTAAGCCCCAAGTCATCTCGTAATTAATCTCAAGCCATGCATTGATTAACTCAAACACCCTCAAGCATTCAAAACAGTCCGCACAACATCCAAATGCCACAATCCCAAGAATTTAATACAACAAGAGGAGCTACAATAATTTTTCTAAGCACATCACTAAGTGAAACCCTCAGTGCAATGGACTTTTTTCTCACAATCATTAAGACAAGCAAACAAACTCCAATTCCAGTGAACAAGATGTCAAATTAAAGCTTAAGAAGTGAAATAAATTCAGAAACAAACCTCGCATCATTTGGAGTTGCGGGTTCAAGAGTTATAGCCAAAACAATGAGACTACGCAAAACTGTCCAGATTTGCACACATTTCAATACTTGTCATTTTTGAGAACCTTAGGGTCAGATTTAGCCTTAGTCTATTTCTGAAAAAAATGTCCAGAACTGAAACATATAGCTGCACACAAAATTTCATGCATTTTGGATATCATTTACTAAGTCAAAACTGGTTTGTTCTACAAGGTCAGTGAATCTGCCAAAACCTGCTTCATTTTTCCAGACTTTTTAGATTTGGACACATCTTGATAATTTGCCATTTTGAGGACTTTAGAGTCAAAATTAGATTTGTCCTGTTTCTGTGAAAAGTGTTCATAACTGGCAAAACTAGTTACCTACCAATTTTCACACATTTTCAACATCATTTACCTAGTCAAAATCACCTTGTACCAACAAGGCAGAAGGCTGTCACATACCCGATTTCATCTATCATCACATTCTAGCCAAATATCTTGCCATGCATGTTTACAAAAGCTCATGAACACACATACATCACAAGAACAGAAGTAAAGATAGACATTTAAGGGCATGCATGTGGTTTTTTGAAAGATTTTCAAGAAGTTTTAGCCCTCACCTTCGCAAGACAACAAAGAAGATGCTCAAACTCTTGGTGAAGCACAAAGTTGATCTTTTTCCTTGCTTAGCCGAGAGACAACTTGGGATTTCTCTAATTTCCTAGCTTAGTAACCAAGTTCTTAGTAGGTGCATGTGGTTAGAACAAGAAGAAAAGAAATGGAAGCTAACCAACTCACCTAAGCCGAAATGGAGGTACTAAAGGCTTGCATGTGTATTTCTTTGCTCCTAGCTTTGTTTGGTCGAGCTCTTATGTAGCTTGGAAGTCTTGAAGAGCCTTAGGATGAAGAACTTAGCTATGGAGAGTAGAAACTCAGCCAAGGCCGAGAGAGATAGAAGAAATGAGAGAGGAATGAGAGGGAAATGAGAGAAAATGAAAGAAAATGAAAAGCTTTGTTGGGCAAAGATGCTTGTCGGCCTAGGGCCTTGCAAAATCAGAATTTTGTGTCTTCAAGGAGCATTTTTTGAATCCTTAGCATGGGCAATTGAGAATGGGTGGAGAATGGTGCATTGGGTAGGGTTTTGGGTTAAATTTTTTATGCATTGTGTCATCAAATTGTCATAGAATGTTTGGGGAATAAATTTTGAAATTGGATTGCATGCACAAAGCTCCTAGTGGTCGGCCAAGGCTTGTGCAAAATCTGAATTTTTGTCTTGGTTAAGCAATAGTTAATTGTGTGTGGGATATGCAAAGAATAAAGAATAAAGAATAAAGAATGTCTAGCTTTTTGTGAGATTTTGTCTTCTAGTGGGTTGAATTAGCAATTTAATATTAGTTAGTGGGATTTGTAGGACTAACTAATGATCTAGTGCTTCGTGTAAGATGCTTTCTCGATTAACGTGTGGGCATGCTTTTCTAGGTTTAAGGCACGCATTACGAGACAAGGCACGAACTACGAGACGAATGCATATTTTCCAAGTAAATGCATACAACCCTAAATGACTACACGTAATTCAATGCAAGGCACACAAAACGAAACACAATTCTTAAACCTAGGTCACGGCACGCAAATCTAGGTTAGGGTACATGAAACGAGGTATCGTACGTAAATCGAGGTCGGGCCTCACAAACGACCGGCAGGTTTACTCTAGCCGTTGGAAATTCCCCAATGGAAATAGGAACATATAACTATGGATTTTGTCATGGACCTGCCCAGATCACAAAGGGGTCATGATACCGTTTGGGTCATAGTGGATAGATTGACTAAGTCAGCACACTTCTTACCGGTGAACAAGGAGGATAGTCCTGAGAAGCTAGGGGATATGTATGTAGCGGAGATTGTAAGGCTACACGGGATGCCCGTGAGTATTATGTCAGATAGGGATCCTCGTTTTACTTCCCGATTTTGGAAGAGATTGCAAGAAGCTTTGGGGACAAAATTGAGTTTTAGTACATCTTATCACCCTCAGACGGATGGTCAATCCGAGAAAACTATTCAGATTCTGGAGGATATGCTGAGGGCGTGTGTTTTAGACTTCAGAAAAGGGTGGGAGAAATATCTGCCTCTAGCGGAGTTCGCTTATAATAACAGTTATCAGGCCACTATCGGATGGCCCCATTTGAGGCATTGTATGGACGTAAATGTTGATCCCCAATTTACTGGGATAAAGTAGGTGAGATGAAGACTTTTGACCTGACCCTGCTACCAGAACTTATGAAGACTGTTGATAATGTCCACCTCATTCGGAAACAGATGCTTATCGCCCAAAGCAAGCAGGAAAGTTATGCAGACTGACGGAGACGGAGTCTAGAGTTTGAGGTCGGCGACAAGGTGTTCTTGAAGATATCACCTCGAAGGGGACTGATTAAACACGACAAGGTTGGAAAGTTGAGCTCGAGGTTTGTAGGGCCATTTAGGATAATTGAGAAGGTTGGCAAATTGGCGTATCGCCTGGAGCTACCCCAAAACCTCTCCAATATTTACGACGTCTTTCATCTTTCAATGCTATAGAAGTATCACGCTGATCCATCTTATATCTTGAAGCCTGAGCCGTTACAGCTTCGAGAGAACTTGTCTTATGAAGAGAAGCCCATTCGGATCCTAGACCAGCAAGATCGGGAGTTGTGCAACAAGTTGATACCGATGGTGAAAGTGTTGTAGGATCACCATGGGGTAGAGGAAGCAACGTGGGAAAGAGGAGACAAAATGGAGCAACAGTATCCGGCATTATTTCAAAGGTAAAATTGAATTTCGGGACGAAATTCTTTTAAGGAAGGGAGGATGTGAGGCCCGACCTCGATTTGCGTGCGATACCTCATTTCGTGTGCCCTAACCTAGATTTGCATGCTTTGACCTAAGTTTAAGAGTCGTGTTTCATTTTGTGTGCCTTGCATTGAATTACGTGCATTCATTTAGGGTTGCGTGCATTTGCTTGGAAAACATGCATTTGTCTCGTATTTCGTGCCTTATCTCGTAGTGCATGCCCTAAACCTAAGAAAGCGTGCCCACACGATAATCAAGAGAGCATCTTACACGAAGCACTAGATTATTAATTAATCCTACAAACTCCACTAACTAATATTAAAATGCTAATTCAACTCACTAGAAGACGAAATTTCACCAAAAGCTAAACATTCTTATTCTTTTTTCTTTTTTCTTTTGCACATCCCAAACACACAATATAATCATGCTCAAAACATAACAAAAATTCAGATTGGAACACTAGCTTGGCCGACCACATGATGCATTTGACAAGAATTTGTGTAATTCAAAAATCATACCTAGACAAGCCTATGACACAAAGCATAAAAAAAATAACCTAAAACCCTACCCAATGCACCACACCCTCGGCCCACTCAATTGCCCATGCTAAGATGATTCAAAATATGCTCTTGAAGACACAAAAATCAGAAATTTTGAAGCCTTAGGCCGACACACTCGCAATCACCAACACTTCATTCATTTCAAACTTCTCATTCTCTCATTTACACTCTCTCTCTTGGCCTTGGCTGCAATCTTAGTCTCCATAGCTTAAGCACATCATTCTAAAGCTCACCAAGACACTCAAGAACCCTAGGAAGCTCGACCAAGCAAGCTTGAAGCAAAGAGACATGCATGCAAGCTCATAGAACACTCATTCGACCCTAGGTATGTTTGATAGCTTTTCTTCCATCTCCCTTTTGTTCTAACCACATGCACATACTAAGGACATGGTAACTCAGCTAGGAATTAAAGAAATCAATCAATATCTCTCGGCCAAACAAGGAGAGAAGACCATTTGTGCATCTTCAAGAGTTTTGAGCATCATTTGTTGGCAATAGGCTAAGGTGAGGGTTAATCTTTTTTAAAAGCTTTCAAAATCCACATGCATGCCTTCATATGTCTATTTTTACCTCTGTACTTGTGGTATATGTGTGTACATGAGCTTTAGTAACCATGCATGCCAAGATAATTAGCTAGAACTTGAAGATAAATAAAATCGCGAAAATGGCAGATTTCTGACTTGTTAGGACGAAGTGTATTTGGTCTGGTAAAAGATGTTGAAAATACATGAAAATTGGTAGGTGACTAGTTTTTCCAGTTCTAAGAATTTTTCATAGAAATAGACCAAGGCTAATTTTTACTCTAAGGTCTCCAAAATGGCAAGACATTGAAGGGTGTCTAAATCTGGAAAATCTGGAAAATCTGGAAAATGAAGCAGGTTTTTGGCAGTTCACTATCCTCGTAGAACGAACCAGTTTTGACTTAGTAAATGATATCTAAAATGCATGAAATTTGGTAGGATGCTAGAATTTTCAGCTCTAGACATTTTTTTCAGAAATAGACTAAAGCAAAGTCTGACCCTAAGACCCTCAAAATTAGAAAACATCGTAATGTGTCAAAAACTGGACAGTTTTGCGTAGTCTCACGGTTTTGGCCATAACTCCTAGGTCTGAAAACCAAATGAGGTGAGGTTTGTTTCTGGATTTAAATCACTCCTTAAGATTTAATTTGACAATTTTCTCTTTGGAATTGGAGATTGGTTGCTTGTCCAAATGATTGTGGTAAAACAGACCATTGCAGTGAGATTTGGTTTAGTGATATGCCTTGAAAAATGTTGTAACTTCGCTTGTGGTAGTGAATGCTTGGGATTGTGGCACTTGGATGTTGTGTGGACTGTTTTGGATGTTTGAGGATGTTTTAATTGATCAATTCATGGCTTGGGTTTAATTACTTGTCAACTTGTGGCTTAATCGCACGTGTAAGCATGAAACGAAACCCTATCAACCATGAAATCTCGCGAAGTGATGATCATATGATTAATGTGTCTAATTGTGTGATTAATGGGCTGCCTAAGAAATATTAAGTAGATTTTTCTTGCACCCAGTCTCATGTGGACGTCGTTGCATGCTTGTATAAATTTATTACTTGATTGTGTGAACCCCAAAATGAGTTATATGACTTGATTCACATGGCTGTCCGTTTAATATTCATATCACTCCATGTGCCTTACAAGTGAAATTATATGTCATAGCATGCCTTGTGTGTTTAATTGTCAACGTGCGATCTTATAACTGCTCGGAGGCAACCTACTTTGTTGTCCTCCTAATGTGATATATTAAATGTTATAAATGTGCATTGCATACAAGGTTGCAACCTTTCATTGTGGAATGGTAGCGTTTCACGCACGCTGGGCAGCATCGGGCTTGCCGGTGCTACCGTGACTACCATAGTCCAATTCCCTCTCTCGCTTGGCATTCCACCCTCGGAGAGTTAGGTCGTAGGTTTTCAGGGTACATCCGGAGTACATCCAAATAGGAGCGATAAGTGGATTATTGAAGTCGGCCGCAACAAATCGTGTCAAAATCGATATTGAGAGCAAATGCTCACCGTATCCTTGAAATGATTGGTAATTGTGTCTGTTGCTCAATTTGATTCTTATACCTTGCGTACCTTATTACTTGGGATACGTGACATGTTTCAAAAGGGATTTTTCATAAGTTGAACCGGAAAAAGAGTTTAAAAGCTTATTTCTTGTTCCCCCTCGCTGAGTTCATAAGGACTCACCCTTTTTTATCATTACAGGTGAAGAAGATTTGGAACAGGTATCTGAGGATAACGTGCTTATTAATGACTCCTTGGAGTGATTGTCTGCCCTACGTGCCTTACTTGACTGTGGCTATTTGGTGAATGACATGTTGTATTGAAGACTATTTTTTGTGTTGCTTACTGTTGCTATTTTAAATGACCCCCGTTGTAATTTGGTGTTAAATTTTGGTTTGTACTGATCATAACTAGATAGATACTCTTCTGGTCTTTTTGCTATCGCTACTTGGTTTAGTATCTATCACAGGCTTATGAGGTATTAGGTAAAGGGTAAGTTAAATGAATCTATCCAATCTTAAGCAGGTATTCATTGGTAAGCTAAGATCAACAGGTACTTTTGTAACAAGGATTGACAAACAAACGAGACATAGTTATCACGCTAGGTTGTTAATCAAGCGAGACTTTGAGATAACTTGTAGGCATTTCGATTGGTGATAAATAGTAACCTTAGTTGGAAATGAATTTGAGATTGAAAGATTTGAGGCCTTTAGAGAATTATGTCAAACTAAAGAGCCCAATTACAGCCGTTATGCTGCCGATTTTTCAGAGAATTTGTGGAGTTTAGGCTAACGTTAAGTGTTAAACCTTCATGAACGATTAAGTACGTGAAATGACATGAATGTTTAGATCACACTCTAGTCTAACCTCTATAGGTCGAGCTGTGGAGGTTAAACCTCTATAGGAGTTCATGAATGTTAAACCTTGTCGCCCCTGTCGTAAATCTCTCGTGATCTTTCCAACGGTATGCCCATACGGATCAAAAGTTATGGGCACCGGAGCGACGGATACCTGGTCACAAGCCCCACGCCCTCGGTTCGTCGCCCATCCTCTACGTGAAGCGAAGTTGTCTTGCATAAGTTTTCATCGGATTCAATAATAGAAATGTGATGGATTACGTTGTCATCCATTTCGCGGCTCACGACGTACGATCCGGGACGAAAAGACCGCGCAAAAGAAGAAAAGTATCCCGAAACTGATGAAAACATTCGATTTTGGCATCTGAAAAATGGTGCAGCCGAGCAGGCTTGCTATCCTTGTCGTAGAGCACTCGGAGGGCTTTCCAACGGTATGTTGTGCACCGCGTAACTCCTTACTGATCAAAAGTTATAGGTACCAGAGCGACGGATACCTGGTCACAAGCCCCAAGCCCTCGGTTTGCTGGCCCAACATCTACGTTAAGTGAAGTTGTCTTAACCAAGGTGCCGTAGGATTTGGTAATAGAAATGTGATGGATTAGGTTGTCATCCTTATCGCGGCTCACGACGTGCGATCCGGGACAGAAAAACAGCGCAAAAGAAGAAAGTGTCCCGAAACAGTTGAAAACGTTCAATTTTGGCCTCCGAAATTTGGCATAGCTAAGCAGGCTTGTTGTCCCCGTCGTAGAGCTCTTGTAGAGCTCTCGGAGAGCTTTTCAACAATTTGTTGTGCGTCGCGTAACTCCTTATGGATCAAAAGTTATGGGCATCGGAGTGACGGATACCTGGTCACAAACCCCACGCCCTCGATTTGCGGGCCCAGCCTCTATGTGAAGCGAAGTTAACTTGCCCAAGGTGCGGTGGGATTCGGTAATAAAAATGTGATGGATTAGGTTGTCGTCCTTTTTTCGGCTCATGACGTACGATCCGGGATGAAAAAACTGCGCAAAAGAAAAAAAGTGTCCCGAAACAGTTGAAAACGTTCAATTTTGGCCTCCGAAAACTGGCGCAGCTGAGCAAGCTTGTTGTCCCCATCGTAGAGCTCTCGTAGAGCTCTCAGAGAGCTTTCCAACGATTTGTTGTGCGTCGCATAACTCCTTATGGATCAAAAGTTATGGGCACCGGAATGACGGATACCTAGTCACAAGCCCTACGCCTTCGGTTTGCGGGCCCAGCCTCTACGTGAAGCGAAGTTATCTTGCCCAAGGTACCATGGGATTCGGTAATAAAAATGTGATGGATTAGGCTATCGTCCTTTTCGCGGCTCATGGCGTACGATCCGGGATGAAAAAACTGCGCGAAAGAAAAAAAGTATCCCGAAACTGATAAAAACGTTTGATTTTGGACTCCGAAAATAGGCGTAGCCAAGCAGGGTTGATGCCCACATCGTAGAGCTCTCGGAGAGCTTTACAACGGTATGCTGTGCACCGTGTAAGTCCTTACAGATCAAAAGTTATGAGCACCAGAGCGACGAATACCTAGTCACATGCCCCACACCCTCGGTTTACGGGCCCAACCTTTACGTGAAGTGAAGTTGTCTTGCCCAAGGTGCCGTGGGATTCAGTAATAGAAATGTGATTGATTAGGTTGTCGTCTTTATCACGGCTCACGACGTACAATCCGGGATGAAAAAATAGCACAAAAGAATAAAAGTGTCTTGAAACTGATGAAAATGTTTTTCTCGCCGAAAACATGCGCACCTGAGCGAGCTTCATGCCCTCGTTGTAGAGCTCTCGAAGTGCTTTCTAACGGTATGCTGTGCGCCGCGTAACTCCTTACAGATCAAAAGATATGGGTACCGGAGTGACGGATACCTGGTCACAAGCCCCACGCCCTCCGTTTGCGGTCCCAACCACTGCGTGAAGTGAAGTTGTCTTGCCTAAGGTGCCATGGGATTCAGTAATAGAAATGTGATAGATTAGGTTGTCATCCTTATCACGGCTCACGACGTACCATCCAGGATGGAAAAACAGCGTAAAAAAAGAAAAGTGTCCCGAAACTGTTGAAAACTTTCAATTTTGGGCTCCGAAAATAGGCGCAGCAAAGCAGGCTTGTTGTCCACATTGTAGAGCTCTCGGAGAGCTTTCCAACGGTATGCAGTGCGTCGTATAATTCCTTACGGATCAAAAGTTATGGGCACTAGAGCGACGGATACCTAGTCACAAGCCCCACGCCCTCGATTTGCGGGCCCAGCCTCTACGTGAAGTAAATTTGTCTTGCCCAAGGTACTGTGGGATTCGGTAATAGAAATGTGATGGATTAGGTTGTCGTCCTTTTCGCAGCTCACGCCGTACGATCCGGGACGGAAAAACTACGCAAATGAATAAAAGTGTCCCAAAATTGATGAAAATGTTCAAGTTTGGACTCCGAAAAGAGGCGCAGTCGAGCAGGCTTGATGCCCACATCGTAGAGCTCCCGAAGAACTTTACAACCGTATGTTGTACATCACGTAACTCCTTACGGATCAAAAGTTATGAGCACCGGAGCGACGGATACCCGGTCACAAGCCCCACACCCTCGGTTTACGGGCCCAACCTCTACATGCAGTGAAGTTGTCTTGCCCAAGGTGCCATAGGATTCGGTAATAGAAATGTGATGGATTAGGCTGTCGTCCTTATCGAGGCTCACGACATACGATTTGGGACGAAAAACAGCGCAAAAGAAGAAAAGTATCCCGAAACTGATGAAAATGTTCAAATTTTGTCACCAAAAATAGGTGCAGCCGAGCAAGCTTCCTACGCTCGTCGTAGAGCTCTCGGAGAGCTTTCTAACGGTATGCTGTGCGCCGCGTAACTCCTTACGGAACAAAAGTTATAGGCACCGGAGCGACGGATACCTGGTCACAAGCCCCACGTCCTCGATTTGTGGGCCCAGCCTCTACGAGAAGTGAAGTTATCTTGCCCAAGGTGCCATAGGATTCGGTAATAGAAATGAGATGGATTAGGTTGTCGTCCTTTTCGTGGCTCACGACATATGATCTGAGATGGAAAAACAGCACAAAAGAAGTAAATTGTACCGAAATTGATGAAAACGTTCGATTTTGGATGCGTAAAACAAACGCAGTCAAGCAGGCTTGGTGCCCCTATCGTAGAGCTCTCAGAGAGCTTTCCAACAGTATGTTGTGCACTGCGTAACTCCTTACGGATCAATAGCTATGGGCACCGGAGCGACGGATACCAGGTCATAATCCCTACGCTCTCGGTTTGTGGGCCCAGCCTCTACGTGAAGTGAAGTTGTCTTGTCCAAGGTGTTGTGGGATTCAATAATATAAATGTATGGCTTAGGTTGTCGTCCATTTCGCGGCTCACGACGTACGATCCGGGATGAAAAAATAGCGCAAAAGAAGAAAAGTATCCCGAAACTGATGAAAATATTCAATTTTGGACTACGAAAGTAGGCACAGCCGCGCAAGCTTCTTACCCCTATTGTAGAGCTCTCGGAGAGCTTTCCAACGGTATACTATACACGGCGTAACTCCTTACAGATCAAAAGTTATGGGCACCGGAGTGACGGATACCTGGTCGTAAGCCCCACACCCTCGGTTTTCGGGCCCAGCCTCTACGGGAAGTGAAATTGTCTTGAACATGGTGCCATAGGATTCGGTAATGGAAATGTGATGGATTAGGTTGTCGTCCTTTTTCGCGGCTTACGACATACGATCCGAGATGGAAAAATAGCACAAAAGAAGAAAATTATCCCAAAATTGATGAAAACGTTTGATTTTGGTATCCAATAATAGGCGCGGCCGAGCAGGCTTGCTGCCCCCATCGTAGAGCTCTCGGAGAGCTTTCCAATGGTATACTGTGTGCTGCGTAACTCCTTACGGATCAAAAATTATGGGTACCGAAGCGATGGATACCTGGTCACAAGCTCCACGCCCTTAGTTAGCGGGCCCAGCCTCTATGTGAAGCGAAGTTGTCTTGCCTAAGGTGCCGTGGGATTCGGTAATAAAAATGCGATGGATTAGGTTGTCGTCTATTTTGTGGCTCACGACGTACGATCCAGGACGAAAAAACAGCGCAAAAGAAGAAAATTGTTACAAAACTGATGAAAATATTCAATTTTGGGCTCTAAAAACTGGCGCAGCCGAGCAGGCTTGTTGTTCTCGTCGCAGAGCTCTCGGATAGCTTTCCAACGGTATGCTTTGCGCCACGTAACTCCCTACGGATCAAAAGTTATGGGCACCAGAGTGACGGATACTTGTTCACAAGCCCCACGCCCTCGGTTTGCGGGCCCAGCCTCTACGTCAAGCGAAGTTGTCTTCCCTAAGGTGCCGTGGGATTCAGAAATAGAAATACAATGGATTAGGTTGTCGTCCTTTTCGCGGCTAACGATAAACGATCTAGGACAAAAAAACACCGCAAAAGAGAAAAGTGTCCCGAAACTGATGAAAACATTTGATTTTGGACTTCGAAAATAGGCGCAATCGAGCAAGCTTGTTGTCCCTGTCGTAGAGCTCTCGGAGAGCATTCCAACGGTATGCTTTGCACCACGTAACTCCTTACGGATGAAAAGTTATGAGTACCGGAGCGACGGATACCTGGTCACAAGCCCCACGCCCTCGGTTTGCGGGCCCGGCCTCTACGTGAAGTGAAGTTGTCTAGCCCAAGGTACCATAGGATTCGATAATAGAAATGTGATAGATTAGGTTGTCGTCCTTTTCACTGCTCACGACGTACGATACGGGACGAAAAAACAGCGCAAAAGAAGAAAAGTATCACGAAACTGATAAAAATGTTCGATTTTGGGGTCCGAAAATAGGTGCAACCGAGCAAGCTTCCTACCCTCGTCGTGGAGCTCTCAAAGAGCTTTCCAACGGTATGCTGTGCGTCGCGTAACTTCTTATGGATCAAAAGTTATCGGCACCGGAGCAACGGATACCTAGTCACAAGCCCCACGCCCTCAGTTTGTGGGCCCAACCTCTACGTGAAGTGAACCTGTCTTGCCCAAGGTGCCATGGGATTCGGTAATAGAAATGTGATGGATTAGGTTGTTGTCCTTTTTGCGGCTAACGACATACGATCCGAGACGAAAAAATAGCACAAAAGAAAAAAATTATCCCGAAATTGAAGAAAACGTTCAATTTTGGGATCCGAAAACATGGACAGCCGAGCAGGCTTGCTGCTCCCAACGTAGAGCTCTCGGAGAGCTTTCCAACAGTATGATGTGCGCTGAGTAACTCCTTATGGATCAAAAGTTATGGGCACCGGAGCGACAGATACCAGGTCACAAGCCCCACGCTGTCGGTTTGCGGGCCTAGCCTCTACGTGAAGTGAAGTTGTCTTGTTGTTGGTGCCGGTGGATTCGGTAATAGAGATGTGATGGATTAGGTTGTCGTCCTATTCACGGCTCACGACGTACGATCCGGGATGAAAAAATAGTGCAAAATAAAAAAAGTGTCCCGAAACGGTTGAAAACGTTTGATTTTGGACTAAAAAAATAGGCGCAGCAGAAGAGGCTTGCTGCCTCTATCGTAGAGCTCTCGGAGAGCTTTCTAACGGTATGTAGTACGCTGCATAACTCCTTACGGATCAAAAGTTATGGGCACCGGAGCGACGGATACCTGGTCACAAGCCCCACGCCCTCGGTTTGTGGGCCCATCCTCTTTGTGAGGCGAAGTTGTCTTGCCCAAGGTGCCATGGGATTCGGTAATAGAAATGTGATGGATTAGGTTGTCGTCCATTTTGCGGCTCACGACGTGTGATCTGGGACGGAAAAACAGCGCAAAAGAAGAAAAGTGTCCCGAAACTGATGAAATCAATCATTTTCTGGCTCCGAAAATAGGCGAAGCTGAGCAAGCTTTTTGTCCACGTCGTAGAGCTCTCGGAGAGCTTTCCAACAGTATGTTATGCGCTGCGTAACTCCTTACGGATCAAAAGTTATGGGCAACAGAGCGACGAATACCTGGTCACAAGCCCCATGCCCACGGTTTGCGAGCCCAGCCTCTACGTGAAGCAAAGTTGTCTTGTCTAAGGTGCGGTGGGATTCAGTAATAGAAATGTGATGGATTAGGTTATTGTCCTTTTTGCGGCTCACGACGTACGATCCGGGACGAAAAAATAGCGCAAAAGAAGAAAAGTGTCACGAAACTGATAAAAATGTTCGATTTTGGACTCCGACAATAGGCGCAGCCAACCAGGCTTCCTGCCCCAGTCGTAGAACTCTCGAAGAGCTTTCCAACTGTATTCTGTGCGCCGCGTAACTCTTTATGCAACAAAAGTAATGGGCACCAGAGCAACGGATACCTAGTCACAAGCCCCACGTCCTCATTTTGCGGGCCCAGCCTCTACGTGAAGTGAAGCTGTCTTGCCCAAGGTGCCATAGGATTCGGTAATAGAAATGTGATGGATTTGGTTGTCGTCTTTTTTGCGGCTCACGATATACGATCCGAGATGAAAAAACATCACAAAAGAAGAAATTTGTAACGAAATTGATGAAAACGTTCGATTTTTGGTACAGAAACAAGCGCAGTCGAGAAGGATTTCTGCCCCCATCTTAGAGCTCTCGGAGAGCTTTCCAACGTTATGGTGTGCGCTGCGTAACTCCTTATGGATCGAAAGTTATGGGCACCGGAGCGACGGATACCTGGTTACAAGTCCCATGCTCTCAGTTTGCGGGCCCAGCTTCTGTGTGAAGTGAAGTTGTCTTGCCCAAGGTGTCGTGGGATTCGGTAATAGAAATGTGATGGATTAGGTTGTTGTCCATTTCGCGGCTCACGACGAACGATCTGGGACGGAAAAACAGCGCAAATGAAGAAAAGTATCCCAAAATTGATGAAAATGTTTGATTTTGGACTACGAAAACAGGCGCAGCCGAGCAAGCTTCATGCCTTTGTCGTAGAGCTCTTGGAGAGCTTTCCCACGGTATACTGTACACGGCGTAACTCTTTACAGATCAAAAGTTATGGGCACCAGAGCGACGGATACCTAGTCACATGCCCCACGCCCTCGGTTTGTGGGCCCAGCCTCTACGTGAAGTGAAGTTGTGTTGCCCAAGGTGCCATGAGATTCGGTAATAGAAATGTGATGGATTAGGTTGTCGTCCTTTTCACAGCTCACGACATACGATCCGAGTTGGAAAAACAGCACAAAAGAAAAAAATTATCCCAAAATTGATGAATACAATCAATTTTGGGCTCCAAAAACAGGCGCAGCCGAGCAGGCTTGTTGGCCCCATCGTAGATCTCTTGGAGAGCTTTCCAATGGTATGCTGTATGCCGCATAACTCCTTACGAATCAAAAGTTATGGGCACCGGAGCGATGGATACCTGGTCACAAGCCCCACGTCCTCGATTTGCGGGCCCAGCCTCTACGAGAAGTGAAGTTATCTTGCCCAAGGTGCTATGGGATTCGGTAATAGAAATGAGATGGATTAGGTTGTCGTCCTTTTCGTGGCTCACGACATATGATCTAAGATTGAAAAACAGCACAAAAGAAGTAAATTGTACCGAAATTGATGAAAACATTCAATTTTGGGTGCATAAAACAAGCGCAGTCAAGCAGGCTTGTTGCCCCCATCGTAGAGTTCTCGAAGAGCTTTCCAACGGTATGTTGTGCACTGCGTAACTCCTTACGGATCAATAGTTATGGGCATTGGAGCGACGGATACCAGGTCACAATACCCACGCTCTCGGTTTGCGGGCCCAGCCTCTACGTGAAGTGAAGTTGTCTTGTCTAAGGTGTTGTGGGATTCAGTAATAGAAATGTGATGGCTTAGGTTGTCGTCCATTTCGCGGCTCACGACGTACGATCCGGGACAAAAAAAAAATGCAAAAGAAGAAAAGTATCCCAAAACTGATGAAAATATTCAATTTTGGACTACGAAAGTAGGCACAGCCGCGCAAGATTTCTACCCCTTTCGTAGAGCTCTCAGAGAGCTTTCCAACTGTATTTTGTACACGGCGTAACTCCTTATGGATCAAAAGTTACGGGCACCGGAGTGACGGATACTTGGTCGCAAGCCCCACGCCCTCGGTTTTCGGGCCCAGCCTCTACGTGAAGTGAAATTGTCTTGAACATGGTGCCATAGGATTTGGTAATGGAAATGTGATGGATTAGGTAGTCGTCCTTTTTTGTGGCTCACGACATACGATCCGAGATGGAAAAACAGCACAAAAGATGAAAATTATACCGAAATTGATGAAAACGTTTGATTTTGGTCTCCAATAATAGACGCAGCCGAGCAGGCTTGCTGCCCCCATCGTAGTGCTCTCGGAGAGCTTTCCAATGGTATACTGTGCGCCGCGTAACTCCTTACGGATCAAAAATTATGGGTGCCGGAGCGATGGATACCTGGTCACAAGCTCCACGCCCTTAGTTAGCGGGCCCAGCCTCTACGTGAAGCGAAGTTGTCTTGCCTAAGGTGCCATGGGATTCGGTAATAAAAATGTGATGGATTAGGTTGTCGTCTATTTTACGGCTCACGACGTACGATCCGGGATAAAAAAACAGCGCAAAAGAAGAAAATTGTTACAAAACTGATGAAAACATTCAATTTTGGGCTCTAAAAACTGGCGCAGCCGAGCAGGCTTGTTGTCCTCGTCGCAGAGCTCTTCGATAGCTTTCCAACGGTATGCTTTGCGCCACGTAACTCCCTACGGATCAAAAGTTATGGGCACTAGAGCGACGGATACTTGTTCACAAGCCCCACGCCCTCGGTTTGCGGGCCCAGCCTCTACGTGAAGCGAAGTTGTCTTCCCTAAGGTGTCGTGGGATTCGGTAATAGAAATGCAATGTATTAGGTTGTCGTCCTTTTCGCGGCTAACGACATACGATCTGGGACAAAAAAAACCGCAAAAGAAGAGAAGTGTCTCAAAACTGATGAACACATTTGATTTTGGACATCGAAAATAGGCGCAATCGAGAAGGCTTGTTGTCCCCGTCGTAGAGCTCTCGGAGAGCATTCCAACGGTATGCTTTGTGCCACGTAACTCCTTACGGATGAAAAGTTATGAGTACTGGAGCGACGGATACCTGGTCATAAGCCCCACGCCCTCGATTTGCGGGCCCGGCCTCTACATGAAGTGAAGTTGTCTAGCCCAAGGTACCATAGGATTTGATAATAGAAATGGGATGGATTAGGTTGTCGTCCTTTTCACTACTCACGACGTACGATCCGGGACGGAAAAACAGCGCAAAAGAAGAAAAGTATCACGAAACTGATAAAAATGTTCGATTTTGGGGTCCGAAAATAGGTGCAACCGAGCAACCTTCCTACCCTCGTCGTGGAGCTCTCGGAGAGCTTTCCAACGGTATGTTGTGCGTCGCGTAACTCCTTATGGATCAAAAGTTATCGGCACCAGAGCGACAGATACCTGGTCACAAGCCCCACGCCCTCAGTTTGCGGGCCCAACCTCTACATGAAGTGAACCTGTCTTGCCCAAGGTGCCATGGGATTCGGTAATAGAAATGTGATGGATTAGGTTGTTGTCCTTTTTGCGGCAAACGACATATGATCTGAGACGAAAAAATAGCACAAAAGAAGAAAATTATCCCGAAATTGAAGAAAATGTTCAATTTTGGGATCCGAAAACATGAACAGCCGAGCAGGTTTGCTGCTCCCAACGTAGAGCTCTCGGAGAGCTTTCCAACAGTATGATGTGCGCTGAGTAACTCCTTACGGATCAAAAGTTATGGGCACCGGAGCAACAGATACCTGGTCACAAGCCCCACGCTCTCGGTTTGCGGGCACAGCCTCTACGTGAAGTGAAGTTGTCTTGCCCTTGGCGTCGGGGAATTCGGTAATAGAGATGTTATGGATTAGGTTGTCATCCTTTTCGTGGCTCACGACGTACGATCCGGGATGAAAAAATAGTGCAAAATAAAAAAAGTGTCCCGAAACGGATGAAAACGTTTGATTTTGGACTAAAAAAATAGGCGCAGTAGAAGAGGCTTGCTGCCCCTATCGTAGAGCTCTCGGAGAGCTTTCCAACGGTATGTAGTACGCTGCGTAACTCCTTACAAATCAAAAGTTATGGGCACCGGAGCGACGGATACCTGGTCACAAGCCCTACGCCCTTGGTTTGTGGGCCCATCCTCTACGTGAGGTGAAGTTGCCTTGCCCAAGGTGCCGTGGGATTCGGTAATAGAAATGTGATGGATTAGGTTGTCGTCCATTTTGCGGCTCACGACGTATGATCTGGGACGGAAAAACAGCGCAAAAGAAGAAAAGTGTCCCGAAACTGATGAAATCGATCATTTTCTGGCTCTGAAAATAGGCGAAGCTAAGCAGGCTTGTTGTCCACGTCGTAGAGCTCTCGGAGAGCTTTCCAACAGTATGTTATGCGCCACGTAACTCCTTACGGATCAAAAGTTATGGGCACCAGAGCGACGGATACCTGGTCACAAGCCCCACGCCCACGGTTTGCGGGCCCAGCCTCTACGTGAAGCAAAGTTGTCTTGCCTAAGGTGCGGTGGGATTCAGTAATAGAAATGTGATGGATTAGGTTGTTGTCCTCTTTGCGGCTCACGACGTACGATCCGGGACGAAAAAACAGCGCAAAAGAAGAAAAGTGTCACGAAACTGATGAAAATATTCGATTTTGGACTCCAATAAAAGGTGCAGCCAACCAGGCTTCCTGCCCCAGTCGTCGAACTCTCGAAGAGCTTTCCAACTGTATTCTGTGTGCCACGTAACTCTTTACGCAACAAAAGTAATGGGCACCAGAGCAACGGATACCTGGTCACAAGCCCTACGTCCTCATTTCGCGGGCCCAGCCTCTACGTGAAGTGAAGTTGTCTTGCCCAAGGTGCCATGGGATTCAGTAATAAAAATGTGATGGATTTGGTTGTCGTCGTTTTTGTGGCTCACGACATACGATCCGAGATGGAAAAACATCACAAAAGAAGAAATTTGTATCGAAATTGATGAAAACGTTCAATTTTTGGTACAGAAACAAGTGCAGTCGAGCAGGCTTTCTGCCCACATCTTAGAGCTCTCGGAGAGCTTTCCAACGTTACGGTGTGCGCTGCGTAACTCCTTATGGATCAAAAGTTATGGGCACCAGAGTGACGGATACCTGGTCACAAGTCCCATGCTCTCAGTTTGCGGGCCCAGCCTCTGTGTGAAGTCAAGTTGTCTTGCCCAAGGTGTCGTGGGATTCGGTAATAGAAATATGATGGATTAGGTTGTCGTCCATTTCACGGCTCACGACGAACGATCTGGGACGGAAAAACAGCACAAATGAAGAAAAGTATCCCAAAATTGATGAAAATGTTTGATTTTGGACTACTAAAACAGGCGCAGCCGAGCAAGCTTCATGCCCTTGTCGTAGAGCTCTTGGAGAGCTTTCCAACGGTATACTGTACACGGCGTAACTCTTTACGGATCAAAAGTTATGGGCACTGGAGCGACGGATACCTAGTCATATGCCCCACACCCTCGGTTTGTGGGCCCAGCCTCTACGTGAAGTGAAGTTGTGTTGCCCAAGGTGCCATGGGATTCGGTAATAGAAATGTGATGGATTAGGTTGTCGTCCTTTTCGTAGCTCACGACCTACGATCCGAGATGGAAAAACAGCACAAAAGAAGAAAATTATCCTAAAATTGATGAATACATTCGATTTTGGGCTCCAAAAATGGGTGCAGCCGAGTAGGCTTGTCGCCCCCATCGTAGATCTCTCGGAGAGCTTTCCAACGGTATGCTGTACGCCGCGTAACTTCTTACGGATCAAAAGTTATGGGCACCGGAGCGACGGATACCTGGTCACAAGCCCCACGCCTTCGGTTTATGGGCCCAGCCTCAACGTGAAGCGAAGTTGTCTTGCCCTAGGTGTCGTGGGATTCGGAAATAGAAATGTGATGGATTAGGTTGTCGTCCATTTTGTGGCTCACGACGTGCGATCCGGGATGAAAAAGTAGCACAAATGAAGAAAAGTGTCCCGAAACTAATGAAAACATTCGAATTTGGGCTCCGAAAATTGGTGTAGCCGAGCAGGCTTATTGCCCCCGTCGTAGAGCTCTCGGAAAGCTTTCCAACGGTATGGCTTGTGCCACGTAACTTCTTACGGATCAAAAGTTATAGGCACTGGAGCGACAGATACTTGGTCACAAGCCCCACGCCCTCGGTTTGCAGGCCCAGCCTCCACGTGAAGCGAAGTTGTCTTGCCCATGGTACCGTGGGATTCGGTAATAGAAATACGATGGATTAGGTTGTCGTCCTTTTCGCTGCTCATAACGTACGATCCGGGACGAAAAACGTCGTAAAAGAAGAAAAGTATCCCAAAACTGATGAAAACATTTGATTTTGGACTCCGAAAATAGGCGTAGCCGAGCAAGCTTATTGCCCACATCGTAGAGCTCTCAGAGAGCTTTCCAACGGTATGTTGTGCGTCACTTAACTTCTTATGGATGAAAAGTTATGAGCACCGGAGCGACAGATACCTGGTCACAATCCCACGCCCTCGATTTGCGGGCCCAGCCTCTACGTGAAGTGAAGTTGTCTTGCCCAAGGTACCATGGGATTCGATAATAGAAATGTGATGGATTAGATTGTCGTCCTTTTCGCGGCTCACGCCGTACGATCCGGGACGAAAAAACAGCGCAAAAGAAGAAAAGTATCCCAAAACTGATGAAAATGTTTGATTTTGGGGTCCGAGAATAGGCACAACCGAGCTGGCTTCCTGCACCCATCGTAGAGCTCTCGGAGTGCTTTGCAACGGTATGTTGTGGGCCGCGTAACTCCTTACGGATCAAAAGTTATCGACACCAAAGCGACGAATACCTAGTCACAAGCCCTACGCCCTCGATTTGCGAGCCCAACCTCTATGTGAAGTTAAGTTGTCTTGCCCAGTGTGCCATGGGATTTAGTACTAGAAATGTGATGGATTAGGTTGTTGTCCTTTTCGCGGCTCACGACATACGATCCGAGACGGAAAAAAAGCACGAAAGAAGAAAATTGTCATGAAATTGATAAAAATGTTTGATTTTGGGATCCGAAAACATACGCAGCCTAGCAGGCTTGCTACCCCCATTGTAGAACACTCGGAGAGCTTTCCAACAGCATGCCGTGCGCCGAGTAACTCCTTACGGATCAAAAGTTATGGGCACCGGAGAGACGAATACCAGGTCACAAGCCCCACGATCTTGGTTTGCGAGCCCAGCCTCTAGTGAAGTGAAGTTGTGTTGCCCAAGGTGTCGGTGGATTCGGTAATAGAAATGTGATGGATTAGGTTGTCGTCCTTATCGCGGCTCACGACGTACGATCCGGGACAAAAAACCATTGCAAAAGAAGAAAAGTGTCCTGAAACTGATGAAAATGTTGAATTTTGGACTACAAAAACTGGCACAGTCGAGCAGGCTTGCTACCCCTATCGTAGAGCTCTTGGAGAGCTTTCCAACGGTATAATGTACGCCGCGTAACTCTTTACGGATCAAAAGTTATGGGCATCAGAGCGACGGATACCTGGTCACAAGCCCCACGCCCTCGGTTTGTGCGCCCATCCTCTACGTGAGGCGAAGTTGTCTAGCCCATGGTGCCATGGCATTCGGTAATAGAAATGTGATGGATTAGGTTATCGTCCATTTCCCTGCTCATGATGTACGATCCATGATGGAAAAACAACGCGAAAGCAAAAAATGTGTCCCGAAACTAATGAAAACGTTCAATTTTTGGATCTGAAAACAGGCACAACTGAGCCGTCTTGTTGTCCCCGTCGTAGAGCTCTCAGAGAGCTTTACAACAAAATGTTGTGCACTGCGTAACTCCTTACGAATCAAAAGTTATGGGCACCAGAGCGACGGATACCTGGTCACAAGCCCCACGCCCTCGGTTTGCGGGCCCAGCCTCTACGTGAAGCGAAGTTGTCTTGCCTAAGGTGCGGTGGGATTCAGTAATAGAAATGTGATGGATTAGGTTGTTGTCCTTTTTGCGGCTCACGACGTACGATCCGGGATGAAAAAATAGCGCAAAAGAAGAAAAGTATCGCGAAACTGATGAAAACGTTCGATTTTGGACTAAGAAAACAAGCGCAGTGTCACGCCCCAACCCGGCCTATAAGGTTAGACTAGGGTGTGAACTAAACATTCAGGTAATATCACAGACTTAACTGTTTATGAAGATTTAATACTTAACGTTTTGGCCTAAACTCCAAAATTTTTCAAAAAACCGGCGGCATAATGGCTGTAATTGGGCTCTTTGGTTTGACCTAATTCTCTAAACGCCTCAATTATTCCAATCATTAACCCAATTCTATTAAGGACTCCTATTTGTCACCAACCGATTTGCCTACTAGTTTATCTTGAAGGTCTTGTTTGGTTAATGAGCCTAACATGATAACTATGTCCCGTTTATTTGTCAATTTCCTATCATGCAAGTACCTATTATCCTTTAGTTTGCAAGTGAGCACCTAAGTGAAATTAGATAGAATTAACTTAGTTAGTTGTTCATCTAGTGGTTTGAATGCCTACGATAACTACCAATTAAGAAAACGAAAGCAAACCACCAAATAAAAGTTTGTCCGGCTATAGGTAGTACAATCCCAGAATTAGACCCAAATTACAACGGGGTCATTTACATCGATAAAATGAATAGTTTGCAATCAAACACAACATCCATATAGCAACCACTTTCAGGCAAAGCACAAAAGCACGTAGGGACAGACAATCACTCCAAGGAATCATCGATAGGCACATTGTCCTCGGGTACCTGTACCTGTTCTTCTTCACCTGTGATAAAAAAAGAGGGTGAGTCCTTATGAGTTCAGCGAAAGGGAACAAGAAATAAGTTTTGAAACTCATTTTCCAGTTCAACTTATGAAAATCCTTTTGCAAGCATGAATATAACAAAAATATAAGTACAGAAACAGAAATACCGGTCTTTCCTCCCCGAGGTTCTCTAGGAACCAAGCGAGAGTCCTTATACACATAGTAAAAAGGATACAGTGAGCTTTTTGCTCTCAGATCAGTTCCAGGATCAGTTGTTGCAGCCGACTTCAAATCATCCCCCAAACACGCCAGGTGGGTGTACTCTGGATGTACTCCGAAATCCTATGACCCAACTCTCCAAGGAAGTCTAGCCCCTAAGCGAGAGAGGGAATGGGATCATGGCAGTCACCGGTGCACCGGCAAGCCCGATGCCGCCCGGTGTGCGTGATCACTACCATGCCTACAGGAAAGGTTGCAACCTTGTATGCAATGCACATTCATGACATGTAATATATCACAGTAGGAGGACAACAAAGTAGGTTGCCTCCGGACAGTCATAAGATTGCACATTGACAGGTAAACAAGCAGGGCACGATAAGACAGGAAATATATCACAGCAGGAGGACAACAAAGTAGGTTGCCTCCGAACAGTCATAAGATTGCACATTGACAGGTAAACAAGCAGGGCACGATAAGACAGGTAATTTCACTTGAAAGGCATATAGAGTTATATGAAAATTAAACAGGCAGCCATGTAACACATGTAAAACAGGCCATATAACTCATTAAGAAGCCCACGTGATCAAGTGATAAGATTATTCAACATGCAATGACATCAATCATGGGTTCGGGTGCAAGAAAAGGTTATTTGTCAACATGCAATGGTCAACATCACATTTAAAGTTATAAGACATTTACGGGCAGCCCACTAAGCATATAATTTCCACACAATATCCAAATGATCAACACTTTGCAAGACTACCTAGTCATTAGGGTTTCCGTTTCATGCTTAACCGTGTGATTAAACCCTAAGTCAACTCAAAATCATTCTCAAGTCATGCATCATTCAATTCAAACATCTTCTAGTACTCAAAACAGTCCACACAACATCCCAACACCACAATTCCAAGCAATTAGTACCACAAGAGAGGTTACAACAATTTTCCAAGCATATAACTAAGTGAAACCCTTACTGCAATAGGCTGTTTTCTCACAATCAATAGGATAATCAAAAAATCTCCAAATCCAGTGAATAAGATTTCAAATTAAAGCTTAAGGAGTTAACTAAAATCAGAAACAAACCTTGCATCAATTGGAGTTCGGGATCATTAGATATAGTCGAAACAGTGGGATAGCACAAAACTGTCCAGATTTACACACATTTCGATAATTGGCGTTTTTGAGGTCCTTAGGGTCAGATTCCGCCTTAGTCCGTTTCTGACAAAAATGTCTAGAACTGAAAAATCTAGAAGCACACCAATTTTCATATATTTTGGACATCATTAATTAAGTCAAATCTGGTTCGTTCTACAAGGTCGGTGCATCTACCAAAACCTGCTTCATTTTTCCAGATTTCCAGATTTGGTCACATTTTAAAGATTTTCCATTTTGAGGACCTTAGAGTCGAAATTAGCTTTGTCCTATTTCTGCGAAAAGTGTTCAAAACTGTCAAACTAGTCACCTACCAATTTTCAAGCATTTTCAACATCATTTGCCTAGCTAAACTTACCTCGAAACAGACTGGTCAGAGAGCTGTCAACAATCCAACTTCACCTATCATCTCTTTCAAGCCAAGATCTTGTCATGCATGGTTGCAAAAGCTTATGAACGAACATATAACTCAAGTATAGAAGCAAAGACATACTTTAATGAGCATGCATGTGGATTTTTGAAGGATTTTCAAAAGGTTTTAGCCCTCACCTTAGCAAACAACCAAGAAGATGCACAAAAACTTGTTGAAGCTCAAATCTCTTCTTCTTCTTGCTTAGCCGAGGTTCCAACTAGCTTTTCTCTTTTTTCCTAGCTTAGTGATCAATCTCTTAGCACATGCATGAGGTTAGAACAAGAAGAAAAGAAATGGAAGCTTAAAACTCACCTAGGGCCGAAATGAAGGCTTCAAAGGACATGCATGTGTAGTTTTCGCATCCTAGCTTGTTTGCTTGAGTTTCTTTGATGGTTGCTTGTCTTGTTGCACCATATGATGAAGAAGATAAGCTAGGAGGTGGAGAGAACTCAGCCAAAACCGAAATGGAGAGAGAAAATGAGAGGGAAATGAGAGAAAAGAAAGAGAAATGAAAGAATATGACAAAGAGTGATGTTTTGCATTGATTCAAGCATATGGTCAGCCTTGGGCAGCCCATTTTCAGTCTTTTTGTGTCTTCAAGGAGTATTTTGAAATGGCTAGCATGGGCATGAATTGTTTGGTCGAAAATGGTGTGCATTGGGTAGGATTTTGGGGCTATTTTATGCCTAGTGTCTTGTGTGTGTGTCATAGTTTTTCTAGGACTAATTTTTTTATGCATTTGTGTCATTAGAATTGTCAAAGGAATGTTGGGAAATTAGGGAATCTATGTAGAATAAAATATAGAAATGTTTGTTGATGAGTTGAATTATGAATAAAATAATAGATAGTGGAAAATGTAGGAATAGTTTAGTATCATTTTATTGTTAGTGGAGTTTGTAGAGAATTTGAATTAGGAATATAATATTAGTTAGTGGATTGTGTAGGATTATTTTATTGTCTAGTGCTTTGCGTAGGATTCTTTCTTGATTAACATGGTGGCACGGATTCCTAGGTCTAGGGCACGAATTACGAGGTAGATACGACCTATGAGGTAAGACACGAACTACGAGGTACAACACGTATTTCAAGACTAAGGCACATACCTCAAGATAAGTGCACGGATTCTAATGCTAACACACGCAACCCTATGTGAATGAACGTAGACCAAAATAAGGCACGTAATTCAATGCAATACACGTAATTCAAGACACGACTCTTAAACCTAGGTTAAAGCACGCAGCTCAAGGTTAATGCACACGAAATGAAAAGACACACGCAAATCAAGGTCTCGCACGTAAATTAAGGTCATGGCATGTTTATCTAGGTATCGCACGTATATCGAGGATTAGGGCACACAATTCTAGGTTAAGACACGTATAACGAGGCATGCACAAAAATCAAGACAGGGCACGTAATCCAAAGTCGGTCATATAATTTTAGGCCTAAAGTGCGTAAATCGAGGTAGGACACGTTATTCGGGGTCGAGCCTCACACGCAGCGTAGCCGGCTTGCTACCCCCGTCGTAGAGCTCTCGGAGAGCTTTTCAACAGTATGTTGTGCGCCGCGTAACTCCTTACGGATCAAAAGTTATGAGCACCGGAGCGACGGATACCTGGTTACAAGCCCCATGCTCTCAGTTTGCGGGCCTAGGCTCTGTGTGAAGTGAAGTTGTCTTGCCCAAGGAGTCGTTGGATTCAGTAATAGAAATGTGATGGATTAGGTTGTCATCCATTTCGCGGCTCACGACGTACGATCCGGGACGAAAAAACAGTGCAAATGAAGAAAAGTATCCCAAAATTAATGAAATTTTTTGATTTTGGACAACGAAAATAGGCACAGCCGAGCAAGCTTCATGCCCCTGTCGTAGAGCTCTTGGAGAGCTTTCCAACGGTATACTGTACACGGCGTAACTCTTTACGGATCAAAAGTTATGGGCACCGGAGTGACGGACACCTAGTCACATGCCCCACGCCCTCGGTTTGTGGGCCCAGCCTCTACGTGAAGTTAAGTTGTGTTGCCCAAGGAGCCATGGGATTCAGTAATAGAAATGTGATGGATTAGGTTGTCGTCCTTTTCGCAGCTCACGACATACGATCCGAGATGGAAAAACAGCACAAAAGAAGAAAATTATCCTGAAATTGATGAATACATTCGATTTTGGGCTTCAAAATAGGCACAGCCGAGCAGGCTTGCCACCCCTATCGTAGATCTCTCGGAGAGCTTTCCAACGGTATGCTGTACGCCGCGTAACTCCTTACGGATCAAAAGTTATGGGCACCGGAGCGACGGATACCTGGTCACAAGCCCTACGCCTTCGGTTTATGGGCCCAGCCTCTACGTGAAGCAAAGTTGTCTTCCCCTAGGTGCCGTGGGATTCGGAAATAGAAATGTGACGGATTAGGTTGTCGTCCATTTCGTGGCTCACGACGTGCGATCCGGGATGAAAAAACAACGCAAATGAAGAAAAGTGTCCCGAAACTAATGAAAACATTCGAATTTGGGCTCCAAAAATAGGCGCAGCCGAGCAGGCTAGTTCCCCCGTCATAGAGCTCTCGGAGAGCTTTCAAACGGTATGGCTTGCACCACGTAACTCCTTACGGATCAAAAGTTATAGGCACCGGAGCGACGGATACCTGGTCACAAGTCCCACGCCCTCGGTTTACGGGCCCAGCCTCCTCGTGAAGTGAAGTTGTCTTGCCCATGGTACCGTGGGATTTGGTAATAGAAATGCGATGGATTAGGTTGTCGTCCTTTTCGCTACTCATGACGTACGATCCGGGACGGAAAAACATTGCAAACGAAGAGAAGTGTCCCAAAACTGATAAAAACATTTGATTTTGGACTCTGAAAATAGGCGCAGCCGAGCAAGCTTGTTGCCCACATCGTAGAGCTCTCAGAGAGCTTCCCAACGGTATGCTGTGCGTCACTTAACTTCTTACAGATGAAAAGTTATGAGCACCGGAGCGATAGATACCTGATCACAAGTCCACGTCCTCGGTTTGCGGGCCCAGCCTCTACGTGAAGTGAAGTTGTCTTGCCCAAGGTGCCATGGGATTCGATAATAGAAATGTGATGGATTAGGTTGTCGTCCATTTCGCGGCTCACGCCGTACGATCCGAGACGGAAAAACAGCGCAAAAGAAGAAATGTGTCCCGAAACTGATGAAAATGTTCGATTTTGGGGTCCGAGAACAGGCGCAACCAAGCTGGCTTCCTGCACCCATCATAGAGCTCTCAGAGTGCTTTGCAACGGCATGCTGTGGGCCACGTAACTCCTTACAGATCAAAAGTTATCGACACCAAAGCGACGGATACCTGGTCACAAGCCCCACGCCCTCGGTTTGCGGGCCCAACCTCTACGTGAAGTTAAGTTGTCTTGCCCAAGGTGCCATTGGATTTGGTACTAGAAATGTGATGGATTAGGTTGTTGTCCTTTTCGCGGCTCACGACATACGATCTGAGACAGAAAAACAGCACAAAAGAAGAAAATTGTCCCAAAATTGATAAAAACGTTTAATTTTGGGATCTGAAAACATGTGCAGCCTAGTAGGCTTGCTGCCCCCATCGTAGAACACTCGAAGAGCTTTCCAACGGCATGCTGTACGCCGAGTAACTCCTTACGGATCAAAAGTTATGGGCACCGGAGTGACGGATACCAGGTCACAAGCCCCACGGTCTCGGTTTGCGAGCCCAGCCTCTACGTGAAGTAAAGTTGTGTTGCCCAAGGTGTCAGCGGATTCGGTAATAGAAATGTGATAGATTAGGTTGTCATCCTTATCGCAGCTCACGACGTACGATCCGGGACGAAAAACCATTGCAAAAGAAGAAAAGTGTCCTGAAACTGATGAAAACGTTCGATTTTGGACTACAAAAACTGGCGTAGTCAAGCAGGATTGCTGCCCTTATCGTAGAGCTCTTGGAGAGCTTTCCAACGGTATAATGTATGCCACGTAACTCCTTACGGATCAAAAGTTATGGGCATCGGAGCGACGGATACCTGGTTACAAGCCCCACGCCCTCGATTTGTGGGCCCATCCTCTACGTGAGGCGAAGTTGTCTAGCCCATGGTGCCGTGGCATTCGATAATAGAAATGTGATGGATTAGGTTATCGTCCATTTCCCTGCTCATGACGTACGATCCAGGATGGAAAAACAACGCGAAAGCAAAAAATGTGTCCCAAAACTAATGAAAACGTTCGATTTTTGGATCTGAAAACAGGCACAACTGAGCCGGCTTGTTGTCCCCGTCGTAGAGCTCTCAAAGAGATTTACAACAAAATGTTGTGCACTGCGTAACTCCTTACGGATCAAAAGTTATGGGCACCAGAGCGACGGATACTTGGTCACAAGCCCCACGCCCTCGGTTTGCGGGCCCAGCCTCTACGCAAAGCGAAGTTGTCTTGCCTAAGGTGTGGTGGGATTCGGTAATAGAAATGTGATGGATTAGGTTATTTTCCTTTTTGCGGCTCACGATGTACGATCCGGGACGAAAAAATAGCGCAAAAGAAGAAAAGTGTCTTGAAACTAATGAAAACGTTCGATTTTGGTCTAAGAAAACAAGTGCAGTGTAGCAGGCTTGTTGCCCCCGTTGTAGAGCTCTCGGAGAGCTTTCCAACGGTATGTTGTTCGTCGCGTAACTCCTTACGGATCAAAAGTTATAAGCACTGGAGCGACGGATACCTGGTCACAGCACCACGCCCTCAGTTTGAGGGCCCAGCCTCTACGTGAAATGAAGTTCTCTTGCCCAACATGACATGGGATTCAGTAATAGAAATGTGATGGATTAGGTTGTCGTCCTTTTCGCGGCTCACGACATACGATCCGAGATGGAAAAACCGCACCAAAGAACAAAATTGTTCCGAAATTGATGCAAATGTTCGATTTTGGGCTTTGAAAATAGGCGCAGCTAAGCATGCTTGCTGCCCCCATCGTAGAGCTCTCGAAGAGCTTTCCAATGGTATGCTGTGTGCCGCGTAACTTCTTACGGATCAAAAGTTATGGGTACCAGAGCGACAGATACCTGGTCACAAGCCCCACGCTGTTGGTATGTGGGCCCAGCCTCTACGTGAAGTGAAGTTGTCTTGTCCAAGGTGTCATGAGATTCGGCAATAGAAATGTGATAGATTAGGTTATTATTCATTTCGCGGCTCACGACGTACGATCCGGGACAGAAAAACAGCGAAAAAGAAGAAAAGTGTCAAAAAATTGATGAAAATGTTCGATTTTGGGCTCCAAAAATAGGCGCAGCTGCGCAGGCTTGCTGCCCTCGTCTTAGAGATCTCGAAGGGCTTTCCAACGGTATGCTGTACGCCGCGTAACTCCTTACATATCAAAAGTTATGGGCACCGGAACGACGGATACCTGGTCACAAGCCCCACGACCTCGGTTTGCGGGCCCAGTCTCTACGTGAAGTGAAGTTGTCTTACCCAAGGTGCCATGAGATTCGGTAACATAAATGTGATGGATTAGGTTGTCGTCCTTTTCGCGGCTCACGACATATGATCCGAGACAGAAAAACAGCACAAAAGAAGAAAATTGTCCCAAAATTGATGAAAATGTTCCATTTTGGGCTCCGAAAACAGGCGCAGGTGAGCACGCTTTGTCACGCCCCAACCCGGCCTATAAGGTTAGACTAGAGTGTGATCTAAACATTCAAGTCACGTCCTGTACATAATCATTCATGAAAGTTTAAGACTTAACGTTTTAGCCTAAACTCCAAAATTTTCCAAAAAACCGGCAGCATAACGGCTGTAATTGGGCTCTTTGGTTTGACCTAATTCTCTAAACGCCTCAAATTTTTCAATCTCAACTTCATTTCCAACTAATATTACTATTTACCATCAATTGAAATGCCTATTGGTTATCTCAAAGTCTCGTTGATTAATAACCTAGTATGATACTATGTCTCGTCTGTTTGTTAATCCTCGTTACAAAAGTACCTGTTGATCTTAGCTTAACAATGAGTACCTGCTTAGATTGGATAGGTTCATTTTACTTAATCCTATGGTAGATAATAGCCAATAATGATAGCAAAACGACCATAGTAGTGTTACCTAGTTATTATCAGTACAAGCCAAGATTAGACCCCAAATTACAACGGGGGTCTTTTACATTACAAACATTAAGCAACATGAAAAGAAATAGTCTTCAAGTAGCATAGTGTTCACAAATAGCCATAATCACGCAAAGCACATAGGACAGGCAATTACTCCAAGGAATCATCGTTAGGCACGTCGTCCTCGGGTACCTATTCTTGATCTTCTTTACCTGAGATGATAAAAGATGGTGAGTCCTTATGAACTCAGCGAGGGGGAACGAGAAATAGGTTTTGAAACTCATTTTTCGGTTTAACTTATGAAAACCCTTTTTGCAAGTATGAATGTATCACAATTAAGTACAGAACAATAATATGAAGGTAAAGGAACACAATTACCCGTTTTTCCTCCCCGAGGTCCTCTAGGAACCAAGCGAGAGTACTTATACACATAGTAAAAAGGATACGGTGAGCTTTTGCTCTCAGTTCATTTCCAGTATCAGTTGTTGCGGCCGACTTCAAATCATCCCCTTATCACGCCAAATGGGTGTACTCCGGATGTACCCTGAAATCCTACAACCCAACTCTCCGAGGAAGTCTAGCCCCCAAGCAAGAGAGGGAATTGGACAATGGTAGTCACGGTTGCACCGGCAAGCCCGATGCCACCTGGTGTGCGTGAACGCTACCACGCCAGAATGAAAGGTTGCAACCTTATATGCAATGCACATTTATGACATTTAATATATCACATTAGGAGGACAACAAAGTAGGTTGCCTCCGGACAGTCACAAGATTACACATTGACAAGTAAACAAACGAGGCACTTTAAGACAAGTAATTTCACTTGAAAGGCATATAGAGTTATATGAACATTAAACGGGCAGCCATGTAACGCACGTAAATCAAGTCATATAACTCATTTCAACATTCACGTAATCAAATAATAAGATTATTCAACATGCAATGATCAAAATCACATTTAGGGCTATAAGGGCAACTACGGGCAGCCTACTAATCATATAATTACGCACAATATTCAAAGGATCGACACTTAGCAAGTTTACCTAGTCACTAGGGTTTCCATTTCATGCTTACCCGTGCGATTAAGCCCCAAGTCAACTCAAAATCAATCTCAAGCCATGCATTAGTTAATTCAAACATCCCCAAGTATTCAAAACAGTCCACACAACATCCCAATGCCACAATCCCAAGCATTTAATACCACAAGAGAAGTTACAACAAATTTTCTAAGCATATAACTAAGTGAAACCCTCACTGCAATAGGCTGTTTTCTCACAATGATTAAGACAACCATACAATCTCAAATTCCAGTGAATAAAGCGTCCAATTAAAGCTTAAGAAGTGAACTAAATTCAGAAATAAACCTCATATCATTTGGAGTTCGGGTCCACTAGTTATAGCCAAAACAGTGGGATTGCACAAAACTGTCCAGATTTGCACACATTTCAATACTTGTCGTTTTTGAGGTCCTTAGGGTCAGATTTAGCCTTAGTCCATTTCTGACAAAAATATCCATAACTGAAAAACCTAGCATCACACCAAATTTAATGCATTTTTGACATCATTTACTAAGTTAAAACTGGTTTGTTCTACAAGGTCAGTGCATCTGCCAAAACCGGCTTCATTTTTCCAGACTTCCAGATTTGGACACATTTTAATGATTTTCCATTTTGAGGACCTTATATTCAAAATTAGCTTTGGCCTATTTCTGCAAAAACTGTTCAAAACTGGCAAAACTAGTTACCTACCAATTTTCATGAATTTTCAACGTCATTTTCCTAGCCAAACTCACCTCGCAACAACAAGACAGAGAGCTGTCACAAAACCCAATTTCATCTATCATCACCTTCAAGCCAAAATCTTGCCATGCATGGTTGTAAAGGCTTATAAACAAACATATATCTCAAGTCCAGAAGCAAAGACAAACATTTAAGAGCATGCATGTAAATTTTTGAAGGATTTTCAAGAGGTTTTATCCCTCACCTTAGCAAAACAACAAGAAGATGCACAAAACTTTGATGAAGCACAAATTTGGTCTTCTTCCTTGCTTAGCCGAGACACCACCCGATTTCTCTCTATTTTTCCTAGATTAGTGACCAAGTTCTTAGTAGTTGCATGTGGTTAGAACAAGAAGAAATGAAATGGAAGCTAGCAAACTCACCTAGGCCGAAATGGAGACTCAAAGAGCTTGCATGTGTGATTCTTGCAACTTAGCTAGCTTGGTCGAGTTTCTTAGCTTGTTGCTTGTCTTGATGCACCATAGAATGATGAAGATGAGCTATGGAATGATGAAACTCAGCCAAGGCCGAGAGAAAGAGAGAAGAATGAGAGGGAGAGAGAAAAATGTGAGGAGAATGAGAGAAATGAAAGAAAATGATAGCTTTTGCAAATGTTGATGCATATGTTTGGCCTTGGGCATTGCAATTCAGGTTTTTATGTCTTCAAGAAGCATTTTGAAATTCCTAGCATGGGCAAGGAGCAATTGGTTGAGATTTGAAGGCTTTGGGTGGAGTTTTTGAGCTAAATTTTTTTTGCAATGTGTTATAGAATTGTCATAGATTGTCTAGGATTTAAATTGAATTAAGCAAGCAAGCACAAAAGCCCATATGGTGGTCGGCCAAGGCATATAAAATCTGATTTTTTGTCATCTATTGGAGTATTATTTAATTGTGTGTTGAAAGTGCAAAAGAATAAGGAATAAAGAATAAAGAATGTCTAGCTTTTTGTGAGATTTTGTCTTCTAGTGGGTTGAATTAGTAATTTAATATTAGTTAGTGGAATTTGTAGGATTAATTAATGATCTAGTGCTTCGTGTAAGATGCTTTCTTGATTAGCGTGAGGGCACGCTTTGCTAGGTCTAGGGCACACACTATGAGATAGGGCACGAACTACAAGACGAACACATGTTTTCCAAGTAAATGCATGTAACACTAAATGAATGCACGTAATTCAATGCAAGGCACACAAAACGAAACACAATTCTTAAATCTAGGTCAAGGCACGCAAATCTAGATTAGGGCACACGAAATGAGGTATCGCACGTAAATCGAGGTTAGCCTCACACGCTTCTTGCCCCCATCGTAAAGCTCTTGGAGAGCTTTCCAACGGTATGATGTACGCCGCGTAACTCCATACGAATCAAAATTCATGGGTACCAAAGCGACAGATACTTGGTCACAAGCCCTACGCCCTCGGTTTGCGGGCCCAACCTCTACGTGAAGTGAAGTTGTCTTGTCCAAGGTACCATGGGATTCGATAACAGAAATGTGATGGATTAGGTTGTCGTCCTTTTCGCGGCTCACAACAAACGATCCGATACGGAAAAACAGCACAAAAGAAGAAAATTGTCCCAAAATTGATGAAAACGTTCCATTTTGGGCTCTGAAAATAGGTACAACCGAGCACGATTCCTGCCCCCATCGTAAAGCTATCGAAGAGCTTTCCAACGGTATGTTGTGCGCCTCGTAACTCCTTATGGATCAAAAGTTATGGGCACAAGAGTGACGGATACCTAGTTACAAGCCCTACGCCCTCGGTTTGCGGGCCCAGCCTCTACGTGAAGTGAAGTTGTCTTTCCCAAAGTGTCATGGGATTCGGTAATAGAAATGTGATGGATTAGGTTGTCGACCTTTTCGCGGCTCACGACGTACGATTCGGGACGAAAAAACAGCGCAAAAGAAGAAAAGTGTCGCGAAACTGATGAAAACGTTCGATTTTGGACTAAGAAAACAAGCGCAGCATAGCAGGCTTGCTGCCCCTGTCGTAGAGCTCTCGGAGAGCTTTCCAACGGTATACTGTACGCCCCGTAACTCCTTACAGATCAAAAGTTATGGGCACCGGAGCGACGGATACCTAGTTATAAGCCCCACGCCCTCGGTTTGTGGGCCCATCCACTACATGAAGTGAAGTTGTCTTGCACAAGGTGCTGTGGGATTCGGTAATAGAAATATGATGGATTAGGTTGTCGTCCATTTTGCGGCTCACGACGTACGACCCAAGACGAAGAAACAGCGCAAAATAAGAAAAGTGTCCCGAAACTGATGAAAACGTTCAATTTTAGGCTACAAAAATAGGAGCAGCAAAGTAGGCTTGCTGGCCCTATCGTAGAGCTCTCGAAAAGCTTTCCAACGGTATGCTGTGCACCACGTAACTCATTACAAATCCAAAGTTATGGGCACCAGAGCGACGGATACCTGGTCATAAGCCCCACGCCCTTGGTTTGTAGGCCCAACCTGTACGTGAAGTGAAGTTATCTTGCCCAAGGTGTCATTGGATTCGATAATAGGAATGTGATGGATTAGGTTGTCGTCCTTATCGCGGCTCACGACGTACGATCCGGGATAAAAAATAGCACAAAAGAATAAATATGTCCCGAAACTGTTGAAATCGTTCAATTTTGGGCTACGAAAATAGGTACAGTTGAGCAGGCTTGTTGTCCCCGTCATAGAGCTCTTGGAGAGCTTTCCAAAGGTATGCTGTGCGTCGCGTAACTCCTTACGGATCAAAAGTTATGGGCGCCGGAACGACGCATACCTGGTCACAAGCCCTACGCCCTCGGTTTGTGGGCCTAGCCTCTACGTGAAACAAAGTTGTCTTGCCCAAGGCGCCTTGGGATTCGAAAATAGAAATGTGATGGATTAGGTTGTCGTCCTTTTCGCGGCTCATGACCTACGATCCAGGACGGAAAAACAGCGCAAAGGAATAAAAGTGACCTAAAACTGATAAAAACGTCCAATTTTGGACTCCAAAAACAAGCGCAGCGGAGTAGGCTTGATGCCCACATCATAGAGCTCTCGAAGAGCTTTCCAAAGGTATGCGGTGCGCCGCGTAACTCCTTACGGATCAAAAGTTATGAGCACTAAAGCAACACATACCAGGTCACAAGCCCTACACACTCGGTTTGCTGGCCCTGCCTCTACGTGAAGTGAAGTTGTCTTGCCCAAGGTGTCGTGGGATTCGGTAATAGAAATGTGATGGATTTGGTTGTCATCCATATCGCGACCCACGACGTATGATCTGGGACGGAAAAACAGTGCAAAAGAAGAAAAGTGTCCCGAAACTGATGAAAATGTTCGATTTTGGGAACCAAAAATAGGCACAACCGAGCAAGCTTCCAACCGCCATCGTAGAGTTCTCGGAGAGCTTTCCAACGGTATGCTGTGCGCCGCGTAATTCCTTACGGATCAAAAGTTATGGGCACCGGAGCGACAGATACCTGGTCAAAAGCCCTACGTCCTCGGTTTGCGGGCCTAGCCTCTACGTCAAGGGAAATTGTCTTTCCCAAGGTGCCATTGGATTTGGTAATAGAAATGTGATGGATTAGGTTGTCGTCCTTATCGCGGCTCACGACGTACGATCCGAGATGAAAAAACAGCGCAAAAGAAGAAATGTGTCCCAAAATTGTTGAAAACTTTCAATTTTGGGCTCTGAAAATAGGCGCAGCTGAGCAAGCTTGTTGTCCCCATCGTAGAGCTCTTGGAGAGCATTCCAATGGTATGCTGTGCATCGCGTAACTCCTTACGGATCAAAAGTTATGGGCGCCGGAGCGACAGATACCTGGTCACAAGCCCCACGCCCTCGGTTTGTGGGCCTAGCCTCTACGTGAAGCGAAGTTGTCTTGCCAAGGTGCCGTGGGATTCGGTAATAGAAATGTGATGGATTAGGTTGTCATCCTTTTCGTGGCTCACGACGTACGATCCGGGACGAAAAAACAACGCAAAAGAATAAAAGTGACCCAAAACTGATGAAAACGTTCGATTTTGGACTCCAAAAATAGGCACAGCTGAGTAGGCTTGATGCTCACGTCGTAGATCTCTCAGAGAGCTTTCCAAAGGTATGCTGTGCGCCGCATAACTCCTTACGGATCAAAAGTTATGAGCACCGAAGCGACGCATGCCTGGTCATAACCCCCACGCCCTCGGTTTGCTGGCTCAGCCTCTACGTGAAGTGAAGTTGTCTTGTCCAAGGTGCCATGGGATTCAGTAATAGAAATGTGATGGATTTGGTGGTCGTCCATATTGCGGCTCACGACGTACGATCCGGGATGGATAAACAGCGCAAAAGAAGAAAAGTGTCCCGAAATGGATGAAAATGTTTGATTTTGGGCACCAAAAATAGGTTTGGCTAAGCAGGATTTTGACCTCCATCGTAAAGTTCTCGGAGAGCATTCCAACAGTATGCTGTGCACCGCGTAACTCTTTACGGATCAAAAGTTATGGGCACCGGAGCGACGGATACCTGGTCATAAGCCCCACGTCCAAGGTTTGCAGGCCCAGCCTCTATGTGAAGTGAAGTTGTCTTGCTCAAGGTGTCATGGGATTCGGTAATAGAAATATGATGGAATAGGTTATCGTCCTTTTCACGACTCACGACATACGATCCGAGACAGAAAAACAGCACAAAAGAATAAAATTGTACCGAATTTGATGAAAATGTTCGATTTTGGGCTCCAAAAATTGGCGCAGCCAAGCTGGCTTGCTGCCCCATCGTAGATCTCTCGTAGAGTTTTCCAATGGTATGTTGTGCGCTGCGTAACTCCTTACGGATCAAAAGTTATGGGCACCGGAGCGACGGATACCTAGTCACAAGCGCCACGCATTCGGTTCAAGGGCCCAGCCTCTACGTGAAGTAAAGTTGTCTTGCCCAAGGTGTCATGGGATTCAGTAATAAAATTGTGATGGATTAGGTTGTCGTCCTTTTCGCGGCTCACAACGTACAATCCAGGACGGAAAAAATGCGCAAAAGAAGAAAAGTGTACTGAAACTGATGAAACATTCAATTTTGGACTATGAAAACAGCCACAGTTGAGCAGGCTTACTGCGCCTTTCGTAGAGCTCTCGGAGAGCTATCTAACGGTATGCTGTACACCGCATAACTCCTTACGTATCAAAAGTTATGGGCATCGGAACGACATATACCTGGTCATAAGCCCCACGCCCTCGGTTTGTGGACCCAGCCCCTACGTCAAGCAAAGTTGTCTTGAACAAGTTGATGTGGGATTCGGTATTAGAAATGTGATGGATTAGGTTGTTGTTCATTTCGCAGCTCACGACGTACGATCCGGGACGAAAAAAAAGTGCAAAAGGAGAAAAGTGTCCTAAAACTGATGAAAACATTCAATTTTAGGCTCTAAAAACAGGTGCAGCTGAGTAGGCTTCTCGTCCCCATCGTAGAGCTCTTAGAGAGCGTTCCAACGGTATGCTGTGCGCCGCGTAACTCTTTGCGGATCAAAAGTTATGGGCACCGCAGTGACGGATACCTAGTCACAAGCCGTACACCCTCGGTTTGCGCGCCCAACCTCTATGTGAAGCGAAGCTATCTTGCCCTACGTACCGTGGGATTCGGTAATAGAAATGTGATGGATTAGGTTGTCGCCCTTTTCGTAGCTCACGATGTACGATCCGGGATGAAAAAACATCGCAAAAGAAGAAAAGTGTCCCAAAATTGATGAAAACTTTCGATTTTGGACAACTAAAGCAAGCGCAGCCAAGCAGGCTTGCTGCCCCTGTCGTAGAGCTCTTGAAGACCTTTCCAACGGTATGCTGTACGCCGTGTAATTCCTTACAGATCAAAAGTTATGGGCATCGGAGCGACGGATACCTGGTCACAAGCCCTACGCCCTCGGTTTGTGGGCCCATCCTCTACGTGAAGCAAAGTTGTCTTGTACAAGGTGCCTTGGGATTCGGTAATAAAAATGTGATGGATTAGGCTATCGTCCATTTCGCGACTCACAACGTACGATCCGGGATGAAAAAATAGCGCAAAAGAAGAAAAGTGTCACGAAACTAATGAAAACGTTCAATTTTGGGCTCCAAAAACAAGCGCAGCCAAGTAGGCTTGCTACCCCTATCGTAGAGCTCTCGAATAGCTTTCCAACGGTATAATGTACGCCGCATTACTCCATACGGATCAAAAGTTATGGGCACCGGAGCGACGGATACCTGGTCACAAGCCCTACGCCCTCGGTTTATGGGCCCATCCTCTACGTGAAACAAAGTTGTCTTTCACAAGGTGCCATGGGATTCGGTAATAGAAATGTGATGGATTAGGCTGTCGCCCTTTTTGCAGCTCAAGACGTACGATTCGGGACAGAAAAATAGAGCAAAAGAAGAATAGTGTCGCGAAACTGATGAAAACGTTCGATTTTAAACTAAGAAAACAGGTGTAGCCTAGCAAGCTTGCTACCCTTGTCGTAGAGCTCTCAGAGAGCTTTCCAACAGTATGTTGTACGGCGCGTAACTCCTTACGGATCAAAATTTTTGGGCACTGGAGCGATGGATACCTAGTCACAAGCCCCACGCTCTCGGTTTGTGGGCCCATCCACTACATGAAGCGAAGTTGCCTTGCACAAGGTGCCATGGGATTCAGTAATAGAAATGTGATTGATTCGGTTGTCGTCCATTTTGTGGCTCACGACGTATGATCCGGGACGAACAAACAGCGCAAAAGAAAAAAAATATCCTGAAACTGATGAAAATGTTCGATTTTGGACAATGAAAACAGGCGCAGCCAAGCAGGCTTGCCGGCCCCGTCGTAGAGATCTCGGAGAGTTTTCCAACGGTATGCTGTGCACTGTGTAACTCCTTACGGATCAAAAGTTATGGGCATTGGAGTGACGGATACCTGGTCACAATCGCCACGCTCTCGGTTTGCGGGCCCAGCCTCTATGTGAAGTGAAGTTGTCTTGCCCAAGGTGTCGTTGGATTCGGTAATAGAAATGTGATGGATTAGGTTGTAGTCCTTATCGCGGCTCATGACGTACGATCCGGGATGAAAAAATAGTGCAAAAGAAGAAATGTATCCCGAAACTGTTGAAAACGTTCAATTTTTGGATCCGAAAACAGGCGCAGCTGAGCAAGCTTCTTGTCCCCGTCGTAGAGCTCTCGGAGAGCTTTCTAACGGTATGCTGTGCGTCACGTAACTCCTTACGGATCAAAAGTTATGGGCACCGGAGCGACGGATACCTGGTCACAAGCCCCAAGCCCTCAGTTTGTGGGCCTAGCCTCTACGTGAAGCGAAGTTGTCTTGCCCAAGGTGCCGTGGGATTCGGTAATATAAATGTGATGGATTAGGTTGTCGTCCTTTTAGCGGCTCACGATGTACGATCTGGGACAGAAAAACAGCGCAAAAGAATAAAAGTGACCCAAAACTGATGAAAATGTTCAATTTTGGACTCCGAAAATAGGTGCAGCCGAGCAGGCTTGATGCCCATGTCGTAGAGTTCTCGCAGAGCTTTCCAAAGGTATGTTGTACGCCGCGTAACTCCTTACGGGTCAAAAGTTATGAGCACTGAAGCGAAGCATACCTAGTCACAAGCCCCACGCCCTCGGTTTGCTGGCCCAGCCTCTACGTGAAGTGAAGTTGTCTTGCTGAAGGAGCCGTGGGATTCAGTAATAGAAATGTGATGGATTTGGTTGTCGTCCATATCGCGGCTCACGACATACGATCCGGGATCGAAAAACAGCGCAAAATAAGAAAATTTGCCAAAATTGATGAAAATGTTTGATTTTGGGCACCAAAAATAGGCGCAACCGAGCAGGCTTCCTGCCGCCATCGTAGAGTTCTCGGAGAGCTTTCCAACGGTATGCTGTGCGCTGTATAACTCCTTATAGATCAAAAGTTATGGGCACCGGAGCGACCGATACTTGGTCACAACCCCCACGTCCTCGGTTTACGGGCCCAGTCTCTACGTGAAGTGAAGTTTTCTTGCCCAAGGTGTCATGGGATTCGATAACAGAAATGTGATGGAATAGGTTGTCGTCCTTTTTGAAGCTCACGACATACGATCCGGGACAGAAAAACAACACAAAAGAAAAAAATTGTCCCGAATTTGATGAAAATGTTTAATTTTGGGCTCCGAAAATAGGCACAGCCACGCTGGCTTGCTGCCCAATCGTAGAGCTCTCGGAGAGTTTTCCAACGGTATGCTGTGCACTGTGTAACTCTTTACGGATCAAAAGTTATGGGCACCGGAGCGACGGATACCTGGTCACAAGTGCCACGCTCTCGGTTTGCGGGCCCAGCCTCTATGTGAAGTGAAGTTGTCTTGCCCAAGGTGTTGTGGGATTTGGTAAAAGAATTGTGATGGATTAGGTTGTCGTCCTTTTTGCGGCTCACAACGTACAATCCGGGTTGAAAAAACTGCGCAGAAGAAGAAAAGTGTGCCAAAACTGATGAAAACGTTTGATTTTATACTACGAAAATAGCCACAGCAAAGCAGGTTCACTACCCCTGTCGTAGAGCTCTTGCAGAGCTATCCAACGGTATGTTGTACGCCGCGTAACTCCTTACGTATCAAAAGTTATGGGCATCGGAACGACGGATACTTGGTCCCAAGCCCCACGTCCTCGGTTTGTGGGCCTAGCCCCTACGTCAAGCGAAGTTGTCTTGAACAAGGTGGTGTAGGATTCAGTAATAGAAATTTGATGGATTAGGTTGTTGTCCATTTCACGGCTCACGACGTACAATCCGGGAAGAAAAAAAAGTGCAAAAGGAGAAAAGTATCCTGAAATTGATGAAAATGTTCAATTTTAGGCTCCGAAAATAGGCGCATCTGAGCAAGCTTCTTGTCCTCTTCGTAGAGCTCTCTCGGAGAGCTTTCCAATGGTATGTTGTGCGCCGTATAACTCCTTACGGATCAAAAGTTATCGGCACCGCAGTGATGGATACTTGGTCACAAGCCCCATGCCCTCGGTTTGCGCGCCCAACCTCTATGTGAAACGAAGTTGTCTTGCCCTATGTACCATGGGATTCGGTAATAGAAATGTGATGGATTAGTTGTCGTCCTTTTTCGCGGCTCATGACGTACGATTCGGGACGAAAAAACATCGCAAAAGAAGAAAAATATTCTGAAACTGATGAAAACGTTCGATTTTAGACTCCGAAAATAGTCACAACCGGGCAGGCTTGTCTCCCACGCCGTAGATCTCTCGGAGAGCTTTCCAACAGTATGATTTGCGCCGCATAACTCCTTACGGATAAAAAGTTATGAGCACCGGAGCGACAGATACCTGGTCACAAGCTCCACGCCCTCAGTTTACGGGACCAGCCTCTATGTGAAGCGAAGTTGTCTTGCCAAAGTTACCGTGGGATTCAATAATAGAAATGTGATGGATTAGGTTGTCATCCTTTTCGTTGCTCATGACGTACGATCCGGGACAGAAAAACAGCGCAAAAGAAGAAAAGTGTCCCGAAACTAATGAGAACGTTCAATTTTGGACTACTAAAATAGGCACAACCAAGTAAACTTGCTACCCCTATGGTAGAGCTCTCAGAGAGCTTTCCAACGGTATGCTGTACGCCGCGTAACTCTTTACGGATCAAAAGTTATGGGCACCGGAGCGACAGATACCTGGTCACAAGCCCCACACCCTCGGTTTGTGGGCCCATCCCCTACGTGAAGTGAAGTTGTCTTGCACATCGTGCCATGGGATTCGGTAATAAAAATGTGATGGATTAGGTTGTCGTCCATTTCGCGGCTCACGACGTACGATCCGGGATGAAAAAATAGCGCAAAAGAAGAAAAGTATCACGAAACTGATGAAAACGTTCAATTTTGGGCTCCAAAAATAGGGAAAGCCAAGCAGGCTTGCTGCTCCTGTCGTAGAGCTCTCGGAGAGCTTTCTAACGGTATGATGTACGCCGTGTAACCCATACGGATCAAAAGTTATGGGCACTAGAGCGACGGATACCTGGTCACAAGCCCCACGCCCTCGGTTTATGGGCCCATCCTCTACATGAAGTGAATTGTCTTGCACAAGGTGCCATGGGATTCAGAAATTGAAATGTGATGGATTAGGTTGTCTTCCTTTTCGCTGCTGACGACGTACAATTCAGGATGGAAAAACAGCACAAAAGAAGAGAAGTGTATCGAAATTGATCAAAACGATCGATTTTGGGCTCCGAAAATAGGTAAAGCCGAGCAAGCTTGCTACCCCAGTTATAGAGCTCTCGGAGAGCTTTCCAACGATATGCTGTGCACCGCGTAACTACTTACGGATCAAAAGTTATGGGCACCGGTGCGACAGATACTTGGTCACAAGCCCAACGCCCTCGGTTTGCGGGCCTAGCCTCTACATGAAGCGAAGTTTTCTTTCCCAAGGTGCCATGAGATTCGGTAATAGAAATGTAATGGATTAGGTTGTCGTCCTTTTCGCGGATCACGACGTATGATCCGGGACTGATAAATAGAGCAAAAGAAGAAAAGTATCCCGAAACAGATGAAAACGTTCGATTTTAGATTCCGAAAATAGGCGCAGCCGAGCAAGCTTCCTACTGTCGTCGTAGAGTTCTCGGAGAGCTTTCCAACAGTATGCTGTGCGCCGCATAACTCCTTACGGATCAAAAGTTATGGGCACCAAAGCGACAGATAACTGGTCACAAGCCCCACGTCCTCGGTTTGCGTGCCCAACCTCTACGTGAAGTGAAGTTGTCTTGCCCAACGTGTCATGGGATTCGGTATTAGAAATGTGATGGAATAGGTTGTCGACCTTTTCGCGGCTCACGACATACGATCCGAGACAAAAAAAAAACAGCACAAAAGAAGAAAATTGTCCCGAATTTGATGAAAATGTTCAATTTTTGGCTCCAAAAACAGGCGCAACCAAGCTAGCTTGCTGCCCCATCGTAGAGCTCTCAGAGAGTTTTCCAACGGTATACTGTGCGTAGTGTAACTCCTTACGGATCAAAAGTTATGGGCACCGGAGCGACGGATACCTGATCACAAGCGCCACGCTCTCGGTTTACGGGCCCAGCCTCTATGTGAAGTGAAGTTGTCTTGCCCAAGGTGTCGTGGGATTCGGTAATAGAATTGTGATGGATTAGGTTGTCGTCCTTTTCGCGGCTCACAACGTACAATCCGGGATGGAAAAACTGCGCAAAAGAAGAAAAGTGTGCCAAAGCTGATGAAAATGTTCGATTTTATACTACAAAAACAGCCGCAGCTGAGCAGGCTTGCTGCCCCTTCCGTAGAGCTCTTGGAGAGCTATCCAACGGTATGCTGTACGCCACGTAACTCCTTACATATCAAAAGTTATGGGTATCGGAACAACGGATACCTAGTCACAAGCCCAACGCCCTCGTTTTGTGGGCCCAGCCCTACGTCAAACGAAGTTGTCTTGAACAAGGTGATGTGGGATTCAGTAATAGAAATGTGATAGATTAGGTTGTTGTCCATTTCGCGGCTCATAACTTTCGATTCGGGACGAAAAAAATGCACAAAAGGATAAAAGTATCCCAAAACTGATGAAAACGTTCAATTTTAGGCTCCGAAAAGAGGCACAGCCGAGCAGGCTTCTTGTCCCCGTCGTAGAGCTCTCGGATACTTGGTCACAAGCCCCACGCCCTCGGTTTGCGCGCCCAACCTCTATGTGAAGCAAAGTTGTCTTGCCCTACGTACCATGGGATTCGGTAATAGAAATGTGATGGATTAAGTTGTCGTCCTTTTCGCGGCTCACGATGTACAATCCGGGAGGGAAAAATATCGCAAAAGAAGAAAAGTATCAAGAAACTGATGAAAATGTTCAATTTTGGACTCCGAAAATAGTCGCAGCCGGGCAGGCTTGTTGGCCACATCGTAGATCTCTCGGAGAGCTTTCCAACGGTATGCTGTGCATTACGTAACTCCTTACGGATCAAAAGTTATGAGCACCGCAGCGACGGATACCTGGTCACAAGCCCCACGCCCTCGGTTTGCGGGCCCAGCCTCTATGTCTAGCGAAGTTGTCTTGCCCAAGGTGCTATGGATTAGGTTGTCGTCCTTATCCTGGCTCACGACGTACGATCCGGGTCGGAAAAATAGTGCAAAAGAAGAAAATTTCTCAAAACTGATGAAAATGTTTGATTTTGGGCACCAAAAATAGGTGCAGCCGAGCAGACTTCTTGCTGCCATCGTAGAGTTCTCGGAGAGCTTTCCAACGGTATGCTGTGCGTCACGTAACTCCTTACGGATCAAAAGTTATGAGCCAAAATTTCTCAAAACTGATGAAAATCTCTTGTTTGCCGTATTCCAATAAATTGTACATAATAATCTATGCCTATAGATGGCTGGCCCTAGTACCCGCAATACTAATAGGAGCGGTGAGTCCCAAGAGACCGGAGATGCTCATCAAACTAATCCCGGCATGGCTATGTTTAATATGATGGCAAATGCCATGGATCGCATGTCGCGAGTGATGGAACGTCAAGATGCACGTGAAGCAAACAACAACAACAACAAGAATGATGGTAACAATGGGAGAAACAGCAGAATGTGGGAGTTCCTTGACTTTCGCTCGTCCAAATTCTTCGAGGAAGCTGATGATGATAAGGCAGAGGCTTGGCTGTTTGAGATTGAATGGATTTTCAGGCCACTTGATTATACTGATGAGGAAAAGGTGGAGTTCACTGTGTTTCTGTTGCACAGGGATGCTGAGTATTGGTGGCACACTGTGGAGGCACTTTGGGAAACTGATCATACACCTCGCTTGTGGGGTAATTTTGTTAGGGCATTCAAGGAGAAATACGTACCTGTAGTTTCCAGGCAGAGACAAATTGAGGAATTCATACACTTGAACCAGGGTAATATGACGGTGGCCTAGTATGAGGCTCGTTTTGACCTACTGTCCCATTATGCTCAATACATGGTCAGTACCCCTGAGGCGAAGATGTGGAAATTTACGAATGGGTTGAGGCCAGAAATTCAGGACCAGTTGGCTTCGCATGACTTTACTACCTATTATGCTCTCCTTGCGGCTGCCTCCCGAGTTGAGAAGAGGAAACTTGATAGAGCCGGTTCGAGCCAGCCGAACAAGAAACCATATCAGCCTCCAGGACAACAGAGGAAATTCCAGACCCAGAGTTGCAATTAGGGCCAGAGCCAGAACAGACCAGTTAATAATCATGGCCCGACTAAAGCACCATAAGCATGTTCTACCCGCAGATCCACAGGTAGTTTACCTACTACTCAGACTGTCACCTGTTCTTACTATAACAGGAAGGGTCACACCGAGGCCCAGTGTTGGAGGAAATCAGGACGATGCGTAGGGTGTGGCAGCGATCAACACCAGGTCAAGGATTGTCCTAAATGGCAAGGGGGACAAAATTAGATTAAACCAGCTGGTAGAGGCAAGACTCCAGTTCCTAGAGTTCAAGCCCGAGCTTATGCTATTGAGTGCGAGGAGCTTCCTAAGAAGACCACTGTTGTTGAAGGTACATTCTTGTTACTGAATCAACCTGTTAGGGTGTTAATTGGTCCAGGTGCTACTAATTCATTTATTACTCCCTTATGTGTGCAACGTGCGAAACTATGAGTTGTATGCTTGCCTTACGAAGTAGAAGTTGGTACTCCGATGGGTTCTAAACTTGTTACTCGCTCAGCTTGTAAAGCATGTAAAATCCAAATTAATGATAGAGAATTCTCAGCCAATCTTATTGTATTACCCTTTCGAGACTATGAAGTCATCTTAGGGATAGACTGGTTGGCAAAGCATCATGCCCAACTAGATTGCCGGACGAAGATTGTAACATTCCAGATACCTGGTCAACCAATATTGGAGGTAATGGGTCGAAAAGACTTCACCGGGAGTTCCATCATTTCATCTACGAAAGCAGTGAAGTCCTTGAGAAAATGATGTAGTGGATACTTAGCTTACCTCATCAACAAGCCGTCGGACAAAGCTAAGTTGGAGGAGATGCAAGTGATTAAAGATTATGCGGATGTGTTTCCAGAAGAATTGCCCGGTTTACCCCCAAAGCGGGAGATTGAGTTCATCATAGAATTACTACCTGGCACCCAGCCGATATCTAAAGCTCCCTATCGTATGGCACCAGCCGAGCTACAAGAAATGAAGGACCAATTGCAAGGATTGTTGAAGAAGGGGTTTGTTCAACCAAGCTCTTCTCCGTGGGGTGCGCCAGTCCTATTTGTAAAGAAGAAAGACGGAACGTTGAGGCTATGCATCGATTACCGAGGATTAAACCAAGTGATCGTCAAGAATAAATACCCACTTCCACTGATCAATGAGTTGTTTGATCAACTTCAGGGAGCCAAAGTGTATTCGAAGCTCGACTTGAGGCAATGGTACTATCAGTTGTGAATCAAAAAGGAAGACGTGCCTAAAACGACTTTCAAGACCAGATATGGGCATTATAAATATGTGGTGATGCCATTTGGGCTAACTAATGCCCCTGCAGCTTTTATGGACTTGATGCACAAGGTGTTTCAACCCTACTTGGACCAATTTGTGGTGATCTTTATCGATGATATTTTGGTATACTCGAAATCTAAGGCTGAGCATGAACAACATCTGCGATTGGTATTGCAGAAACTTCGAGAGCATCAATTGTATGCGAAGTTTAGCAAATGCGAATTTTGGTTGCAGCAGATTGCATTTTTGGGGCACATCATATCCCAAGAGGGAATAGCAGTGGATCCAGCAAAGATAGAAGCGGTGATGTCTTGGAAGAAGCCGGAAAATGTTACGGAGGTTCGGAGTTTTCTTGGTCTAGCCGGCTATTACCGGAGGTTCGTGAAGGATTTCTCAAAGATCGCAGGACCGCTTACAAAGCTCACTCAAAATAAAACAAAGTTCGTGTGGGATGACAAGTGTGAGAACAGCTTCCAAGAATTGAAGAAAAGATTGACTACCGCACCTGTTCTTGCATTGCCTAAAGGGAGTCAAGGTTTTGTAATCTATAGCGATGCTTCGAAGGAAGGACTGGGTTGTGTGTTAATGCAAAATGGTAGAGTGATTGCATATGCCTCTAGGAAACCGAAGCCGTATGAATTGAACTACCCGACGCATGATTTGGAGTTAGCGGCTATTGTGTTTGCACTCAAGAAATGGAGGCACTATCTGTGGGGTAACAAGTTCGAGGTGTTTACTGATCACAAGAGCTTGAAATACTTGTTCTCACAAAAAGAGCTGAACATGAGGCAAAGACGGTGGATGGAGCTTTTGGATGATTATAATTGCACAATCAATTATATGCCCGGTAAAGCAAATGTAGTTGCAGATACCTTAAGTCGGAAAGCGAGCATGGCAAAACTGGAAGTTAAGGTGCAGGAGTTGTTAGAGGAAGCATTTTTGTGGAAACCACAATTGACTCAAAAGGGGTTATTATCTGTCACTACACAAGTTCAATCGAGCTTGTTGTCTGAATTGCGAGAGGCTCAACAGAAGGACCAACAGTTTCAGAAGATTAAAGAAAGCAACACAGATTTCAAGTTTCATGATGATGGTATTTGGAGGTAAAGGAATCGAATTTGTGTTCCTAATGATCAAGAGTTGAAAAAGAAGATTTCTTGAAGAAGCCCATAACTCAAGATACACTATTCACCCCGGCGGAACAAAGATGTACCGGTATTTGAAGCAATACTATTGGTGGAATAACATGAAAAGGGAAATCGCAGAATTTGTGGCACGGTGTCTGACCTGCCAGAGAGTCAAAGCAGAACATCAACGACCAGCAAGTTTACTTCAACCATTGGAAATTCCTCAATGGAAATAGGAACACATAACTATGGACTTTGCAATGGACCTGCCCATGTCACAAAAGGGTCATGATGCCGTTTGGGTCATAGTGGATAGATTGACCAAGTCAACGCACTTCTTACTGATGAACAAGGAGGATAGTCCTGAGAAATTGAGAGATATGTATGTGGCGGATATTGTAAGGTTGCACGGGATGCCTGTGAGTATTGTATCGGATAGGGATCCTCGTTTTACTTCCCGATTTTGGAAAATATTGCAAGAAGCTTTGGGAATGAAGTTGAGTTTTAGCACGGCTTATCACCCTCAGACTGATGGACAATCTGAGAGAACTATTCAGATTCTAAAGGATATGCTGAGGGCGTGTGTTTTAGACTTTGGAAAAGGTTGGGAGAAATATCTGTCTTTGGCGGAGTTTGTTTATAATAACAGTTATCAGGCCACTATCGGGATGGCCCCATTTGAGGCATTGTACGGACGTAAGTGTCGATCCCCAATTTACTGGGATGAAGTAGGTGAGACGAAGACTTTTGACCCGACCCTACTACTAGAACTTATGAAGACTATTGATAATGTCCACCTCATCCGGAAACGGATGCTTACCGCCCAAAGTAGGCAGAAAAGTTACGTAGACCGACGAAGACGGAGTCTAGAGTTTAAGGTCAGCGACAAGGTGTTCTTGAAGATATCACCTCGGAGTGGACTGATTAAACACGGCAAGGGTGGAAAGTTGAGCCCAAGGTTTTTAGGACCATTTGAGATAATTGAGAAGGTTGACAAATTGGCGTATCGCCTGGAACTACCCCAAAACCTCTCCAATATTCACGACGTCTTTCATGTTTCAATGCTATGGAAGTATCACCCTGATCCATCGCATATCTTGGAGCCAGAGCCATTGCATCTTCGGGAGAACTTGTCTTATGAAGAGAAGCCTATTCGGATCCTAGACCAGCAAGATCGGGAGTTGCGCAACAAATCTATACCGATGGTGAAAGTGTTGTGGGATCACCATAGAGTTAAAGAAGCAACGTGGGAAAGGCGAGACCAGATGGAGCTACAGTATCCAGCATTATTTCGAAGGTAATATTGAATTTCGGGATAAAATTTTTTTAAGGAGGGGAGGATGTGAAGCCCGATCTCGATTTGTGTGCGATACCTCGTTTCGTGTGTCCTAACCTAGATTTGTGTGCCTTGACCTAGGTTTAAGAGTCGTTCTCGTTTTATGTGTGTTGCATTAAATTACGTGCATTCATTTAGGGTTGCGTGCATTTACTTGAGAAAGGTGTATTCGCCTCGTAGTTCGTGCCTTACCTCGTAGTGCGTGCCCTAAACCTAGGAAAGCGTGCCCGCACGCTAATCCAGAAAGTATCTTACACGAAGTACTAGATCATTAATTAATCCTACAAACTCCACTAACTAATATTAAAATGCTAATTCAATTTACTAGAAGACGAAATCTCACAAAAAGCTAGACATTCATATTCTTTATTCTTTAATTCTTTGCACATCCCAAGCACACAATAAAATAAGCTCAAACAAGACAAAAAATTCAGACTTGATCAAGGCCTTGGCCGACCACATGAAGCATTTGACAAAGATTTGCATAATTCAAAATCATGCCTAGACAACCTATGACACAAAGCATAAAAAAATGACTCAAAACCCTACCCAATGCACCAAAATCTCGACCCACTCAATTGCTCTTGCTAGACAATTCAAAAATATGATCTTGAAGACACAAAATCAGAATTTTGTGAAGCTCAAGGCCGATCAAAATGCTTAAGCTTTTCATTTCTTTCTCACATTCTCTCTTTCTCTCATTCACTCTCTCATTTCCTCTCTCTCTCTCTCTCTCTCGGCCTTGGCTGCAATCTCACTCTCCATAGCTTAAGCTCATCATCCTAAGGTTCATCAAGACCTTCAAGCCACTAAGGAACTCGACTAGGCAAGCTAGAAGCAAAGAAATATGCATGCAAGCTCATAGAACACTCATTCGGGCCTTAGGTATGTTTGATAGCTCCTGTTTCATTTTCTTTTTGTTCTAGCCACTTGCACATACTAAGAACATGGTTACCAAGCTAGGAATTAGAGAATCTCAAGTTATCTCTCGGCCAAGCAAGGAGAAAAGTCGATCTTGTGCATGATCAAGAGCTTTGTGCATCTTCATTATTGTCTTGCTAAGGTGAGGGCTAAAACTCCTTTGAAAAGCTTTCAAAAACCACATGCATGCCTTTAAATGTCTATTTTTACCTCTGTTCTTGTGATATATGTGTGTACATGAGCTTTTATAAACATGCATGGCAAGATATTTGGCTAGAATGTGAAGATAAGTGAAATCACGTAAATTATGGTCTTCTGACTTGTTGGAGCGAAGTGAATTTTACCAGGTAAATTATGTTAAAAATTTGTGAAAATTAGTGGGTGACTAGTTTTTCCAGTTCTGAGCATTTTTCGTAGAAATAGGCCAAAGCCAATTTTGACTCTAAGGTCCCCAAAATGGCAAAACATCGAAAGGTGTCCAAATCTAGAAAATCTGGAAAAATGAAGCAGGTTTTTGGCAGTTCACTGTCCTTGTATAACGAACCAGTGTTGACTTAGTAAATGATATCCACAATGCATGAAATTTGGTAGACTACTATAGTTTTCAGTTCTGGACAGTTTTGTCAGAAATATACTAAGGCTAAATCTAACCCTATGGACCTAAAAAATGACAAGTATTGAAATGTGTACAAATCTGGACAGTTTTGCGTAGTCTCACGGTTTTGGCTATAACTCTTGAATCCGAACTCCAAATGATGCGAGGTTTGTTTCTGGGTTTAGTTCAATCCTTAAGATTTAATTTGAAATTTTATTCACTGGAATTGGAGATTGTTTTCTTGTCTCAATGATTGTGAGAAAACAGTCCATTGCAGTGAGGTTTTCATCTAGTGATATGCTTTGAAAATTATTGTAACTTCTCTTGTTGTATTAAATGCTTGGGATTGTGGCACTTGGATGTTGTGTGGACTGTTTTGAATACTTGAGGATGTTTAATTAATCGATGCATGGATTTGGTTTGATTACTTGTCAACTCGTGGCTTAATCATACGTGTAAGCATGAATTGAAACCCTAGTGACTATGAAAAACTCGCTAAGTATCGATCCTATGGTTATTGTGTCTATTTGTGTGATTAGTGAGCTGCCCGTAGTTGTCTTTATATCCCTAACTGTGATTCTGACAATTACATGTTGATAAGTAGACCTTTCTTGCACCCAGTCCTACGTAGATGTCGTTGCATGTTGTATGACCTTATTATTTGATTGCATGAACCCCGAAATGAGTTATATGACTTGATTCATATGTGTTACATGGCTTTCCGTTTAATATTCATATAACTCCATACGTTTTACAAGTGAAATTACATGTCAAACATGCCTCGTGCGTTTACTTGTCAACGTGCGATCTTATAACTGCTCGAAGGCGACCTACTTTGTTGTCATCCTAATGTGATATGTTAAATGTTATAAATGTGCATTGCATACAAGGTTGCAACCTTTCATTGTGGCATGGTAGCATTTCACACACGCCGGGCGGCATCAGGCTTGCTGGTGCCACCGTGACTACCATGGTCCAATTCCCTCTCTTGCTTGGCGTTCTACCCTCGGAGAGTTGGGTCGTAGATTTTCAGGGTACATCCGAAGTACACCCAAATGGGAGCGATAAGTGGATTATTGAAGTCGACCGCAACAATCGTATCAAAATTGATATTGAGAGCAAATGTTCACCGTATCCTTGAAATGATTGGTAATTGTATCTGTTACTCAATTTGATTCTTATACTTTGCGTACCTTATTACTTGTAATACGTGACATGTTTTCAAAAGGGGTTTTTCATAAGTTAACCAGAAAAAGAGTTTCAAAACGTATTTCTCGTCCCCCCTCGCTGAGTTCATAAGGACTCACCCTCATTAATCATCTCAAGTGAAGAAGACCAGGAACAGGTACCCGAGGACAACGTGCCTATTGATGACTCATTGGAATGATTGCTTGCCCTACGTTCCTTACTTGACTATGGCCATTTTGTGAACGATATGTTGCTTGAAGACTATTTCTTATGTTGCTTGTTGTTGTATTGTAAATGACCCCCGTTGTAATTTGGGGTCTAATTTTGGCTTGTACTGATCATAACTAGGTACACACTCTTCTGGTCGTTTTGCTATCGCTGCTTTGGTTTAGTATCTATCACAGTCTTATGAAGTATTAGGTAAAGGGTTAAGTAAAATGAATCTATCCAATCTTAAGCAGGTACTCATTGGTAAGCCAAGATCAACATGTACTTTTGTAACAAGGATTGACACATAAACGAGACATAGTTGCTACGCTAGGTTGTTAATCAAACGAGACTTCGAAATAATTAGTAGGCATTTCAATTGGCGATAAATAGCAATCTTAGTTGGAATCGAATTTGAGATTGAAAATCTTGAGGCGTTTAGAGAATTAGGTCAAACTAAAGAGCCAATTACAGCCGTTATGCTACCAGTTTTTCAGAAAATCTTTTGGAGTTTTAGGCTAAACGTTAAGTGTTAAACCTTTATGAACGATTAAGTACGTGAAATGATATGAATGTTTAGATCACACCCTAATCTAACCTCTATAGGTCAGGTTGGGGCGTGACACCGAAAACAGGTGCAGCCGAGCAGGCTTCTTGTCCCCATCGTAGAGCTCTCGGAAAGCTTTCCAACGGTATGCTATGCGCCGCGTAACTCCTTACAAATCAAAAGTTATGGGCACCGCAGTGACGGATACCTGGTCACCAGCCCCAAGCCCTCGGTTTGCGTGCCCAACCTCTTTGTGAAGCAAAATTATCTTTCCCTACGTACCATGGGATTCGGTAATAGAAATGTGATGGATTAGGTTGTCGTCCTTTTCATGGCTCACAATGTACGATCCAGGATGGAAAAATATCGTAAAAGAAGAAAAGTATCCCGAAACTGATAAAAACGTTCAATTTTGGACTCCGAAAATAGTTACAGCTGGGCAGGCTTGTTGCCCACGTCGTAGATCTCTCGAAGAGCCTTCCAACGGTATGCTTTGCGCCGCGTAACTCCGTACAGATCAAAAGTTATAAGCACCGAAGCGATGGATACCTGGTCATAAGCCCCATGCCCTCAATTTGCGGGCCCAGCCTCTACGTGAAGCGAAGTTGTCTTGCACAACGTGCCGTGGGACTCGGTAATAAAAATGTGATGGATTAGGTTGTCGTCCATTTCGCGGCTCACGACGTACGATCCGGGATGAAAAAATAGTGCAAAAGAAGAAAAGTGCCATAAAACTATTGAAAATGTTCGATTTTGGGCTCCAAAAATAGGGGCAGCCAAGTATGCTTGCTGCCCCTATTGTAGAGCTCTCAGAGAGCTTTCCAACGGTATGATGTACACCGCGTAACTCCATGCGGATCAAAAGTTATGGGCACCAGAGCGACGGATACCTGGTGACAAGCCCCACGCCCTCGGTTTATGGGCCCATCCTCTACGTGTAGTGAAATTGTCTTGCAAAAGGTCCCATAGGATTCAGTAATAGAAATATGATGGATTAGGCTGCCGTCCTTTTCAAGGCTCATGACGTACGATCCGGGATGAAAAAATAGCGCAAAAGAAGAGAAGTATACCGAAACTGATGAAAATGATTGATTTTGGGCTCCAAAAATAGGCACAGCAGAGCAGGATTACTGCCCCTATTATAGAGCTCTCGGAGAGCTTTCCAACGATATGCTGTGCGTCGCGTAACTCCTTACGGATCAAAAGTTATGGGCACCGGAGCGACGGGTACTTGGTCACATACCCCACGCCCTCGGTTTGCGAGCCCAGCCTCTACATGAAGCAAAGTTGTCTTGCCCAAGGTGCCATGGGATTCGGTAGTAAAAATGTGATGGATTAGGTTGTCGTCCTTTTTGCGGATCACGACGTACGATCCGGGACGGAAAAACAGCGCAAAAGAAGAAAAGTATCCTGAAATTGATGAAAACATTCGATTTTGGATTTCGAAAATAGGCTCAACCAAGCAGGCTTGATGCGCACGTCGTAGAACTCTCAAAGAGCTTTCTAACGGTATGCTGTGCGCCGCGTAACTCCTTACGGATCAAAAGTTATAGGCACCGGAGCGACGGATACCTGGTCAGAAGCCCCACGCCCTCGGTTTGCGGGCCCAACCTCTACGTGAAGTGAAGTTGTCTTGCCCAAGGTGCCGTGGGATTCGGTAATAGAAATGTGATGGATTAGGTTGTCGTCCTTTTCACAGCTCACGACGTATGATCCGGGACTGAAAAACAGCGCAAAAGAAGAAAAGTATCCCAAAATTGATGAAAACATTTGATTTTGGACTCTGAAAACAGGCGCAGCCGAGCAGGCTTGATTCTTACGTCATAGAGCTCTCGGAGAGCTTTCCAACGGTATGCTGTGCGCCACATAACTCCTTACGGATCAAAAGTTATGAGCACCGGAGCGACGGATACCTGGTCACAAGCCCCACGCCCTCGGTTTGCAGGCCCAGCCTCTACGTCTAGTGAAGTTGTCTAGCCTAAGGTGCCATGGGATTCGATAATTGAAATGTGATGGATTAGGTTGTCGTCCTTATCGCGGCTCACAACGTACGATCCGGGACGGAAAAACAACGTAAAAGAAGAAAATGTCCTGGAACTGATGAAAATGTTCAATTTTGGGTCCAAAAATAAGCGCAGCCAAGCAGGCTTCCTGCCCCTGTCGTAGAGCTCTCGGAGAGCTTTCCAACGGTATGCTGTACGCCGCGTAACTCCTTACGGATCAAAAGTTATGGGCACCGAAGAGACGGATACCTGGTCACAAGCCCCACGCCCTTGGTTTGCGAGCCCAACCTCTACGTGAAGTAAAGTTCTCTTACCCAAGGTGCCATGAGATTCGGTAATAGAAATGGGATGGATTAGGTTGTCGTCCTTTTTGCAGCTCCCGACATACGATCCGAGACCTAAAAATAGCACAAAAGAAGAAAATTATCCCGAAATTGATGAAAATGTTTAATTTTGGGCTCTGAAAATTGACACAGCCGAGCAGGCTTGGTGCCCCCATTGTAGATCTCTCGGAGAGCTTTCTAACGGTATGTTGTGCACTGCGTAACTCCTTACGGATCAAAAGTTATGGCCACCGGAGCGACGGATACCTGGTAACAAGCCCCACGCTCTCGGTTTGCGGGCCCAGCCTCTACGTGAAGTGAAGTTGTCTTGCCCAAGGTGCCATGGGATTCAGTAATAGAAATGTGATGGATAAGGTTGTCGTCCTTTTTACAGCTCACGACGTATGATTAGGGACAGAAAAATAGCGCAAAAGAAGAAAGGTATCCCGAAATTGATGAAAACGTTTGATTTTGGACTACAAAACCAAGTGCAATTGAGCAGGCTTGTTTCCCCTGTCGTAGAGCTCTCGGAGAGTTTTCTAACGGTATGCTGTACGTCGCGTAACTCTTTACGGATCAAAAGTTATGGGCACCGGAGCGACGGATACCTGGTCACAAGCCCCACGCCCTCGGTTTATGGGCCTATCCTCTACGTGATGCGAAGTTGTCTTGCACAAGGTTCCATGGGATTTGGTAATAGAAATGTGATGGATTAGGTTGTCGTCCTTTCCACAGCTCACGACGTATGATCCGGGCGGAAAAACAGTGCAAAAGAAGATAAGTGTACCGAAACTAATGAAAATGTGCGATTTTGGACTACGAAACCAGGTGCAGCTGAGCAGGCTTGCTTCCTCAATCGTAGAACTCTCGAAGAGCTTTCCAACGGTTTGCTGTACGCCGCATAACTCCTTACAGATCAAAAGTTATGGGCAGCGGAGAGACGGATACCTGGTCATAAGCCCCACGCCCTCGGTTTATGGGCCCATTCTCTACGTGAAGTGATGTTGTCTTGCACAAGGTGCCATGGGATTTGGTAATAGAAATGTGATGGATTAGGTTGTCGTCCTTTCCACGGCTCACGTCGTACGATCCGGGATGGAAAAACAGTGCAAAAGAAGAAAAGTGTACCGAAACTAATGAAAACGTTCGATTTTAGGCTACGAAAAAAGGGGCAGCGGATCAGGCTTGCTTCCCCAGTCGTAGAGCTGTCGGAGAGCTTTCCAATGGTTTGCTGTATACCGCGTAACTCATTACGGATCAAAAGTTATGGGCATCGGAGCGACGGATACCTAGTTGCAAGCCCCACGCCCTCGGTTTATGGGCCCATCTTCTACGTGAAGCGATGTTGTCTTGCACAAGGTGCTGTGGGATTTGGTAATAGAAATGTGATGGATTAGGTTGTCGTCCTTTTCGCGGCTCACGACGTACAATCCGGGATAGAAAAATAGCGCAAAAGAAGAAAAGTGTACCGAAACTGATGAAAACGTTCGATTATGGGCTCCGAAAATAGGCGCAGGTGTCACGCCCCAACCCGGCCTATAAGGTTAGACTAGGGTGTGATCTAAACATTTAAGTCATATCACGTACTTACCCGTTTATGAAGATTTCACACTTAATGTTTTTGGCCTAAACTCCAAAATTTCTGGAAAACCGCCAGCATAACGACTGTAATTGAGCTTTTTGGTTTGGCCTAATTCTCTAAACGCCTCAAATTTTTCCAATCTCAATTTTGTTTCCAACTAGGATTACCATTTAACATCAATTGAATTGCCTATTGGTTATTTCGATGTCTCGTTTGATTTATAACCTAGCATGATGCTATGCCTCGTTTGTTTGTTTATCCTCGTTACAAAAGTACCTATTGATCTTAACTTAATAGCGAGTACCTGTATAAGGTTTGGATGGTTCATCTTACTTAGCCCTTACCTAATACTTCATAATCCTATTATAGCTACTAGCGATAATAAAAGCTAAACGACCATAGCAGTATCTAGTGACTATCTAGAAGTATTAGTACAAACCAAAATTAGACCCCAAATTACAACGGGGGTCTTTTACATTACAACATTAAGCAACATGAAAGAAACAGTCTTCAAGTAGCATAGTTTTCACAAATGGCCATAAATCAAGCAAAGCACATAGGACAGACAATCACTCCAAGGAATCATCGTTAGGCACATCGTCCTCAGGTACTTGTTCTTGATCTTCTTCACCTGAGATGATAAAAGATGGTGAGTCCTTATGAACTCAGCGAGGGGGAACGAGAAATAGGTTTTGAAACTCATTTTTTGGTTCAACTTATGAAAACCCTTTTGCAAGCATGATGTGTATCACAAGCAAGTACATAACATAATATAATAGTAAAGAACGCAATTACTAGTCTTTCCTCCCCGAGGTCCTCTAGGGACCAAGCGAGAGTACTTATACACGTAGTAAAAAGGATACGGTGATCTTTTGCTCTCAGATCAATTTCAGTATCAGTTGTTGTGGCCGACTTCAAATCATCCCCTTAACACGCCAGGTGGGTGTACTCCGAATGTACCCCGAAATCCTACGACCCAACCCTCCGAAGAAGTCTAACCCCCAAGCGAGAGAGGGAATGGGATCATGGTAGTCACGGGTGCACCGGCAAGCCTGATGCCGCCCGGTGTGCGTGATCACTACCATGCCGACAAGAAAGGTTGCAACCTTGTATACAATGCACATTTATGACATTTAATATATCACATTAGGAGGACAACAAAGTAGGTTGCCTCCGAACAGTCATAAGATTGCACATTGACAAGTAAACGAGCAAGGCACGATAAGACAAGTAATTCCACTTGAAGGGCATATAGAGTTATATGAACATTAAACGGGCAGCCATGTAACACATGTAAATCAAGCCATATAACTCATTTTGAAGTCCACGTAATCAAGTGATAGGATTATTCAAAATGCAACAACATCTACGTGGGTTCAGATGCAAGAAAAGCCTATTTGTTAACATGCAATGATCAAAATTACATTTAAGGTTAAAAGAGCAACTATGGGCAGCCTACTAAGCGTATAATTCCACACAATATCCAAATGATCAATACTTTGCAAGTTCGCCTAGTCACTAGGGTTTCCATTTCGTGCATATCCGTGCAATTTGAGCCCAAAACCAACTCAAAGTCAATCTCAAGCCATGCATCATTTAATTCAACATCCTCAAACATTCAAAACAGTCCGCACAATATCCCAAAGCTACAATCCCAAGCATTTAATTCAACAAGAGAAGTTACAACAATTTTTCTAAGTATAACACTAAGTGAAACCCTTACTGCAATAGGCTGTTTCTCACAATCATTAAGATAAGAAAAAAATCTCCAATTTCAGTGAATAAGATGTCAAATTAAATCTTAAGAAGTGAACTAAAATCAGAAACAAACCTTGCATCATTTGGAGTTCGGGATCATTAGTTATAGCCGAAACAGTGGAATAGCACAAAACTGTCCAGATTTGCACATATTTCGATAATTGACATTTTTCAGGTCCTTAGGGTCAGATTTAGCCTTAGTCCATTTCTGATAAAAATGTCCAGAACTGAAAAATCTAGCAGCAAACCAAATTTCATGCATTGTGGACATTATTTACTAAGTCAAATCTGGTTCATTTTACAAGGTCAGTGCATCTGCCAAAACCTGCTTCATTTTTCCAGATTTCCAGATTTGGACACATTTCAAAGATTTGCCATTTTGAGGACCTTAGAGTCAACATTATCTTTGGCCTATTTCTGCGAAAAATGTTCAAAACTGCCCAAACTAGTCACCTACCAATTTTCGTCCATTTTTAACATCATTTGCTTAGCCAAACTCACCTCGAAATAATAGGTCAGAGAGCTGTCACATAATCCGATTTCACCTATCATCATCTTCAAGCCAAAATCTTGCCATGCATGGTTGTGAAAGCTTATGAACGAACATATAACTCAAGTACAGAAGCAAAGACATACATTTATGAGCATGCATGTGAATTTTTGAAGGATTTTCAAAAGGTTTTAGCCCTCACCTTAGCAAATCAACAAGAAGATGCACAAAACTTTGATGAAGCACAATTTTCTTCTTCTTCCTTGCTTAGCTAAGACACCACCCGATTTCTCTCTATTTTTTATAGCTTAGTGTCCAAGCTCTTAGTACATGCATGTGGTTAGAACAAGAAGAAAAGAAAGGGAAGCTTAGTAACTCACCTAGGGCCGAAATGAAGACTCAAAGGACATGCATGTGTGATTCTTGCATCCTAGCTAGCTTGGTTGAGTTCCTTTGCTTGTTGTTTGTCTTGATGCACCATAGGATGATGAAGATGAGCTAAGGGATGAAGAAACTCAGCCCAAAACCGAGATTGACAGAGAAGAATGAGAGGGAGAGAGAGAGAAACGTGAGGAGAGTGAGAGAAATGAAAAAAAAATGATAGCTTTTGCAAAAGATGAAGCATGGGTCGGCCTTGGGCTTCTACAAGTCTGAATTTTTGTCATCTTTGAGCATTTTTGAAATGTTTTAGCATGCCTTGGGTGTGTTGAACGAGAAAGGGTGCTTGGGGTAGGGTGTATGGGTTTATTTTATGCCTAGTGTCTTGTGTGTGTGTCATAGTTTGTCTAGGACTAATTTTTTATGCATTTGTGTCATTAGAATTGTCATACGAATGTTGGGAATTTAGGGAATCTAGGTAGAATAAAATATAGGAATGTTTGTTGATGAGTTGAATTATGAATAGAATAATAGATAGTGAGAAATGTAGGAATAGTTTAGTATTATTTTATTGTTAGTGGAGTTTGTAGAGAATTTGAATTAGGAATATAATATTGGTTAGTGGATTGTGTAGGATTATTTTAGTGTCTAGTGCTTTGTGTAGGATTCTTTCTTGATTAACGTGGTGGCATGGATTCCTAGGTCTAGAGCACGAATTACGAGGTAGACACGAACTTCAAGACAAAGGCACGTACTTCAAGGCTAATACACGTAATCCTAGGTAAATGCACGTAAACCAATGCAAGGCACGTAAATCAAGGCATGACTCTATATCTAGGTTAAGGTACGCAGTTCAAGGTTAGGGCACATGAAATAAAGTATTGCACGTACATCGAGGTCAGGACACGTATATCTAAGTACCGCACGTCAGTCGGGGATTAGGGTACCCTATTCTAGGTCAAGGCATGTATGATGAGGTATGCACGAAAACCAAGACAGGACACATAATCCAAGGTCAGTCATATCATTCTTGGTCTATGGCATGCAAATCAAGGTAACACACGTTATTTGGGGTCGGGCCTCACAACAGTCGAGAAGGCTTGTTGTCCCCGTCATAGAGCTCTCGGAGAGCTTTCCAACGGTATATTGTGCACCGCGTAACTCCTTACGGATCAAAAGTTATGGGCACCGGAGCGACGGATATCTAGTCACAAGCCCCACGCCCTCGGTTTGCGGGCCTAGCCTCTACGTGAAACGAAGTTGTCTTGCCTAAGGTGCCGTGGGATTCGGTAATAGATATGTGTTGGATTAGGATGTCGTCCTTTTTGCGGCTCATGACGTACAATCCAGGACGGAAAAACAGCGCAAAAAAAGAAAAGTTACCGAAACTGATGAAAACGTTCAATTTTGGGCTATGAAAATAGGCGCAGTCGAGCAGGATTACTGCCCTCGTCGTAGAGCTCTCGGAGAGCTTTCCAACGGTATGCTATGCACCGCGTAACTCCTTACGGATCAAAAGTTATGGGCACCGGAGCGACGAATACCTGGTCACAAACCCCACACCATCGGTTTGCGGGCCTAGCCTCTATGTGAAGTGAAGTTGTCTTGCCCATGGTACCATGGGATTCGGTAATAGAAATGTGATAGATTAGGTTGTCGTCCTTTTCGCGGCTCACGACATACGATCCGAGACAAGAAAATCGTACAAAAGAAGAAAATTGTCCCGAAATTAATGAAAACGTTCAGTTTTGGGCTCTGAAAACTGGTTTAGACAAGCAGGCTTGCTACCCCTGTCGTAGAGCTCTCGGAGAGCTTTCCAACGGTACGCTGTTCGTCGCGTAACGCCTTACGGATCAAAAGTTATGGGCACTGGAGAGACGGATACCTGGTCACAAGCCCCATGCCCTCGGTTTTTGGGCCCATCCTCTACGTGAAGCGAAGTTATCTTGTACAAGGTGCTGTGGGATTTGGTAATAGAAATGTGATGGATTAGGTTGTCATCCTTTTCGCGGCTCACGACGTACGATACGGGATAGAAAAACATCGCACAAGAAGAAAAGTGTACCAAAACTGATGAAAACTTTCAATTTTGGGCTCTGAAAATAGGCACAATCGAGTAGTCTTGCTGCCCTTGTTGTAGAGCTCTCGGAGAGCTTTCCAACGGTATGCTGTGCGCCGCGTAACTCCTTACGGATCAAAAGTTAGGGGCACCGGAACGACGAATACCTGGTCACAAGCCCCACGCCCTCAGTTTACGGTCCCAGGTGCTACGGGATTTGGTAATAGAAATGTGATGGATTAGGTTATCGTCCTTTTCGCGGCTCACGACGTACGATCCGAGACGGAAAAATAGCACAAAAGAAGAAAAGTATCCCGAAACTGATAAAAACATTTGATTTTGGACTCCGAAAATAGGCGCAGCCGAGCAGGCCTGATCCGCACGTCGTAGAGCTCTCAGAGAGCTTTCCGACGGTATGTTGTGCGCTGCGTAACTCCTTACGGATCAAAAGTTATAGGCACCGGAATGACGGATACCGGGTCACAAGCCCCACGCCTTCGGTTTATGAGCCCGTCCTTTACGTGAAGCGAAGTTTTCTTGCACAAGGTGCCGTTGGATTTGGTAATATAAATGTGATGGATTAGGTTATCGTCCTTATCGCGGCTCACGACGAGCGATCCGAGATGAAAAAACAGCGCAAAATAATAAAAGTATATCGAAACTGATGAAAACGTTCGATTTTGGGCTATGAAACCAGGCACAGCCGAGTAGGCTTGCTTCCATGGTCGTAGAGCTCTCGGAGAGCCTTCCAACGGTATGCTGTACGCCACGTAACTCCTTACGGATCAAAAGTTATGGGCACCGGAGCGACGAATACCTGGTCACAAGCCCCACACACTCAGTTTATAGGCCCATCCTCTACGTGAAGCGAAGTTGTCTTGCACAAGGTGCCGTTGGATTTGGTAATAGAAATGTAATGGATTAAGTTGTTGTCTTTTTCGCGGGTCACGACATACAATCCGAGACAGAAATATAACGCAAAAGAAAAAAAGTGTACAGAAACTGATGAAAACGTTCGATTTTGGGCTATAAAACCAGGCGCAGTCGAGCAGGCTTGCTTCCATTGTCGTAGAGCTCTCGAAGAGCTTTCCAACAGTATGCTGTGCGCCATGTAACTCCTTACAGATCAAAAGTTATGGGCACCGGAGCGACGGATGCCTGGTCACAAGCCCCACGTCCTCGGTTTGCGGGCCCAGCTCTACGTGAAGTGAAGTTCTCTTGCCCAAGGTGCCATGGGATTTGGTAATAAAAATGTAATTGATTAGGTTGTCGTCCTTTTCGCAGCTCACGACGAACGATCCGGGACGAAAAAATAGATCAAAAGAGGAAAGGTATCCCAAAACTAATGAAATCATTCAATTTTAGACTTTGAAAACAGGCGCAGCCGAGTAGGCTTCCTGCCTCTGTCGTAGAGCTCTCGGAGAGCTTTTCAACGGTATGTTGTGCGCCACTTAACTCCTTACAGATCAAAAGTTATGGGCACCGGAGCGACGGATACCTGGTCACAAGCCCCACGCCCTCGGTTTGCGGGCCCAACCTCTACGTGAAGTGAAGTTCTTTTGCCCAAGGTGTCATGGGATTCGGTAATAGAAATGTGATGGTTTAGGTTGTCATCCTTTTCGCAGCTCATGACATACGATCCGAGACCGAAAAACAGCACAAAAGAAGAAAATTATGCCAAAATTGATGAAAACATTCGAGATTATACTCCCAAAACAGTCACAGTAGAGCAGGACTGATGCCTACATTGTAGAGCCCTCAGAGAGCTTTCCAACGGTATGCTGTGCACTGCTTAACTCATTACAGATCAAAAGTTATGGGTACCGGAGCGACGGATACCTGGTCATAAACCCCACGCTCTCGATTTACGGGCGCAGCCTCTACGTGAAGTGAAATTGTCTTGCCCAAGGTGTCGTGGGATTCAGTAATAGAAATGTGATGGATAAGGTTGTCAACCTTTTCGCAGCTCACGATGTACGATCCGGGACAAAAAAATAGCGTAAAAGAAGATAAGTATCTCAAAACTGATGAAAACGTTTGATTTTGGACTATGAAACCAAACGCAACTGAGCAGGCTTACTTCACCTGTCGTAGAGCTCTCGGAGGGCTTTCCAACGGTATGTTATATGCTGGGTAATTCCTTACGGTTCAAAAGTTATGAGCACCGGAGCGACGGATACCTGGTCACAATCCCCACGCTCTCGGTTTGCGGGCCTAGCTTCTACTTGAAGTGAAGTTTTCTTGCCCAAGTTGCCATGTGATTTGGTAATAGAAATGTGATGGATTAGGTTGTCGTCATTTTCGCAGCTCACGACGTACAATCCGGGACTAAAAAACAGAGCAAAAGAATAAAAGTATACCAAAACTGAATAAAACATTTGATTTTGGGATCCAAAAATAGGAGCAGTCGAGCAGGCTTACTGCCCCCGTCGTAGAGCTCTCGAAGAACTTTTCAACAGTATGCTGTGCTCCACGTAACGCCTTACGGATCAAAAGTTATGGGCACTGGAGCGACTTATACATGGTCACAAGCCCCGCGCCATCGGTTTGCGGGCCCAGCCTCTACGTGAAGTGAAGTTGTCTTGCCCAAGGTGCTATGGGATTCGGTAATAGAAATATGATGGATTAGGTTGTCGTCTTTTTTGCCTCTCACGACATACGATCCGGAACAAAAAAATAGCTCAAAAGAAGAAAAGTGTCCCGAAAGTGTTGAAAATGTTCAATTTTGGGCTCCAAAAATAGGTGCAGCTGAGCAGGCCTTTTCTCCCTATCGTAGAGCTCTCGGAAGGCTTTCCAACGGTATGTTGTGTGCCGCGTAACTTCTTACGGATCAAAAGTTATGGGCACTGGAGCGACGGATACCTGGTCATAAGCCCTACGCCCTCGGTTTGCGGGCCCAACCTCAACGTGAAGTGAAGTTGTATGCCTAAGGTTCCATGGGATTTGGTAATAGAAATGTGATGGATTAGGATGTCGTCCTTTTTGCAGCTCACGACATACGATCCGAGACCGAAAAATGTACAAAAGAAGAAAATTGTCCTAAAATTGATGAAAACGTTTGATTTTGGGCACCGAAATAAGGCGCAGCAGAGTAGCCTGGCTGCCCCCATCGTAGAACTCTCGGAGAGCTTTCCAACGGTATGTTGTGCGCCGCGTAACTCCTTACGGATCAAAAGTTATGGGCACCGGAGCGACGAATACCTGGTCACAAGTCCTACGCTCTCGACTTGCGGGCGCAGCCTCTACGTGAAGTGAAGTTGTCTTGCCCAAGGTGTCATGGGATTCGGTAATAGAAATGTGATGGATTAGGTTGTCGTTCTTTTCGCGGCTCACGACGTATGATCCGGGACTAAAAAACTGCGCAAAAGAAGAAAAGTGTCCCAAAACTAATGAAAACGTTTGACTTTGGACTACGAAAATAGGCGCAGCCTTGTAGGCTTGCTGCCCCTATCGTAGAGCTCTCGGAGAGCTTTCCAACGATATGTTGTACGTCGCGTAACTTCTTACGGATCAAAAGTTATGGGCACTAGAATGACTGATACCAGGTCACAAGCCCCACGCCCTCGGTTTGTGGGCCCATCCTCTACGTAAAGCGAAGTTGTCTAGCACAAGGTGCCGTGGGATTCGGTAATATAAATGTGATGGATTAGGTTGTCGTCCATTTCGCAGCTCACGACGTACGATCCGAGACGGAAAAACTGCGCAAAAGAAGAAAAGTGCCTCGAAACTAATGAAAACGTTCGATTTTGGGCTCCGAAAACAGGCACAGTAGAACAAGCTTGCTGCCCCCGTCATAGAGCTCTCGGTGAGATTTCCAAGGGTATGCCGTGCGCCGCGTAACTCCTTACAAATTGAAAGTTATGGGCACCGGAGCGACGGATACTTGGTCACAAGCCCCACGCCCTTGGTTTGCGGTCCCAGCCTCTACGTGAAGCGAAGTTGTCTTGCCCAAGGTGCCGTGTTATTCGGTAATAGAAATGTGATGGATTAGGTTGTTGTCCTTTTCACAGCTCACAATGTACAATCTGTGACAGAAAAACCGCGCAAAACAAGAAAAGTGAACCAAAACTGATGAAAACATTCAATTTTGGGCTCCAAAAAGAGGCACAGCCGAGCAAGCTTGCTACGCCCATCGTAGAGCTCTTAGAGAGCTTTCCAATGGTATGTTGTGCGATGCGAAACTCCTTACGGATCAAAAGTTATGGGCACCAGAGCGACGGATACCTGGTCACAAGCCCCACGCCCTCGGTTTGTGGGCCCAGCCTCTACGTGAAGCGAGGTTGTCTTGCCCAAGGTGTCGTTGGATTCGGTAATAAAAATGTGATGGATTAGGTTGTCGTCCATTTCACAGCTCACGACGTACGATCCGAGACGGAAAAACAGCGCAAAAGAAGAAAAGTGCCCCGAAACTAATGAAAACGTTCAATTTTGGGCTCCGAAAACAGGCACAGTAGAGCAAGCTTGCTGCCCCCGTCATAGAGCTCTCGGTGAGATTTCCAAGGGTATGCCGTGCGCCGCGTAACTCCTTACGAATCGAAAGTTATGGGCACCGGAGCGACGGATACTTGGTCACAAGCCCCACGCCCTTGGTTTGCGATCCCAGCCTCTACGTGAAGCGAAGTTGTCTTGCCCAAGGTGCTGTGTTATTCGGTAATAGAAATGTGATGGATTAGGTTGTTGTCCTTTTCGCAGCTCACAACGTACGATCTGTGACAGAAAAACCGCTCAAAACAAGAAAAGTGAACCAAAACTGATGAAAACATTCAATTTTGGGCTCCAAAAAGAGGCACAGCCGAGCAAGCTTGCTACGCCCATCGTAGAGCTCTTAGAGAGCTTTCCAATGGTAAGTTGTGCGATGCGAAACTCCTTACGGATCAAAAGTTATGGGCACCAGAGCGACGGATACCTGGTCACAAACCCCACGCCCTCAGTTTGTAGGCCCAGCCTCTATGTGAAGCGAAGTTGTCTTGCCCAAGGTGTCGTTGGATTCGGTAATAAAAATGTGATGGATTAGGTTGTCATCCTTTTTGCGGCTCACGACGTACGATCCGAGACGGAAAAACGGAGCAAAAGAAGAAAGGTATCCCAAAACTGATGAAAACGTTCGATCTTGGACTCCAAATACAGGCGCAACTGAGCAGGCTTGATGCCCACATCGTAGAGCTCTCGTAGTGCTTTCCAATGGTATGCTGTGTGCCGCGTAACTCCTTACAGATCAAAAGTTATGGGGGTGAAGTGCATCAGACCCCCTTGTACTTTAGCGAAAGTGCACAACACCCCCCTATAGTTTAAAAACCCCCTGAGTTAGTCCTTATAGTTTTCAAAAGTGCACAATACCCCCCTACCGTTAAAAAATCAGTTAAATTTAACAGAAAGTGTATTTCACACTCGTTAAGTGATATTTTTTTTTTGATTTTTAACGAATTTATTCATTAAATAATTATATGAATTGACCAAATTACTTTTTTTTTTGGCCTAAACAAAACAAAAGAGAGAAATGAAAAAAAAATGAGGGTATTTACGTCTTTTTTACAAAATCCGTTAAATATGACGGATTTTATAACTGTAGGGGGTGCTGTGCACTTTTAAAAAACATAGGGACTAGTTCAGAGAGTTTTTGAACTATAGGGGGGTGTTGTGCACTTTCGCTAAAGTATAAGGGGGTCTGGTGCACTTCACCCAAAGTTATGGGCACCGGAGCAACAAATACCTGGTCACAAGCCCCATGCCCTCGGTTTGCTGGCCCAGCCACTACATGAAGCGCAGTTGTCTTGCCCAAGGTGCCGTGGAATTTGATAATAGAAATGTGATGGATTAGGTTGTTGTCCTTTTCGCAGCTCACAACGTACGATACGGGACGAAAAAATAACGCAAAAGAAGAAAAATGTCCCGAAAATGATCGATTTTGGACTCCAAAAATAGGCGCAGTCGAGCAGGCTTGATGCCCACATCGTAGAGCTCTCGGAGAGTTTTCTAACGGTATGCTATGGGCCACAGAACTCCTTACAGATCAAAAGTTATGAGCACCGGAGCGACGGATACTTGGTCACAAGCCCCATGCCCTCGGTTTGTGGGCCCAGCCTCTACGTGCAGTGAAATTGTCTTGCCCAAGGTGCCATGGGAGTCAGTAATAGAAATGTGATGAATTAGGTTGTCCTCCTTTTCACGGCTCACGACGTACGATTCGGGATGAAAAAATAGTGAAGAAGAAGAAAAGTATCCAGAAATTGATGAAAACGTTCGATTTTGGACTCTAAAAACAGTCGCAGCTGAGCAAGATTGATGCCTACATCGTAGAGCTCTCGGAGAGCTTTCCAACGGTATGCTGTGCGCCGCGTAACTCCTTAGAGATGAAAAGTTATAAGCACCGGAGCGACGGTTACTTGGTCACAAGCCCCACGCCCTCAGTTTGCAGGCCCAATCTCTGCGTGAAGTGAAGTTGTCTTGCCCAAGGTGCCATGGGATTCAGGAATAGGAATGTGATGGATTAGGTTTCCGTCCTTATCATGGCTCAGGACGTACAATCCGGGACGGAAAAATAGCGCAAAAGAAGAAAAGTGTCCCGAAATAGATGAAAATGTTCGATTTTGGACTACGAAAATGGGCGTAGCCGAGCAGGCTTGATGCGCACGTCGTAGAGTTCTCAGAGACCTTTCCAACAGTTTGTTGTGCGCCGTGTCACTCCTTACGGATCAAAAGTTATGGGCACCGGAGCGACGGATACCTGGTCACAAGCCCCACGCGCTAGGTTTGCGGGCCCAACCGCTACGTGAAGCGAAATTGTCTTGCCCAAGGTGTCGAGGGATTCAGTCATAGAAATGTGATGGATTAGGTGTCATCCTTTTCGCGGCTCACGACGTACGATCCAGGATGGAAAAACAGCGCAAAAGAATAAAAGTGTCCCAAAACTAATGAAAATGTTCGATTTTAGGCTCTGAAAATTGGCGCAGCCGAGCAGGCTTCCTGCCCCCATCGTAGAGCTCTCGAAGAGCTTTCCAACGGTATGCAGTACGCTACGTATTCTTTAAGGGTCAAAAGTTATGGGCACTGGAACGACGGATACTTGGTCACAAGCCCCACGCTCACGGATTGCGGGCCCAGCCTCTACGTGAAGTGAGGTTCTCTTGCCCAAGGTGTCGTGGGATGCGATAATAGAAATGTGATGGATTAGGTTGTCGTCCTTTTTGCGGCTCACGACATACGATTCGGGACGAAAAAACTGCGCAAAAGAAGAAAAGTTTCCCGAAATTGATGAAAACGTTCTACTTTGGACTATGAAACCAGGAACAGCCAAGCAGGCTTGTTACCCTTGTCGTAGAGTTCTTGGAGAGCTTTCCAACGGTATGTTGTACGCTGCGTAACTCCTTACAGATCAAAAGTTATAAGCACCAGAGCGACAGATACCTGGTCACAAGCCCTATGCCCTCGGTTTATGGGCCTATCCTCTACGTGAAGTGAAGTTGTCTTGCACAAAGTACTGTGGGATTCGATAATAGAAATGTGATGGATTAGGTTGCTGTGCTTTTTGCGGCTCACGACGTACGATCCGGGACGAAAAAACAGCGCAAAATAAGAAAAGTGCACCGAAACTGATGAAAACGTTTGATTTTGGGCTCCAAAAATAGGCACAGCTGAGCAGGCTTGTAGCCTCCATCGTAGAGCTCTCGGAGAGCTTTCCAACGGCATGTTGTGCGCCGCATAACTCCTGACGGATCAAAAGTTATGGGCACCGGAGCAACCGATACCTGGTCACAAGCCCCATGCCCTCGATTTGCGAGCCTAACCTCTACGTGAAGCGACGTTGTCTTGCCCAAGCTGCCCTGGGATTCGATAATAGAAATGTGATGGATTAGGTTGTCGTCCTTTTCGCGGCTCACGACGTACGATCCGGGATGAAAAACGGCGCAAAAGAAGAAAAGTATCCCGAAGCTGATGAAAATATACGATTTTGGAATCCAAAAATAGGTGCAGCCGAGCAGGCTTGATTCCCACATCGTAGAGCTCTCGGAGAGCTTTCCAACGGTATGCTGTGCACCGCGTAACTCCTTACGGATCAAAAGTTATGGGCATCGTAGCGACGGATACCATGTCAAAAGCCCCACGCCCTCGGTTTGCGGGCCCAATCGCTATGTGAAATGAAGTTGTCTTGCCTAAGGTGCCATGGTATTCGATAATAGAAATGTGATGGATTAGGTTGTCATCCTTTTCGGGGCTCACAACGTACGATCCGGGACTGAAAAACAGCGCAAAAGATGAAAAGTATCTCGAAACTGATCAAAATGATCGATTTTGGACTGTGAAAACAGGCACAAAAGAAGACAAGTGTACCGAAACTGATAAAAACGTTCGATTTTGGGCTCCAAAAACAGGCACAGCCGAGTAGGCCTAATGCGACCGTCGAAGAGTTCTCGGATAGCTTTCCAAAGCTATGCTGTGTGCTGCGTAACTCCTTACGGATCAAAAGTTATGGGCACCGGAGCGACGGATACTTGGTCACAAGCCCTACGCCCTCGGTTCATGGGCCTAGCCTCTACGTGAAGCGAAGTTGTCTTGCCCAAGGTGCAGTGGGATTCGGTAATAGAAATGTGATGAATTAGGTAGTCGTCCGTTTCGCGACTCACGACATACGATCCGGGACAGAAAAAAAAGGCAAAAGAAGAAAAGTTTTTTGAAACTGATGAAAACGTTCGATTTTGGACACCAAAAATAGGCACAGCCCAGTCACAAGCCCCACGCCCTCGATTTGCGGGCCCAGCCTCAACTTGAAGTGAAGTTGTCTTGCCCAAGGTGCCATGGGATTCAGTAATATAAATGTGATGGATTAGGATGTCGTCCTAATCGCGGCTCATGCATCCGATCCGGGACGAAAAAATAGTGCAAAAAAAGAAAAGTGTCCCAAAAATTATGAAAATGTTCAATTTTGGGCTCCAAAAATAGGTGCAGCCGAGCATGCTTCCTACCCCCGTCGTAGAGCTCTCGGAGAGCTTTCCAACGCTATGATGTTCGCTTAACTCCTTACGGATCAAAAGTTATGGGCACCGGAACGACGGATACCTGGTCACAAGCCCCACACCCTCGGTTCATGGGCCTAGCCTCTACGTGAAGCGAAGTTGTCTTGCCCAAGGTGCAGTGGGATTCGGTAATAGAAATGTGATGAATTAGGTAGTCGTCCGTTTCGCGACTCACGACATACGATCCGGGACAGAAAAAAAAGGCAAAAGAAGAAAAGTTTTTTGAAATTGATGAAAACGTTCGATTTTGGACACCAAAAATAGGCACAGCCCAGTCACAAGCCCCACGCCCTCGATTTGCGGGCCCAGCCTCAACTTGAAGTGAAGTTGTCTTGCCCAAGGTGCCATGGGATTCAGTAATATAAATGTGATGGATTAGGATGTCGTCCTAATCGCGGCTCATGCATCCGATCCGGGACGAAAAAATAGTGCAAAAAAAGAAAAGTGTCCCAAAAATTATGAAAATGTTCAATTTTGGGCTCCAAAAATAGGTGCAGCCGAGCATGCTTCCTACCCCCGTCGTAGAGCTCTCGGAGAGCTTTCCAACGGTATGCTGTGTGACGTGTAACTCCTTACGGATCAAAAGTTATGGGCACCGGAGCGATAGATACCTAGTTATAAGCCCCATACCCTTGGTTTGCGGGCCCAGCCTCTATGTGAAGTGAAGTTGTCTTGCCCAAGTTGCTGTGGAATTTGGTAGTAGAAATGTGATGGATTAGGTTATTGTCCTTATCGTGGGTCATGAAGTACGATCCAGGATAGAAATACAGCACAAAAGAAGAAAAGTGTACCGAAACTGTTGAAAATGTTCAATTTTTGGCTACGAAAACAGGCGCAGCCAAGTAGTCTCATTGTCCCCATCGTAGAGCTCTGGGAGAGCTTTCCAACTATATGCTGTGTGCCGCGTAACTCCTTACGGATCAAAAGTTATGGGCACCGAAGCGACGGATACCTGGTCACAAGCCCCACGCCCTCGGTTTGCAGGCCCAGCCACTACGTGAAGCGAAGTTGTTTTGCCCAAGGTGCAGTGGGATTCGGTATCATAAATGTGATGGATTAGGTTATCGACCTTATCGCGGCTCACGACGTACGATCCAGGACGGAAAAACAGTGCAAAAGAATAAAAGTATCCCGGAACAAATGAAAATGTTCGATTTTGAGCTCTGAAAATAGGCGCAACCTAGTAGGCCTTCTGCTCCTGTCGTAGAGCTCTCGGAGAGGTTTCCAACAGTATGCTGTGCGCCACGTAACTCATTATGGATCAAAAGTTATGGGCACCGGAGTGACGTATCAAAAGTTTTGAGCACCGGAACGACGGATACCTGGTCACAAGCCCCATGCCCTCGGTTTGCGGGCCTAGCCTCTACGTGAAGTGAAGTTGTCTTACCCAATGTGCCGTGGGATTCGGTAACAAAAATGTGATGGATTAGGTTGTCGACCTTATCACGGCTCACGACGTACGATCCAGGACGGAATAACAGTGCAAAAGAAGAAAAGTGTCTCAGAACAGATGAAAATGTTCGATTTTGAGCTCTGAGAATAGGCGCAGCCGAGCAAGCTTCCTGCCCTCATCGTAGAGCTCTCAGAGAGCTTTCCAACGGTATGTTGTGCGCCACGTAACTCCTTACGGATCAAAAGTTATGGGCGCCGAAGCGACGGATACCTAGTCACAAGCCCCACGTCCTCGGTTTGCGGGCCCAGCCTCTACATGAAGTGAAGTTGTCTTGCCCAAGTTGCCGTGGAATTCGGTAGTAGAAATGTGATGGATTAGGTTGTTGTCCTTATCGCGGGTCACAACGCACGATCCGAAATAGAAATACAGCGCAAAAGAATAGAAGTGTACCGAAACTATTGAAAATGTTCAATTTTGGCTCCGAAAATAGGCACTGCCGAGCAGACTCGTTGTCAAAGTCGTAGAGCTCTCGGAGAGCTTTCCAATGGTATGCTGTGTGCCGCGTATCTCCTTACGGATCAAAAGTTATGGGCACCGGAGCAACGGATACCTGGTTATAAGCCCCACTCCCTCGGTTTGCGGGCCCAGTCGCTACGTGAAATGAAGTTGTTTTGCCCAAGGTGCAGTGGGATTTGGTAATAGAAATGTGATGGATTAGGTTGTCTTTCTTTTCGCGACTGACAACGTACGATCCGGGATATAAAAACAATTCAAAAGAAGAAAAGTATCCCAAAACTGATGAAAACGTTCGATTTTGGACTACGAAACATGGCGCAGCCAAGCAGGCTTGCTGCCCTTGTCATAAAGCTCTCGGAGAGCTTTCAACGGTATGCTGTATGCCACGTAACTCTTTACGGATCAAAAGTTATAGGAACCGGAGCGACGGGTACCTTGTCACAAGCCCCACGCCCTCAGTTTATAGTCCCATCCTCTACGTGAAGCAAAGTTGTCATGCACAAGGTGCCGTGGGATTCAGTAATAGAAATGTGATGGATTAGGTTGCCGTCCTTTCGCGGTTCACGACGTACGATCCGAGATGGAAAAATAACGCAAAATAAGAAAAGTGTACCAAAACTGATGAAAATGTTTGATTTTGGGCAGTAAAAATAGGCACAGCAGAGTAGGTTTGATGCGCCTGTCGTAGAGCTCTCGGAGAGCTTTCCAACGGTATACTGTGTGCCGCGTAACTCCTTACGGATCAAAAGTTATGGGCACCGGAGCGACGGATACCTGGTCACAAGCCCCACGTCCTCGATTTGAGGGCCCAGCCTCTATGTGAAGCAAAGTTGTCTAGCCCAAGGTGCCGTGGGATTCTGTAAAACTAAATGTGATGGATTAGGTTGTCGTCCTTTTCGTAGCTCACGACGTACAATCCGGGACGGAAAAACAACGCAAAAGAAGAAAAGTGTCCCGAAACTGATGAAAACGTTTGATTTTGGACTCCAAAACCAGGCGCAGCTGAGCAGGCTTGATGCGCACATCGTAAAGCTCTAAGAGAGCTTTCCAACGGTATGTTGTGCGCCGCGTAACTCCTCACGAATCAGAAGTTATGAGCACTGGAACGACGGATACCTTGTCACAAGCCCCACGCCCTCAGTTTGCGGGCCCAGCCTCTACGTGAAGTGAAGTTGTCTTGCCCAAGGTGCCGTGGGATTCGGTAATAAAAATGTGATGGATTAGGTTGTTGACCTTATCGCGGCTCACGACTTACGATCTAGGACGAAAAAATAGTGCAAAAGAAGAAAAGTTTCACAGAACAGATGAAAATGTATAATTTTGAGCTTTGAAAACAGGCGCAGCTGAGAAGGCTTTCTGCCCCTGTCGTAGAGCTCTCGGAGAGCTTTCCAACGGTTTGCTGTGTGCCACGTAACTCCTTACGGATCAAAAGTTATGTGCACCAGAGCGACGGATACCTGGTCACAAGCCCCACGCTCTCGGTTTGCGGGCTCAGCCTCTACGTGAAGTGAAGTTGTCTTGCCCAAGGTGTCATAGGATTCGCTAATAGAAATGTGATAGATTAGGCTGTCGTCCTTTTTGCGGCTGACGGCGTACAAGCCGGGACGGAAAAACAATGCAAAAGAAGAAAAGTGTTCTGAAATTGAGGAAGTTCAATTTTTGACTATGAAACCAGGCGCAGCCGAGCAAGCTTATTGCCCCTGTCGTAAAGCTCTCGGAGAGCTTTCCAATGGTATGTTGTACGCCGCATAACTCCTTACAGATCAAAAGTTATGGGCACCGGAGCGACGGATTCTTGGTCACAAGCCCCACGCCCTCAGTTTATGGGCCCATCCTCTATGTGAAGGGAAGTTGTCTTGCACAAGGTGTCGTGGGATTCGGTAATAGAAATGTGATGGATTAGGTTGTCGTCCTTTTCGCTACTCACAACGTACGATCCGGGATGAAAAAATAGCGCAAAACATCAAAAACTTACCGAAATTGATAAAAATGTTAAATTTTGGGCTCCAAAAATAGGCACAGCCGAGCAAGCCTGATGCACCCATCATAGAGCTCTCGGAGAGCTTTCCAACGGTATGCTGTGTGCCACGTAACTCCATATAGATCAAAAGTTATGAGCACTGGAACGACGGATAACTGGTCACAAGCCCCATGCCTCGATTTGCGAGCCAAGCCTCTATGTGAAGTGAAGTTGTCTTGGCCAAGGTGCCATGGGATTCGGTAATAGAAATGTGATGGATTAGGTTGTCGTCCTTATCGCGGCTCACGACGTACGATCGGGGGCAGAAAAACAGCGCAAAAGTAGAAAAGTATCCCAGAACTGATGAAATTTTTTTATTTTGGTCTCCAAAAATAGGCGCAGCGAAGCAGGATTCCTACCCCCATCGTAGAGCTCTCGGAGAGCTTTCCATTTGTATGCTATGCGCCGCGTAACTCCTTACGGATCAAAAGTTATGGGCACCGGAGCGACGGATACCTGGTCACAAGCTACACGCCCTCGGTTTGCTGGCCCAGTCTCTACGTGAAGCAAAGTTTTCTTGCCCAAGGTGCCATGGGATTCGGTAATAGAAATGTGATGGATTAGGTTGTCGTCCTTTTCGTGACTCACGACGTACAATCCAGAACGAAAAAACAGCGCAAAAGAAGAAATGTGTCATGAAATTGATGAAAACGTACGATTTTGGACTCCAAAAATAGGCATCGCCGACCAGGCTTGATGCCCACGTCGTAGAGCTCTTGGAGAGCTTCCAAACGGTACGTTGTGTGCTGCGTAAGTCCTTACGGATCAAAAGTTATGAGCACCGGAGCAATGGATACCTGGTCACAAGCCCCACGCCCTCGGTTTGCATACCCAACCTCTACGCGAAGTAAAGTTGCCTTGCCCAAGGTGCCGTGGGATTCAGTAATAGAAATGAGATGGATTAGGTTGTCGTCCTTATTGCGGCTCACGATGTACTATTAGGGATGGAAAAACAGCGTAAAAGAAGAAAAATGTACCAGAACTGATGAAAATGTTCGATTTTGGGCTCCAAAAAGAGGGGCAGACAAATAGGCTTCCTGCCTTCGTCGTAGAGCTCTCGGAGAACTTTCCAACTGTATTTAGTGTGCCACGTAACTCGTTACGGCTCAAAAGTCATGGGCACCGGAACGACGGATTCCAGGTCACAAGCCACACGCACTCGGTTTGCGAGCCTAGCCTATTCGTGAAGTGAAGTTGTCTGGCCTAAGGTGCCATGGAATTCAGTAATAGAAATGTCAGGGATTAGGTTGTCGTCCTTTTAGCTGCTCACGACATACAATACAGGATGGAAAAAAAGCGCAAAAGAAGAAAATTATCACAAAACTAATTAAAATGTTTGATTTTGGGCTCCGAAAACAGGCGCAGCCGAGCAAGCTTGCTACTCCCATCGTAGAGCTCTCAGAGAGCTTTCCAATGGTATGCTGTATGTCGCATAACTCGTTACGGATCAAAAGTTATGAGCACTGGAGCGACAGATACCTGGTCCCAAGCCCCACACTCTCAGTTTTCGGGCCCAGCCTCTACGTGTAGGGTAGTTGTCTTGCCCAAGGTGTCATGGGATTCGGTAATAGAAATGTGATGGATTAGGTTGTCGTCCTTTTCATGGCTCACGACGTACGATTCGAGACGGAAACATAACGCAAAAGAAGAAAAGTGTCCCGAAACTGATGAAAATGTTCGATTTTGGACTACAAAAATAGGTGCAGCAAAGCAGGCTTCCGGCCCCTGTCGTACAACTCTCGGAGAGATTTCCAACGGTATGCTGTGCGCTGCGTAACTGCTTATGGATCAAAATTTATGGGCGCCGGAGCGACAGACACCCGATCACAAGCCCCACGCCCTCGGTTTGCTGGCCCAGCCTCTACGTGAAGTGAAGTTGTCTTGCCCAATGTGCCATGGGATATGGTAATAGTAATGTGATGGATTAGGTTGTCGTCCTTATCGCGGCTCACGAAGTACGATACCGAAAGAAAAAACAAAGCAAAAGAATAAAAGTGTGCCGAAACAATTGTAAACGTTCAATTTTGGGCTCCCAAAACAGGCGTAGCTGAGCAGGCTTGTTGTCCCCGTTGTAGAGCTCTGGGGAACCTTTCCAACGGTATGCTGTGCGCCGCGTAACTCCGTACGGATCAAAAGTTATGGTCACCGGAGCGACGGATACCAAGTCACAAGCCCCAAGCCCTCGGTTTGCAGGCCCAGCCACTACGTGAAGCGAAGTTGTCTTGATCAAGGTGCAGTGGGATTTGGTAATAGAAATATGATGGATTAGGCTGTCTTCCATTTTGCGGCTGACGACGTACGATCCGGGACGGAAAAACAGTGTAAAAGAAGAAAAGTATCCCGAAACTGATGAAAATGTTCGATTTTGGACTCCAAAAATAGGCGCAGCCAGGTCACAAGCCCTACGCCCTCGGTTTGCGGGCCTGGCCTCAACATGAAGTGAAGTTGTCTTGCCTAAGGTGACGTGGGATTCAGTAATTGAAATGTGATGGATTAGGTTATTGTCCTTATCGCGGTTGACGACTTCCGATCCGGGACGGAAAAATAGCACAAAAAAAGAAAAATGTCCCAAAAATGATGAAAATGTTCGATTTTGTGCTCCAAAAATAGGTGCAGCCAAGTAGGCTTCCTGCCCCCATCGTAGAGCTCTCGGGGAGCTTACAAACGGTATGTTGTATGACACGTAACTCCCTACGGATCAAAAGTTATGGACACTGGAGCGACGGATACCTGGTCACAAGCCCCACGCCCTCGGTTTGCGGGCCCAGCCTCTACGTGAAGTGAAGTTGTCTTGCCCAAGTTGCCGTGGAATTCGGTAGTAGAAATGTGATGGATTCGGTTGTTGTCCTTATCGCGGGTCACGACGTACGATCCGAGATAGTAATACAGCGCAAAAGAAGAAAAGTGCACCGAAACTGTTGAAAATGTTGAATTTTTGGCCATGAAATTAGGCGCAGCCGAGCAGTCTTGTTGTCCCCGTTGTAGAGCTCTCGGAGAGCTTTCCAACGGTATGTTGTGCGCCGCGTAACTCCTTACGAATCAAAAGTTATGGGCACCGGAGCGACGGATACCTAGTCACAAGCCTCACGCCCTTGGTTTGCGGGCCCAGCCGCTACGTGAAGTGAAGTTGTTTTGCCCAAGGTGCTATGGGATTCAGTAATAGAAATGTGATCGATTAGATTGTCTTCTTTTTCGCGGCTGACGACGTACGATCTGGGATGGAAAAATAGCGCAAAAGAAGAAAATTATCCCAAAACTGATGAAAACATTTGATTTTGGACAACCAAAATAGGCACAGCAGAGCAGGCTTGATGCCGACGTCGTTGATCTCTTGGAGAGCTTTCCAACGGTATGCTGTGCGCCGCTTAACTCCGTACGGATCAAAAGTTATGGTCACGGCAGTGATGGATACTTGGCCACAAGCCCCATGCCCTCGGTTTGCGGGCCCAACCGCTATGTGATGCAAAGTTGTCTTGCCCATGGGGCCATGGGATTCGGTAATAGAAATGTGATGGATTAGGTTGTCAGTCTTTTTGTGGCTCACGACATACGATCCGGGACGAAAAAACAGCACAAAAGAAGAAAAATGTCCTGAAACTGATGAAAACGTTCAATTTTGGTCTCTGAAATCAGGCGCAGCCAAGCAGGCTTGATGCCAACGTCGTAGAGCTCTCGGAGAGCTTTCCAACGGTATGCTGTGCAATGCGTAACTCCTTAGGGATCAAAGTTATGGGCACCGGAGCGACGGATACCTGGTCACAAGCCCCACGCCCTCTGTTTGCGGGCCCAGCCTTTACATGAAGTAAAGTTGTCTTGTCCAAGGTGCCATGGGATCAGTAATAGAAATGTAACGAATTAGGTAGTCGTCCTTCTCGCGGCTCACGACGTACGATCTAGGACGAAAAAATAGCTTAAAAATAGAAAAGTGTCCCAAAACTAATGAAAATGTTCAATTTTGGGCTCCGAAAATAGGTGCAGCTGAGCAAGCTTGATGCCGACGTCGTAGAACTCTTAGAGAACTTTCCAATGGTATGCTGTGCGCTGTTTAACTCCGTACGGATCAAAAGTTATGGTCACCGCTGTGACGGATACTTGGCCACAAGCCCCATGCCCTCGATTTGTGGGCCAGGCCGCTATGTAAAGCGAAGTTGTCTTGCCCAAGGGGCCATGGGATTCGGTAATAGAAATATGATGGATTAGGTTGTCGGTCTTTTTACGGCTCACGACGTACGATCCGAGAAAAATAACGCAAAAGAAGAAAAGTGTCCTAAAACTGATGAAAACGTTCGATTTTGGTCTCTAAAAATAGGCGCAGCCAAGCAGGCTTGATCCTAACGTCGTTGAGCTCTCGGAGAGCTTTCCAACGATATGCTGTGCACCATGTAACTCCTTAGGGATCAAACGTTATGGGCACCGGAGCGACAGATACTTGGTCACAAGCCCTACGCCCTCGGTTTGCGGGCCCAGCTTCTACGTGAAGTGAAGTTGTCTTGCCCAAGGTGCCATGGGATTCAGTAATAGAAATGTGATGGATTAGGTTGTCGTCCTTCTCACGACTCACGACGTACGATCCAGGACGGAAAAACAACTCAAAAAATAAAAAGTGTCCCGAAACTAATGAAAATGTTCGATTTTGGGCTCCGAAAATAGGTGCAGCTGAGCAGGCTTCCTACCCCCGTCATAGAGCTCTCAGAGAGCTTTCCAACGGTGTGATGTGCGCCGCGTAACTCCTTACGAATCAAAAGTTATGGGCACCGGAGCGACGGATACCTGGTCATAAGGCCCATGCCCTAGGTTTGCGAGCTCAGCCTCTATGTGAAGTGAAGTTGTCTTGCCCAAGTTGCAGTGGAATTCGGTAATAGAAATGTGATGGATTAGGTTGTCGTCCTTATCGCGGGTCACGATGTACGATTCGAGATGGAAAAATAGCACAAAAGAAGAAAAGTGTCCCGAAACTATTGAAAACGTTCAATTTTTGTCTCCCAAAACAGGAGCAGCGGAGCAGTCTTGTTGTCCCCGTTGTAGAGGTCTCGGAGAGCTTTCCGACTGTATGTTGTGCACCGCGTAACTCCTTACGGATCAAAAGTTATGGACACTGGAGCGACGGATACCTGGTCACAAGCCCCATGCTCTCGGTGTGCGGGCCCAGCCTCTACGTGAAGTGAAGATGTCTTGCCCAAGGTATCGTGGGATTCGGTAATAGAAATGTGATGGATTAGGTTGTCGTCCTTTTCGCAGCTCATGACATACGATCTGGGTCGAAAAAACTGCGCAAAAGAAGAAAAGTGTCCCAAAACACATGAAAACGTTCAATTTTGGACTACAAAAATAAGTGCAGTCGAGCAATCTTGGTCCCCCCGTTGTAGATCTCTCAGAGAGCTTTCCAACGGTATACTATGTGTCGTGTAACTCTTTACGGATCAAAAGTTATGGGCACTGGAGCAACGGATACTTAGTCACAAGCCCCACGCCCTCGGTTTACGGGCCCAGCCTTTGCATGAAGTGAAGTTGTCTTGCCCAGGGGGCCGTGGAATTCAGTAATAGAAATGTGATGGATTAGGTTGTTGTCCTTATCGCAGCTCACGACGTACGATCCGGGACGGAAAAACATTACAAAAAAAGAAAAGTATCCCAAAACTGACGAAAATGCTCGATTTTAGGCTTTGAAAACTGGTGCAGCCGAGCAGGCTTCCTTCCCCCGCCGTAGACCTATCGGAGAGCTTTCCATCGGCTTACTGTGCAACGCGTAACTCCTTACGAATCAAAAGTTATGGGCACCGAAGCGACGGATATCTGGTCACAAGCCCCACGCCCTCGGTTTACGGGCCAAGTCTCTACGTGAATTGAAGTTGTTTTGCCCATGTTACCGTGGAATTTGGTAATAGAAATGTGATGGATTAGGTTGTCATCCTTATCGTGGGTCAGGATGTACGATCCGGGATTGAAAAACAGCGCAAAAGAATAAAAGTGTCTCGTAACTGTTGAAAACGTTCAATTTTAGTCTCTAAAAATAGGAGCAACCGAGTAATCTTATTGTCCCTATCGTAGAGCTCTCTGAGAGCTTTCCAACGGTAAGCTGTGTGCCACGTAACTCCTTACGGATCAAAAGTTATGGGCACCAGAGCGACGGATACCTGGTCACAAGCCTCACACTCTCGGTGTGCGGGCCCAGCCTCTACGTGAAGTGAAGTTGTCTTGCCCAAGGTGTGGTGGGATTCGGTAATAGAAATGTGATGGATTAGGTGGTCGTCCGTTTCGCGGCTCACGGCGTACGATCCGAGACGGAAAAACAATGCTAAAGAAGAAAAGTGTCTTAAAAGTGATGAAAACGTTTGATTTTCGAAACCAAAAACAGGCGCAGCCCGGTCACAAGCCCCACGCCCTTGGTTTGCGGGCCCGGCCTCTACGTGATATGAAGTTGTCTTGCCAAAGGTGCTGTGGGATTCAGTAATAGAAATGTGATGGATTAGGTTGTCATCCTTATCGCGGCTCACGACGTCCGATCCGGGATGAAAAAACTACTCAAAAAAAGAAAAGTGTCCCAAAATGAATGAAAATGTTCGATTTTGGGCTCCAAAAACAAATGCAGCTGAGAACGCTTCCTGCCCTGGTCGTAGAGCTCTCGGAGAGCCTTCCAACTGTATGTTGTGCGACGCATAACTCCTTACGGATCAAAAGTTATGGGCACCGGAGCGATGGATAACTGGTCACAAGCCCGACTCCCTCGGTTCGCGGGCCCAGCCTCTATGAGAAGTGAAGTTGTCTTGCCCAAGTTGCCATGGAATTCGGAAGCAGAAATGTGATGGATTAGGTTGTCGTCCTTATCGCTGGTCACGACGTACGATCCGGAATAGAAAACTAGCGTAAAAAAAGAAAAGTGTACCGAAACTGTTGAAAATGTTCAATTTTTGGCTCTGAAAACAAGCGCAACAGAGCAGTCTTGTTGTCCCCGTCGTAGAGCTCTAGGAGGACTTTCCAACGGTATGCTTTGCGCTGCGTAACTCCTTACAAACCAAAAGTTATGGGCACCGGAGCGATAGAAACCTTGTTATAATCCCCACATCCTCGGTTTGCGGGCCCAGCCGCTACCTGATGCGAAGTTGTTTTGCCCAAGGTGCAGTGGGATTCGGTAATAGAAATATGATGGATTAGGTTGTATTCCTTTTCGCGGCTAACGACGTACGATCCGGGACAAAAAAATAACGCAAAATATGAAAATTGTCCAGAAACTTATGAGAACATTCAATTTTGGACTACGAAAATAGGCGCAGTCGAGCAGGCTTGATGCCCACGTCATAGAGCTCTCGGAGATATTTCCAATGGTATGCTGTGCGCCGCTTAACTCCGTACGGATCAAAAGTTATGGTCACCGGAGTGACGGATACTTGGTCACCAACTCCACGCCCTCGGTTTGCTGGCCCAGCTGCTACGTGAAGCGAAGTTGTCTTGCCCAAGGTGTCGTGGGATTCGGTAATATAAATGTGATGGATTAGGTTGTCGTCCTTTTCGCGTCTCACGACGTACGATCTGGGATGGAAAAACAGCGCAAAAGAAGAAAAGTGTCCAGAAACTGTTGAAAATGTTTGATTTTGGACTCCGAAAACAAGTGCAGTTGAGTAGGCTCGATTCCTACGTCGTAGAGCTCTCAGAGAGCTTTCTAACGGTATGCTGTGCGCCGCCTAACTCCTTATGGATCTAAAGTTATGGGCACCGGAGCGACGGATACCTGGTCATAAGCCCCACGCCTTGGTTTGCGGGCCCAGCCTCTACGTGAGGTGAAGTTGTCTTGCCCAAGGTTCCATGGGATTCAGTAATAGAAATGTGATGGATTAGGTTGTCGTCTTTATCGCGGCTCACGACGTACGATTCGGGATGAAAAAATAGCTCAATAAAAGAAAATTGTACCGAAACTAATGAAAATGTTCAATTTTAGGCTCCGAAAGTAGGTGCAGCCGAGCAGGCTTGTTGCCCCCATCGTAGAGCTCTCGGAGAGCTTTCCAACGGCTTGCTGTGCGCCGCGTAACTCCTTACGAATCAAAAGTTATGGGCACCGGAGCGACGGATACCTAGTCACAAGCCCCATGCCCTCGGTTTACAGACCCAGCCTCTATGTGAAGTGAAGTTGTCTTGCCCAAGTTGCCGTGGAATTCAGTAATAGAAATGTGATGGATTAGGTTGTCGTCCTTATCGCGGGTCACGATGTACGATTCGGGAAGGAAAAACAGCGTAAAAGAAGAAAAGTGTCCCGAAACTATTGAAAACGTCCAATTTTTGTATCCAAAAATAGGAGAAGCCAAGCAGTATTGTTGTCCTCGTCGTAGAGCTCTTGGAGAGCTTTCTAACGGTATGTTGTACGCCGCGTAACTCCTTACGGATCAAAAGTTATTGGCATCGGAGTGACGGATACCTGGTCATAAACCCCATACTCTCAGTGTGCGGGCCCAGCTACTACGTGAAATGAAGTTGTCTTGCCAAAGGTGTCATGGGATTCGGTAATAGAAATGTGATGGATTAGGTTGTTGTCTTTTTCGTGGCTCACAACGTACGATCCGGGATGAAAAAATAGCGTAAAAGAAGAAATGTGTTCCGAAACTAATGAAAACATCTGATTTTGGACTACGAAAATAGGCGAAGCCGAGCAGGCTAGCGTAGAGCTCTCGGAGAGCATTCCAATGCTATGTTGTGAGCCGTGTAACTCCTTACGGATCAAAAGTTATGGGCATCGGAGCGACGGATACCTGGTCACAAGCCCCAGACCCTCAGTTTACGGGCCCAGCCTCTACATGAAGTGAAGTTGTCTTGCGCAAGGTGACGTGCCATTCAGCAATATAAATGTGATGGATTAGATTGTCGTCCTTCCGCGCCTCACGATGTACGATTCGGGACGGAAAAACAATGCAAAAGAAGAAAAGTATCCCGAAACTGTTGAAAATGTTCGATTTTGGGCTCCGAAAATAGGCGCAACCGAGTAGTCTTGTTGTCCCCGTCGTAGAGCTCTCGGAGACCTTTCCAATGGTATGCTGTGCACTGCGTAACTCCTTACGAATCAAAAGTTATAGGCACCGGAATGACGAATACCTGGTCAAAGGCCCCACGCTCTCGGTGTGCGGGACTGGCCTCTACGTGAAGTGAAGTTGTCTTGCTGAAGGTGTCATGGGATTTGGTATTAGAAATGTGATGGATTAGGTTGTTGACCTTTTCGCGGCTCACGACGTACGATCCAAGATGAAAAAATAGCGCAAAAGAAGAAAAGTGTCCTGAAACTGATGAAAACGTTCGATTTTGGTCTAAAAAAAAGGGCATCGCCAAGCAAGTTTGCTACCCCAGATGTAGAGCTCTCGGAGAGCTTTCCAACGGTATGCTGTGCGCCGTGTAACTCCTTACGGATAAAAACAAATGGGCACCGGAGCAACGAATACCGGGTCACAAGCCCTATGCCCTCAGTTTGCGGGCCCGGACTCCACGTGAAGTGAAGTTGTCTTGCCCAAGTTGCCATGGAATTCGGTAAAAGAAATGTAATAGATTAGGTTGTCGTCCTAATCGCGGGTCACGACGTACAATCCGGGATGGAAAAACAGCACGAGAGAAGAAAAGTATCCCAAAACTATTGAAAACATTCAATTTTTGGCTTTGAAAATAGGCGCAGCCGAGCAGTCTTGTTGTCCCCTTCGTAGAGCTCTCGAAGAGCTTTCTAACGGTATGCTGTGCACCGCGTAACTCTATACGGATCAAAAGTTATAGGCACTGGAGCGACGGATACCTGGTCACAAGCCCTACGCCCTCGGTTTACGGGCCTAGCCTCTACATGAAGCGAAGTTGTCTTGCCCAGGATGCCGTGGGATTCAGTAAAAGAAATGTGATAGATTAGGTTGCCGTCCTTTTCGTGGCTCACGACGTACGATCCGGGATGGAAAAACAGCGCAAGAGAAGAAAAGTGTCCCAAAACTATTGAAAACATTCAATTTTTGGCTCTGAAAATAGGCGCAGCTGAGCAGCCTTGTTGGCCCCTTCGTAGAGCTCTCGAAGAGCTTTCCAACGGTATGCTGTGCACCGCATAACTCCATACGGATCAAAAGTTATAGGCACTGGAGCGACGGATACCTGGTCACAAGCGCTACGCCCTCGGTTTACGGGCCCAGCCTCTACATGAAGCGAAGTTGTCTTGCCCAGGATGCCGTGGGATTCGGTAAAAGAAATGTGATAGATTAGGTTGCCGTCCTTTTCGCGGCTCACGACGTACGATCCGGGATGGAAAAACAACGCAAAAGAAAAAAAAGTGTCCCGAAACTGATGAAAACATTCAATTTTAGACTCTGAAAATAGGTACATTCGAGCAGGTTTGATGCCCACGTCGTCGAGCTCTCGGAGAGCTTTCCAACGGTATGCTGTGCGCCGTGTAACTCCTTACAGATCAAAAGTTATAAGCACAAGAGCGACGGATGCCTGGTCACAAGCCCCATGCCCTAGGTTTGCGGGCCCAGCCTCTACGTGATGTGAAGTTGTCTTGCCCAAGATGCCATAGGATTCAGTAACAGAAATGTGATGGATTAGATTGTCGTCCTTATCGCGGCTCACGGCGAATGATCCGGGATTAAAAAACAGCGCAAAAGAAGAAAAGTGTACCGAAATTGATGAAAATGTTCAATTTTGGGCTCCGAAAACATCTGTAGCCAAGCAGGCATCCTACCCCCGTTGTAGAGGTCTTGTAGAACTTTCCAACAGTATGCTGTGCACCGCATATAACTCCATACGGATCAAAAGTTATGAGTACTAGAGCGACGGATACCTGGTCACAAGCCCCACACCCTCGGTTTGCGGGGCCCAGCCTTTACGTGAGGTGAACTTGTCTTGCCCATGTTGCTATGGAATTTGGTAATAGAAATGTGATGGATTAGGTTGTCGTCCTTTTCACGGCTCACAACGTACGAACCGGGACAGAAAAACAACGCAAAATAAGAAAAATGTCCCAAAACTTTTGAAAATGTTCGATCTTAGACTCAAAAATCAGGCACAGCCAAGCAGGCTTGATGCTCACGTCGTCAAGCTCTCAGAGAGCTTTCTAACGGAATGCTGTGCACTGCGTAACTCCTTACAGATCAAAAGTTATGAGCACCAGAGCGACTGATAGCTGGTCACAAGCCCCACGCCCTCGGTTTGCGGGCCCAGCTTCTACGTGAAGTGAAGTTGTCTAGCCCAAGTTGCAGTGAAATTCGGTAACAGAAATGTGATGGATTAGGTTGTCGTCCTTTTCGCGGCTCACGACATCCGATCCAAGACGGAAAAATAGCACAAAATAAGAAAATTGTCTTGAAATTGATGAAAACATTCAATTTTAGGTTTCGAAAATAGGCGCAGCCGAGCAGGCTTGCTGTCTACATCGTAGAGCTCTCGGAGGCCTTTCCAACGGCACGCTGTGCGCCTCGTAACTCCTTACGGATCGAAAGTTATGGGCACCGGAGCGACGGATACCTGGTCACAAGCCCCATGCTCTCAGTTTTTTAGCCCAGTCTCTACGTGAAGTGAAGTTGTTTTGCCAAAGGTGTCGTAGGATTCGGTAATAGAAATTTGATGGGTTAAGTTGTCGTCCTTTTCGCGGCTCACGACATAAGATCCGGAACAAGAAAATAGCGCAAAAGAAGAAAAGTGTTCCGAAACTGATGAAAACGTTCAATTTTGGACTATGAAAAGTTGTGCAGTCGAGCAGGTTTGCTGCCCCGTCGTAGAGCTCTCGGAGAACTTTCCAACGGTATGCTGTGCGCTGCGTAACTCCTTACAGATCAAAAGTTATGGCCACCAAAGCGACAGATACCTGGTCACAAGCCTCACGCCCTCGGTTTGCAGGCCCAGCCTCTACGTGAAGCGAAGTTGTCTTGCCCAAGATGCCGGGGATTTAGTAATAGAAATGTGATGGATTAGGTAGTCGTCCTTTTCGCGGCTCATGACGTACGATCCGGGATGGAAAAAAAGAGCAAAATAAAAAAAGTGTCCAGAAACTGATGAAAACGTTCGATTTTAGACTCCAAAAATAGGCACATCCGAGCAGGCTTGATGCCCACATCGTCGAACTCTCGGAGAGCTTTCCAACCGTATGTTGTGCGCCGCGTAACTCCTTATGGATCAAAAGTTATGGGCACCGGAGCAACGGATACCTGGTCACAAGCCCTACGCCCTCGGTTTGCGGGCCCAGCCTCTACGTGATGTGAAGTTGTCTTGCCCAAGGTGTCATGGGATTCAGTAATAGAAATGTGATGGATTAGGCTATCGTCCTTATCGCGGCTCACGACGTACGATCCGGGATGGAAAAACAACGCAAAAGAAGAAAAGTGTCCTGAAACTGATGAAAATGTTCAATTTTAGGCTCCGAAAACAGAAGCAAAGCTAAACATTTAAGAGCATGCATGTCGTTTTTTGAAAGATTTCAAGAAGTTTTAGCCCTAACCTTAGCAAAACAACAAGAAGATGCACAAGACTCTTGGTGAAGCACAAAGTTGATCTTCTTCCTTGCTTAGCCGAGACACCAACTCGATTTTCTCTATTTTTCCTAGCTTAGCGACCAAGTTCTTAGGAGGTGCATGTGGTTAGAAGAAGAAGAAAAGAAATGGAAGCTAGCAAACTCACCTATGCCGAAATGGTTGTTCAAAGAGCTTGCATGTGTGATTCTTGCAACTTAGCTTGCTTGGTCGAGTTCCCTACCTTCTTGCTTGCCTTGATTAACCATGGAATGATGAAGATGAGCTATAGAGTGTATGAACTCAGCCAAAGCCGAGAGAGAGAGAGAGAGAGAAGAATGAGAGGGAGAGAGAGAAATGAAAGAAAAATGAAGGCTTTCCAAAAGATGAAGCATGTGTCGGCCTTGGGCATACAAAAAATCATATTTGTGTCTTCAAGAAGCATGGTTTTTGATTATCTAGCATGGGTAAGGAGCCTATGTCGAGATTGGTGGCTTTGAGGAAGGTTTTGAGCTAGTTTTTTATGCATTTGTGTCATAGAATTGTCATAGAATGTTTGGAGAATAATTGAATTAAGCAAGCAAGCACTAAAGCCCAACAAGTAGTCAGCCAAGGCATATAGAAATCTGATTTTTTTGTCATCTTTTGGGCATTAATTAACTGTGTGTTGAAAGTGCAAAAGAATAAGGAATAAAGAATAAGGAATGTCTAGCTTTTTGTGAGATTTTGTCTTCTAGTGAGTTGAATTAGTAATTTAATATTAGTTAGTGGGATTTGTAGGATTAATTATTGATCTAGTGCTTCGTGTAAGATACTTTCTTGATTAGCGTGAGGGCACGCTTTTCTAGGTCTAGGGCACGCACTACGAGGTAGGGCATGAACTACGAGACGAATGCACATTTTTCTAAGTAAATGCACAAAACCCTAAATGAATGCACGTAATTCAATGCACGGTAGTCAAGAGTAGCATATATCTTTTCAACTTTTGCCAACCAAGCTTTAGCCTTTCCATCATCGGGTTCACCTAGAAACTTCGGAGGTCCATAGCTTAAGAAATCCTTCAATGTGCCATCACTAGTTCCCACACTTACTCCGATCACTTGATTCTCTAAAATCCGGCTCATTCTATCCACGGCAGTTATCAACAGATTAAACATCTCTCTTCCAGATCCATCTCGATCAACGTTCTCTGCCTCTCGAATCCCAGTGCTACCGCAAGTATTAGGCCCTGCCATCTATGGGATGGATGCATGATGCCCTTTATAGTTATATTATATAATATATATATATATATATATATATATATATATATATATATATATATATATATATATATATATATATATGCATGGTATGACAAAGGAATATGTGCTCAATCAATGCTCCTATCATGTATATGTTATGGCTATCCCTAACATGCAAGTTTACATATAACACGAAGTATCCATAACATGGTAGTATATATATGATTTTGATGCATACAACACATTAAGCACGGAGATTCACTTATAGCACATCGGCACATTGGAAAATTACTTGTAACACATGAGCACATAAGTTCACATAGGTGCTAAGTACGAAAACTGAGTCACCAATTCAAACCATATGGTTTATCCCTATGATACAACCTCAGCTTAATTCATAATCCAAGACAATTCTTATGTACTACATGATACTATGGCTAAAGTCTTACTCAAGGATCTTCAATCTTCAACTCGATTCTTTGACTAAGATAACCTCGAACAACCATAACCTCCAACTTTCGTTAAAGCCATTTTTTTTTCACCCTACATACCCATATCATCTTAATCAATTTCACCTTGAGGCTTCTACCCACTGACTAGGGGTTCCAAACCCAGCTTGCGCCTAGCTAATGAGCTAAGCTCTGATACCACTCTAGGTGTCACATCCCGACCCCGACCCATCGCTAGGTTAAGGTCGAAACATGACGTTCGAATCGCTTAAAACATGTAAATAATAATTTAACAATTGTACATCCACTTAAACCTTCATAACAACTCCAAATAGTTACCCATCCATGGCCTTAAAAGTTTACAACAATTCAGGAAATATTCACAAGACCTCGAATTCCCTTGTTCAACATAATAACTAACTAAGAATCAAGTTTCTGGGTCTCAAAATAATAATCACCAACTTAAAGTTATATTACCCAACACTATATTATACAAACTTCATCACTGATAATTAAAAACACCATCATAAACCATCAAATTACATAATGCTTATCCCTGGATAAATATATACAAGATCTAGATTCTTCAATTTACATTAATATCTCATGTACTTATAGAACACCAATCAATCTAGAAGTCTTTTACGTATGCAATCATTTTCTTCAACTTGTAAAGTTAACTCAACCAGCCTTACCTGTAATTGTCATAAAAAATGGGTGAGCTAGATCCTCGCATATAGCTCAGTGAGGAGGACAACAAGGAAGGTTTTCACAAAGGTTTTATCATTTCGAAGTCCATTTCAAAAACTTTGACATGCATAAATACATATAACTCACAAGTATCAATACCTGATCCTGTACATATTCAATATGGACATTTGGTAGAGCATGAATTAAGATAACAAATATAACATGTTAACAGTATTCAACTCTACTCTCCAAGGACCTCGAGTGTAGCCACCCTGAAATCTCAAAGGCTCAAGGGCAACTACTACCGAGTTATTGTCCGCTTTGTACACACCGAATCTCAACGGCTCAAGGGTGCCTCACGGGTTTGTCCCTTCGAGGATCTCTCTCCTTAATTTACCATAGTCATATAGGAACCATTAGGGTAGGGAGGTGTCTGCCACTATCACAGCCGTGTGCACCTCAAAAGGTGTCTACCACTATCACTGTCATGTGCACCTTTGATCCCATCCCTTAACAAACAAGAGGTTGAAACTAAGTCGTACCCATACAGTTTGTAGCCACCCCAAAATCTCAGAGGCTCAAGGGTGCAACTACTACCGAGGTATTGTCAGCTTTGTACACCCCGAATCTCTACGGCTCAAGGATGCCTCGGCTGATACAAGGGACTAACCCCTTATATCCAGCTATATCACTTCATCCACGTCCGATGTGGAATATTTCACAATTCATATATATATATATATATATATATATATAACATTCACAATATGGCCATGCAAGAGTTTATATTGCAAAGTACAAAGTGAACTTAAGACTCACAAGCATGACTTTCGTATGCACATTTAATGTGTACAAGTTCAAAGGAAAGGGAATCACGTTCATGATCAAACATAATCTCCCATACCACACAACACATACAATCTTATACCTCAATCATGTCACAATTAACCTCCTTTTATAACCATGAAACAAATTGGTACCAATGCCACAAAGGTATATCAAGAAATCAAACAACCTCAATACTCCCGCATTATTCCAACTTAGGAGATAAATTTACCTACCTTCCTAAACTCCAATTAATCTGATTTTTGTCTAGGATCAAATCTTACCGAATGTAGATAACTCTAGAATCAAACGAAACTCAATTCGGAGTTGAAATGAATGAGATATGGCCTCCGCAATTTCACTGCGCAAAGTTGTCAAACATCCGGGCGTTGTAGCCTTCATCCGGTTGACCGGATGAAGCAGGTAACGCCCGGATCAGAGCTTTCTGCCGGGCATTGTGGCCTCTATTCGGGTGACCGGATAGGGGCTGTAACGCCCGGATAACTGGACGGGAAATGCATATTTTCTACGAAAATAATCCAAACAGCCTCTCATCCTCCTACCAACACTCAAGCAAGTTCAAAATGGCTATTAGGCATCATACAAGGGTTCTAATTCAACCAAAACCATCCAACATCAACAATCAACAAACACCCAAAATCAAATTCAAAACCCTAAATCTACAACACAAAATCCTCAATCTTATCATTCAAGCTCTTGTATGCAATTTATAGCAAGACTACTACACATATATCACCACATTCATGCTCAATGTAGCTTTGAAAACTTTTAAGAAAACAACCCTCACCTCAATAAAGGTTTAAATGCAAGCTTGGTGGTGATGATGCAAAGTTGAAGCTTAAAAATGGTGAAAATGGCTTGGGCAGGCTTCCTCTCTTCTCCCTTCTCTCTCTTTCTTCCACTTTCTTTTCTTCCTCTTCCTTCTCTTTTTTCTCTTCTTTCTTCTCTCCCTTCTTCTAATCGTGTGTTGTGTGTGTTTCTGCTCTGTGTGTATGTGTGTAGTGTTTTTGTGTGTGTAAAGTGTGTTTGTGTGTGTTTTGAGTTGGTAGGAAATATCTTATAAGCCTCAAATGCCTAAATTGCCCTCTAACTAATGAATTATTTCAAGTTTTCCATCCTAGTTTTGTTTCAACTAATTAGTTAGCTAGTGTAGTGTAGTGTAGTATAATTTATTTAATTCCTACGATATCTAAATCACATAAATGCATGTTTAAACAATATAAATACACGTAAAACGATGCAAACATACGTTAAATGATATAAATGCATTTCCAATGTTGTGAATGCATAGTATTATCATGTAGTTCTAATTTTAATTATTTTGGTTAGTTAATTTAATTTAGTAAAATTTAATTATCATTTACAACCTCTAAGGTTCTCGAATGCACGCTATTGCACTCATTTATATGTTAAATGAGATAAATGCACGTAATCCAAGGTAAATGCGCATTAATTGATATAATTACACATTAAATGACGCAAAAATATATGAAATGTTATAAAATGCATAGGGGGTCTCGTGCGGGGTTTCACAATCCCTATCTGATACAATATTCACAGGTATCCCGTGCAATCTTACAATCTCCGCCACATACATATCTCTCAATTTCTCAAGACTATCCTCCTTGTTCATCGATAAGAAGTGCGCTGACTTAGTCAATCTATCCACTATGACCCAAACGGCATCATGACCCTTTTGTGACCTGGGCAGGTCCATAACAAAGTCCATAGTTATATGTTCCCATTTCCATTGAGGAATCTCCAACGGCTGAAGTAAGCCTGCTGGTCGTTGATGTTCCGCTTTGACTCTCTGGCAAGTCAAACACCATGCCACAAACTCTGCAATCTCTCTCTTCATGTTATTCCACCAATAGTGTTGCTTCAAATCCCGGTACATCTTTGTTCCACCGGGGTGAATAGTGTATCTTGAATTATAGGCTTCTTCAAGAATCTTCTTTTTCAGCTCTGGTTCATTAAGAACACAAATCCGATTCCTAAACCTCCAAACACCATCATCATGAAACTTGATATCTGTGTTGCCTTCTTTAATCTTCTGAAATTGTTGGTCCTTCTGTTGAGCCTCTCGTAATTCAGACAACAAGGTCGATTGAACTTGTGTAGTGGCAAAAAGTAACCCTTTCCGAGTTAATTGTGGTTTCCACAAAAATGCTTCCTCTAACAACTCCTGCACCTTGACTTCCAGTTTTGCCATGCTCGCTTTCCTACTTAAGGTGTCTGCAACTACATTTGCTTTATTGGGCACATAATTGATTGTGCAATTATAATCGTCCAAAAGCTCCATCCATCGCCTTTGCCTCATATTCAACTCCTTTTGAGAGAACAAGTATGTCAAGCTCTTGTGATCAGTAAATACCTCAAACTTGTTACCCCACAAATAATGCCTCCATTTCTTGAGTACAAACACAATAGCCGCTAATTCCAAATCATGCGTCGGGTAGTTCAATTCATACGGCTTCGGTTTCCTAGAGGCATACGCAATCACTCTACCATTTTGCATCAACACACAACGCAATCCTTCCTTCGAAGCATCGCTATAGATTACAAAACCTTGACTCCCTTCAGGCAAAGCAAGAACAGGTGCGGTAGTCAATCTTTTATTCAACTCTTGGAAGCTGTTCCCACACTTATCATCCCACACGAACTTTGTTTTTTTTTAGTGAGCTTTGTAAGCAGTCCTGCAATCTTAGAGAAATCCTTCACGAATCTCTGATAATAGCCGGCTAGACCAAGAAAACTCCGAACCTCCGTAACATTTTCCGGCTTCTTCCAAGACATCACTGCTTCTATCTTTGCTGGATCCACTGCTATTCCCTCTTGGGATATGATATGCCCCAAAAATGCAATCTGCTGCAACCAAAATTCGCACTTGCTAAACTTTGCATACAATTGATGCTCTCGAAGTTTCTGCAGTACCAACCGCAGATGTTGTTCATGCTCCGCCTCAGATTTTGAGTATACTAAAATATCATCAATGAAGATCACTACAAATTGGTCCAAGTAGGGTTGAAACACCCTGTGCATCAAGTCCATAAAAGGTGCAGGGGCATTAGTTAGTCCAAATGGCATCACCACATATTCATAATGCCTATATCTCGTCCTAAAAGCCGTTTTAGGCATATCCTCCTTTTTGATCCGCAACTGATAGTACCCTTGCCTCAAGTCGAGTTTCGAATACACTTTGGCTCCTTGAAGTTGATCAAACAACTCGTCGATCAGTGCAAGTGGGTATTTATTCTTGACAGTCACTTGGTTCAATCCTTGGTAATCGATGCATAGCCTCAACGTTCTGTCTTTCTTCTTTATAAATAGGACTGGTGCACCCTACGGAGAAGAACTTGGTTGAACAAACCCTTTCTTCAACAATCCTTGCAATTGGTCCTTCAATTCTTGTAGCTCGGCTGGTTGCATACAATAGGGGGCTTTATATATCGGCTGGGTACCGGGCAGTAACTCGATAATGAACTCGATCTCCCGATTTGGAGGTAAACCAGGCAATTCTTCTGGAAACACATCCGCATAGTCTTTGATCACAGGCATCTCCTCCAACTTAGCTTTATCCGACGGCTTGTTGATGAGGTAAGCTAAGTATCCACTATACCCTTTTCTCAAGGACTTCACTGCTTTCGTAGATGAAATGATGGAACTCTCGGTGAAGTCTCTTCGACCCATTACCTCCAGTATTGGTTGACCAGGTACCCGGAATGTTACAATCTTCGTCCGGCAATCTAGTTGGACATGATGCTTTGCCAACCAGTCCATCCCTAAAATGACCTTATAGTCTCGAAAAGGTAATACAATAAGATTGGCTGAGAATTCCCTATCCTTAATTTGAATTTTACATGCTTTACAAGCTGAGCTAGTAACAAGTTTAGAACCCATCAGAGTACCAACTTCTACTTCGTAAGGCAAACATACAACTTGTAGTTTCACACGTTGCACACATAAGGGAGTAATAAATGAATGAGTAGCACCCGGGTCAATTAGCCTTGGTATGCCCCTTCTTGTCACAGTAAGAACAGTTGACATACTGAGTAGCAGGTGAACTACCTATGGACTCGCGGGTAGAAGAGGCTGATGGCACTTTCGTCGGGCCACGGTTATTCACTGGTCTGTTCTGGTTCTGGCCCTGACTATAACTCTGGCCCTGGAATTTCCTCTATTGACTTGAAGGCTGGTATGGTTTCTTGTTCGGCAAACTCGAACCGGCTCTATCAAGTTTCCTCTTCTCAACTCGGGAAACAGCAGCAAAGAGAGCAGAATAGGTATCGAAGTCATGCGAAGCCAACTGGTCCTGAATCTCCGGCCTCAATCCAGTCATAAATTTCTACATCTTCGCCTTCGGAGTACTAACCATGTATTGAGTATAGCGGGACAGTCGGTCAAAACGAACCTCATACTGGGCCACCGTCATGTTACCCTGGGTCAAGTGCATGAACTCCTCAATCCGCCTCTGCCTAGAAACTAGAGGTACATATTTTTCCTTGAATGCCTTAACGAAATTACCCCACAAGCGAGGTGTCTGATCAGTTTCCCACAGTGCCTCCACAGTGTGCCACCAATGCTCAGCATTCCCATGCAACAGAAACACAGCAAACTTCATATTTTCTTCATCAGTATAATCAAGTGGCCTGAAAATCTTCTTGATCTCGGACAGCCAAGTCTCTGCTTTCTCATCATTAGCTTCCCAATGGAATTTGGACGGGCGAAAGTCAAGGAACTCCCTCATTCTGCTATGTCTTCCATGGTTACCATCATTCCTGTTGTTGTTGTTGTTTGCTTCACGTACATCTTGACGTTCCATCACTCGTGACACGCGATCCATGGCATTTGCCATCATGTTAAACATAGCTATGTCAGGATTAGTTTGATAAGCATCTCCGGTCTCTTGGGGTTCACTGCTCCTATTAATAGTGCGGGTACTAGGGCCAGCCATCTATAGGCATAGATTACGATGCACAATTTATTGAAATACGACAACAGGAATTTAATGCATAAGATATGCAGCATAATATAGGTACACAATTCTAGAAACAATTAAGACATGTTAATCACTTAAGCACATAGAACATAGAAGGCACAATTAACGTTATCACACAATAACATATAGACAAGTCATCCTAATTACCTTAGGGCTCTACCCATGGTCTGAGAGTTAAACCCGGCTTAAGCAATCTAAGCTCTGATACCATTTCTATCCATAAGGTGTCACGCCCCAACCCGGCTTATAAGGTTAGACTAGGGTGTGATCTAAACATTCCAGTCTATCTTGTACTTAACTGTTCATGGAAATTTAATACTTAATGCTTTAGCCTAAACTCCAATTTTTTTTGGAAAACCGGCACCATAACGGCTGTAATTGGACTCTTTGGTTTGACCTAATTCTCTAAACGCCTAAAATTTTTCAATCTCAATTTAATTTCCAACTAAGATTACTATTTACCATCAATTGAAATGCCTACTGGTTATTTCGAAATCTCGTTTGATTTATAACCTAGTATGATACTATGTCTCGTCTGTTTGTTAATCCTCATTACAAAAGTACCTGTTGATCTTAGCTTAATAGTGAGTGCCTACTCAAGATTAGATAAGTTCATTTTACTTAGTCCTTACCTGATACTTCATAATCCTATGATAGATACTAGCCAATGATAATAGCAAAACGATCATAGTAGTGTATGTCTAGTTATTATCAGTACAAACCAAAATTAGATCCCAAATTACAACGGGGGTCTTTTACATTACAAACATTAAGCAACATGAAAAGAAATAGTCTTCAAGTAGCATAGTATTCACAAATGTCCATAATCAAGCAAAGCACATAGGACAGGCAATCATTTCAAGGAATCATCGTTAGGCACGTTGTCCTCGGGTACCTGTTCTTGATCTTCTTCACCTGAATGATAAAAGAGGATGAGTCCTTATGAACTCAGCGAGGGGGAACGAGAAATAGGTTTTGAAACTCATTTTCCGGTTCAACTTATGAAAACCATTTTTGCAAGCATGAATACATCACAATTAAGTACAAAACAATAATATAAAAGTAAAGGAACACAATTACCTGTCTTTCCTCCCCAAGGTCCTCTAGGAACCAAGCGAGAGTACTTATACACATAGTGAAAAGGATACAGTGAGCTTTTGCTCTCAGTTCATTTCCGGTATCAGTTGTTGCAGCCGACTTCAATTCATCCCCATATCATGCCAAATGGGTGTACTCCGGATGTACCCAGAAATCCTACGACCCAACTCTCTAAGGATGTCTAGCCCCCAAGTGAGAGAGAAAAATGGACAATGGTAGTCACGGTTGTACCGGCAAGCCTGATGCCGCCCGGTGTGCGTGAACGCTACCACGCCAAAATGAAAGGTTGCAACCTTATATGCAATGCACATTTATGACATTTAATATATCACATTAGGAGGACAACAAAGTAGGTTGCCTCCGGAAAGTCATAAGATTACACATTGACAAGTAAACAAGCGAGGCACGATAATACAAGTAATTTCACTTGAAAGGCATATGGAGTTATATGAACATTAAACGGGCAGCCATGTAACGCACGTAAATCAAGTCATATAACTCATTTCAAAGTTCATGTAATCAAATAATAAGATTATTCAACATGCAACAACATCTACGTGGGTACGGGTGCAAGAAAGGCCTACTTGTCAACATGTAATCATCAAGATTGCATTTAGGGCTACAATGGCAACTACGGGCAGCCTACTAAACATATAATTAAACATGATATTCATAGGATCAACACTTAGTGAATCTACCTAGTCACTAGGATTTCCATTTCGTGCTTACCCGTGTGATTAAGCCCCAAGTTAACTCAAAATCAATCTCAAGCCATGCATCGATTAATTCAAACATCCTCAAGTATTCAAAACAGTCCACACAACACCCCAATGCCACAATCCCAAGCATTTAATTCAACAAGAGAAGTTACAACAATTTTTTCTAAGCACATCACTAAGTGAAACCCTCACTACAATGGGCTGTTTTCTCACAATCATTAAGACAAGCAAAAATCTCCAATTCCAGTGAATAAGATGTCAAATTAAATCTTAAGAAGTGAACTAAATTCAGAAACAAACCTTGCATCATTTGGAGTTCGGGATCAATAGTTAGCCAAAACAGTGAGATTGCACAAAACTGTCCAGATTTGCACATATTTCAATACTTGTCGTTTTTGAGGTCCTTAGGGCTAGATTTTGCCTTAGTCCATTTCTGACATAAATGTCCAGAACTGAAAAAGATTGCATCAAACCAAATTTCATGCATTTTGGATATCATTTACTCAGTCAAAACTGCTTCGTTCCACAAAGTCAGTGAATCTGCCAAAAACTGCTTCATTTTTCTAGATTTTCCAGATTTGGACACATTTTAATGATTTGCCATTTTGAGGACCTTAGAATCAAAATTAGCTTTGGCCTATTTATGGGAAAAATGTTCAAAACTGGCAAAACGAGTTACCTACCAATTTTCACGCATTTCAACATTATTTTCCTAGCCAAAATCATCTCTCACCAACAAAACCGAAAGCTGTCACAAACCCGATTTCATATATCATCACCTTCTAGCCCAAAATCTTGCCATGCATGGCTATAAATGCTTATAAACACACATATATCTCAAGTACAGAAGCAAAGCTAAACATTTAAGAGCATGCATGTGGTTTTTTGAAAGATTTCAAGAAGTTTTAGCCCTCACCTTAGTAAAACAACAAGAAGATGCACAAGACTCTTGGTGAAGCACAAAGTTGATCTTCTTCCTTGCTTAGCCGAGACACCAACTCGATTTTCTCTATTTTTCCTAGCTTAGTCCAAGTTCTTAGTAGGTGCATGTGGTTAGAAGAAGAAGAAAAGAAATGGAAGCTAGCAAACTCACCTATACCGAAATGGTTGTTCAAAGAGCTTGCATCTGTGATTCTTGCAACCTAGCTTGCTTGGTCAAGTTCCCTACCTTCTTGCTTGCCTTGATTAACCATGGAATGATGAAGATGAGCTATGGAGTGTATGAACTCAGCCAAAGCCGAGAGAGAGAGAGAAGAATGAGAGGGAGAGAGAAATGTGAGGAAATGAGAGAAATGAAAGAAAAATGAAGGCTTTGCAAAAGATGAAGCATGTGTCGGCCTTGGGCATACAAAAAATCAGATTTATGTCTTCAAGAAGCATGGTTTTTGAATTATCTAGCATGGGCAAGGAGCCTATGTCGAGATTGGTGGCTTTGAGGAAGGTTTTGAGCTAGTTTTTATGCATTTGTTTCATAGAATTGTCATAGAATGTTTGGAGAATAATTGAATTAAGCAAGCAAGCACCAAAGCCCAACAAGTGGTCGGCCAAGGCATGTAGAAATCTGATTTTTTTGTCATCTTTTGGGCATTAATTAATTGTGTTGAAAGTGCCAAAGAATAAGGAATAAAGAATAAGGAATGTCTAGCTTTTTGTGAGATTTTGTCTTCTAGTGAGTTGAATTAGTAATTTAATATTAGTTAGTGGGATTTGTAGGATTAATTATTGATCTAGTGCTTCGTGTAAGATACTTTCTTGATTAGCGTGAGGGCACACTTTTCTAGGTCTAGGGCATGCACTATGAGGTAGGACACGAACTACGAGACGAATGTATATTTTTCTAAGTAAATGCACGCAACCCTAAATGAATGCACGTAATTCAATGCATGGCACACAAAATGAAACACAATTCTTAAACCTAGGTCGAGCCACGCAAATCTAGGTCAGGGCACACGAAACGAGGTATCGCACGCAAATTGAGATCGGGCCTCACATCGTGCCGTGGGATTCAGTAATAGAAATGTGATGGCTTAGGTTGTCATTCTTATCGCGACTCACGACGTACGATTCGGGACAGAAAAACAGTGCAAAAAAAGAAAAGTATCCCGAAATTGAAGAAAATGTTCGATTTTGGGCTCCGAAAATAGGTTCAGCCAAGTAGGCTTTCTACCTCTGTCGTAGAGCTCTCGTAGAGTTTTCCAATGGCTTGCTGTACGCCGCGTAACTCCTTACGAATCAAAAGTTATGGGCATCAGAGCGACGGATACCTGGTCACAAGCCCCACGCCCTCGGTTTGCGGGCCCAGGCTCTACGTGAAGTGAAGTTGTCTTGCCCAAGTTGCCATTGACTTCGGTAATAGAAATGTTATGGATTAGGTTGTCATCCTTATCGTGGGTCACGATGTACGATCCGGGATGCAAAAACAGCGCAAAAGAAGAAAAGTGTCCCGAAACTGTTGAAAACATTCAATTTTTGTCTTTGAAAACAGGAGCAGCCTAGCAATCTTGTTGTCCGCGTGGTATAGCTCTCAGAGAGATTTCCAACGGTATGTTATGCGCCGCGTAACTCCTTACGGATCAAAAGTTATGGGCACCGGAGCGACGGATACTTGGTCACAAGCCCCACGCTCTCGGCATGCGGGCCCAGCCTCTACATGAAATAAAGTTGTCTTGCCCAAGGTGTCATGGGATTCGGTAATAGAAATGTGATGGAATAGGTTGTCGTCCTTTTTGCGGCTCACGACATACAATCCGGGACGAAAAAATAGCGTAAAAGAAGAAAAGTGTCCCGATACTGATGAAAACATTCGATTTTGGACTACGAACACAGGCGCAGCCGAGCAGGTTTGCTGCCCCAGTCATAGAGCTCTCCGAGAGCCTTCCAATAGTATGTTGTACGCCGAGTAACTCCTTATGAATCAAAAGTTGTGGGCACTGGAGCGATGGATACTTGGCCACAAGCCCCACGCCCTCAGTTTGCGGGCCCAGACTCTACGTGAACTGAAGTTGTTTTTCCCAACTTGCCATGGAATTCGGTAATAGAAATATGATGGATTAGGTTTTCGTCCTTATCGCGGGTCACGTTGTACGATATGGAATGGAAAAACAGTGCAAGAGAAGAAAAGTATCCCGAATCTGTTGAAAACATTCAATTTTTGGCTCCGAAAACAAGTGCAGCCTAGCAGTCTTGTTGTCCCCATCGTAGAGCTCTTGGAGAGCTTTCCAACGGTATGTTGTGCATCGCGTTACTCCTTACGGATCAAAAGTTATGGGCACCGAAGCGACGGATACCTGGTCACAAGCCCCACGCTCCTGGTGTGCAGGCCCAGCCTCTATGTGAAGTGAAGTTGTCTTGCCTAAGGTGTCGTGGGATTCGGTAATAAAAATGTGATAGATTAGGTTGTCGTTCTTTTCATGGCTCACGTCGTACGATCCGGGACGAAAAAATAGAACAAAAGAAGAAAAGTGTCCCGAAATAGATGAAAACGTTCGATTTTGGACTACAAAAATAGGCGCAACCAAGCAAGCTTGGTGCCCCCATCGTAGAGCTCTCGGAGAGCAACGGTATGCTTTGCTCCGTGTAACTCCTTACGGATCAAAAGTTATGGGCACCGGAGCGACGGATACCTGGTCACAAGCCCCACGCCCTCGGTTTATGGGCCCAGCCTCTACGTGAAGTGAAGTTGTCTAGCCCAAGGTGCCATGGGATTCGGTAATAGAAATGTGATGGATTTGGTTGTCGTCCTTTTCACAGCTCAGGACGTACGATCCGGGACGAAAAAATAGGGCAAAAGAACAAAAGTTTCCCGAAACTATTGAAAATGTTCGGTTTTGGCCTCCAAAAACAAGCACAGCTGAGCAGTCTTGTTGTCCCCATGGTTGAGCTCTCGGTGAGCGTTCCAACGGTATGCTGTGTGCCGCGTAACTCCTTACGGATCAAAATTTATAGGCACCGGAGCGACGGATACCTAGTCACAAGCCCCACGCTCTCGGTGTGCGGGCCCAGCCTCTACGTGTAGTGAAGTTGTCTTTCCCAAGGTGTCATAGGATTCGGTAATAGAAATGTGATGGATTAGGTTTTGGTCCTTTTCGCGGCTCACGACGTACGATTCGGGACGGAAAAACAATGCAAAAGAAGAAAAATGTCCCAAAACTGATGAAAACATTTGATTTTGGACTACAAAAACATGCACAGCCAAGCAGGTTTACTACCCTCGTCGTAGAGCTCTCGGAGATCTTTCCAACGGTATGCTGTGCGCTGTGTAACTCCTTACGGATCAAAAGTTATGGGGACCGGAGCAACGGATACCTGGTCACAAGCCTCACGCCCTCGGTTTATGGGCCCAAACTCTACGTGAAGTGAAGTTGTCTTGCCCAAGGTGCCGTGGGATTCAGTAATAGAAATGTGATGGATTAGGTTGTCATTCTTATCGCAGCTCACGATGTACGATCCAGGACGAAAAAATAGCGCAAAAGAAGAAAAGTGTCTCGAAATTGATGAAAATATTCAATTTTGGGCTCCGAAAATAGGCGCAACCGAGCAGTCTTGTTGTCCCCATCGTAGAGCTCTCGGAGATCTTCCCAACGGTATGTTGTGTACCGCGAAACTCCTTACGAATCAAAAGTTATGGGCACCGGAGCGACGGATACCTGGTCACAAGCCCCACGCTCTCGGTGTGTGGGACCGGCCTCTACGTGAAGTGAAGTTGTCTTGCCCAAGTTACCGTGGAATTCAGTAATAGAAATGTGATGGATTAGGTTGTCGTCCTTTTCGCGACTCACAACGTACGATCCAAGACAGAAAAACATTGCAAAAGAAGAAAAGTGTCTCGAAACTTTTGAAAATGTTGGATTTTGGGCTCTGAAATCAGGAGCAGCTGTGCAGGCTTAATGACCACGTCGTCGAGATCTCGAAGAGCTTTCCAACGGTATGTTGTGCGCTGCGTAACTCCTTACGGATCAAAAGTTTTGAGCACCGGAGTGACGGATACCTGGTTGCAAGCCCCACGCCCTCGGTTTGCGGGCCCAGCCTCTACGTGAAGTGAAGTTGTCTTACCCAAGTTGTCGTGAAATTCGGTAGTAGAAATTTGATGGATTAGGTTGTCATCCTTCTCGCGGCTCACGACATCCGATCTGAGACCGAAAAATGGCACAAAATAAGAAAATTGTCCTGAAATTGATGAAAACATTCGATTTTGGGATCCGAAAATAGGCGCACCCTAGCAGGCTTGCTGCCCCTATTGTAGAGCTCTCGGAGGGCTTTCCAACAGTACGCTGTGCGCCTCATAACTCCTTACGGATCGAAAGTTATGGGCACCGTAGTGACGGATACCTGGTCACAAGCCCCATGCTCTAGGTTTGTGAGCCCAGCCTCTACGTGAAGTGAAGTTGTCTTGCCCAAGGTGTCGTAGGATTCGATAATAGAAATTTGATAGATTAAGTTCTCGTCCTTTTTGCAGCACACGACGTACGATCCGGGATAAAAAAACAGCGCAAAAGAAGAAAAGTGTCCCGAAACTGATGAAAATATTGGATTTTGGACTATGAAAATAGGCGCAGCCGAGCAGGCTTGCTGCCCTCATCGTAGAGCTCTCGGAGTGCTTTCCAACGGTATGCTGTGCGCCGCGTAACTCCTTACGGATCAAAAGTTATGGACACCGGAACGACGGATACCTGGTCACAAGCCCTACGCCCTCGGTTTGCGGGCCTAGACTCTACGTGAAGTGAAGTTGTCTTGCACAAGGTGCCATGGGATTCAGTAAAGAAATGTGATGGATTAGGTTGTCGTCCTTATCGCGGCTCACAATGTACGATCCGGGATAAAAAAAACAGCGCAAAAAAGAAAAGTATCCTGAAACTAATGAAAATGTTCGATTTTGGGCTCCGAAAATAGGTGCAGCCAAGCAGGCTTCCTGCCCCCGTCGTAGAGCTCTCGGAGAGCTTTCCATCGTCTTGTTGTGTGCCGCGTAACTCCTTACGAATCAAAAGTTATGGGCATCGGAGCGACGGATACGTGGTCACAAGTCCAAGCCCTTGGTTTACGAGCCCAACCTCTACGTAAAGTGAAGTTGTCTAGCCCAAGTTGCAATGGAATTCGGTAATAGAAATGTGATGGATTAGGTTGTCGTCCTTATCGCGGGTCACGATGTACGATCCGGGATGAAAAAACAGTGCAAAAGAATAAAAGTATCCCGAAACTATTGAAAACATTCAATTTTTGTCTCTGAAAACAGGAGCAGCCGAGCAGGCTTGTTGTCCCCGTCGTAGAGCTCTCGGAGAGCTTTCTAACGGTGTATTGTGCGCCACGTAACTCCTTACGGATCAAAAGTTATGGGCACCGAAGCGACGGATACCTGGTCACAAGCCCCACGCTCTCGGTGTGCGGGCCCAGCCTCTACATGATGTGAAGTTTTCTTGCCCAAGGTGTCATGGGATTCGGTAATAGAAATGTGATGGATTAGGTTATCGTCCTTTTCGCGGCTCACGACGTACGATCCGGGATGAAAAAACAGCGTAGAAGAAGAAAACTACCCCGAAACTGATGAAAATGTTCTATTTTGAACTACGAAGACAAGCACAGCCGAGCAGACTTGGCACCCCTATCGTAGAGCTCTCGGAGAGCTTACCAATGGTTTATTGTGCGCTGTGTAACTCCTTACGGATCAAAAGTTATGGGTACCAGAGCGACGGATACCTAGTCACAAGTCCCACGCCCTCGGTTTACGAGCCTAGCCTCTACGTGAAGTGAAGTTTTCTTGCCCAAGGTGCTGTGGGTTTCAATAATAGAAATGTGATGGATTAGATTGTCGTCCTTCTTGCGGCTCCCGATATATGATCCGGGAAGGAAAGACAGAGAAAAAGAAGAAAAGTATCCCGAAATTGTTGAAAATATTCGATTTTTGGCTTTGAAATCAAGCGCAGTCGAGCAGACTTGCTGTCCCCGTCGTAGAGCTCTCGGAGAGCTTTCCAACGGTATGCCGCCGCGTAACTCCTTACGGATCAAAAGTTATGGGCACCGGAGCGACGGATACCTAGTCACAAGCCCCACGCACTCGGTGTGCGGGCCCAGCCTCTACATGAGGTGAATTGTCTTGCCCAAGGTGTCATGGGATTCGGTAATAGAAATGTGATGGATTAGGTTGTCGTCCTTTTTGCGGCTCACGACGTACGATCCGGGATGAAAAAACAACGCAAAAGAAGAAAAGTGTCCCGAAATTGTTGAAAACGTTCTATTTTGGACTACAAAAATAGGCGCAGCCGAGCAGGTTTGTTTTCGTAGAGCTCTCGGAGAGCTTTCCAACGGTATACTATGCGCCGTATAATTCCTAACGGATCAAAAGTTATGGGTACCGGAGCGACGGATACTTGGTCACAAGCTCCACGCCCACGGTTTGCGGGCCCAGACTCTACGTGAAGTGAAGTTGTCTTGGCGAAGTTGCCATTGAATTCGGTAATAGAAATGTGATGGATTAGGTTGTCATCCTTATCGCGGGTCACGACGTACGATCCGGGATGGAAAAACAGCGCAAGAGAAGAAAAGTGTCCCGAAACTATTGAAAACGTTCAATTGTTGGATCCAAAAACAGGCGCAGCCGAGCAGTCTTATTGTCCCCGTCGTAGAGCTCTCGGAGAGCTTTCCAACGGTATGCTGTGTGCCGTGTAACTCCTTACGGATCAAAAGTTATGGGCACCGGTGCAACTAAAACCTGGTCACAAGCCCCACGTCCTCAGATTGCGGGCCCAGCCTCTACGTGAAGTGAAGTTGTCTTGCCCAAGATGCCGTGGGATTCGGTAATAGAAATCTGATGGATTAGGTTATCGTCCTTTTCACAGCTCACGACGTACGATCCGGGACAGAAAAGCAGCGAAAAAGAAAAAAAGTTTCTCGAAACTGATGAAAACATTCGATTTTAGACTCCGAAAACATGCACAGCCGAGCAGGCTTGATGTACAAGTCGTCGAGCTCTCGGAGAGCTTTCCAACAGTTTGTTGTGCGCCGCGTAACTCCTTACGGATCAAAAGTTATGGGCACCGGAGCGACGGATACCTGGTCGTAAGCCCCACGCCCTCAGTTTGTGGGCCCTGCCTCTATGTGATGTGAAGTTGTCTTGCCCAAGGTACTGTGGGATTTGGTAATAGAAATGTGATGGATTAGATTGTCGTCCATTTCGCGGCTTACGACGTATGATCCGGGATGAAAAAATAGCGCAAAAGAATAAACTGATGAAAACATTTGATTTTGGGCTCCAAAAATAGGAGCAGCTGAGCAGGCTTCTTGTCCACGTCATAGAGCTCTTGGAGAGCTTTCCAACGGTAAGCTGTGCGCCGCGTAACTCCTTACAGATCAAAACTTATGGGCACCAGAACGACAGATACCTGATCACAAGCCTTACGCCCTCGGTTTGCGGGCCCAGCCTCTACGTGAAGTGAAGTTGTCTTGCCCAAGGTGTGGGCCCGACCTCGATTTATGTGCAATATCTCGTTTTGTGTGCCCTAACCTAGATTTGCGTGCCTTGACCTAGGTTTAAGAATTGTGTTTCGTTTTGTGTGCCTTGCATTGAATTACGTCATTTATTTAGGGTTGCGTGCATTTACTTAAGAAACGTGCATTCGTCTCGTAGTTTGTGCCTTAACTCTTAGTGCGTGCCCTAAACCTAGGAAAGCGTGCCCTCACGCTAATCAAGAAAGCATCTTACACGAAGTACTAGGTTATTAATTAATCCTACAAACTCCACTAACTAATATTAAATTGCTAATTCAACCCACTAGAAGACAAAATCTCGCAAAAAGCTAGACATTCTTTATTCTTTATTCTTTGCATATCCCAAACACACAATTAAATAATGCTCAAAATGTGAGGCCCGACCCCAAATAACGTGTCCTACCTCGATTTGCGCACCTTAGACCTAAAATTAAATGACCGACCTAGGATTATGTGTTCTGTCTTGGTTTTCGTGCATACCTCGTCATACGTGCCTTGACCTAGAATAGTGTGCCCTAATCCCTGACTCACGTGCGGTACTTAAAAATACGTGCCCTGACCTCGATGTATGTGCGTTATCTCGTTTCGTGTGCCCTAACCTTGAACTGCGTACCTTAACCTAGATATAGAGTCATGCGTTGATTTTTATGCATTTGCATTAGAATCCGTACATTTATCTTGAAGTACGTGTATTAGTCTTGAAGTTCGTGTCTTACCTCGTAGTTCGTGTCTACCTCGTAATTTGTGCCCTAAACTTAGGAATCCATGCCACCACGTTGATCAAGAAAGAATCATACACAAAGCACTAGACACTAAAATAATCCTACACAATCCACTAACCAATATTATATTCCTAATTCAAATTCTCTACAAACTCCACTAACAATAAAATAATGCTAAACTATTCCTACATTTTCCACTAACTATTATTCTATTCGTAATTCAACTCATCAACAAACATTCCTATATTTTATTCTACCTAGATTCCCTCATTCCCCAACATTCCTATGACAATTCTAATGACACAAATGCATAAAAAATTAGTCCTAGACAAACTATGACAAAACACTTAACACAATGCATAAAAAATTACTCAAATTCTCCTCAAATCTCCACCATTTTCGACCAAGTGCTCCATGCCCATGTTAGCCATTTCAAAATACTCCTTGAAGACACAAAAAGTCTGAATTTGTATGCCCAAGGCTGACCATATGCTCAAAAAAATTGCAAAGCCATCACTTTTGTCATATTCTCTCATTTTCTCTCAATTTCTCTCACTTCCCTCTCATTTTCTCTCTCCATTTTCGGTTTTGGCTGAGCTCTCTCCACCTCTTAGCTCATCTTCATCATCCTAAGGTGCATCAAGACAAACCACAAGCAAAGAAACTCACCCAAGTAAGCTAGGATGCAAGAAACACACATGCAAGCATTTTGAGTCACCATTTTCGGCCTAGGTAAGTTTTCTTGGCTTCCATTTCTTTTCTTCTTGTTCTAACCTCATGAATGTGCTAAGAGATTGATCACTAGGCTAGGAAAAATAGAGAAACCAAGTTGGAATCTCGGCTAAGCAAGAAGAAGAAGAGATTTGAAGCTTCAACAAGTTTTTGTGCATCTTTGTGGTTGATTGCTAAGGTGAGGGTTAAAACCTTTTGAAAACTCTTCAAAAATTCACATGAATGCTTATAAATGTGTGTATTTGCTTCTGTACTTGAGCTATATGGTCGTTCATAAGCTTAAACAAGCATGCATGGCAAGATCTTGGCTTGAAAATGATGCTAGGTGAAGTCGGAATTGTTGACAGCTCTCTAACCAGTCTGTTTGAGGTATGTTTAGCAAGGATAATTATGTTGAAAATTCATGAAAATTGGTAGGTGACTACTTTGGACAGTTTTTAACATTTTTACCAGAAATAGGCCGAATCTAATTCTGACTCTAAGGTCCTAAAAATGGCAAATCTTTAAAATGTGACCAAAACTGGAAATCTGGAAAAATGAAGCAGGTTTTGGCAGATGCACTGACCTTGTGGAACGAACCATATTTGACTTAGTAAATGATGTCCAAAATGTATGAAATTTGGTGTGCTTCTATATTTGTCAGTTCTGGACAATTTTATCAGAAATGGACCAAGGCTAAAACTGACACTAAGGACCTCAAAAACGTCAATTTCTGGAAAGTGTGCAAATCTGGACAGTTTTGTGCTATTCCACTGTTTCGGCTATATCTAACGATCCCGAACTCCAATTGATGCAAGGTTTGTTTCTGATTTTATTTAACTTCTTAAGCTTTAATTTGACATCTTATTCACTGAATTTGGAGATGGTTTGCTTATCCGATTGATTGTGATAAGACAGCCTATTGCAGTAAGGGTTTCACTTAATGTTGTGCTTAGAAAAATTGTTGTGACTCCTCTTGTTGAATTAAATGCTTGGGATTGTAGCTACGGGATGTTGTGTGGACTGTTTTGAATGTTTGAGGATGTTTAATTAAATGATGCATGGTTTGAGATTGACTTTGAGTTGGGTTGAGGCTCAAATTGCACGAATACACATGAAATGGAAGCCCTAATGACTAGGTAGTTTTGCTAAGTATTGATCATTTGGATATTGTGTGGGAATTTTATGCTTAGTGGGCTGGCCGTTAATGTCGTATAACTTCAAATGTGATTTTGACAATTGCATGTTGACAAATAAGCTTTTCTTGCACCCGAACCCATGATTGACGTCATTGCATGTTGAATAATCTTATCACTTGATCACGTGGGCTTCTTGATGAGTTATATGGCCTGTTTTACATGTGTTACATGGCTGCCCGTTTAATTTTCATATAACTCTATATGCCTTTCAAGTGAAATTTCCTATCTTATCATGCCCTGCTTGTTTACTTGTCAATGTGCAATCTTATGATTGTTCGGAGGCAACCTACTTTGTTGTCCTCCTACTGTGATATATTACCTGTTGTATCGTGCCCTGCCTGTTTACTTGGTCAATGTGCAATCTTATGACTGTCCGGAGGCAACCTACTTTGTTGTCCTCCTACTGTGATATATTACCTGTCATAAATGTGCATTGCATATAAGGTTGCAACCTTTCCTGTTGGCATGGTAGCGATCACGCACACCGGGCGGCATCGGGCTTGTCGGTGCACCCGTGACTACCATGGTCTCATTCCCTCTCTCGCTTGGGGGCTAGACTTCCTCGGAGAGTTAGGTCGTAGGATTTTGGGGTACATCCGGAGTACACCCACCTGGCGTGTTTGGGGAATGATTTACAGTCGGCCGCAACAACTGATTCTGGAACTGATCTAAGAGCAAAAGCTCACCGTATCCTTTTACTATGTGTATAAGTACTCTCGCTTGGTTCCTAGAGAACCTCGGGGGAGGAAAGACTTGTATTCCTGTTCCTGTATCTTATATCATTGTTATATTCATGCTTGTAAAAAGGATTTTCATAAGTTGAACCGGAAAATGATTTTCAAAACCTATTTCTCGTTCCTCCTCGCTGAGTTCATAAGGACTCACCCTCTTTTTTGTCACAGGTGCAGCAGATTTGGAACAAGTACCCAAAGTAAATGTGCTTGTTGATGATTCCTGGGAGTGACTACATGCTTTTGTGCTTTGCCTGAAAGGGGTTGCTATATGGATATTGTGTTTGATTGCAAAATGTTCATTTTATTGATGTAAATGACCCCGTTGTAATTTGGGTCTACTTCTGGGATTGTACTATCTATAACCGGACGAACTTTTATTTGGTTGTTTGCTTTTGTTTTCTTAATTAGTAGTTATCATAGGCATTCAAACCACTAGATGAACAATCAACTAAGTTAATTCTATTTAATTTCACTTAGGTGCTCATTTGCAACCTAAAGGATAATAGGTACTTGCATGATAGGAAATTGACAATAAAGGGGACATAGTTATCATGTTAAGCTTATTGACCAAACGAGACTTTCAAGATAAACCAGTAGGCAAATCGGTTGGTGTCAAATAGGAGTCCTTAATGGAATTGGATTAATGATTGGAATAATTGAGGCGTTTAGAGAATTAGGTCAAACCAAAGAGCCCAATTACAACCGTTATGCTGCCGGTTTTCCAGAATATTTTGGAGTTTAGGCCAAAACGTTAAGTGTTAAATCTTCATCAATGGTTAAGTATATGCCATGTCCTGAACGTTTAGCTCACACCCTAGTCTAGCCTCTATAGGTCGGGTTGGGGCGTGACACCTTTTATTAGAATAGTATCAGAGCTTAGTTTACTAACTAGGCGGTAGTCGGGTTCAACTCTCGGACCATGGGTAGAAGCCCTAAGGTAATTATGATGTCTTGTTTATATGTGTTAATGTGTGCTAATGTGCTTTAATTTCTTTGTGCATTGAATATTATGTGCCTTTGTGGACTATATGTATTATGTGTCATGCACACCGACACGTTAGTGCCCTCAATAATGCATGTATGCTTTTATACTCCTTCCTTGATACATGTGCATGTTATATAACCATGAATGACTGTTTATACACATAGATAGTTAGGATTAGGACTTCCAGGAAAGTGAATTTGTGGAGGACGAACGAAAGCCTCAGTTAGAGATTTCTCGCATCTTCACAGGTGCTCAATGGATCATATATCTTATTGGATATGCATATATATAAAATGCATAGCACATGTATAATTGTTGAGGTAAAATTATCTCTTTATCTTTGGAATACACATGTCTGTGATTAAGTTATCAATTTTATAGCTATAAAGTTCTTAATTCCGTCAAACTGTTCTTCTAATTGTGGTTCAAGAGTAAATGTTAAGGACATACAACTTTCCTTAGATATAAGAAAATACTATTGGAGATGTGGAGTAGTATATATATATGTTCACATGCTTATAATGGAAGTTTGACTTAGGAGTTGCTTTTGAATCAAATTCTTATATCTTAAAATGGTATAATAGACTAATTATATGATTGAATCCTTACATGATTGGAATTAAGCATCGTTGAACCTAATAAGGTGTATATTAACGAGTTTCAAGTTCACTCAATAATAAGATCGTGACCTAGAAATTAAAAGATGAATTCGTGGAAGTTGACGATAGTTACTTTTAAGGGTTAGATTATTGAGACATGGATAGTGTATTTGAGTGACTTAAACAATGGATAACTTCAAAACATGTAGGCAACTCTGGAGACCGAATTTAACGAGATTGATGATTTTATAATATAACAAAATATAAGGATGCTAGAATCGAGGAATTCACGTAACTAGAACTCGTGTTCGGAAGACTACCCCTTAATGTTAGGTCGAAATAGAAGTGTAAAGTATCGAATTATGCATTAGATGACTAACGTTGCTAAGGTCCTAAGTTGGATATTGGTGATTTTAAGAATCATGGTATTAAATTATTGCCCCTCGGATTTAGTTATGATTATGCGAAGTAAGTCATTCTATGCTCTCGTTATTTGGATACTCTAGAGGATATCAGGAAGCATATATCCCTAAGTAATACCGATGGACCTATTATATAAACCATCGAAATGATATTAAGCATCTGGTTGCAAAGCGGAGTCATTAGGATATGATTAGTAATCCTAAATAGCTAATAGTAAGTAGGCATGATGATTCATGGTGAACCCTAGAACCTGAGGTCAATGAGTCTTGACGCTCTTAGCCAGTTGAACATGTAAATGAGAAAAGTAAGATTTCATAGAGTTAAGACAGAGATGAATTAGAGTCATAATGACCCAAGAGACTATTGTTAGACCACCGTATCTATGTGCACCGTTTCACATCTAGAAATTAGCGATCGGTAGACTTCGAATTGTGGTCGTTGAATAAGAGGGGTGAATCTTGTAGTAATAGTTAAATAAGTGGTTGATTACTTTTGAAGTTCTATTAGATTATATTGTGGTTATAATCCTTATGTTGACACGACCTTGAAGTTATTTTGTGTAATGAGCTACTTGGATTAGTATGGTAAGTGTCTTATGAGCTAGATCATTTCGGTACCCATTTATAGTCCTAGGATTGTTGTTGTATGACCGGTAACCTAGTAGATAATTGATCTCGCTTACATGGCTATGAACCTAGCTTAGTAACATTAATGTCGAAGATATATTGGCGAGCATTAAGTGTTCGAAGGAATGACTAGGTCGCTAAATGAGTAGGACCATTGTCTTCTTAAGTATGACGTAACCTTGGATTGAGGTGAGTGAAATTTATTTGAGGTTGAAACTATTCACCTTAGGAGTTTTGGATAAGATTAAAAGAAAATTCTGAAGTCTCGTGACTTGAAGATAGAGATTCGAATAAGGAAATAAATTGTGGATCACAAGCTGATGAATTTTACTTGTAAGAGTTGAACTAGTGTAACATGATTAGTTTACCCATGCAATTTCGATGGCAATTTGTTGGTGATACTTAATAAACCTTAGAATTCGAGTTTAATGAATCTCAACGGTCTTTCTCCTTGATTACGAGCATGAAGATTAACAAAGCTGGGAAAGGATGTTAGTGAATAGGAGCTTATAACTAGAAGACTAGTCATTAGAAGATTTACTAATCCAATGTACCTTCAAGATAAGAACTATGATACTACCGATAGATGACGACTTGAGATGGATTAGTTTATTTGGTGAGTTCAACCTGAAAATAGGGTCGTATCGTGGAAATGATCCGTAACTTGTGTATGACCTATGTGATAATAGTTCTGAAGCTAGTAGATAGGATATGTAAATCGGATATAGACCTATCATCTTGAAATTAGCGTATGTCACCCTAGGATCATGGAATTATTGTGATATTCCTTTTGAGGTATGAATGCGAGATTGACACAACATGAGTCATGATTTTGGAGTTATTGTTATATTGTTAGAATACCGATACAACTTTGATGACTATGTTTGAAGACTCTAACCTTAGTTAATGAACATGACCGTAAGATCAAATGGAAGGAATAGAGTCGTTCAAAGGAAAGAACTGCAATTGTGAAGGTCACACCGAACTAAATGATTGGAGAAACATAGGAAATGAATTGGTTGTGGTAAGAGATGACCAAACACGGGATGAACCGGAGTAGGAAGAATAACAAGGGTCGGAATCCGTCTAAATGACCATAACAAGTAAGAATGAATTTCGGGATGAAATTCTTTTAAGGAGGGGAGGATATGAGGTCCGACCCCAAATAACGTGTCCTACCTCGATTTGCTTGCCTTAGACCTAAAATTAAATGACCGACCTTGGATTACGTGTCCTGTCTTGGTTTTTGTGCATACCTCGTCATACGTGCCTTGACCTAAAATAGTGTGCCCTCATCCCCGACTCACGTGCGGTACCTAAAAATACGTGCCCTGACCTCAATGTATGTGCGTTATCTCGTTTCGTGTGCCCTAACCTTGAACTGCGTACCTTAACCTAGATATAGAGTCATGCCTTGATTTGCGTGCATTTGTATTAGAATCCGTGCATTTATCTTGAAGTACGTGCATTAGTCTTGAAGTTCGTGTCTTACCTCGTAGTTCGTGTCTACCTCGTAATTTGTGCCCTAGACCTAAGAATCTGTGCCACCATGTTGATCAAGAAAGAATCATACACAAAGCACTAGACACTAAAATAATCCTACACAATCCACTAACCAATATTATATTCCTAATTCAAATTCTCTACAAACTCCACTAACAATAAAATAATACTAAACTATTCCTACATTTCCCACTAACTATTATTCTATTCGTAATTCAACTCATCAACAAACATTCCTATATTTTATTCTACCTAGATTCCCTCATTCCCCAACATTCCTATGACAATTCTAATGACACAAATGCATAAAAAATTAGTCCTAGACAAACTATGACAAAACACTTAACACAATGCATAAAAAATTGCTCAAATTCTCCTCAAATCTCCACCATTTTCGACCAAGTGCTCCATGCCCAAGCTAGCCATTTCAAAATACTCCTTGAAGACACAAAAAGTCTGAATTTGTATGCCCAAGGCTGACCATATGCTCAAAACAATTGTAAAGCCATCACTTTTGTCATATTCTCTCATATTCTCTCAATTTCTCTCACTTCCCTCTCATTTTCTCTCTCCATTTTCGGTTTTGGCTGAGCTCTCTCCACCTCTTAGCTCATCTTCATCATCCTAAGGTGCATCAAGACAAACCACAAGCAAAGAAACTCACCCAAGCAAGCTAGGATGCAAGAAACACACATGCAAGCATTTTGAGTCACCATTTTCGGCCTAGGTAAGTTTTCTTGGCTTCCATTTCTTTTCTTCTTGTTCTAACCTCATGCATGTGCTAAGAGATTGATCACTAGGCTTGTCACGCCCCGACCCAACCCCCAAGCTAAAGGTTAAGTCCGGACCCGACACACGGACAGAGTCTCCTCTGTACCGTGGACATTCTAAAAACCTGTAAACACTTAAACAAGGTCCCAACAACACATACAAGCTTTTCTTAATTAAACAATAAAGCTATAAGGCCATCCGAGCCTTATAGTACACAATATCTCCAAAACACACAAGCATGCGAGAACTGGTTGTCAGCATAGTCTTATAATCATAACATTCTAGGAAATCAATAAAACAACTTAAGGGATGAAGCATTCTACATCAACCATCCACTCCCAAGCATGCAAGGAAATAAGGCAAGAAATAAAAGTTATTACAGTTCATAGACTTTCAAAGCTACAACCCAACCAACTAATCTTCGACTTATACAACAAGCATATACATAGCCCTTGGGCTACAAAATAGTACATAAAGTAATCAGATGAGTCTTCCACATAACAGCAAAATCATTAACCACCTCAAGTTATCAGATACAGCAACTAAGGTAACGGCTCGATCTGAACTTCTTCTTCCTCAACTAAATCAACAAGCTGGGGATCACCCTCAGCGTCTCCTGAAACAGATATCGAGGTATGAGCAACCACTGTTGCCCAGTGAGGGATATAGTCCCGGGGCGTGCAATGCAACAGATAATACAATTACACAACAATAACACTTTAACAATTTAAGAAACAATGATAACTTAAATAACCACACAATTAAAAGGATACATTTCAACAATCCCCTATACACCAATCTTCACTGGTCTTCAATCACGATCCACGAACCACGAGCACGATCACGATAAGCCGGCATAACCCCAATCACTCCAGTGGGTGTACTCCGGATGTACCCCGAATCCTACGACCCAACATCCCCTGGCAATCTCCGGACCAGGCGAATGAGGGAATAGGGCACGGAGTTTGAATATCCACCGGCAAGCCCTCTGCCGCCCAGCCGATATTCAACACATCCGCCCCGACACTATGGTTGCGCAACCACTATGCAATGCACTCAACGATGGCAAGTTAATAACAATAATATAAGCATTAACACATATGAGGATCAACAAAGTAGGTTGACCTCGTTGCAATTAGGATAGAAGCAAAGATAGAAGCTAATAAGCAGTTTACAAATGAACATATACAAAATAAGCATAGGATTACACCAAAAGCTCCAAACCAACTTAATATCACATATAAACACTCATGAAGTCATGCCGTGGGTTTAGAAATGTGAGACAAACGAAATTGCACTTAAACCCCTTTATTTTACATACTATTTCTCTTCCAAACCCAAGTTAATGATTTCATTTTCAAAGGAAACTCTCCCAACCTTCTAACTAACCCCCAAGGTACCCTCTCAACCCTCTAACTCATTCAAATGCACGCGTTTACCCCGAAAGCCCCAATTTCCCTCTTTTGGCTTTAAACCACACCTACATTGTCCGGGCTTCAAACAAGGGATATCAAGGCATCTATAGCACCTAGGTAGCCTAAGGATACTAGAATTGAAGCCCGAATCCACCTGGATTCGTATTAACCCCAAAAGCCCCAACTTAAAGTCGGCTATTTTCCATTTTTAGGCGATTTAAGGGCAATGCAAGTGTACGGAGCTATTTGATTATCTTCACTAGTACCTAAGGCATCAATTAGAAGCATTAATTCAAGCCAATTCGAGCAATTACACAAAACCCTAGAAAAAACGTCACTATTCACCCTAAAAATCAAACTAACGATTCTAACCGTTTAAATTGCGAAACGACGGTTCAAAAGTGTTCTCTAGCATTCATATAGATAGTATATTAGCATAGATAACAATTACAATGGCATATAATCATATTTTCAACAAATCAATAAATGAGCAACTATTTAAAAATGCAAAAACAAGTCGTGAAATCCCTCACCACTACGCGTAGGAGCACCTAGGAAGCTTGCAAACACCCTACACTAGTTGCTCAAGGCTTGGAGTGGCTTGATTTGATGATTTGAAGAAGCAATAATCCTCAAGAAGCAAGAGAAGGCTGTCGGGTTTGCTACAGTAAAATTCAGCACTTTTGTTTTGATTTTTTTTGCTAGTTATGATATAAGGTGAGTTGTTTGAGGGGTATATAAGCTTAGGTGAGTTGTTTTAATTTAAGTGTATGGTCAAAATGTGAGTCAAGCTAGTTAGAAACAAGTCCTAAGCGTAATTTTAATGTTAGCTAATTAAACTCCAAGTTGGTTACGTAACACTATTCATTCAACTACAAAAATCATTTTCTAAACGAGCCCTCCTAACGCTTCTAGCTCAAATGCACATTTTTTCCACTACTTTTACAATTAATATGATTTAATAAAAATGCTAATTAATTAATAGAAGACAGTTTAGAAATGGAATGAATAGTAACCCAAGAAGGCAGTCAATAATGCACAGAAGGAAATGCGTAAACAAAGATGCAACAGTAATTAAATGCATGGCTAATTCTCGGGCGTCACATCCTCTCCCCCTTAAACTAATTGCGTCCACGCAATTCTTACATGATTCGGCGAATAACTCTGGATACCGATCCCGCATCTGATCCTCTCTTTCTCACGTCGCATCCTCTACTCCGTGATGATCCCACAGAACTTTAACCATCGGAATGCTTTTAGTCCTCAACTTCTGAACTTTCTGATCAACAATTCGAAGAGGTTTCTCGGTGTAGGTCAAAGTTTCACTGATCTCTAGCGGTTCCGGCTCAAGTATGTGAGAGGGATCTGGCTGATACTTCCGAAGCATGGAAACATGGAATACGTCATGAATTCTGCCCAGACTGGGAGGTAAAGCTAGACGGTAAGCCAAATCACCAACAGTTTCAGTTATCTCAAATGGTCCCACATATCGAGGATTGAGTTTACCTCTTTTACCATGCCGAATCAAACCCTTGCGAGGAGAAATTTTCAAAAATACCCGGTCCCCCACAGCAAATTTCAGATCACGACGTCGTCTATCTGCATAACTCTTCTGTCGGCTCTGTGCTGTAAGTATTCTTTTTCTGATAAGCTGCACCTGATCAATCATTTTGTTCATTTCAGGTAAGAGAGTAGGGTCGATAGTCTTCATCTCACCAACATCATCCCAGTAGAGAGGAGACCGACATTTACGCCCATACAGTGCCTCATATGGTGCCATACCAATAGTAGCTTGATAACTATTGTTGTAGGAGAACTCTGCTAGTGGCAAATATTTCTCCCAACTTTTACCGAAGTCCAGAATGCAAGCTCGTAACATATCCTCAAGGATCAAGATAGTTCTCTCGGATTGACCATCTGTCTGGGGATGATAAGCTGTACTGAAATTCAAAGTCGTGCCCAAAGCTTTCTGAATCTTCTGCCAGAACTGAGATGTAAATCTGGGATCTCTATCTGATACGATACTCTTTGGAATTCCATGTAGTCGGACAACATTCTCAATATACAACTCTACCAGTTTATCAAGAGAATCAGACTTCTTTTTAGCAATAAAATGAGAAGTCTTGGTCAGTCTATCCACAATAACCCAGACTGAGTCGTTACCCCTCGAAGACCTCGGTAAATCGGATACGAAATCCATAGTAATATGATCCCATTTCCAAACAGGAATAGCCAAAGGCTGCAACAACCCTGCAGGTCTCTGATGTTCTGCTTTAACTTTTTGACAAGTAAGACATCGGGCAACATAGTCAGCAATTTCTCTCTTCATATTATTCCACCAGAAGTTCTGCTTCAAATCTTTATACATTTTCGTACTGCCTGGATGGATAGTATATCTGGAACTGTGTGCCTCAGCAAGAATATCCTTCTTCAGAGTTGGATCATTCGGAATACAGATTCTACCTTTGAATTTGAGAATACCATCGTCGTGCAGTTTGAAATCCGACTCTCCCCCTTTAGAATTCTCTATGACTTTCAACAATTGAAGATCAGCCTGTTGAGCTTCTCGAATCCTGGATAACAACAGAGATTGAATCTGCAAACTTGCAAATTGAATACCAAAATTTGAAGTACTAGGTTTCCATAAGCACAATTCTTCCATGAATTCCCAATTCTTGATAATCAAGCTAGCAACAGTAGCCTTTCGGCTCAAAGCATCAGCAACAATATTGGCCTTACCTGGAAGATAGTTAATAGTGCAGTTATAGTCCTCAAGTAATTCCAGCCAACGCCTCTGCCTCATGTTCAACTCTTTCTGGGAAAACAGATATTTCAAGCTCTTATGATCTGTAAAGATTTCAAATTTGTTGCCCCAGAGATAATGACGCCATTTCTTTAATGCTAGAATGATAGCTGCAAGCTCAAGATCATGAGTCGGATAGTTGAGTTCATAAGGCTTTAGTTTCCTGGAAGCATAAGCAATAACCCTACCATTCTGCATCAATACACAACCCAGACCTTCCTTCGAAGCATCACTATAGATCATCAAATTATCATAACCCTCAGGTAAAGCAAGAATAGGAGCTGTAGTCAATCTCTTCTTCAATTCCTGGAAGCTGGCCTCACATTTATCATTCCAGTCAAATACTGTTTTCTTCTGAGTAAGCTGAGTTAAAGGCCCTGCAATCTTAGAGAAATCCCTTACAAACCTCCGATAATACCCAGCTAAACCAAGGAAGCTACGAATTTCCGTGACAGTTTCAGGTCGTTTCCAAGATAACACAACTTCAATCTTCGCTGGATCAACAGAAATACCATCCTGCGAGATAATATGGCCAAGAAAAGCAACTTGCTTAAGCCAGAATTCACATTTGCTAAACTTTGCAAATAACCGATGCTCCTGAAGTGTCTGCAACACAATTCTGAGATGCTGTTCATGTTCCGCCTCAGATTTAGAATAAACAAGGATATCATCAATAAATATGACTACAAATTGATCCAGATAAGGACGGAATACCCTCTGCATTAAATCCATGAATGCGGCGGGAGCATTAGTAAGACCAAACGGCAAGACAACAAACTCATAATGGCCATATCGAGTTCTGAAGGCAGTTTTAGGAACATCATCTTTCTTAATCCTCAGTTGATAATAGCCCTGCCTCAAATCAAATTTAGAGAATACCCTGGCGCCTTGCAACTGATCAAATAACTCTTCGATTAAAGGTAAAGGATATTTATTTTTGATGGTTACCTGATTAAGACCCCGATAATCGATGCATAGGCGAAGAGATCCGTCTTTCTTTTTAACGAAGAGAACTGGCGCACCCCACGGTGAAGAACTCGGCTGAATGAATCCCTTCTCAAGCAAGCCCTGCAATTGAACTTTCAATTCCTGCAACTCAGGTGGAGCCATTCTGTACGGAGTCCTAGAGACAGGGGAAGTCCCCGACAACAAATCAATCATGAACTCTATCTCTCTATCAGGCGGTAACCCAGGTAATTCCTCAGGAAAGACCCCCGGAAACTCTCTCACGATAGGTACATCATTCAATTTCAATTGATCCCCAGGTTGATTAATCAAATAAGCAAGATAAGCCCCACAACCCTTGCTCAATAATTTAGATGCCCTAATAGAAGAAATAATAGGAGTTCCCGTAGATTTTCTACTACCAACTATTTTAAGTACAGGCTGGTCAGGCATTTCTAGATACACAATCTTCTTTCTACAATCAAGCTGGGCATAATATTTACTTAACCAGTCCATCCCCAATATAATTTCAAAGTCATTGAAGGGTAGGATAATCAAATCAGCAGGAAAAACACGACCTTCAATAAATATACTACATGCTCTGCAAATAGACCTAGTAACAAACTTCGGACCCATAGGAGTATAGACCACAATCTCATGCAACAGTTTATCATGTTTCAATTTAGCATTTTGTGCACAAGTAGGAGTAATAAAAGAATGCGAAGCCCCGGAATCAATTAAAACCTTAACTGACTGATCATTAAGAAGAAAAATACCTTCTACCACAGCGGTAGTGTCCGGAAGCTCCTCGGCATCCAAAGCAAATACACGGGCCTGGCCTCGTGGTGGTGGTGCTGCAGCTGGGGCCCTGGTCTGAGAGTTCTGAGCTGATGTCTGACCCCTAGGGTTCTTAAATTTCTGACAGTCTTTAACCCTGTGCTGATCACTGCCGCAACCTGTACACTTGTTATGTTTCTTCCAACAAACATCCTCAGTGTGGCCCTGACGCTGACAGAAGCTGCACTGCTGGTGACGTCTTGCAACAGTGCCTCCCGAAGGAGCTCTGTAAGTAGAGGTAGCTGAACTACCCTGCTGCGAACGGGAAACTGCTGGACGGAACTGACTCTGAGTCTGACTCTGGACTGGTCGTGCCTGAGTCTGAGTAGGCCCTGTGTAACTCTGAGTCTGTCTCGGCTGCGAACTCTGCCCAACTGATACAGCCTGCCCCTGGTACCCTTGACTCTGAGACTGAAACCGTTTACTCGATTGACTGGTCTCGGCTAATACATCGGCTTTCCGTTTCTCATATCTCGAGGCAGCTCGGACTACTGCAGCATAGTTAGGAAAATCATTTGAAGACAAGTTCAGCATAATATCTCTCCTCAAACCCATGATGAACCTCTGAATCTTCATGTCCTCCGGCTGAATTAAAGCTGGTGCATAACGGGAAAGCTGGGTAAAAGTAGCCACGTATTGATCTACCGTCATACTTCCCTGCCTCAAGTTTATGAACTCAGTTTGTCGCCTCTCGCGGGCAACTACCGATATATACTTGTCTCGAAATTCTCGGACAAAGTCGGCCCACGAATGATGACCTCCCTCAGCTCCCCATTTCTCACTGATGGTATTCCACCAATCTTCAGCATCACCCTCGAGAAGGAAAGTAGCATAAGTAATCTTCCTGTCATCATGGCACTCCAGTATCGCTGCCACTCTCTCGAACTTCCTTAGCCACATCTCAGCTTTCATATCGTCCGGCTCCCCAAAGAAAGTATAGGCCCCATGATGTATAAACCGATCATACAGATTCCCTCCGGTAGGACCACTACCTCCGGCTCTCGCAGCCTGATTACCTGCAACGACCCCTGGTTGACCCTGTTGTGTAACAAACTGGGCGATAGTGTTCATAGCTGTGGCCATCGTGGCCAAGATCTGTGCAGTGCTCGGTTCTTGAACCTGCGGTGCATTTTCGGCCACCTCAGCTTCTTGCCCACGAACCCCCTCGGGTTCTCCACCAACATTCGGATTATCAGCACGACGGCGAGGCCCCATCACGAATAGCTAGAATGCAAAGTGTTATGACAGGTATATATATATGTATATATGCAATTTATAAGTAAACACATAAAGAAGAGTCCAATTAGATTCACATAAAGTCAAGTGCATAGAAGTTCAAATAAATATTCCACATTCTTGAAGTAAACATAAATCACTAGATCATACTTGACATTCTAGACTCTTGATATTCTATTTCCATGCTAGCATGTTCATTCCTTATTCAAATTTCACTTAGGTCAATCAAAGTCAAGGACTCATGTACTCACAAAGTCACATAACAAATCTCTACCCACAGACCGAGAAATTTAACCCGGCCTCATGCAATCTATAGCTCTGATACCACTTAAATGTCACGCCCCGACCCAACCCCCAAGCTAAAGGTTAAGTCCGGACCCGACACACGGACAGAGTCTCCTCTGTACCGTGGACATTCTAAAAACCTGTAAACACTTAAACAAGGTCCCAACAACACATACAAGCTTTTCTTAATTAAACAATAAAGCTATAAGGCCATCCGAGCCTTATAGTACACAATATCTCCAAAACACACAAGCATGCGAGAACTGGTTGTCAGCATAGTCTTATAATCATAACATTCTAGGAAATCAATAAAACAACTTAAGGGATGAAGCATTCTACATCAACCATCCACTCCCAAGCATGCAAGGAAATAAGGCAAGAAATAAAAGTTATTACAGTTCATAGACTTTCAAAGCTACAACCCAACCAACTAATCTTCGACTTATACAACAAGCATATACATAGCCCTTGGGCTACAAAATAGTACATAAAGTAATCAGATGAGTCTTCCACATAACAGCAAAATCATTAACCACCTCAAGTTATCAGATACAGCAACTAAGGTAACGGCTCGATCTGAACTTCTTCTTCCTCAACTAAATCAACAAGCTGGGGATCACCCTCAGCGTCTCCTGAAACAGATATCGAGGTATGAGCAACCACTGTTGCCCAGTGAGGGATATAGTCCCGGGGCGTGCAATGCAACAGATAATACAATTACACAACAATAACACTTTAACAATTTAAGAAACAATGATAACTTAAATAACCACACAATTAAAAGGATACATTTCAACAATCCCCTATACACCAATCTTCACTGGTCTTCAATCACGATCCACGAACCACGAGCACGATCACGATAAGCCGGCATAACCCCAATCACTCCAGTGGGTGTACTCCGGATGTACCCCGAATCCTACGACCCAACATCCCCTGGCAATCTCCGGACCAGGCGAATGAGGGAATAGGGCACGGAGTTTGAATATCCACCGGCAAGCCCTCTGCCGCCCAGCCGATATTCAACACATCCGCCCCGACACTATGGTTGCGCAACCACTATGCAATGCACTCAACGATGGCAAGTTAATAACAATAATATAAGCATTAACACATATGAGGATCAACAAAGTAGGTTGACCTCGTTGCAATTAGGATAGAAGCAAAGATAGAAGCTAATAAGCAGTTTACAAATGAACATATACAAAATAAGCATAGGATTACACCAAAAGCTCCAAACCAACTTAATATCACATATAAACACTCATGAAGTCATGTCGTGGGTTTAGAAATGTGAGACAAACGAAATTGCACTTAAACCCCTTTATTTTACATACTATTTCTCTTCCAAACCCAAGTTAATGATTTCATTTTCAAAGGAAACTCTCCCAACCTTCTAACTAACCCCCAAGGTACCCTCTCAACCCTCTAACTCATTCAAATGCACGCGTTTACCCCGAAAGCCCCAATTTCCCTCTTTTGGCTTTAAACCACACCTACATTGTCCGGGCTTCAAACAAGGGATATCAAGGCATCTATAGCACCTAGGTAGCCTAAGGATACTAGAATTGAAGCCCGAATCCACCCGCATTCGCATTAACCCCAAAAGCCCCAACTTAAAGTCGGCTATTTTCCATTTTTAGGCGATTTAAGGGCAATGCAAGTGTACGGAGCTATTTGATTATCTTCACTAGTACCTAAGGCATCAATTAGAAGCATTAATTCAAGCCAATTCGAGCAATTACACAAAACCCTAGAAAAAACGTCACTATTCACCCTAAAAATCAAACTAACGATTCTAACCGTTTAAATTGCGAAACGACGGTTCAAAAGTGTTCTCTAGCATTCATATAGATAGTATATTAGCATAGATAACAATTACAATGGCATATAATCATATTTTCAACAATTCAATAAATGAGCAACTATTTAAAAATGCAAAAACAAGTCATGAAATCCCTCACCACTACGCGTAGGAGCACCTAGGAAGCTTGCAAACACCCTACACTAGTTGCTCAAGGCTTGGAGTGGCTTGATTTGATGATTTGAAGAAGCAATAATCCTCAAGAAGCAAGAGAAGGCTGTCGGGTTTGCTACAGTAAAATTCAGCACTTTTGTTTTGATTTTTTTTGCTAGTTATGATATAAGGTGAGTTGTTTGAGGGGTATATAAGCTTAGGTGAGTTGTTTTAATTTAAGTGTATGGTCAAAATGTGAGTCAAGCTAGTTAGAAACAAGTCCTAAGCGTAATTTTAATGTTAGCTAATTAAACTCCAAGTTGGTTACGTAACACTATTCATTCAACTACAAAAATCATTTTCTAAACGAGCCCTCCTAACGCTTCTAGCTCAAATGCACATTTTTTCCACTACTTTTACAATTAATATGATTTAATAAAAATGCTAATTAATTAATAGAAGACAGTTTAGAAATGGAATGAATAGTAACCCAAGAAGGCAGTCAATAATGCACAGAAGGAAATGCGTAAACAAAGATGCAACAGTAATTAAATGCATGGCTAATTCTCGGGCGTCACAAGGCTAGGAAAAATAGAGAAACCAAGTTAGAATCTCGGCTAAGCAAGAAGAAGAAGAGATTTGAAGCTTCAACAAGTTTTTGTGCATCTTTGTGGTTGATTGCTAAGGTGAGGGTTAAAACCTTTTGAAAACTCTTCAAAAATTCACATGAATGCTTATAAATGTGTGTATTTGCTTCTGTACTTGAGCTATATGGTCGTTCATAAGCTTAAACAAGCATGCATGGCAAGATCTTGGCTTGAAAATGATGCTAGGTGAAGTCGAAATTGTTGACAGCTCTCTGACCAGTCTGTTCGAGGTATGTTTAGCAAGGCAAATGATGTTGAAAATTCATGAAAATTGGTAGGTGACTACTTTGGACAGTTTTTAACATTTTTTCCAGAAATAGGCCGAAGCTAATTCTGAATCTGAGGTCCTCAAAATGGCAAATCTTTAAAATGTGACCAAATCTAGAAATCTGGAAAAATGAAGCAGGTTTTGGCAGATGCACTGACCTTGTGGAACGAACCATATTTGACTTAGTAAATGATGTCCAAAATGTATGAAATTTGGTTTACTGCTAGATTTTTCAGTTCTGGACAATTTTTGCAGAAATGGAACAAGGCTAAAACGGACACTAAGGACCTTAAAAACGTCAATTTCTGGAAAGTGTACAAATTTGGACAGTTTTGTGCTATTCCACTGTTTTGGCTATATCTAACGATCCCGAACTCCAATTGATGCAAGGTTTGTTTCTGATTTTAGTTAACTTCTTAAGCTTTAATTTGAAATCTTATTGACTGAATTTGGAGATGGTTTGCTTATCCGATTGATTGTGATAAGACAGCCTATTGCAGTAAGGGTTTCACTTAATGTTGTGCTTAGAAAAATTGTTGTGACTCCTCTTGTTGAATTAAATGCTTGGGATTGTAGCTACGGGATGTTGTGTGGACTGTTTTGAATGTTTGAGGATGTTTAATTAAATGATGCATGGTTTGAGATTGACTTTGAGTTGGGTTGAGGCTCAAATTGCACGAATACACATGAAATGGAAACCCTAATGACTAGGTAGTTTTGCTAAGTATTGATCATTTGGATATTGTGTGGGAATTTTATGCTTAGTGGGCTGCCCGTTAATGTCGTATAACTTCAAATGTGATTTTGACCATTGCATGTTGACAAATAAGCTTTTCTTGCACCCGAACCCATGATTGATGTCATTGCATGTTGAATAATCTTATCACTTGATCACGTGGGCTTCTTGATGAGTTATATGGCCTGTTTTACATGTGTTACATGGCTGCCCGTTTAATTTTCATATAACTCTATATGCCTTTCAAGTGAAATTTCCTGTCTTATCATGCCCTGCTTGTTTACCTGTCAATGTGCAATCTTATGATTGTTCGGGGACAACCTACTTTGTTGTCCTCCTACTGTGATATATTACCTGTTTTATCGTGCCCTGCCTATTTACTTGGTCAATGTGCAATCTTATGACTGTCCGGAGGCAACCTACTTTGTTGTCCTCCTACTGTGATCTATTACCTGTCATAAATGTGCATTGCATACAAGGTTGCAACCTTTCCTGTTGGCATGGTAGCGATCACGCACACCGGGCGGCATCGGGCTTGCCGGTTCACCCGTGACTACCATGGTCCCATTCCCTCTCTCGCTTGGGGCTAGACTTCCTAGGAGAGTTGGGTCGTAGGATTTCGGGGTACATCCAGAGTACACCCACCTGGCGTGTTTGGGGAATGATTTGAAGTCGGCCGCAACAACTGATTCTGGAACTGATCTGAGAGCAAAAGCTCACCGTATCCTTTTACTATGTGTATAAGTACTCTCGCTTGGTTTCTAGAGAACCTCGGGGAGGAAAGACTGGTATTCCTGTTCCTGTATCTTATATCATTGTTATATTCATGCTTGTAAAAAGGATTTTCATAAGTTGAACTGGAAATTGATTTTCAAAACCTATTTCTCGTTCCCCCTCGCTGAGTTCATAAGGACTCACCCTTTTTTTTGTCACAGGTGCAGCAGATTTGGAACAAGTACCCAAAGTAAATGTGCTTGTTGATGATTCCTGGGAGTGACTACGTGCTTTTGTGCTTTGCCTGAAAGGGGTTGCTATATGGATATTGTGTTTGATTGCAAAATGTTCCTTTTATTGATGTAAATGACCCCGTTGTAATTTGGGTCTAATTCTGGGATTGTACTATCTATAACCGGACGAACTTTTATTTGGTTGTTTGCTTTCATTTTCTTAATTAGTAGTTATCATAGGCATTCAAACAACTAGATGAACAATCAACTAAGTTAATTCTATCTAATTTCACTTAGGTGCTCATTTGCAACCTAAAGGATAATAGGTACTTGCATGATAGGAAATTGACACTAAAAGGGACATAGTTATCATGTTAGGCTTATTGACCAAACGAGACTTTCAAGATAAACCAGTAGGCAAATCGGTTGGTGTCAAATAGGAGTCCTTAATGGAATTGGATTAATGATTGGAATAATTGAGGCGTTTAGAGAATTAGGTCAAACCAAAGAGCCCAATTACAGCCGTTATGTTGCCAATTTTCTAGAAGATTTTGGAGTTTAGGCCAAAACATTAAGTGTTAAATCTTCATCAATGGTTAAGTATGTGACCTCCTGAACATTTAGCTCACACCCTAGTCTAGCCTCTATAGGTCGGGTTGGGGCGTGACACAAAAGATGACAAAAATTCAGAATTTTGCAATGCCTTGGCCGACCACCTCTTGCATTTGTGCATGCATTGCAATTTCAAAATTTGTACCTAAACATTCTATGACACAAAGCAATAAAAAAATGGCTCAAAAACCCTCCCCAATGCTCCAATCTCGACACACATTCCCTTGTCCATGCTAGGACAATTCAAACATGCCTCTTGAAGACACAAAATCAGATTTTACAAGGCCCTAGGCCGACAAACATCAATACCCATCAAGCTTTCATTTTTCTTTCATTCTTTTTCTCTTTCTCTCATTTCTTCTCTCTCTCTCTCGGCCCTAGCTGAATTTGTAGACTCCATAGCTATGTTCTTCATCCTAAGGCTCTTCAAGACCTCCAAACTACTTAGGAGCTCGACCAAGCAAAGCTAGGAGCATAGAAACGCACATGCAAGCCTTTAGCACATCCATTTCGACTTAGGTGAGTTTGTTAGCTTCCATTTCTTTTCTTCTTGTTCTAACCACATGCACCTACTAAGAACATGGTAACTTAGCTAGAAAATTAGAGAAATCCCAAGTTGTCTCTCGGCTAAGCAAGGATAAGAGTTGTCATTGTGCTTCATCAAGAGTTTGTGCATCTTCTTTGTTGTCTTGCTAAGGTGAGGGCTAAAACTTCTTGAAAAGCTTTTAAAAAACCACATGCATGCCTTTGAATGTCTATTTCTACCTCTGTATTTGTGATATATGTGTGTTCATGAGCTTTTGTAAACATGCATGGCAAGATATTTGGCTAGAATGTGATGATAGATGAAATCGCATATGGGACAGTCTTCTGTCTTGTTGGTGCGGGGTGATTTTTACCAGGTAAATGAGGTTGGAAATGCGTGAAAATTGGTAGCTGACTATTTTTGCCAGTTCTGAGCATTGTTCGCAGAAATAGGCCAAAGCTAATTTTGAATCTAAGGTCCTCAAAATGGCAAAATATCAAAATGTGTCCAAATCTGGAAAATCTGGAAAAATGAAGCAGGTTTTGGCAGATTAACTGTTCTTGTAGAACGAGCCTGTTTTGACTTAGTAAATGATATAAAAAATGCATGAAATTTGGTTTGCTGCTACATTTTTCAGTTCTGGACATTTTTGTCAGAAATGGACTAAGGCTAAATCTGACCCTAAGGCCCTAAAAACGACAAGAATTGAAATATATGCAAATCTGGACAGTTTTGCGTAGTCTCACTGTTTTGGCTATAACTCTTGAACCCGAACTCCAAATGATACGAGGTTTGTTTCTGAATTTATTTCACTCCTTAAGCTTTAATTTGACATCTTGTTCACTGGAATTGGAGATTGTTTGCTTGTCTCAATGATTGTGAGAAAACAGTCCATTACAGTGAGGGTTTCGCCTAGTGATATGCTTAGAAAAATTATTGTAGCTTCTCTTGTTGTATTAAATGCTTGGGATTGTGGCATTGGGATCTTGTGTAGACTGTTTTGAATGCTTGAGGGTGTTTGAATTAATCAATGCATGGCTTGAGTTTAATCATGTGACAATTTAGGGCTTAATCGCACAGGTAAGTATGAATTGGAACCCCAATGACTAGGAAAAGTCACTAAGTGTTAATCCTATGAATATCGTGTTTAATTATGTAATTAGTAGGCTGCCCGTAGTTGCCCTCATAGCCCGAAACATGATTTCGATGATTACATGTTGACAAGTAGGCCTTTCTTGCACCTGGTCCCACGTAGATGTCGTTACTTGTTGAATAATCTTATTATTTGATTACGTGAACTTCGAAATGAGTTATATGACTTGATTTACATGCGTTATATGGCTGCCCGTTTAATATTCATATAACTCCATGTGTTTTACAAGTGAAATTACTTGTCATATCGTGTCTCGCTTGTTTACTTGTCAATGTGCAATCTTATGACTGCTCGGAGGTAACCTACTTTGTTGTCCTCCTTATGTGATATATTAAATGTCATAAATGTGCATTGAATACAAGGTTGCAACCTTTCATTCTGGCGTGGTAACGTTCATGCACACCGGACAGCATCGGGCTTGCCAGTGCAATTGTGACTACCATTGTCCCATTCCCTCTCTCGCTTGGGGGCTAGACTTCCTCGGAGAGTTGGGTCATAGGATTTTGGGGTACATCCGAAGTACACCCATTTGGCGTAATAAGGGGATGATTTGAAGTCAGCTGTAACAATTGATACTGGAAATGAACTGAGAGCAAAAGCTCACCGTATCTTTTTCACTATGTGTATAAGTACTCTCGCTTGGTTCCTAGAGGACCTCGGAGAGGAAAGACGGGTAATTGTGTTCTTTTACTTTTACATTACGTTATGTACTTGCTTGTTATATAATGTCATACTTGAAAAAGGGTTTTCATAAGTTGAACCGGTAAATGAGTTTCAAAACTTATTTCTCGTTCCCCCTCGCTGAGTTCATAAGGACTCACCCTCTTTTATCATCTCAGGTAAAGAAGACTAGGAACAGGTACCTGTGGAAAACGTGCCTAACAATGATTCCTTGGAATGATTGCTTGCCCTACGTGCCTTACTTGACTATGGCCATTTTGTGAACGATATGTTGCTTGAAGACTATTTCATTTCTTATGTTGCTTGTTATTGTATTGTAAATGACCCCCATTGTAATTTGGGGTCTAATTTTGGCTTGTACTGATCATAACTAGATAGACACTACTATGGTCATTTTTGCTATCGTTACTGGCTAGTATCTATCATAGGATTATGAAGTATCAGGTAAGGATTAAGTCAAATGAATCTATCCAATCTTAAGCAAGTACTCATTGTTAAGCTAAGATCAACAGGTACTTTTGTAACGAGGATTAACAAACGAATGAGACATAGTATCATGCTAGGTTATTAATCAAACGAATCTTCGAGATAACTAGTAGGCATTTCAATTGATGATAAATAGTAATCTTAGTTGGAAATGAATTTGAGATTGAAAGTTTTGAGGCCTTTAGAAAATTAGGTCAAACTAAGGAGCCCAATTACAGCCGTTATGCTACCGGTTTTCCGAAGGATTTGTGGAATTTAGGCTAAATGTTAAGTGTTAAACCTTCTTGAATGATTAAGTACGTGAAAGGACTTGAATATTTAGATCACTCCCTAGTCTAACCTCTATAGGTCGCGTTAGGGCACGACACCTTATCTGAATGGTATCAGAGCTTAGATTGCTTAAGCCAGGTTTGACTCTCAGACCGTGGGTAGAAGCCCTAAGGTTATTAGGATGACTTGTTCATGTGTGATAATGTTAATTGTGCCTTCTATGTTCTATGTGCTTATGTGATTAACATGTCTTAACTGTTTCGAAAGTGGTGTGTTCATGTGAAATTATATGTTGCATATCTTATGCATTAAATTCTTGTTTGTCGTATTCCAATAAATTGTGCATCGTAATATGTGCCTATAGATGGCTGGCCCTAGTACCCGTACAACTAATAGGAGCGGTGAGTCCCAAGAGACCAGAGATGCTTATCAAACTAATCCCGGGATGGCTATGTTTAATATGATGGCGAATGCCATGGATCGCGTGTCGCAAGTGATGGAACGTCAAGATGCACGTGAAGCAAACAACAACAACAAGAATGATGGTAACCATGGGAGACATAGCAGAATGCGGGAGTTTCTTGACTTCCGCCCGTCCAAATTTCACGGGGAAGCTGATGATGAAAAGGCAGAGGCTTGGCTGTCTGAGATCGAGAGGATTTTCAGGCCACTTGACTATACTGATGAAGAAAAGGTGGAGTTCGCTGTGTTTCTATTGCACGGGGATGCTGAGCATTGGTGGCACACTGTGGAGGCACTTTGGGAAACTGATCATACACCTCGCTTGTGGGGTAATTTCATTAAGGCATTCAAGGAGAAATATGTACCTGCAGTTTCCAGGCAGAGGCGGATTGAGGAATTCATGCACTTGAACCAGGGTAACATGACGGTGGCCCAGTACGAGGCTCTCTTTGACCGACTATCCCGTTATGCTCAATACATGGTCAGTACTCCTGAGGTGAAGATGTAGAAATTTACGAATGGGTTGAGGCCGAAAATTCAGGACCAGTTGGCTTCGCATGACTTCGATACCTATTCTGCTTTCCTTGCTGCTGCTTCCCGAGTTGAGAAGAGGAAACTTGATAGAGCTGGTTCGAGCCAGCCGAACAAGAAACCATACCAGCCTTCAGGTCAATAGAGAAAATTCCAGAGCTAGAGTCGTAGTTAGGGCCAGAGCCAAAACATACCAGTTAATAATCGTGGCCCGACTAAAGCACCATCAGCCTCTTCCACCCGCAGATCCACAGGTAGTTCACCTGCTACTCAGTCTATCAATTGTTCTTACTGTGACAAGAAGGGTCATACCGAGACCCAGTGCTGGAAGAAGTCAGGACGATGTGTGCGGTGTGGCAGTGATCAGCATCAGATCAAGGATTGTCCTAAATGGCAAGCAGGACAAAATCAAGTTAAACCAGCTGGTAGAGGCAAGACTCCAGTTTCTAGAGTTCAGGCTCGAGCTTATGCTATAGAGTACGAGGAGCTTCCAGAGAAGGCCACTGTTGTTGAGGATACATTCTTGATACTGAATCAACCTGTTAGGGTGCTAATTGATCCAGGTGCTACTCATTCATTTATTACTCCCTTATGTGTGCAACGTGTGAAACTATGAATTGTATGTTTGCCTTATGAAGTAGAAGTTGGTACTCCGATGGGTTCTAAATTTGTTACTAGCTCAGCTTGTAAAGCATGTAAAATCCAAATTAAAGATAGGGAATTCTCAGCCAATCTTATTGTATTACCTTTTCGAGACTATGAAGTCATCTTAGGGATGGACTGGTTGGCAAAGCATCATGCCCAACTAGATTGCCGGACGAAGATTGTAACATTCCTGATACCTGGTCAACCAATATTGGAGGTAATAGGTCGAAGAGACTTCACCTGGAGTTCCATCATTTCATCTACGAAAGCAGTGAAGTCCTTGAGAAAAGGATGTAGTGGATACTTAGCTTACCTCATCAACAAGCCATCGGACAAAGCTAAGTTGGATGAGTTGCCAGTGATTAAAGATTATGCGGATGTGTTTCCAGAAGAATTGCCCAGTTTACCCCCAAATCGGGAGATCGAGTTCATTATAGAATTACTGGCTGGCACCCAGTCGATATCTAAAGCTCCCTATCATATGGCACCAGCCGAGCCACAAGAATTGAAGGACCAATTGCAAGGATTGTTGAAGAAGAGGTTTGTTCAACCAAGTTCTTCACCGTGGGGTGCGCTAGTCCTATTTGTAAAGAAGAAAGACGGAACGTTGAGGCTATGCATCGACTACCGAGGATTGAACCAAGTGACCGTCAAGAATAAATACCCACTTCCACTGATCAACGAGTTGTTTGATCAACTTCAGGGAGTCAAAGTGTATTCGAAGCTCGACTCGAGGCAAGGGTACCATCAGTTGCGGATCAAAAAGGATGATGTACCTAAAACGGCTTTAAGGATGAGATACGGGCACTATGAATATGTGGTGATGCCATTTGGGCTAACTAATGCCCCTGCAGCTTTTATGGACTTGATGCACAGGGTGTTTCAACCCTACTTGGACCAATTTGTGGTGATCTTCATTGATGATATTTTGGTATACTCGAAATCTGAGGCTGAACATGAACAACATCTGCGATTGGTACTGCAGAAACTTCGAAGCATCAATTGTATGCGAAGTTTAGCAAATGCGAATTTTGGTTGCAGCAGATTGCATTTATGGGGCACATCATATCCCAAGAGGGAATAGCAGTGGATCCAGCAAAGATAGAAGCGGTGATGTCTTAGAAGAAGCCAGAAAATGTTACGGAGGTTCGGAGTTTTCTTGGTCTAGCCGGCTATTATTGGAGGTTCATGAATGATTTCTCAAAGATTGCAGGACCGCTTACAAAGCTCACTCAAAAGAAAACAAAGTTCGTGTGGGATGACAAGTATGAGAACAGTTTCCAAGAATTGAAAAGAAGATTGACTACCGCACCCGTTTTTGCATTGCCTGAAGGGAGTCAAGGTTTTGTAATCTATAGCGATGCTTTGAAGGAAGGACTAGGTTGTGTGTTGATGCAAAATGGTAGAGTGATTGCGTATGCTTCTAGGAAACTGAAGCCGTATGAATTGAACTACCCGACGCATGATTTGGAGTTAGCGTCTATCGTGTTTGCACTCAAGAAATGGAGGCACTATCTGTGGGGCAACCAGTTCGAGGTGTTTACTGATCACAAGTGCTTGAAATACTTGTTCTCACAAAAAGAGTTGAACATGAGGCAAAGACGGTGGATGGAGCTTTTGGATGATTATAACTGCACAATCAATTATGTGCCCGGTAAAGCAAATGTAGTTGCAGATGCCTTAAGTAGGAAAGCGAGCATGGCAAAACTAGAAGTCAAGGTGTAGGAGTTGTTAGAGGAAGCATTTTTGTGGAAACCACAATTGACTCGAAAAGGGTTACTTTTTGCCACTACACAAGTTCAATCAACCTTGTTGTCTGAATTACGAGAGGCTCAACAGAAGGACCAACAGTTTCAGAAGATTAAAGAAAGCAACACAGATTTCAAGTTTCATGATGATGGTATTTGGAGGTTTAGGAATCAGATTTGTGTTCCTAATGAGCCAAAGCTGAAAAAGAATATTCTTGAAGAAGCCCATAATTCAAGATATACTATTCACCCCGGTGGAACAAAGATGTACCAGGATTTGAAGCAACACTATTGGTGGAATAACATGAAGAGAGAGATTGCGGAGTTTGTGGCACGGTGTTTGACTTGCCAGATAGTCAAAGCGGAACATCAACGACCAGCAGGTTTACTTCAGCCGTTGGAAATTCTTCAATGGAAATAGGAACATATAACTATGGACTTTGCCATGGACCTGCCCAGGTCACAAAAGGGTCATGACACCGTTCGGGTCATAGTGGATAGATTGACTAAGTCAGCACACTTCTTACCGATGAACAAGGAGGATAGTCCTGAGAAATTGGGAGATATGTATGTGGCGGATATTGTAAGGTTGCACAGGATGCCTGTGAGTATTGTATAGGATAGGGATCCTCGTTTTACTTCCCGATTTTGGAAGAGATTGCAAGAAGCTTTGGGGACGAAGTTGAGTTTCAGCACGGCTTATCACCCTTAGACTGATGGACAATCTGAGAGAACTATTCAGATTCTGGAGGATATGCTGAGGGCGTATGTTTTAGACTTCGGGAAAGGTTGGGAGAAATATTTGTCTTTAGTGGAATTCACTTAGAATAACAGTTATCAGGCCACTATTGGGATGGCCCCATTTGAGGCGTTGTATGGATGTAAGTGTCGATCCCCAATTTACTAGGATGAAGTTGGTGAGACGAAGACTTTTGACCCGACCCTTCTACCTGAACTTATGAAGACTGTTGATAATATCCACCTCATCCGAAAACGGATGGTTACTGCCCAAAGCAGGCAGAAAAGTTGTGCAGACCGACGGAGACGGAGCCTAGAGTTTGAGGTCGGCGACAAGGTGTTCTTGAAGATATCACCTCGGAGGGGACTGATTAAACACGGCAACGGTGGAAAGTTGAGCCCGAGGTTTGTAGGACCATTCGAGATAATTGAGAAGGTTGGCAAATTGGCGTATCGCCTGGCACTACCCCAAAACCTCTCCAATATTCACGATGTTTTTCAGGTTTCGATGCTGTGGAAGTATCACCCTGATCCATCGCATATCTTAAAGCCAGAGCCATTACAGCTTCAGGAAAACTTGTCTTATGAGGAAAAGCCTATTCGGATCCTAGACCAGCAAGATCGAGAGTTGCGCAGCAAATCTATACCGATGGTGAAAATATTGTGGGATTATCATGGAATTGAAGAAGCAATGTGGGAAAGGTGAAACCAGATGGAGCAACAGTATCCAGCTTTATTTCAAAGGTAATATTGAATTTCGGGATGAAATTCTTTTAAGGAGGGGAGGATGTGAGACCCAACCTCGATTTACGTGCGATGCGGGACAGAAAAATAGCGCAAAAGAATAAAAGTGTCCTGAAATTGATGAAAACGTTCACTTTTGGACTCCGAAAATAGGTACAGCCGAGCAGGCATGATGCCCACATCGTCGAGCTCTCGGAGAGCTTTCCAACGGTATGCTGTGCGCCGCGTAACTCTTTACGGATCAAAAGTTATGAGCATCGGAGCGACGGATACCAGGTCACAAACCCCACACCCTTGGTTTGCGGGCCCAGCCTTTACGTGATGTGAAGTTGTCTTGCCCAAGGTGCCATGAGATTTAGTAATAGAAATGTGATGGATTAGGTTGTCGTCCTTTTCACGGCTCACGACGTACGATCCGGGACGAAAAAATATCGCAAAAGAAGAAAAGTATTCCGAAACTAATTAAAATGACCCATTTTGGGCTCTGAAAATAGGAGCAACCAAGCAGGCTTCCTGCTCCCGTTGTAGAGATCTCGGAGAGCTTTACAATGGTATGTTCTGCGCCGCGTAACTCCTTACGGATCAAAAGTTATGGGCACCGAAGCGACGGATACCTGGTCATAAGCCCCACGCCCTCAGTTTGCGGGCCTTGCCTCTACGTGAAGTGAAGTTGTCTTACCCAAGGTGCCATGGGATTCAGTAATAGAAACATGATGGATTAGGTTGTCGTCCTTTTCGCAGCTCACGACATACGATCCGAGACGGAAAAACAGCACAAAAGAAGAAAATTATCCCGAAATAGATGAAAACATTCGATTTTGGGCTCCGAAAACCAGCACAGCCAAGCAAGCTTGCTGCCCCCATCGTAGAGCACTCGGAGAGCATTCCAACGGTATGCTGTGTGTGACGCCCAACCCCGAATAACGTGTGTTACTTCGATTTACGTGCGATACCTCGTTTCATGTGCCCTAACCTAGATTTGCGTGCCTTGACCTAGGTTTAAGAGTCATGTTTCGTTTTGTGTGCCTTGCATTGAATTACGTGCATTCATTTAGGGTTGCGTGCATTTACTTGGGAAATGTGCTTTCGTCTCGTAGTTCGTGACTTACCTCGTAGTGTGTGCCCTAGACCTAGGTAAGCATGCCTGCACGCTAATCAAGAAAGCATCTTACACGAAGCACTAGATCATTAATTAATCCTACAAACTCCACTAACTAATATTAAAATGCTAATTCAACTCACTAGAAGACGAAAATTGCACCAAAAGCTAGACATTCTTATTCTTTATTCTTTATTCCTTGCATATCCCAAACACACAATTAAATAATGCTCAAAAGATGACAAAAATTCAGAATTTTGCAATGCCTTGGCCGACCACTTTCTTGCATTTGTGCTTGCTTTGCATGATTCAAAATTAAACCTAGACAATCTATGACACAAGGCATAAAAAAATAACCCAAAACCCAAACCAATGCACCCAAAATCTCGACATAACCATATGCCCATGCTAGGATGATTCAAACATGGTCCTTGAAGACACAAATTCAGAATTCTCAAGACCCTAGGCCGACACATGCATCAAAATCCCTCAAAGCTTTCATTTTTCTCTCATTTTCTTTCTTTCTCACATTTTCTCTCACTCTCTCATTCTTCTCTCTCTCTCTCTCTCGGCCCTAGCTGCTATTTCACTCTCCATGGCTTAAGTTCTTCATCCAAAGGTTCTTCAAGACATGTAAGACCCTAAGGAACTCGACCAAGCAAGCTAGAATGCAAAAACATACACATGCAAGCTCATAGCACATTCATTTCGACTTAGGTAAGTTTAATAGCACTTTTTTCTTTTTCTTTTGGTTCTAGCCACTTGCACATACTAAGAACATGGTTACTAAGCTAGGAAATTAGAGAATCTCAAGTTGTCTCTCGGCTAAGCAAGGAAAAAGGACGACCTTGTGCATCATCAAGAGTTTTGTGCATCTTCTTTGTTGTCTTGCTAAGGTGAGGGCTAAAACTCTTTGAGAAGCTTTCAAAAACCACATGCATGCCTTTAAATTTCTATTTTTACCTCTGTACTTGTGATATATGTGTGTACATGAGCTTTGGTAAACATGCATGGCAAGATATTTGGCTAGAATATGAAGATAGGTGAAATCGCGTATTTGGCAGCTTTCTGTTATGTTGGAATGAAGTGATTTTTACCAGGTAAATGATGTTGAAAATATGTGAAATTTGGTAGGTGACTAGGTTTGCCAGCTCTGAGCATTTTTCGTAGAAATAAGCCAAAGCTAATTTTTAGTCTAAGGTCTCTAAAATGGCAAAACATCGAAAGGTGTCCAAATCTGGAAAATCTGGGAAAATGAAGCAGGTTTTGGCAGATTCACTGTCCTTGTAGATCGAACCAGTTTAGACTTAGTAAATGATATAAAAAATGCATGAAATTTGATGTGTTGCTAGATTTTTCGGTTCTGGATATTTTTGTCAGAAATAGACTAAGGCTAAATCTGACCCTAAGGTTCTCAAAAATGACAAGTATTGAAATGTGTACAAATCTGGACAGTTTTGCGCAGTCTCACGGTTTTGGCTATAACTCTTGAACCCGAACTCCAAATGATGAGAGGTTTGTTTCTGAATTTAGTTAACTCCTTGAGCTTTAATTTGAAATTTTGTTCATTTGAATTGGAGATTGTTTGCCTATCTCAATAATTGTGAGAAAACAGACCATTGCAGTGAGGTTTTCATCTAGTGATATGCTTAGAAAAATTATTGTAACTTCTCTTGTTGTATTAAATGCTTGGGATTGTGGCACTTGGATGTTGTGTGGACTGTTTTAAATACTTGAGGGTGTTTGAATTAATCAATGCATGGCTTGAGTTTAATTACGTGACAACTTAGGGCTTAATCATATGGGTGAGCACGAATTGAAACCCTAACGACTAGGAAAACTCGCTAAGTGTTGATCCTATGGATATCTGTTTAATTATATGATTAGTAGGCTGCCCGTAGTTTCCCTTATAGCCCTAAATGTGATTCTGATGATTACATGTTCACAAGTAGGCCTTTCTTGCACCCGGTCCCACGTAGATGTCGTTGCACATTGTATAATCTTATTATTTGATTACGTGAACTTCGAAATGAGTTATATAACTTGATTTACATGCATTACATGGCTGCCCGTGTAATATTCATATAACTCCATGTGCTTTACAAATGAAATTACCTGTCGTATCGTGCCTCGCATGTTTACTTGTCAATGTGCAATCTTATGACTGCTCAGTGGCAACCTACTTTGTTGTCCTCCTAATGTGATATATTAAATGTCATAAATGTGCATTGCATACAAGGTTGCAACCTTTTATTCTTGCATGGTAGCGTTCACGCACACCGGGCGGCATCGGGCTTGCCTGTGCAACCGTGACTACCATTGTCCAATTCCCTCTCTCGCTTGGGGGCTAGACTTCCTCGGAGAGTTAGGTCGTAGGATTTCGGGATACATCCGGAGTACACCCATTTGGCGTGATAAGAGGATGATTTGAAGTCGGCCGCAACAACTGATACTGGAAATGAACTGAGAGCAAAAGCTCACCGTATCATTTTCACTATGTGTATAAGTACTCTCGCTTGGTTCTTAGAGGACCTCGGGGAGGAAAGATGGGTAATTGTGTTCCTTTACCTTTATATTACATGATGTACTTACTTGTGATGTATGTCATACTTGCAAAGGGTTTTCATAAGTTGAACCAGAAAAAGAGTTTCAAAACTTATTTCTTGTTCCCCTTTGCTGAGTTCATAAGGACTCACCATCTTTTATCATCTCAAGTGAAGAAGACCAGGAACAGGTACCCGAAGACAACGTGCCTTTTGATGATTCCTTGGAATGATTACTTGCCCTACGTGCCTTACGTGACTATGGCCATTTTGTGAACAATATGTTGCTTAAAGACTATTTCTTATGTTGTTTGTTATTGTATTGTAAATGACCCCCGTTGTAATTTGGGGTCTAATTTTGGCTTGTACTGATCATAACTAGTTAGGCACTCTTATGGTCGTTTTTGCTATCGTTACTAGCTAGTATCTATCACAGGCTTATGAATTATCAGGTAAATGATTAAGTAAATGAATCTATCCAATATTAGGCAGGTACTCATTGGTAGGCTAAGATCAACAGGTACTTTGTAATAAGGATTAACAAACAAACGAGACATAGTATCACGCTAGGTTATTAATCAAACGAGACTTCGAGATAACTAGTAGGCGTTTCGACTGGTGATAAATAGTAATCTTTGTTGGAAATGAATTTGAGATTGAAAGTTTGGAGGCCTTTAGAAAATTAGGTCAAACTAAAGAGCCCAATTACAACCGTTATGCTGCCGGTTTTTCGGAGAATTTGTGGAGTTTAGGCTAAACGTTAAGTGTTAAACTTTCATGAACGATTAAGTACATGATATGACTTGAATGTTTAGATCATACCCTAGTCTAACCTTTATAGGTTGGGTTGGGGCGTGACACCATAGAGAAATGGTATCAGAGCTTAGTTTATTAACTTGGCATTAGTCGGGTTCAACTCTCGGACCGTAGGTAGAAGCCCTAAGATAATTATGATATCTTGTTTATATGTGTTAATGTGTGCTAAATGTGCTTTAATTGTTTTGAACATTGAATATTATGTGCCTTTGCAGACCATATGTATTCTATATCATGCACGCCGACACGTCTTCAATAATGCATGCATGCTTTTATACTCCTTGCTTGATACATGTGCATATTATATAACCGTGAATGACTGTTTATACATATAGATAGTTAGGATTAGGACTTTCAGGGAAGTGAATTTGTGCAGGACGAACAAAAAGGCTTGGTTAGAGATTTCTCGCATCTCCACAGGTACTCGATGGATCGTATGTATTATTGGATATGCATATATAAAATGCATAGCACAGGTATAAATGTCAAGGTAAAGTTATCCCCTTATCTTTGGAATACCCATGATTAAGTTATCAATTTTATGGCTATGAAGTTTTGATTCTGTTAAACCGTTCTTCTAATTGTGGCTCAAGTATAAAGGTTAAAGACATATTACTTTCCTTAGATATAAGGGTATACTATTAAATATGTAGAGTAGTGTATATTCCCATGTGCTGATAGTGGAAGTTGACTTGGAGGTTTCTTTGAATCCATTTCTCGCATCTTAAAATTGGCTTGATAGACTATCTAAGAAGTTAACAATATACGCATATGGCCAAATCCTTACTTGATTGGAATTAAGCATTGATGAATCTGATATGGTGTATACTAGCGAGTTTCAAGTTCACTAAATGTTGAGATCATGACCTAGAAATTAAGAGGTGAATTCGTGGAAGTTGACAATAGTTTACCTTTAGGGGTTAGATTATTAAGTCATGGATAGCGTATTTAAGTGAGTTAACAATGGATAACCTTAAGACATGTAGGCAACTATGAAGACTGAGTTTAACAAGGTTGATGATTCTTTAGTATAACAAGGTATAGGGATGTTGGAATCAAGGAATTCACGTAGCTAGAACTTGTGTTTAGGAAAACTGCACCTAAAATGTTAGGTCGAATAGAAGTGTAAGGAATCAAATTATGCATTAGATGACTAACATTGCTAAAGGTCCTAAGTTGGATATATGTGATATTTAGAATCATGGTATTAAATTGGTGCCTCTCGGATTTAGTTGTGATTATGCAAAGTAAGTCATTCTATGCACTCGTTGTTTGGATACCCTAGAGGATATTAGAAAGCATATATCCTTAAGTAAGACTGATGGACCTGGTATATAAACCATGGAAATGATATTAAGCATCTAGTTGCAAAGTGGAGTCATTAAGGTATGAGTGGTAATCCTGAATAGCTAATAGTGAGTATGCATGATGATCCATGATGAACCCTAGAACCTAAGGTCGATGAGTCTTGATGCTCATAGCTAGTTGAACATGTAAATGAGAAGCGTAAGATTTCATATAGTTAAGATAGAGATGAATTAGAGTCATAATGACCCAAGAGACTATTGTTAGACCACCGTATCTATGTGCACCGTTTCACATCTAGAAACTAGTGATTGGTAGACTTCGAATTGTGGTCGTTGAATAGAGGGGTGAATCTTGTAGTGATAGTTAAATGAGTGGTTGATTACTTTTGAAGTTCTATTAGGTTATGTTGAAGGATGCCTCGTGGTCATAATTCTTATGTCGATACAACCTTGAAGTTATCTCGTGTAAGTATTTTATGAGCTCAATCATTTCGGTACCCATTTATAGTCCCAGGATTGTTGTTGTACGGCCGGTAACCTAGTAGAGCATTGATATCACTTACATGGAGATGAACCCAGCTTAGTAACATTAATGTTGATGATATATTGGCGGGCATTAAGTGTTCGAAGGAATGACTAGGTTGCTAAGTGAGTAGGACCATTGCCTTCTTAAGTATGACGTAACCTTGGATTGAGGTGAGTGGAATTTATTTGAGGTTGAAACTATTCGCCTTAGGAGTTTTGGATAAGATTAAAAGAAATTCTGAAGCCTCGAGACATGAAAATAGAGATTTGAATAAGGAAATAGATTGTAGATCACAAGCTGATGAAATTTACTTGTAAGAGTTGAACTAGTGCAACATGATTAGTTTGCCCGTGCAATTTCAATGGCAATTTGTTGGTGGTACCTAACAAACCTTAAAGTTTGAGTTTCATGAATCTCAACAGTCTTTCTCTTGATTACGAGCATGAAGGTTAACGAAGCTGGGAAAGAATGTTAGGTAATAGGAGCCTGTAACCGGGAGACTAGTCATTAGAAGATTTGCTAATATAATGTACCTAGGAGATAAGGACTATGATACTATCGATAGATGACGATTTGAGATGGATTAGTTTGTTTGGTGAGTTCTTCTTGAAGATAGGGCCATATTGTGGAAATGATCCATAACTTGTTTATGTCCTACGTGTTAACAATTGTGAAGCTAGTTGATAGGTTATGTAAATCGGATATAAACCTATCATCTTGAAATTAGTATATGTGGCCATAGGATCATAGTATTATTGTGATATTCCTTTTTGAGGTATGAATGCAAGATTGACACGACATAAGTCATGATTTTGGAGTAATAGCTATATGGTTAGAATACCGATGCAGCTTCGATGACTACGTATGGAGATTCTAACCTTAGTTAATGAACTTGACCTTAAGATCAAATGAAAGGAATAGAGTCATTCAAAGGAACGAACTATAAATGTAGAGGTCACACCGAATTAAATGATTGAGAAAGCTAGGAAGTGAATTCGTTGTGGTAAAAGAGATCACAGAGCAAAGGACGACCCAAAGTTGGAAAATAACAATGGTCGGACTCCGTCTAAATGACCTCAACAAGTAAGAATGAATTTTGGGATAAAATTCTTTTAAGGAGGGGAGGATGTGAGGCCCGACCCCGAATAACGTGTGTTACTTCAATTTGCATGCGATACCTCGTTTTGTGTGCCTTAACCTAGATTTGCTAGCATTGACCTAGGTTTAAGAGTCGTGTTTCGTTTTGTGTGCCTTGCATTGAATTACGTGCATTCATTTAGGGTTGCGTGCATTTACTTAGAAAACGTGCTTTCATCTCGTAGTTTGTGACTTACCTCGTAGTGCGTGCCCTAGACCTAGGTAAGCGTGCCTGCATGCTAATCAGGAAAGCATCTTACACGAAGCACTAGATCATTAATTAATCCTACAAACTCCACTAACTAATATTAAAATGCTAATTCAACTCACTAGAAGACGAAAATTGCACCAAAAGCTAGACATTCTTATTCTTTATTCTTTATTCCTTGCATATCCCAAACACACAATTAAATAATGCTCAAAAGATGACAAAAATTCAGAATTTTGCAATGCCTTGGCCGATCACTTTCTTGCATTTGTGCTTGCTTTGCATGATTCAAAATTAAACCTAGCCAATCTATGACACAAGGCATAAAAAAATAACCCAAAACCCTACCCAGTGCACCCAAAATCTCGACATAAGCATATGCCCATGCTAGGATGATTCAAACATGCTCCTTGAAGACACAAATTCAGAATTCTCAAGACCCTAGGCCAACATATGCATCAAAATCCCTCAAAGCTTTCATTTTTCTCTCATTTTCTTTCTTTCTCACATTTTCTCTCACTCTCTCATTCTTCTCTCTCTCTCTCTCTCGTCCCTGGCTGGTATTTCACTCTCCATGGCTTAAGTTCTTAATCCAAAGGTTCTTCAAGACATGCAAGACCCTAAGGAACTCGACCAAGCAGGCTAGAATGCAAAAACACACACATGCAAGCTCATAGCACATTCATTTCGGCTTAGGTAAGTTTAATAGCTCCTATTTCTTTTTCTTTTGGTTCTAGCCACTTGCACATACTAAGAACATGGTTACTAAGCTAGGAAATTAGAGAATCTCAAGTTGTCTCTCGGCTAGGCAAGGAAAAAGGACGACCTTGTGCATCATCAAGAGTTTTGTGCATCTTCTTTGTTGTCTTGCTAAGGTGAGGGCTAAAACTCTTTGAGAAGCTTTCAAAAACCACATGCATGCCTTTAAATGTCTATTTTTACCTCTGTACTTTTGATATATGTGTGTACATGAGCTTTGGTAAACATGCATGGCAAGATATTTGGCTAGAATGTGAAGATAGGTGAAATCGCGTATTTGGCAGCTTTCTGTTCTGTTGGAACAAAGTGTTTTTGACCAGGTAAATGATGTTGAAAATACGTGAAATTTGGTAGGTGGCTAGGTTTGCCAGTTCTGAGAATTTTTCGTAGAAATAGGCCAAAGCTAATTTTGACTCTAAGGTCGCCAAAATGGAAAAACATCGAAAGGTGTCCAAATCTGGAAAATCTGGGAAAATGAAGCAGGTTTTGGCAGATTCACTGTCTTTGTAGAACGAACCTGTTTGGACTTAGTAAATGATATCCAAAATACATGAAATTTGGTTTGCTACTATATTTTTCAGTTCTGGACATTTTTGTCAGAAATAGACTAGGGATAAATCTGACCCTAAGGTCCTCAAAAATGAAAAGTATTGAAATGTGTACAAATCTGGACAGTTTTGCGCAGTCTCACGGTTATGGCTATAACTCTTGAACCCGAACTCCAAATGATGAGAGGTTTGTTTCTGGATTTATTTAACTACTTAAGCTTTAATTTGACATTTTGGTTCATTCGAATTGGAGATTGTTTGCCTGTCTCAATGATTGTGAGAAAACATACCATTGCAGTGAGGTTTTCATCTAGTGATATGCTTAGAAAAATTATTGTAACTTCTCTTGTTGTATTAAATGCTTGGGATTGTGGCACTTGGATGTTGTGTGGACTGGTTTGAATACTTGAGGGTGTTTGAATTAATCAATGCATGGCTTGAGTTTAATTACGTGACAACTTAAGGCTTAATCGCACGGGTGAGCACGAATTGAAACCCTAATGACTAGGAAAACTCGCTAAGTGTTGATCCTATGGATATCACGTTTAATTATATGATTTGTAGGCTGCCTGTAGTTGCCCTTATAGCCCTAAATGTGATTCTGATGATTATAAGTTCACAAGTAGGCCTTTCTTGCACCCGGTCCCACGTAGATGTCGTTGCACATTGTATAATCTTATTATTTGATTACGTGAACTTCGAAATGAGTTATATGACTTGATTTACATGCGTTACATGGCTGCCCATTTAATATTCATATAACTCCATGTGCTTTACAAGTGAAATTACCTGTCGTATCGTGCCTCGCGTGTTTACTTGTCAATGTGCAATCTTATGACTGATCGGAGGCAACCTACTTTGTTGTCCTCCTAATGTGATATATTAAATGTGCATTCCATACAAGGTTGCAACCTTTCATTCTGGCGTGGTAGGGTTCACGCACACCGGGCGTCTTCGGGCTTGCCGGTGCAACCGTGACTACCATTGTCCAATTCCCTCTCTCGCTTGGGGGCTAGACTTCCTCGGAGAGTTAGGTCGTAGGATTTCAGGATGCATCCGGAGTACACCCATTTGGCGTGATAAGGGGATGATTTGAAGTCGGCCGCAACAACTGATACTGGAAATGAACTGAGAGCAAAAGCTCACCGTATCCTTTTCACTATGTGTATAAGTACTCTCGCTTGTTTCCTAGAGGACCTCGGGAAGGAAAGACGGGTAATTGTGTTCCTTTACCTTTATATTACATGATGTACTTATTTGTGATATATGTCATGCTTGCAAAGGGTTTTCATATGTTGAACCGAAAAAAGAGTTTCAAAACTTATTTCTCGTTCCCCTTCGCTGAGTTCATAAGGACTCACCCTCTTTTATCATCTCAAGTGAAGAAGACCAAGAACAGGTACCCGAGGACAACGTGCCTTTTGATGACTCCTTGGAATGATTGCTTTCCCTACGTGCCTTACGTGACTATGGCCATTTTGTGAACAATATGTTGCTTAAAGACTATTTCTTATGTTGTTTGTTGTTGTATTTTAAATGACCCCCGTTGTAATTTGGGGTCTAATTTTGGCTTGTATTGATCATAACTAGTTAGGCACTCTTATGGTCGTTTTTGCTATCGTTACTAGCTAGTATCTATCACAGGCTTATGAAGTATCAAGTAAAGGATTAAGTAAATGAATTTATCCAATTTTAAGCAGGTACTCATTGGTAGGCTAAGATCAACAGGTACTTTGTAACAAGGATTAACAAACAAACGAGATATAGTATCACGCTAGATTGTTAATCAAACGAGACTTCGAGATAACTAGCAGGCGTTTCGACTGGTGATAAATAGTAATCTTAGTTGGAAATGAATTTGAGATTGAAAGTTTGGAGGCCTTTAGAAAATTATGTCAAACTAAAGAGCCTAATTACAGTCGTTATGCTGCCGATTTTCCCAATAATTTATGGAGTTTAGGCTAAACGTTAAGTGTTAAACTTTCATGAACAATTAAGTACAATGGAGTTTAGATCACATGCTAGTTTGACCTTTATAAGTCGGGTTGGGGCGTGACATTGTGCGCTGCATAACTCCTTACGGATCGAAAGTTATGGGCACCGGATACCTGGTTACAGTCCCCACGCTCTCGGTTTCCGTTTTCGGCCTCTACGTAAAGTGAAGTTGTCTTGCCCAAGGTGTCGTCGGATTCGGTAATAGAAATGTGATGGATTAGGTTGTCGTCCTTTTCGAGGCTCACGACGTACAATCCGGGACAAAAAAACAGCGCAAAAGAAGAAAAGTCTCTTGAAACTGATGAAAACATTTGATTTTGGACTACGAAAATAGGCGTAGCCGAGCATGCTTGCTGCCCCTATTGTAGAGCTCTCGGAGAGCTTTCCAACGGTATGCTATACGCTGCGTAACTCCTTACGGATCAAAACCTATGGGCACCGGAGCGACAAATACCTAGTCACAAGCCCCACACCCTCGGTTTATGGGCCCGGCCTCTACGTGAAGCGAAGTGTTCTTCCCCAAGGTGCCGTGGGATTCGGTAATAGAAATGTGATGAATTATGTTGTCGTCCTTTTTTCGGCTCACGACGTACGATCCGGGACTGAAAAACATCGCAAAAGAAGAAAAGTGTCCCGAAACTGATGAAAATGTTCGATTTTGAACTTTGAAAATAGGCGCAGCCGAATAGGCTGAAGCCTACGTTGTAGAGCTCCTGAAGAGCTTTCCAATGATATGTTGTACACAGCGTAACTCCTTACGGATCAAAAGTTATGAGCACCTGAGCGACGGATACCTGGTCACAAGCCCCACGCCTCAGTTTGCGGGCCCAGCCTCTACGTGAAGCGAAGTTGTATTGCCAAAGGTGTCGTTGAATTCTGTAATAGAAATGTGATGAATTAGGTTGTCGTCCTTTTCGCGGCTCACAGCGTACGATCCAGAATGGAAAAACAACGCAAAAGAAGAAAAGTGTCCCAAAACTGATGAAAATGTTCGATTTTGAACTTTGAAAATAGGCGCAGCAGAATAGGCTTGAAGCCCACATTGTAGAGCTCCCGAAGAGCTTTTCAACGATATGTTATACACAGCGTAACTCCTTACAGATCAAAAGTTATGAGCACCGGAGCGACGGATACCAGGTCACAAGCCCCACGCCCTCGGTTTGTGGGCCCAGCCTTTACGTGAAGTGAAGTTGTCTTGCCCAAGGTGCCGTGGGATTTAGTAATAGAAATGTGATGGATTAGGTTGTCGTCCTTATCACTGCTCACGACGTACGATCCGGGATGAAAAAATAGCGCAAAAGAAGAAAAGTATCCCGAAACTGATTAAAATGACCCATTTTGGGCTCTGAAAATAGGCGCAGCCGAGCAGGCTTCCTGATCCCGTCGTAGAGTACTCGGATAGCTTTCCAATGGTATGTTGTGCGCCACGTAACTCCTTACATATCAAAAGTTATGGACACCGGAGCGACGGATACCTGGTCACAAGCCCCACGCCCTCGGTTTGCGGGCCCAGCCTCTACGTGAAGTGAAGTTGTCTTACCCAAGGTGCCATGGGATTCGGTAATAGAATCGTGATAGATTAGGTTGTCGTCATTTTCGCGGCTCATGACATATGATCCGAGACGGAAAAACAGCACAAAAGAAGAAAATTATGCTGAAATAGATGAATAATTCGATTTTGGGCTCCGAAAACTGGCGCAGCCGAGCAGGCTTGCTGCCCCATCGTAAAGCACTCGGAGAATATTCCAACGGTATGCTGTGCGCCGCATAACTCCTCACGAATCGAAAGTTATGGGCACTGGAGCGACGGATACCTGGTCATAAGCCCCACGCCCTCGGTTTGTGGGCCCAGCCTCTACGTGAAGTGAAGTTGTCTTGCCCAAGGTGCCATGGGATTCGGTAATAGAAATGTGATGGATTAGGTTGTCATCCTTTTCGCGGCTCACGACATACGATCCTAGATGGAAAAATACCATAAAAGAAGAAAATTGTCTTGAAATTAATGAAAACGTTCAATTTTGGGCTCCGAAAATAGGCAGAGCTGAGCAGGCTTACAGCCACTGTCGTAGAGCTCTAGGAGAGCTTCCAATGGTATGCTTTACGCCACGTAAGTCCTTGCAGATCAAAAGTTATGGACACCAGAACGACAGATACCTGGTCATATGCCTCACGTCGTCGGTTTGTGGGCGCATCCTCTACGTGAAGCGAATTTGTCTTGCACAAGGTGCCGTGGGATTCGGTAATAGAAATATGATGGATTAGGTTGTCGTCCATTTCGCGGCTCACGACGTACGATTCGTGACAGAAAAATAGCAAAAAAGAAGAAAAGTGTCCTGAAACTGATGAAAACATTCGATTTTGGGCTCCGAAAATAGGTGCAGCCGAGCAGGCTTGTTGCCCATGTCGTAGAGCTCTCGGAGAGCTTTCCAACGACATGTTGTGCGCCGTGTAACTCCTTACGGATCAAAAGTTATGGGCACCGGAGTGACGAATACCTAGTCACAAGTGCCACGCCCTCGATTTGCGGGCCCAACCACTACATGATGTAAAGTTGTCTTGCCCAAGATGCCATGGGATTCTATAATAGAAATGTGATGGATTAGGTTGTCGTCCTTATCTGGGCTCACGACGCACGATTCGGGACGGAAAAATAGCATAAAAGAAGAATATTTTCTTGAAACTGTTGAAAACGTTAAATTTTGGGCTCTAAAAATAGGCACAGCTGGGTAGGCTTGTTATCCCCGTCGTAGAGCACTCAGAGAGCTTTTCAACTGTATGCTTTGCGCCGCGTAACTCCTTACGGATCAAAAGTTATGGGCACAGGAGCGACGGATACCTGGTCACAAGCCCCACGCCCTCAGTTTGCGGACCCAGCCTCTACGTGAAGCGAAGTTTTTTTGCCCAAGGTGCCGTGGAATTTGGTAATAGAAATATGATGGATTAGGTTGTCGTCCTTTTCGCCGCTCACGACATATGATCCGGGATAGAAAAACAACACAAAAGAAGAAAAGTATCTCGAAACTGATGAAAACGTTCAATTTTGCACTCCAAAAATAGGTGTAACCAAGCATGCCTAATGCCCTAGGCGTAGAGCTCTCGAAGTGCTTTCCAACGGTATGCTGTGCGCCGCGTAACTCCTTACAGATCAAAAGTTGTAAGCACCGGAATGACGGATATCTGGTCCCAAACCCCACGCCCTCGGTTTGCGAGCCCAGCCTCCACGTGAAGTGAAGTTGTCTTGCCCAAGGTACCGTGTGATTCAATAATTGAAATGTGATGGATTAGGTAGCCGTCATTATTGGGGCTCACGATGTAGGATCCGAGATGAAAAAACAGTGCAAAAAAAGAAAAGTGTACCGAAACTGATGAAAATGTTCAATTTTGGACAACGAAAACAGGCACAGCCGACCAGGCTTGCTGCCCCTATCGTAGAGCTCTCGGAGAGCTTTCCAACGGTATGTTGTGCGCCGTGTAACTCCTTACAGATCAAAAGTTATGGGCACCGGAGCGACAGATACCTGGTCACAAACCAGATGCCCTCAGTTTGCGGGCCCAGTCTCTACATGAAGTGAAGTTGTCTTGCCCAATGTGCCATGGGATTCGGTAATAGAAATGTGATGGATTAGGTTATTGTCCTTGCCATGGGATTTGGTAATAGAAATGTGATGGATTAGGTTGTCATCTTTTTCGCGGCTCACGACATACGATCAGAGATGAAAAAACAGCGCATAAGAATAAAAGTATCCCAAAATTGATAAAAACGATCGATTTTGGGCTCCGAAAATAGGCATAGGTGAGCAGGATCGCCACCCCCGTCGAGGAGTTCTAGGAAAGCTTTCGAACGGTTTGTTGTGCGGTGCGTAAGTCCTTACGGATCAAAAGTTATGGGCACCGGAGCGATGGATACCTGGTCACAAGCCCCACGCTCTCGGTTTACGGGCCCAGCCTCTACGTGAAGTGAAGTTGTCTTGCCCAAGGTGTCGTGGGATTCGGTAATAGAAATGTGATGGATTAGGTTGTCGTCCTTTTTGCGGCTCACGACGTACGATCCGTGATGAAAAAACAGCGAAAAAAAAGAAAAGTGTACCGAAACTGATGAAAATGTTCGATTTTGGACAACGAAAATAGGCGCAGCCAAGCAAGCTTGCTGCCCTGTCGTAGAGCTATCGGAGAGCTTTCCAACGGTATGCTGTACGCCACATAACTCTTTACGGATCAAAAGTTATAGGCATCGAAGTGACGGATATCTGGATACAAGCCCCACGCACTCGGTTTGTGGGCCCATCCTCTACGTGAATCGAAGTTGTCTTGCACAAGGTGCCTTGGGATTCGGTAATAGAAATGTGATGGATTAGGTTGTCGTCCATTTTGCGGTTCACGACGTACAATCTGGGACGAAAAAACAGCGCAAAAGAAGAAAAGTGTCCCAAAACTAATGAAAACTATCAATTTTGGGCTCTAAAAATAGGTACAGCCAAGCAGGCTTGTTGTACTCATCGTAGAGCTCCTAGAGAGCTTTACAACGGTATGTTGTGCGCCGCGTAACTCCTTCCGGATCAAAAGTTATGGGCACCAGAGCGATGGATACTTGGTTAGATGCCCCACGCCTTCGGTTGGCAGGCCCAGCCTCCACGTGAAGCGAAGTTATTTTGCCTAAGGTGCCGTGGGATTCGGTAATAGAAATGTGATGGATTAGGTTGTCGTCCTTTTCACGGCTCACGACGTACGATCATGGACGGAAAAATAGGGGAAAATAATAAAAGTGTCCCGAAACTGCTGAAAACATTCGATTTTAGACTCTGAAAACAGGCGCAGCCGAGAAGGCTTGATGCTCACATTGTAGAGCTCTCAGAGAGCTTTCCAACGCTACGTTGTGCGCTGCGTAAGTCCGTACAGATCAAAAGTTATGAGCATTAGAGCGACGGATATCTGGTCAAAAGCCCAACGTCCTCGGATTGCGGGCCCAGCCTCTACATGAAGTGAAGTTGTCTTGCCCAAGGTACCGTGGAATTTAGTAATAGAAATGTGATGGATTAGGTTGTCGTCATTATAGTGGCTCACGACGTACGATCCGGGACGGAAAAACAACGCAAAAGAAGAAAAGTATCCCAAAACTGATGACAATGTTCAATTTTGGGCTCCGAAATAGGCGCAACCGAGTAGGCTTCCTGCCCCAGTTGTAGAGCACTTAGAGAGCTTTCCAACGGTATGTTGTGCACCACGTAACTCCTTACGGATCAAAATTTATGGGCACTGGAGCGACGGATACCTGGTCACAAACCCTATGCCTTAGGTTTATGGGCCCAGCCTCTACATGAAGCGAAGTTGTCTTGCCCAAGGTGCCATGGGATTCAGTAATAGAAATGTGATGGATTAGGTTGTCGTCCTTTTCGCGGCTCATGACATACGATCCGAGACAGAAATACAGCGCAAATGAAGAAAAGTATCCCGACATTCATGAAAACATTCGATTTTGGGCTTTGAAAACAGGCGCAGTCAAGCAGGATTGATGTCCCTGTCGTGGATCTCTCGGAGAGCTTTCAAACGGTATGTTGTGCACCGCGTAACTCCTTACGAATCAAAAGTTATGGGCACCGGTACGACGGATACCTGGTCACAAGCCCCACGCTCTCGGTTTGCGGGCCTAGCCTCTACATGAAAGGAAGTTGTCTTGCCTAAGGTGTCGTGGGATTCGGTAATAGAAATGTGTTGGATTAGATTGTCGTCTTTTTCGCGACTCACGACGTACAATCCGGGATGATAAAATAGCGTAAAAGAAGAAAAGTGTACCAAAACTGATGAAAATGTTCTATTTTGGACAAAGAAAACAGGCACAGCCGAGCAGGTTTGCTGCCCTTGTCGTAGAGCTCTTAGAGAGCTTTCCAACGGTATGCTGTGCGCTGCGTAACTCTTTACGGATCAAAAGTTATGAGCATCGGAGGGACGGATACCAGGTCACAAGCCCCACACCCTCGGTTTGCAGGCCCAGCCTTTACGTGAAGTGAAGTTGTCTTGCCCGAGGTGCCATGGAATTTAGTAATAGAAATGTGATGGATTAGGTTGTCGTCTTTATCATTGCTCACGACGTACGATCCGAGATGAAAAAATAGCGCAAAAGAAGAAAAGTATCCCGAAATTGATTAAAATGACCCATTTTGGGCTCTGAAAATAGGCGCAGCCGAGTAGGCTTCCTACTCACGTGTTAAAGCTCTCAGAGAGCTTTCCAATGGTATGTTGTGCGCCGCGTAACTCCTTACAGATCAAAAGTTATGGGCACCGGAGCAACGGATACCTGGTCACAAGCCCCACGCCCTCGGTTTGCGAGCCCAGCCTCTACATGAAGGGAAGTTTTCTTACCCAAGGTGCCATGGGATTCGGTAATAGAAACGTGATAGATTAGGTTGTCATCCTTTTTGTGGCTCACGACATATGATCCGAGACGGAAAAATAGCACAAAGGAAGAAAATTATGCCGAAATAGATGAAAACATTCGATTTTGGGCTCCGAAAACTGGCGCAGCCGAGCAGGCATGCTGCCCCCATCGTAGAGCTGTCGGAGAGCATTCCAACGGTATGTTGTGCGCTGCATAACTCCTTACGGATAGAAAGTTATGGGCACCGGAGCGACGGATACCTAGTTACAGTCCCCACGCTCTCGGTTTGCGGTTCCATCCTCTACGTAAAGTGAAGTTGTCTTGCCCAATGTGTGGTAGGATTCGGTAATAGAAATGTGATGGATTACATTGTCGTCCTTTTTTAGGCTCACGACGTACGATCCGGGATGAAAAAATACCGCAAAAGTAAAAAAGTGTCCCGAAACTAATGAAAACGTTCAATATTGGACTACGAAAATAGGAGCAGCTGAGCATGCTTGCTGCCCCTGTTGTAGAGCTCTCGGAGAACTTTCCAACGGTATGCTGTACACTGCGTAACTCCTTACGGATCAAAACCTATGGGCACCGGAGCGATAAATAACTGGTCACAAGCCCCACGCCCTCGGTTTATGGGCCCAGCGTCTACGTTAATCGAAGTTGTCTTCCCCAAGGTGCCGTGGGATTCGGTAATAGAAATGTGATGGATTATGTTGTCGTCCTTTTTTCGGCTCACGATTTACCATCCGGGACTGAAAAACATCGCAAAAGAAGAAAAGTGTCGCAAAACTAAAGAAAACATTCGATTTTGAACTTCAAAAATAGGCGCAGCAGAATAGGCTTGAAGCCCACGTCGAAGAGCTCCTGAAGAGCTTTCCAACGGTATGTTGTATGCCATGTAACTCCTTACGGATCAAAAGTTATGAGCACCTGAGCGACGGATACCAGGTCACAAGCCCCACGCCCTCGGTTTGAGGGCCCAGCCTCTACGTGAAGCGAAGTTGTCTTGCCTAAGGTGTTGTGGGATTCTGTAATAGAAATGTGATGTATTAGGTTGTCTTCCTTTTTGTGGCTCACAACGTACGATCCAAGATGGAAAAATAGCACAAAATAAGAAAAGTGTCCCGAAAATGATGAAAATGTTCGATTTTGGGCTTCAAAAATTGGTGCAGCCGTTCAGGCAGCTTGCCCTCGTCGTAGAGCTTTCGGAGAGCTTTCCAATAATATGTTGTGCGCCGCGTAACTTCTTACGGATCAAAAGTTATGGGCACCAGAGCGACGGATACCTGGTCACAAGCCCCACGCCCTCAGTTTGCGGGCCCAGCCTCTACGTGAAGTGAAGTTGTCTTGCCCAAGGTGCCATGGGATTCAGTAATAGAAATGTGAGGGATTAGGTTGTCGTCCTTTTTGCGGCTCACGACATACGATCCTAGATGGAAAAACATTACAAAAGAAGAAAATTGTCCTGAAATTGATGAAAATGTTCGATTTTAGGCTCCGAAAGTAGGCACAGCTAAGCAGGCTTATAGCCACTGTCGTAGAGCTCTCGGAGAGCTTTCCAACGGTATGCTTTACGCCGCGTAAGTCCTTGCAGATCAAAAGTTATGGACACCAGAGCGACGGATACCTGGTCACATACCCCATGCCGTTGGTTTGTGGGCTCATCCTCTACGTGAAGCGAATTTGTCTTGCACAAGGTGCCGTGGGATTCGATAATATAAATGTGATGGATTAAGTTGTCGTCCATTTCGCGGCTCACGACGTACGATCCGTGACGGAAAAATAGCAAAAAAGAAGAAAAGTGTCATGAAACGGATGAAAACATTCGATTTTGGGCTCCGAAAATGGGTGCAGCCGAGTAGGCTTGCTGCCCATGTCATAGATCTCTTGGAGAGCTTTCTAACAATATGTTGTGCACCGCATAACTCCTTACGGATCAAAAGTTATGGGCACCGGAGCGACGGATACCTGGTCACAAGCCCCACGCCCTGGGTTTGCGGGCCCAACCACTACGTGAAGTAAAGTTATCTTACCCAAGGTACCGTGGAATTCGGTAATAGAAATGTGATGGATTAGGTTGTCATCCTTATCTCGGCTCACGACGTACAATTCAGAATGGAAAAACAGTGCAAAAGAAGAAAAGTTTCACAAAACTGTTGAAAACATTCAATTTTGGGCTCTGAAAACAAGCACAACTGGGTAGGCTTGTTATCCCCGTCGTAGAGCACTCGGAGAGCTTTCCAACGGTATGTTGTGCGCCGCGTAACTCCTTACGGATCAAAAGTTATGGGCACAAGAGCGACGGATACTTGGTCACAAGCCCCACGCCCTCGGTTTGCGGGCCCAGCCTCTACGTGAAGCGAAGTTGACTTGCCCAAGGTGCCATGGGATTCGGTAATAGAAATGTGATGGATTAGGTTGTCGTCTTTTTCGCTGCTCAAGACGTACGATCCGGGACAGAAAAACAACACAAAAGAAGAAAAATATCTCGAAACTGATGAAAACATTCGATTTTGCACTCCAAAAATAGGTGTAACCAAGCAGGCTTGATGCCCTCGTCGTAGAGCTCTCAAAGAGCTTTCCAACGGTATGTTGTACGCTGCGTAACTCCTTACGGACCAAAAGTTGTAAGCATCGGAATGACGGATATCTGGTCCCAAACCCCACGCCCTCGGTTTGCGATCCCAGCCTCTACGTGAAGTGAAGTTGTCTTGCCCAAGGTGCTGTGTGATTCAATAATCGAAATGTAATGGATTAGGTAGTCGTCATTATTGGGGCTCACGACATACGATCCGAGACGAAAAAACAGCGTAGAAAAAGAAAAGTGTACCGAAACTGATGAAAATGTTCGATTTTGGACAATGAAAACAGGCGTAGCTGACCAGGCTTGCTGCCTTTGTCGTAGAACTCTTGGAGAGCTTTCCAACGGTATGTTGTACACCGCGTAACTCCTTATAGATCAAAAGTTATGGGCACTGGAGCGATAGATACCTGGTCACAAACCCTACGCCCTCGGTTTGCGGGCCCCGCCTCTATGTGAAGTAAAGTTGTCTTGCCCAAGGTGCTATGGGATTTGGTAATAGAAATGTGATGGATTAGGTTGTCGTCCTTTTCGCGGCTCACGACATACGATCCAAGATGAAAAAACAGCGCAGAAGAAGAAAAGTAACCCGAAATTGATGATAATGTTCAATTTTGGGCTCCGAAAATAGACGTAGGTGAGCAGGATCGCTACCCTCGTTGAGGAGCTCTAGGAGAGCTTTCCAACGGTATGCTGTGCGCCGCATAAGTCCTTACGGATCAAACGTTATGGGCAGTGGAGTGACGGATACCTGGTCACAAGCCCCACGCTCTCGGTTTGTGGGCCCAGCCTTTATGTGAAGTGAAGTTGTCTTTCCCAAGGTGTCGTGGGATTTGGTAATAGAAATGTAATGGATTAGGTTGTCGTCCTTTTTGCGGCTCACGACATACGATCCTAGACGAAAAAACATCACAAAAGAAGAAAATTGTCTTGAAATTGATGAAAACATTCGATTTTGGGCTCCCAAAGTAGGCACAGCTAAGCAGGCTTATAGCCACTGTCGTAGAGCTCTCGGAGAGCTTTCCAACGGTATGCTTTACACCGCGTAAGTCCTTGCAGATCAAAAGTTATGGACACCGGAGCGACGGATACCTGGTCACATGCCCCACGCCGTTGGTTTGTGGGCTCATCCTCTACGTGAAGCGAATTTGTCTTGCACAAGGTGCTGTGGGATTCGATAATAGAAATGTGATGGATTAGGTTGTCGTCCATTTCGCGGCTCACGACGTACGATCTGTGATGGAAAAATAGCGAAAAAGAAGAAAAGTGTCATGAAACGGATGAAAACATTCAATTTTGGGCTCCGAAAACAAGTGCAGCCGAGTAGGCTTGCTGCCCATGTCATATATCTCTCGGAGAGCTTTCCAACGATATGTTGTGCACCGCATAACTCCTTACGGATCAAAAGTCATGGGCACCGGAGCGACAGATACCTGGTCACAAGCCCCACGCCCTTGGTTTGCGGGCCCAACCACTACGTGAAGTAAAGTTATCTTACCCAAGGTACCGTGGGATTCGGTAATAGAAATGTGATGGATTAGGTTGTCGTCCTTATCTCGGCTCACGACGTACAATTCAGAATGGAAAAACAGTGCAAAAGAAGAAAAGTTTCACAAAACTGTTGGAAACATTCAATTTTGGGCTCTGAAAATAGGCACAGCTGGGTAGGCTTGTTATCCCTGTCGTAGAGCACTCGGAGAGCTTTTCAACGGTATGCTGTGTGCCGCGTAACTCCTTACGGATCAAAAGTTATGGGCATAGGAACGACGGATACCTGGTCACAAGCCCCACGCCCTCGGTTTGCGGGCCCAGCCTCTATGTGAAGTGAAGTTGTCTTGCCCAAGGTGCCGTGGGATTTGGTAATAGAAATGTGATGGATTAGGTTGTCGTCTTTTTCGCTGCTCACGACGTACGATCCGGGACAGAAAAATAGCACAAAAGAAGAAAAGTGTTCCGAAACTGATAAAAACGTTCGATTTTGCACTCCAAAAATAGGCGTAACCAAGCAGGCTTGATGCCCTCATCGTAGAGCTCTCGAAGAGCTTTTCAACGGTATGTTGTGCGCCGCATAACTCCTTACGGATCAAAAGTTGTAAGCATTGGAATGACAGATATCTGGTCCCAAACCCTACGCCCTCGGTTTGTGAGCCCAGCCTCTACGTGAAGTGAAGTTGTCTTGCCTAAAGTGCCGTGTGATTCAATAATCGAAATGTGATGGATTAGGTAGTCGTCATTATTAGGGCTCACGACATACGATCCGAGACAAAAAAATAGCGCAAAAAAAGAAAAGTGTACCGAAACTGATGAAAATGTTCAATTTTGGAGAATGAAAACAGGTGCAGCCGACCAGGCTTGCTGCCCTTGTCGTAGAGCTCTCGGAGAGCTTTCCAACGGTATGTTGTAAGCCGCGTAACTCCTTACAAATCAAAAGTTATGGGTACCGGAGCGACAGATACCTGGTCACAAACCCTACGCCCTCGGTTTGTAGGCCCCACCTCTACGTGAAGTGAAGTTGTCTTGCCCAAGGTGCCATGGGATTTGGTAATAGAAATGTGATAGATTAGGTTGTCGTCCTTTTTGCGGCTCACGACATACGATCCGAGATGAAAAAACAGCGCAGAAGAAGAAAAGTATCCCGAAATTGATGATAATGTTCGATTTTGGGCTCCGAAAATAGATGTAGGTGAGCAGGATCGCTACCCTCGTTGAGGAGCTCTAGGAGAGCTTTCCAACGGTATGCTGTGCGCCGCGTAAGTCCTTACGGATCAAAAGTTATGGGCACTAGAGTGACGGATACCTGGTCACAAGCCCCACGCTCTCGGTTTGTGGGCCCAGCCTTTATGTGAAGTGAAGTTGTCTTGCCCAAGGTGTCGTGGGATTCGGTAATAGAAATGTGATGGATTAGGTTGTCATCCTTTTTGCGGCTCACGACGTACGATCCGGGATGAAAAAACAGCGCAAAAAAAGAAAAGTGTACCGAAACTGATAAAAATGTTCGATTTTGGACAACGAAAATAGGCGCAGCCGTGCAGGCTTGCTGCCTCTGTCGCAGAGCTCTCGGAGAGCTTTCCAACGGTATGCTGTATGTAAGCCCCGACCTCGATTTACGTGCCATACCTCGTTTCGTGTGCCATAACCTAGATTTGTGTGCCTTGACCTAGGTTTAAGAATTGTATTTCATTATGTGTGCCTTGCATTGAATTATGTGCATTCATTTAGGGTTGCGTGCATTTATTTGGAAAATGTGCATTCGTCTCGTAGTTCGTGCCCTACTTAGTAGTGCGTGCCCTAAACCTAAGAAAGTGTGCCTTCACGCTAATCGAGAAAATATCTTACACGAAGCACTAGATCAATAATTAATCCTACAAATCCTACTAACTAATATTAAATTACTAATTCAACCCACTAGAAGACGAAATTGCACCAAAAGCTAGACATTCCTTATTCTTTATTCTTTATTCTTTTCATATTCCAAACGCACAATTAAATAATGCTCAAAAGATGACAAAAATTCATATTTGCACACACCCTTGGCCGACCATTTGGACCCTTGTGCATGCACTTCAATTTCAAAATTAATTCCTCAAACATTCTTAGACAACTTATGACACAAATGCATAAAAAATTAGCTCAAACCCTCCTCAAAGCTCTAATTCTTGACACAAAGCTCCTTGCCCATGCTAGGTAATTCAAAAACCATGCTTCTTGAAGACACAAATCTGAAATTGCAAAGCTCAAGGCCGACACATGCTTCAAACCTTGCAAAAGCTTTTATTTTTCTTTCATTTCTCTCATTTCCTCACATTTCTCTCTCTCCCTCTCATTCTTCTCTCTTTCTCTCGGCTTTGGCTGAGTTCCTATACTCCATAGCTTATCTTCATCACTCCATGATTCATCAAGGCAAGCAAGAAGCTAGGGAGCTCGACTAAGCAAGCTAGGTTGCAAGAAACACACATGCAAGCTCTTTGAATCTCCATTTCGGCTTAGGTGAGTTTGCTAGCTTCCATTTCTTTTCTTCTTGTTCTAACCACATGCATCCACTAAGAACTTGGTCACTAAGCTAGGAAAAATAGAGAAAATCGAGTGGTGTCTCGGCCAAGCAAGGAAGAAGATCAACTATGTGCTTCACCAAGAGTCTTGTGCATCTTCTTGTTGTTTTGCTAAGGTGAGGGCTAAAACTTCTTGAAAATCTTTCAAAAACCAACATGGATGCCCTTAAACGTTTATCTTTGCTTCTGTACTTGAGATATATGTGTGTTCATAAGCTTTTACAACCATGCATGGCAAGATTTTGGACTAGAATGTGATGATAGATGAAATCGTGCATGTGACAACTTTCTGTCTTGTTGGTGTGAGTTGATTTTGGCTAGGTAATTATGTTTAAAATGCATGAAAATTGGTAGGTAACTATTTTTTCCAGTTCTAAACATTTTTGGCAGAAATAGACCAAAGCTAATTTTGACTCTAAGGACCTCAAAATGGCAAATCATTAAAATGTGTCCAAATCTAGAAAGTCTGGAAAAATGAAGCAGGTTTTGGCAGATTCACTGACTCTGTGGAACGAACCAGTTTTGACTTAGTAAATGATATCCAAAATTCATTAAATTTGGTTTACTGCTATATTTTTTAGTTCTGGACATTTTTGTCAGAAATGGACTAAGGCTAAATCTGACCCTAAAGACCTCAAAAACGACAAGTATTGAAATGTGTGCAAATCTGGACAGTTTTGTGCAGTTTCACTGTTTTGGCTATAACTATTGAACCCAAACTCCAAATGATGCGAGGTTTGTTTCTGAATTTAGTTCACTTCTTAAGCTTTAATTTGACATCTTATTCACTGGATTTGGAGATTTTTTTCTTGTCTTAATGATTGTGAGAAAACAGCCCATTGCAGTGAGGGTTTCACTTAGTGATCTGCTTAGAAATATTATTGTAGCTTCTCTTGTTGTGTTAAATGCTTGGGATTGTGGCATTGGGATGTTGTGTGGACTGTTTTGAATACTTGAGGGTGTTTGAATTAATAGATGCATGGCTTGAGTTGATTTCGAGATGACTTGGGGCTTAATCGGACGGGTAAGCACGAATTGGAACCCTAGTAACCAGATGAATTTGCTAAGTGTTGATCCTATGAATATCATGTTTAATTATATGTTTAGTAGGCTGCCCGTAGTTTCCATTGTAGCCCTAAATGCGATCTTGATGATTAAATGTTGACAAGTAGGCTTTTCCTGCACTGGTCCCACGTAGATGTCGTTGCATGTTGAATAATCTTGTTATTTGATTACATGAACTTTGAAATGAGTTAAATGACTTGATTTACGTGCGTTACATGGCTGCCCATTTAATGTTATATAACTCCATGTGCCTTTCAAGTGAAATTACTTGTCTTATCGTGCCTCGCTTGTTTACTTGTCAATGTGCAATCTTATGACTGCTCGGAGGCAACCTACTTTGTTGTTCTCCTAATGTGATATATTAAATGTCATAAATGTGCATTGCATACAAGGTTGCAAACTTTCATTCTGGCATGGTAGCGTTCACGCACACCGAGCGGCATCGGGCTTGCCAGTGCAACCGTGACTACCATTGTCCAATTCCATCTCTCGCTTGGGGGCTAGACTTCCTCGGAGAGTTGGGTCGTAGGATTTCGGGGTACATCCAGAGTACACCCATTTGGCGTGATAAGGGGATGATTTGAAGTCGGCTGCAACAACTGATACTGGAAATGAATTGAGAGCAAAAGCTCACTGTATCCTTTTCACTATGTGTATAAGTACTCTCGCTTGGTTCCTAGAGGACCTCGGGGAGGAAAGATGGGTAATTGTGTTCCTTTACTTTTATATTATTGTTATGTACTTATTTGTAATATATTCATGCTTGCAAAAAAGGTTTTCATAAGTTGAACCGGAAAATGAGTTTCAAAACCTATTTCTCGTTCCCCCTCACTGAGTTTATAAGGACTCACAATCTTTTATCATCTCAGGTGAAGAAGATCAAGAATAGGTACCCGAGGACGACGTGCCTAATGATGATTCCTTGGAATGATTGCCTGTCCTATGTGCTTTGCTTGATTATGGCCATTGTGAACACTATGCTACTTGAAGACTATTTCTTTTATGTTGCTTGTTGTTTGTAATGTAAAAGACCCCTATTGTAATTTGGGGTCTAATTTTGGCTTGTACTGATAATAACTAGACAGACACTACTATGGTCTTTTTGCTATCGTTACTGGTAAGTATCTATCATAGGATTATGAAGTATCCGGTAAGGACTAAGTAAAATGAACCTACCCAATCTTAAGCAGGTACCCATTGTTAAGCTAAGGTCAACAGGTACTTTTGTAACGAGGATTAACAAACAAACGAGACATAGTATCATGCTAGGTTATTAATCAAACAAGACACCGAGATAACTAGTAGGCGTTTCAATTGATGGTAAATAGTAATCTTAGTTGGAAATGAAATTTGAGGCGTTTAGAGAATTAGGTCAAACCAAATAGCCCAATTACAACCGTTATGCTACCGATTTTTCGAAAAGTTATGGAGTTTAGGCTAAAACGTAAGTGTTAAACTTTCATAAACAGTTAAGTACGAGATAAACTTGAATATTTAGATCACACCCTAGTCTAACCTTTATAGGCTGGGTTGGGGCATGACACCTTATAGAAGAAGAGATGGTATCAGTGCTTAGATTGCTTAAGCCGGGTTTAACTCTCGGACCATGGGTAGAGCCCTAAGATAACTCCGTACGGATCAAAAGTTATGAGCACTGGAGCGATGGATATCTGGTCACAAGCCCCACGCCCTCGGATTGCGAGCCCAGCCTCTACGTGAAGTGAAGTTGTCTTGCCCAAGGTGCCATGGGATTTAGTAATAGAAATGTGATGGACTAGGTTGTCGTCATTATCGTGGCTCACGACGTACGATCCGGGACAAAAAAAACAGCGCAAAAGAAGAAAAGTATCCCGAAACTAATGAAAATGTTCGATTTTGAGCTCCGAAAATAGGCACAGCCAAGCAGGCTTCCTGTCCCCGTCGTAGAGAACTCAGAGAGCTTTCTAATGGTATGTTGTGCGCCGCGTAACTCCTTACGGATCAAAAGTTATGGGCACCAGAGCGACGGATACCTGGTCACAAACCCTACGCCCTAGGTTTGTGGGCCTAGCCTCTACGTGAAGTGAAGTTGTTTTGCCCAAGGTGCCATGGGATTCGGTAATAGAAATGTGATGGATTAGGTTGTCGTCCTTTTCGCGGCTCACGACATGCGATCCGAGACGCAAATACAGCGCAAAAGAAGAAAAGTATCCCGAAATTGATGAAAACATTCAATTTTGGGCTCTGAAAATAGGCGCAGTTGAGCAGGATCGTTGCCCCCGTCATGGAGCTCTCTGAGAGCTTTCAAACGGTATGTTGTGCGCCGCGTAACTCCTTACGAATCAAAAGTTATGGGCATCGGTGCGACGGATACCTAGTCACAAGCCCCACACTCTCGGTTTACGGGCCCAGCCTCTACGTGAAGGGAAGTTGTCTTGCCCAAGGTGTCGTGGGATTCAGTAATAGAAATGTGTTGGATTAGGTTGTCATCCTTTTCGCGGCTCACGACGTACGATCCGAGATGATAAAACAGTGCAAAAGAAGAAAAGTATACTAAAACTGATGAAAACGTTCTATTTTGGACAAAGAAAACAGGCACAGCCGAGTACGTTTGATGCCCTTGTCGTAGAGCTCTCAGAGAGCTTTCCAACTGTATGCTGTACGCCGTGTAACTCCTTACGGATCAAAAGTTATGGGCATTGGAGCGACGGATACCTGGTCATAAGCCCAACGCACTCGGTTTGTGGGCCCATCCTCTACGTGAAGTGAAGTTGTCTTGCACAAGGTGTCGTGGGATTTGGTAATAGAAATGTGATGGATTAGGTTGTCGCCCATTTCACGGCTCACGACGTGCGATCTGGGACGGAAAAACAGCGCAGAAGAAGAAAAGTGTCCCAAAACTGATGAAAACGTTCGATTTTGGGCTCCAAAAATAGGCACAGCCGAACAGGCTTGTTGCCCCCGTCGTAGAGCTCTCAGAGAGCTTTCCAATGGTATGCTGTGTGCCGCGTAACTCCTTACGAATCAAAGGTTATGGGCATCGGAGCGACGGATACCTGGTTATAAGCCCCACGCTCTCGATTTTTGAGCCCAGCCTTTACATGAAGTGAAGTTGTCTTGCCCAAGGAGTCTTGGGATTCGGTAATAGAAATATGATGGATTAGTTTGTCGTCCATTTCGCAGCTCACGACCTACGATCCAGGGCGAAAAATTAGCGCAAAATAAGAAAAGTGTCCCAAAACTGTTGAAAACATTCAATTTTGGGCTCCAAAAACTAGCGCAGCTGAGCAAAAAAGTTGTCCACGGCGCAGAGCTCTCGGAGAGCTTTCCAACGGTATGTTGTGCGTTGCGTAACTCCTTACGGATCAAAAGTTATGGGCACCAGTGCGACGGATACCTGGTCACAAGCCCTATGCCCTCGGTTTATGGGCCCATCCTCTACGTGAAGCGAAGTTTTCCTGCACAAGGTGCAGTAGGATTCGGTAATAGAAATGTGATGGATTAGGTTGTCGTCCATTTCGTAGCTCACGTCGTACGATCCGGGACGGAAAAACATCACAAAAGAATAAAAGTGTCCCAAAACTGATGAAAATGCTCAATTTTGGGCTCAGAAAATAGGCGCAGCCGAGCAGACTTATTGCACTCGTCGTACAGCTCTCGGAGAGCTTTCCAACGGAATGTTGTGCGCTGCGTAACTCCTTACGGATCAAAAGTTATGGGCACCAGAGCGACGGATACCTGTTCACAAGCACCACCTGTGGGCCCGACCTCGATTTGCGTGCGATACCTCGTTTCGTGTGCCTAACCTAGATTTGCATGCCTTGACCTAGGTTTAAGAATCATATTTCGTTTTGTGTGCCATGCATTGAATTACGTGCATTCATTTAAGGTTGCATGCATTTACTTGGAAAACGTGCATTTATCTCGTAGTTCGTGCCTTACCTCGTAGTGCATGCCCAAAACCTAGGAAAGCATGCCCTCACGCTAATCAAGAAAGCATCTTACACGAAGCACTAGGTCATTAATTAATCCTACAAATCCCACTAACTAATATTAAATTACTAATTCAACCCTCTAGAAGACAAAATCTCACAAAAAGCTAGACATTCTTTATTCTTTATTCTTTATTTTTTGCATATCCCAAACACACAATAAAATAAGCCTTCAACAAGACAAAAAATTCAGATTTTGCACAAGCCTTGGCTGACCACTAGGAGCTTTGTGCATGCAATCCAATTTCAAAATTTATTCCTCAAACATTCTATGACAATTTAATGACATAATGCATAAAAAAATGGCTCAAAAACTCTCCCTAATGCACCATTCTCGACCCATTCTCAATTGCCCATGCTAAGGATTCAAAAAAATGCTCCTTGAAGACGCAAAAATCTGAAATTGCAAGGCCCTAGGCCGACATATGCATCATTCTCTTCAAAGCCTTTCATTTTTTCTTTCATTCATTCTTTCTTTCTCACATTTCTCTCTCTCCCTCTCATTATTCTCTCTCTCTCTCGGCCCTAGCTGAATATTGTAGACTCCATAGCTAAGTTCTTCATCCTAAGGCTCTTCAAGACTTCCAAGCAACCAAGGAACTCGACCAAGCAAAGCTAGAGTGCAAAAGACACACATGCAAGCTCTTTTAACCTCCATTTCGGCTTAGGTGAGTTTGCTAGCTTCCATTTATTTTCTTCTTGTTCTAACCACATGCACCTACTAAGAACTTGGTTACTAAGCTAGGAAATTAGAGAAAATCGAGTGGTGTCTCGGCTAAGCAAGGAAAAGAGTCAATCTTGTGCAACCATCAAGAGTCTTGTGCATCTTCTTGTTGTTTTGGCAGATTCGCTGACCTTGTAGAACGAACCAGTTTTGACTTAGTAAATGATATCCAAAATGCATAAAATTTGGTGTTCAGCTATATTTTCAGTTCTGGACATTTTTTTCAGAAATAGACTAAGGCTAAATCTGATCCTAAGGCCCTAAAAAATGACAAGTATTGAAATGTGTGCAAATCTGGACAATTTTGTGTAGTCTCACTATTTTGGCTATAACTATTGAACCCGAACTCCAAATGATGCGAAGTTTGTTTCTGAATTGAGTTCACTCCTTAAGCTTTAATTTGACATCTTGTTCACTGGAATTGGAGATTGTTTGCTTGTCTCAATAATTGTGAGAAAAGAGTCCACTGCAGTGAGGGTTTTACCTATTGATATGCTTAGAAAAATTATTGTAGCTTTTCTTGTTGTATTAAGTGCTTGGGATTGTGGCATTTGGATGTTGTGTGGACTGTTTTGATTGCTTGAGGGTGTTTAATTTAATCAATACATGGCTTGAGCTTTATTACGAGATGACTTGGGGCTTAATCGCACGGGTAAACACGAATTGAAACCCTAGTGACTAGGTAAATTCGCTAAGTTGTTGATCCTATGGATATCGTGTTTGATTATGAAATTAGTAGGCTGCCCGTAGTTTCCCTCATAGCCCTAAACATGATTTCGATGATTACATGTTGACAAGTAGGCCTTTTTTGCACCCGGTTCCACGTAGATGTCGTTGCATGTTGAATAATCTTATTATTTGATTACGTGAACTTCGAAATGAGTTATATGACTTGATTTACATGCGTTACATGGCTGCCCATTTAATATTCATATAACTCCATGTGCCTTTCAAGTTAATTTACTTGTCATATAGTGCCTTGCGTGTTTAACTGTCAATATGCAATCTTATGACTGCTCGGAGGCAACCTACTTTGTTGTCCTCCAAATGTGATATATCAAATGTCATAATTGTGCATTGCATACAAGGTTGCAACCTTTCATTCTGGCGTGGTAGCGTTCACGCACACCGGGGGGCATCGGGCTTGCCGGTACAACCGTGACTACCATTGTCCAATTCCTTCTCTCGCTTGGGGGCTAGACTTCCTCGGAGAGTTAGGTCGTAGGATTTCGGGGTACATCCGGAGTACACCCATTTGCCGTGATAAGGGGATGATTTGAAGTCGGCCATAACAACTGATACTGGAAATGAACCGAGAGCAAAAGCTCACCGTATCCTTTTCACTATGTGTATAAGTACTCTCGCTTGGTTCCTAGAGGACCTCAGGGAAGAAAGACGAGTAATTGTGTTCCTTTACTTTTATATTATGTTATGTATTTACTTGTGATATATTCATGCTTGCAAAAAGGGTTTTCATAAGTTGAACCGGAAAATGAGTTTTAAACCTATTTCTCGTTCCCCCTTGCTGAGTTCATAAGGACTCACCCTATTTTATCATCTCAGGTGAAGAAGATCAGGAACAGGTACCCGAGGACAACGTGCCTAACGATAATACTTTGGAATGATTGCTTGCCCTACATGCCTTACGTGACCATGGCCATTTTGTGAACAATATGTTGTTTGAAGACTATTTCTTTTATGTTGCCTGTTGTTGTAACGTAAAAGACCCCCGTTTTAATTTGGGGTCTAATTGTGGAGTTTAGGCTAAAACGTTAAGTGTTAAACCTTCTTGAACGATTAAGTACATGATATGACTTGAATGACTAGATCACACCCTAGTCTAACCTTTATAGGTCGGGTTGGGGTGTGACACGACGCCCTCGGTTTGCGGGTCCAACCCCTACGTGAAATGAAGTTGTCTTTCCTAAGGTGCCGGGGAATTCGGTAATAGAAATGTGATGGATTAGGTTGTCGTCTTTATCGCGGCTCACAACGTACGATTCGGGACTGAAAAACAGCACAAAAGAAGAAAAGTGTCCCAAAACTGTTAAAAACGTTCAATTTTGGACTCCAAAAACAGATGCAAGGAGCAGTGTTGTTGTCCCCGTCGTAGAGCTCTCGGAGAGCTTTCCAACGGCATGATGTGCACTGCGTAACTCCTTACGGATCAAAAGTTATGGGCATTGGAGCGACAGATACATGGTCACAAGCCCCACGTCCTCGGTTTGCAGGCCCAACCTCTACGTTAAGCGAGTTGTCTTTCCCAAGCTGCCATGTTATTTTGTAATCGAAATGTGATGGATTAGGTTGTCGTCCTTTTTCGCGGCTCACGACGTACGATCCAGGACGGAAAAACAGTGCAAAACAAGAAAAGTGTCTCGAAACAGATGAAAACGTTCGATTTTGGACTCCGAAAATAGGTGCAGCCGAGAAAGCTTGATGCCCACGTCGAAGAGCTCTTGGAGAGCGTTCCAACGGTATGTTGTGCGCCTCGTAACTCCATACGGATCAAAAGTTATGAGCACCGGAGTGACGGATATTTGGTCACAAGCCCCACGCCCTCGGATTGCGGGCCCAGCTTCTACGTGAAGTGAAGTTGTCTTGCCCAAGGTGCCATGGGATTCAGTAATAGAAATGTGATGGATTAGGTTGTCGTCATTATCACGGCTCACGACGTATGATCCGGTACGAAAAAACAGTGCAAAAGAAGAAAAATGTCCCTAAACTGATGAAAAGGTTCGATTTTGTGCTCCGAAAGTAGGCGCAGCCAAGCAGGCTTCTTACCCCCGTTGTAGTGCTCTCGAAGAGCTTTCCAACGGTATGATGTGCGCCGCGTAACTCCTTAAAGATCAAAAGTTATGGGCACCGGAGCGAGGGATACCTGGTCACAAACCCCACGCCCTCATTTTGCGGGCCCAGCCTCTACGTGAAGTGAAGTTGTCATGCCCAAGGTGCCATGGGATTTGGTAATAGAAATGTGATAGATTAGGTTGTCATTGTTTTCGCGGCTCACGACGAACGATCCGGGACAGAAAAATAGTGCAATAGAAGAAAAGTGTCCCGAAATTGATGAAAATGTTCTATTTTAGACTACAAAAATAGGCATAACCGAGCTAGCTTGCTACCCCTGTCGTAGAGCTCTCGGAGAGCTTTCCAACGGTATGCTGTAAGCCGCGTAACTCCTTACGGATGAAAAGTTATAGGCACCGAAGCGACGGATACCTGGTCACAAGCCCCACGCCCTCGGTTTGTGGGCCCATCCTCTTCGTGAAGCAAAGTTGTCTTGCACAAGGTACAGTGGCATTCGGTAATAGAAATGTGATGGATTAGGTTGTCGTCCATTTCGCGGCTCACGACATACAATCCAGGGCAAAAAAATAGCACAAAAGAAGAAAAGTGTCTCGAAATCGTTGAAAACAATCAATTTTGGACTCTGAAAATAGGAGCAACTGAGCAGACAAGTTGTCCACGTCGTAGAGCTCTCGGAGAGCCTTCCAACAGTATGTTGTGCGCCGCGTAACTCCTTACGGATCAAAAGTTATGGGCACCGAAGTGACGGATACCTGGTCACAAGCCCACGCCCTCGGTTTGTGGGCCCATCCTCTACGTGAAGCGAAGTTGTCTTGCAGAAGGTATAGTGGGATTCAGTAATAGAATTGTGATGGATTAGGTTGTCGTCCATTTTGCGGCTCACGACGTACGATCCGGGACGGAAAAACAGCGCAAAAGAATAAAATTGTCCCAAAACTGATGAAAATGTTCAATTTTGGGCTCAAAAAATAGGCGCAGCTGAGCAGGCTTATTGCCCTTGTCGTACAGCTCTCAGGAGCTTTCCAACAGAATGTTGTGCACTGTGTAACTCCTTACAGATCAAAAGTTATGGGCACCGGAGCGACGGATACCTGTTCACAAGCACCACGCCCTCTGTTTGCGGGTCCAACCATTGCGTGAAATGAAGTTTTCTTGCCTAAGGTGCCACGGGATTCGGTTATAGAAATGTGATGCATTAGGCTGTCGTCCTTATCGCGGCTCACAACGTACGATTCGGGACGAAAAAAATGAGCAAAAGAAGAAAAGTGTCCCGAAACTGTTAAAAATATTCAATTTTGGACTCCGAAAACAGACGCAGGGAGCAGTGTTGTTGTCCCCGTCGTAGAGCTCTCAGAGAGCTTTCCAACGGCATGATGTGCACCGCGTAACTCCTTACTGATCAAAAGTTATGGGCACTGGAGCGACGGATACCTGGTCACAAGCCCCACGCCCTCAGTTTGCGGGCCCAGCCTCTACGTGAAGCAAAGTTGTCTTGCCCAAGGTGCCATGGGATTTGATAATAGAAATGTGATGGATTAGGTTGTCGTCCTTTTCACGGCTCACGACGTACGATCTGGGACGAAAAACAGAGCAAAACAAGAAAAATGTTCCAAAATAGATGAAAACGTTCGATTTTGGACTCTGAAAATAGGTACAGCTGAGAAAGCTTCATCGAAGTGCTCTTGGAAAGCTTTCCAACGGTATGCTGTGCGCCGCGTAACTCCGTACGGATCAAAAGTTATGAGCACCGGAGCGACGGATATCTAGTCACAAGCCCCACGCCCTCGGATTACGGGCCCAGCCTCTACGTGAAGTGAAGTTGTCTTGCCCAAGGTGCCATGGGATTCAGTAATAGAAATGTGATGGATTAGGTTGTCGTCATTATCGTGGCTCACAACGTACGATCCGGTACGGAAAAACAGCGCAAAAGAAGAAAAGTGTCCCTAAATTGATGAAAATGTTCGATTTTGGGCTCCGAAAGTAGGCGCAGCCAAGCAGGCTTCCTACCCCCGTCGTAGTGCTCTCGAAGAGCTTTCCAATGGTATAATGTGCATCGCGTAACTCCTTAAAGATCAAAAGTTATGAGCACCGGAGCGAGGGATACCTGGCCACAAACCCCACAACCTCGGTTTGCGGGCCGAGCCTCTACGTGAAGTGAAGTTGTCATACCCAAGGTGCCATGGGATTCGGTAATAGATATGAGATGGATTAGGTTGTCATCATTTTTGCGGCTCACGACGTACGATCCAGGACAGAAAAATAGTGCAAAATAAGAAAAGTGTCCCAAAACTAATGTATATGTTCTATTTTAGACTACGAAAATAGGCATAACCGAGCCGGCTTGCGGCCCCTGTCGTAGAGCTCTCGGAGAGCTTTGCAACGGTATGTTGTACGCCGCGTAACTCCTTACGGATGAAAAGTTATAGGCACCAGAGCGACGGATACCTAGTCACAAGCCCCACGTCCTCGGTTTGTGGACCCATCCTCTTCGTGAAGTGAAGTTGTCTTGCACAAGGTACCGTGGGATTCAGTAATTGAAATGTGATGGATTAGGTTGTCGTCCATTTCACGGCTCACAACATACGATCCAGGGTGAAAAAATAGCGCAAAAAAAGAAAAGTGTCTCAAAATCGTTGAAAACAATCAATTTTGGGCTCTGAAAATAGTAGCAGCTGTGTAGACAAGTTGTCCACGTCGTAGAGCTCTCAGAGAGCTTTCCAACGGTATGTTGTGCGCCGCGTAACTACTTACGGATCAAAAGTTATGGGCACCGGAGTGACGGATACCTGGTCACAAGCCCCACGCCCTCGGTTTGTGGGCCCATCCTCTACATTAAGTGAAGATGTCTTGCACAAGGTATAGTGGGATTGGGGAATAGAATTGTGATGGATAAGGTTGTCGTCCATTTCGCGGCTCACGACGTACGATCCGGGACGGAAAAACAGCGCAAAAGAAGAAAAGTGTCCCAAAACTGATGAAAACATTCAATTTTGGGCTCCGAAAATAGTCGTATCCAAGCAGGCTTGTTTCCCTCGTAGTAGAGCTCTCGGCGAGGTTTCCAACGGTATTTTGTACGCCGCGTAACTCCTTACGAATCAAAAGTTATGGGCACCGGACGATAGATACCTGGTCACAAGCCCTACGCCCTCTGTTTGCGGGCCCAGCCGCTACGTGAAGCGAAGTTGTCTTGCCCAAGGTGTCGTGGGATTCGGTAATAGAAATGTGATGGATTAGGTTATCGTCCTTTTTGCAGCTCACGACTTACGATCCGGGACGGAATAACAGCACAAAACAATGAAAGTGTCCCAAAACTGATGAAAACATTCAATTTTGTCTCCGAAAATAGGCGCAGCAGAGAAGGCATAATGCCCACATCGTAGAGGTCTTGGAGAGCTTTCCAATAGCATGTTGTGCGCCTCGTAACTCCGTACGGATCAAAAGTTATGAGCACCGGAGTGACAGATATCTGGTCACAAGCCCCATGCCCTTGGATTGTGGGCCCAGCCTCTACGTGATGTGAAGTTGTCTTGCCCAAGGTACCATGGGATTCAATAATAGAAATGTGATGGATTAGGTTGTCGTCATTATCGCAGCTCACAGCGTACGATCTTGGACGGAAAAATAGCGCAAAAAAAAAGTGTCTCGAAACTTATGAAAATGTTCAATTTTATGCTCTGAAAATAGGTGCAGCCGAGCACCCTTCCTGTCCCCGTCGTAGAGCTCTCGGAGTACTTTTTAACGGTATGCTGTGCGCCGCGTAACTCCTTGCGGATCAAAAGTTATGGGTACCAGAATGACAGATACCTTGTCACAAACCCCACGCCCTAGGTTTGTGGGCCCAGCCTCCACGTGAAGTTAAGTTGTCTTGCCCAAGGTACCATGTGATTCGGTAATAGAAATGTGATGGATTAGGTTGTCATCCTTTTTGCGGCTCATGACATACGACCGAGACAGAAAAACAGTGTAAAAGAATAAAAGTATCCCGAAATTGATGAAAATGTTCAAATTTGGGCCCTGAAAATAGGCGTAGTGGAGTTCTCGGAGAGCTTTGCAACTGTATGCTGTTCGCCGCGTAACTCCTTACGGATCAAAAGTTATGGGCACCGGAGCGACGGATACCTAGTCAAAAGCCCCACGCTCTCGGTTTGCGGGCCCAGCCTCTACGTGAAGTGAAGTTGTATTGCCCAAGGTGTCGTGAGATTCGGTAATAGAAATGTGATGGATTAGGTTGTCGTCCTTTTCGCGGCTCACGACGTACATTCTGGGACAGAAAAACAACGCAAAACAATAAAAGTGTCCCAAAACTGATGAAAACATTCGATTTTGGACTCCGAAAATAGGCGCAACCGAGAAGGCTTGATGCCCACATCGTAGAGCTCTCGAAGAGCTTTCCAACGGTATGTTGTACGCTACATAACTCCTTACGGATCAAAAGTTTTGGACACCAGAGCGACGGATACCTAGTCACAAGCCCCATGCCCTCGGTTTGCGGGCCTAGCCTCTACGTGAAGCAAAGTTGTCTTGCCCAAGGTATCGTGGGATTTGGTAATAGAAATGTGATGGATTAGGTTGTCGTCCTTTTCGCGGCTCCTGACGTACGATCCGGGACAAAAAAATAGCGCAAAACAATGAAAGTGTCCCAAAACTAATGAAAACATTCAATTTTGGACTTTGAAAATAGGCGCAACCTAGAAGGCTTGATGCCACGTCGTAGAGCTCTCGGAGAGCTTTCCAACGGTATGCTGTGCGCCGCGTAACTCCGTACAGATCAAAAGTTACGAACATCGTAGCAATGAATTTCTGGTCATAAGCCCCACGGCCTCGGATTGCGGGCCCAGCCTCTACGTGAAGTGAAGTTGTCTTGGCCAAGGAACCGTGGGATTCAGTAATAGAAATGTGATGGATTAGGTTGTCATCATTATCGCAGCTCACGACGTACGATCCGAGACGAAAAAATAGCACAAAAGAAGAAAAGTGTACTGAAACTGATGAAATGTTCAATTTTGGGCTTTGAAGATAGGCGCAGCCGAGTAGGCTTTCTGCCCTCGTCGTAGAGCACTCGGAGAGCTTTCCAACGGTATGCTATGCGTCACGTAACTCCTTACGCATCAAAAGTTATGGGCACCGGATCGACGGATACCTGGTCACAAACCCTACGCCCTAGGTTTGTGGGCCCAACCTCTACGTGAAGTGAAGTTGTCTTGCCCAAGGTGCCATGGGATTCGATAATAGAAATGTGTTGGATTAGGTTGTCGTCCTTTTCGCGGCTCACGACATACGATTCGAGACAGAAATACAGCGCAAAAAAAGAAAAGTATCCCAAAATTGATGAAAACGTTCGATTTTGGGCTCTGAAAACAGCCACAATCGAGTAGGATCATTTTCCACATCGTGGAGCTCTCGGAGAGCTTTCCAACGGTATGCTGTGTGCCGCGTAACTCCTTACGGATCAAAAGTTATGGGCACCGGAGCGACGGATACCCTGTCACAAACCCTACGCCCTAGGTTTGTGGGCCCAGCCTTTACGTGAAGTGAAGTTGTCTTGCCCAAGGTGCCATGGGATTTGGTAATAGAAATGTGATGGATTAGGTTGTCGTCCTTTTCGCGGCTCACGACAAACTATCCGAGACGGAAATACAGCGCAAAAGAAAAAAAGTATCCCAAATTGATGAAAACGTTTGATTTTCGGCTCTGAAAATAGGCATAGTCGAGCATGATCGTTGCCCACGTCGTGGACATCTTAGAGAGCTTTCCAACGGTATGTTGTGCGCCGCGTAACTCCTTACTGACCAAAACTTATGGGCACCGGAGCGTCGGATACCTGGTCACATACCCAACGCCCTAGGTTTGTGGGCCCAGCCTCTACATGAACTGAAGTTGTTTTGCCAAAGGTGTCATGGGATTCGGTAATAGAAATGTGATGGATTAGGTTGTCGTCCTTTTTGCGGCTCACGAAATACGATCCGAGACGAAAATACAGCGCAAAAGGAGAAAAATATCTCGAAAATGATGAAAACAATCGATTTTGGGCTCTGAAAATAGGAACAGTCTAGCATGATCACTGCCCACATCGTGGAGCGCTCGGAGAGCTTTCCAACAATATGCTTTGCGTCGTGTAACTCCTTACGGATCAAAAGTTATGGGCACCGGAGCGACGGATACCTGGTCACAATCCCTACGCCCTAGGTTTGTGGGCCCAGCCTCTACCTGAAGTGAAGTTGTCTTGCCCAAGGTATCATGGGATTCGGTAATTGAAATGTGATGGATTAGGTTGTCGTCCTTTTCGCGGCTCATGACATACGATCCGAGATGGAAATATAGCGCAAAAGAAGAAAAGTATCCTAAAATTGATAAAAACGTTCAATTTTGGGCTCTAAAAACAGGCACAGTCGAGCAGGGTTGCTGCCCACGTCGTGGAGCTCTCGGAGAGTTTTCCAACGGTATGCTGTACGCCGCGTAACTCCTTACAGTTCAAAAGTTATGGGCACCAGAGCGACGGATACCTGGTCATAAGCCCCACGCCCTCGGTTTATGGGCCCATCCACTACATGAAGTGATGTTGTCTTGCACAAGGTATCGTGGGATTCGGTAATAGAAATGTGATGGATTAGGTTGTCGTCCATTTCGCAGCTCATGACATACGATCCAGGGCAGAAAAATAGCGCAAAAGAAGAAAAGTGTCCCGAAACTGTTGAAAACATTCAATTTTGGGCTCCGAAAATAGGCGCAGCTGAGCAGACAAGTTGTCCACGTCGTAGAGCTCTCGAAAAGCTTTTCAACACTATATTGTATGTCGCGTAACTCCTTATGGATCAAAAGTTATGGGCACCGGAGCGACGGATACCTGGTCGCAAGCCCCACACCCTCGGTTTGTGGGCCCATCCTCTATGTGAAGCGAAGCTGTCTTGCACAAGGTGTAGTGTGATTTGTTAATAGAAATGTGATGGATTTGGTTGTTGTCCATTTCGCGGCTCACGACGTACGATCCGGAATGAAAAAATCGCGTAAAACAAGAAAAGTATCCCAAAACTAATGAAAACGTTCAATTTTGGGCTCTGAAAACAGGCGCATCTGAGCAGGCTTGTTGCCCCAGTCGTAGAGCTCTCGGAGAGCTTTCCAACGGTATTTTGTGCGCTGCGTAACTCCTTACGAATCAAAAGTTATGGGCACCGGAGCAACGGATACGTGGTCACAGGCCCCATGCCCTCGGTTTGCGGGCCCAGCCTCTATGTGAAGCGAAGTTGTCTTGCCCAAGGTGCCGTGGAATTCGGTAATAGAAATGAGATGGATTAGGTTGTCGTCCTTTTTGCGGGACACGACGTACGATCCGGGACGAAAAAGCAGCGCAAAATAATAAAAGTGTCCCAAAACTGATGAAAACATTCGATTTTGGACTCCGAAAATTGGCGCAGCCTAGAAGGCATAATGCCCACGTCGTAGAGTTCGCGGAGAGCTTTTCAACGGTATGTTGTGCGCCGTATAACTCTGTACGGATCAAAAGTTATGAGCACTAGAGCGACGGATATCTGGTCATAAGCCCCACGCCCTCAGATTGCGGGCCCAGCCTCTACGTGAAGTGAAGTGAAGTTGTCTTACCCAAAATGTCGGGGGATTCAATAATAGAAATGTAATGGATTAGGTTGTCATCATTATCGCCGCTCACGACGTATGATCCGGGATGGAAAAACAGTGCAAAAGAAGAAAAGTGTCCTAAAACTGATGAAAATGTTCAATTTTATGCTCCAAAAATAGGTGCATCCGAGCAGGCTTCCTGCTCTCGTCATAAAGGTCTCGGAGAGCTTTCCAACGGTATGCTGTGCGCCGTGTAACTCGTTACGGATCAAAAGTTATGGGCCCCGGAGCGACGGATACCTGGTCATAAACCCCACGCACTAGGTTTGTGGGCCCAGCCTCTACGTGAAGTGAAGTTGTCTTGGCCAAGGTGACAAGGGATTCGGTAATAGAAATGTGATGGATTAGGTTGTCATCCTTTTCGCGACTCACGACATACGATCCGGGAGGAAAAAACAAGTGCAAAAGAAGAAAAGTATCCCGAAATTGATAAAAACGTTCGATTTTGGGCTCTGAAAATAGGCGCATCGAGCAGGATCGCTGCCCCTGTCGTGGAGTTCTCGGAGAGCTTTCCAACGGTATGTTGTGCGCCGCGTAACTCCTTACGGATCAAAAGTTATGGGCACCAGAGCGACGGATACCTGGTCACAAGCCCCACGTTCTCAGTTTGCGGGCCCAGCCTCTACATGAAGTCAAGTTGTCTTGCCCAAGGTGTCTCGGGATTTGGTAAAAGAAATGTGATGGAATAGGTTGTCGTCCTGTTCGCAGCTCACGACGTAGGATCCGGGACGAAAAGACAGTGCAAAAGAAGAAAAGTGTACCAAAACTGATAAAAACGTTCGATTTTGGATAACGAAAACAGGAGCAGTGAAGCAGGCTTGCTGCCCATGTCGAAGAGCTCTGGAAGAGCTTTGTAACGACATGCTGTACGCCGCGTAACTCCTTACTGATCAAAAGTTATGGGCATCGGAGCGATGGATATCTGGACACAAGCCCTACGCACTCGGTTTGTGGGCCCATCCTCTACGTGAAGCAAAGTTGTCTTGCACAAGGGGCCGTGGGATTCCATAATAGAATTGTGATGGATTAGGTTATCGTCCATTTCGCGGCTCATGACGTATGATCCGTGACGAAAAAACTACACAAAAGAAGAAAACTATCCCAAAATTGATGAAAACGTTCGATTTTGGACTCCGAAAACAGGTGCAACTGAACAGGCTTGTCACCCCCGTCATAGAGCACTCAGAGAGCTTTCCAACGGTATGCTGTGCGCCGCGTAACTCCTTACGGATCAAAAGTTATGGGTATCGGAGCGACGGATACCTGGTCACAAGCCCCATGCCCTCGGTTTGCGAGCCCAACCTCTACGTGAAGCGAAGTTGTCTTGCCCAAGGTGCCGTGGGATTCAGTAATAGAAATGTGATGGATTAGGATGTCGTCCTTTTCGCGGCTCACGACGTACGATCCGGGATGGAAAAACAGCGCAAAACAATAAAAGTGTCCCAAAACTGATTAAAACATTTGATTTTGGACTCCGAAAACAGGCGCAGCCGAGAAGGCTTGATGCCCACGTCGTAGAGCTCTAGGAAAACTTTCCAACGGTATGCTATGCACCGCATAACTCCGTACGGATCAAAAGTTATAACCACCATAACGATGGATATCTGGTCACAAGCCCCATGCCCTCGGATTGCAGGCCCAGCCTCTACGTGAAGTGAAGTTGTCTTGCCCAAGGTGCCGTGGGATTTAGTAATAGAAATGTGATAGATTAGGCTGTCGTCATTATGGCGGCTCACGACGTACGATCCGGGAAAGAAAAACAGCGCAAAATAAGAAAAGAGTCTCGATACTGATGAAAATGTTCGATTTCGGGCTCCGAATGTAGGCGCAGCCTAGTAGGCTTCCTACTCCTGTCATAGAGCACTCGGAGAGCTTTCCAACGTTATGCTGTGCGCCGCGTAACTCCTTACGGATCAAAAGTTATGGTCACCGGAGCGACGGATACTTGGTCATAAACCCTACGCCCTAGGTTTGTGGGCCCAGCCTCTACATGAAGTGAAGTTGTCTTGCCTAAGGTGCCATGGGATTCGGTAATAGAAATGTAATGGATTAGGTTGTCGTCATTATCGCGGCTCACGATGTACGATCCGGGACGAAAAAATGACACAAAAGAAGAAAAGTGTCCCGAAACTGTTGAAAACATTCCATTTTGGACTCCAAAATAGGCGCAGCCAAGAAGGCATGATGCCCACGTCGTAGAGGTCTCGGAGAGCTTTCAAACGGTATGTTGTGCGCTGCGTAACTCCGTACAGATCAAAAGTTATGAGCACTAGAGCGACGGATACCTGGTCACAAGCCCACGCTCTCGGTTTGCAGACCCAGCCTCTACGTGAAGTGAAGTTGTCTTGCCCAAGGTGCCGTAGGATTCAGCAATAGAAATGTGATGGATTAGGTTGTCGTCCTTTTTGCGGCTCACGACATACGATCCGAGATGAAAATACAGCGTAAAAGAAGAAAAGTATCACGAAATTGATGAAAACGTTCGATTTTGGGCCCTGAAAACAGGCGCAGTTGAGCAGGATTGCTGCCCATGTCGTGGAGCTCTCGGAGAGCTTATGAACGGTATGTTGTGCGCCGCGTAACTCCTTACGGATCAAAAGTTATGGGCACCGGAGCGACGGATACCTGGTCACAAGCACCACGCTCTTGGTTTGCAGGCCCAGCCTCTACGTGAAGTGTAGTTGGCTTGCCTAATGTGCCATGGGATTCGGTAATAGAAATGTGATGGATTAGGTTGTCATCCTTATCGCGGCTCACGACGTACGATCCTGGGCGGAAAAATAGCACAAAAGTAGAAAATTATCCCGAAACTATTGAAAACGTTCAATTTTGTGCTCCGAAAATAGGCGCAGCAAAGCAGGCTTGTTGTCCCCATCGTAGAGCTCTCAGAGAGCTTTCCAACGGCATGCTGTGCGCCGCGTAACTCCTTACGGATCAAAAGTTATGGGCACTGGAGTGACGAAAACCTGGTCACAAGCCCCACGCCCACGGTTTGTGGGCCCAGCCTCTACGTGAAGCGAAGTTGTCTTGCCCAAAGTGCCATGAGATTCAGTAATAGAAATGTGATGGATTAGGTTGTCGTCCTTTTTGCGGCTCACGACGTACAATCCAAGACGGAAAAACAGCGCAAAACAAGAAAAGTGTCGCGAAATTGATGAAAACATTTGATTTTGGACTCCAAAAATAGGTGCAGCTGAGAAGGCTTGATGCCCACGTCGTAGAGCTCTCGGAGAGCTTTCCAACAGTATGCTGTGCGCCACGTAATTCTATACGGATCAAAAGTTATAAGCACCGGAGTGACGGATATCTGGTCACAAGCCCCACGCCCTCGGATTGTGGGCCCAGCCTCTACGTGAAGTGAAGTTGTGTTGCCCAAGGTGCCTTGGGATTCAGTAATAGAAATGTGATGGATTAGGTTGTCGTCATTATAGCGGCTCCGGACGTACGATTCGGGACGGAAAAATAGCGCAAAAGAAGAAAAGTGTACCGAAACTGTTGAAAACGTTCAATTTTGGACAACAAAAATAGGCCCAACCAAGCAGGCTTGTTGGCCCTGTCGTAGAGCACTCGGAGAGCTTTCCAACGGTGTGCTGTTCGCCGCGTAACTCCTTATGGATCAAAAGTTATGGGCACCGGAGCAACGGATACCTGGTCACAAACCCTACGCCCTAGATTTGTGGGCGCAGCCTCTACGTGAAGTGAAGTTGTCTTGCCCAAGGTGTCAAGGGATTAGGTAGTAGAAATGTGATGGATTAGGTTGTCGTCCTTTTCACGGCTCACGACATACGATCCGAGACAGAAATACAGCGCAAAAGAAGAAAAGTATCCTGAAAATGATAAAAACGTTCAATTTTGGGCCCTAAAAATAGGCGCAGCCGAGCAGGATTGCTGCCCATGTCGTGGAGCTCTCGGAGAGCTTACCAACGGTATGTTGTGCGCCGCGTAACTCCTTACAGATCAAAAGTTATGGGCACCGAAGCGACGGATACTTGGTCACAAGCCCCACGCTCTTGGTTTGCAGGCCCAGTGTGAGGCCCAACCTCGATTTGCGTGCGATACCTTGTTTCGTGTGCCCTAATATAGATTTGCATGCCTTGACCTAGGTTTAAGAATTGTGTTCGTTTTGTGTGCCTTGCATTAAATTTCGTGCATTCATTTAGGGTTGCGTGCATTTACTTGGAAAACGTGCGTTCGTCTCGTAGTTTGTGCCCTACCTCGTAGTGCGTGCCCTAGATCTAGGAAAGCATGCCCTCACGCTAATCAAGAAAGCATCTTACATGAAACACTAGGTCAATAATTAATCCTACAAATTCCACTAACTAATATTAAGTTACTAATTCAACCCACTAGAAGACAAAATCTCACAAAAAGCTAGACATTTAAATAATGCTCAAAAGATGACAAAAAAATTAGATTTTTTTGATGCCTTGGCCGACCCCCATGTGGGCTATTGTGCTTGTTTGCTTGATTCAATTATTCTCCAAACAATCCTATGACAATCTATGACACAAATGCATAAAAACTAGCTCAAATACCTCCTCAAAGCCTTCAAATCTCGACAAGATGCTCCTTGCCCATGCTAGGAATTTCAAAATGCTCCTTGAAGACATAAAAATCTGAATTTCTATGCCCAAGGCCGAACACATGCATCAACCTTTGCAAAAGCTATCATTTTTTTTTTCATTTCTCTCATTCACCTCACATTTCTCTCTTTCCCTCTCATTCTTCTCTCTCTCTCTCGGCTTTGGCTGAGTTTCATCTTACCATTGCTCATCTTCATCATTCCATGGTGCATCAAGACAAGCAACAAGCAAAGAGACTCAACCAAGCTAGCTAAGTTGCAAGAATCACACATGCAAGCTTTTTGAACAACCATTTCGGCCTTGGTGAGTTTGCTAGCTTCCATTTCTTTTCTTCTTGTTCTAACCACATGCATCTACTAAGAACTTGGCACTAAGCTAGGAAAAATAGAGAAAATCGAGTTGGAGTCTCGGCTAAGCAAGGAAGAAGAAGAAATTTGTGCTTCATCAAAGTTTTGTGCATCTTCTTGTTGATTTGCTAATGTGAGGGCTAAAACTTCTTGAAAATCTTTCAAAAATCCACATGCATGCTCTTAAATGTATGTCCTTGCTTCTGTACTTGAGTTATATATGTGTTCATAAGCTTTTACAACCATGCATGGCAAGATTTTGGCTTGAAGGTGATGATAGATGAAATCGGGTTTGGTGACAGCTCTCTGTCTTGTTGTTTCGAGGTGAGTTTGGCTAGGCAAATAATGTTGAAAATGAATGACAATTGGTAGACAACTAGTTTTTCCAGATTTGAACATTTTTCTCAGAAATAGGCCAAAGCTAATTTTGAATCTAAGGTCCTCAAACTGGCAAATCATTAAAATGTGTCCAAATCTAGAAGTCTGGAAAAATGAAGCAGATTTTGGAAGATGCACTGACCTTGTAGAACGAACCAGTTTTGACTTAGTAAATAATGTCTAAAATGCATGAAATTTTTCGTGATGCTAGGTTTTTCAGTTCTGGACGTTTTTGTCAGAAATGGACCAAGGCTAAATCTGACCCTAAGGACCTCAAAAATGACAAGTATTTAAGTGTGTGCAAATCTGGACAATTTTGTGCAATCCCACTATTTTGGCTATAACTATTGGACCCGAACTCCAAATGATGCAAGGTTTGTTTCTGATTTTAGTTCATTTCTTAAGCTTTAATTTTACATCTTATTCACTGGAATTGGAGACTGTTTACTTGTCTTAATGTTTGTGAGAAAACAGCCTATTGCAGTGAGGGTTTCACTTAGTTATATGTTTAGAAAATTTGTTGTAACTTCTCTTGTGGTATTAAATGCTTGGGATTGTGGCATTGAGATGTTGTGTGGACTGTTTTGAGTACTTGGGGATGTTTGAATTAATTGATGCATGGCTTGAGATTGATTTTCAGTTGACTTGGAGCTTAAGCGCACCGGTAAGCACGAAATGGAAACCCTAGTGACTAGGTAAACTTGCTAAGTGTTGATCCTTTGGATTGTGTGTGTAATTATATGTTGAGTAGGCTGCCCGTAGTTGCCCTTATAGCCCTAAATGTGATTTTGATCATTGCATGTTGACAAATAGGCCTTTCTTGCATCCGCACCCACGTAAATGTTGCATGTTGAATAGTCTTATTATTTGATTATGTGGACTTTGAATTGAGTTATATGACTTAATTTACGTGCGTACATGGCTGCCCATTTAATGTTCATATAACTCCATATGCCTTTCAAGTGAAATTACTTGCCTATTCGTGCCTCGCTTGTTTACTTGTCAATGTGCAATCTTATGACTGTCCGGAGGCAACCTACTTTGTTGTCCTCCTAATGTGATATATTAAATGTCATAAATGTGCATTGCATATAAGGTTGCAATCTTTCATTCTGGCGTGGTAGCGTTCACGCACACCGGGCGGCATCGGGCTTGCCGGTGCAACTGTGACTACCATTGTCCAATTCCCTCTCTCACTTGGGGGCTAGACTTCCTCGGAGAGTTGGGTCGTAGGATTTCGGGGTACATCCAGAGTATACCAACTTGGCATGATAAGGGGATGATTTGAAGTCAGCCGCAACAACTGAGAGCAAAAGCTCACCGTATCCTTTTTACTATGTGTATAAGTACTCTCGCTTGGTCCCTAGAGGACCTCGGGGAGGAAAGACAGGTAATTGTGTTTCTTTACTCTTATATTACTGAATATGTACTTAATTGTGTTATTCATGCTTGCAAAAGGATTTTCATAAGTTGAACCGGAAAATGAGTTTCAAAACCTATTTCTCGTTCCCCCTCGCTGAGTTCATAAGGACTCACCCTCTTTTATCATCTCAGGTGAAGAAGATCAAAAACAGGTCCCGAGGACGACGTGCCTAACGATGATTCCTTGGAGTGATTGCCTGTCCTATGTGCTTTGCGTGATTATGGCTATTTGTGAACGCTATGCTACTTGAAGACTATTTCTTTTATGCTGCTTGTTGTTTGTAATGTAAAAGACCCCCGTTGTAATTTGGGGTCTAATTTTGGTTTGTACTGATATGAACTAGACAAACACTACTATGGTTATTTTGCTATTATTACTACTAGTATCTATAATAGGATTAAAAAGTATTAAGTAAGGGCTAAGTAAAATGAACCAACCAAATCTTAAGCAGGTACTCATGGTTAAGCTAAGATCAACAGGTACTTTTGTAACGAGGATAAACAAACAAACGAGACATAGTATCATGCTAGGTTATTAATCAAACGAGACATCGAGATAACCAATAGGTATTTCAATTGATGGTAAATAGTAATCTTAGTTGGAAATGAAATTGAGATTATAAAATTTGAGGCATTTAGAGAATTAGGTCAAACCAAATAGCCCAATTACAGCCGTTATGCTGCCGATTTTCCAGAAAATTTTGGGGTTTAGGCTAAAACGTTAAGTGTTAAACTTTCATGAACGATTATGTACGGGACATGACTTGAATGTTTAGACCACACCCTAGTCTAACCTTATAGGCCGGGTTGGGGCGTGAAACCTTATAAGAAAAGAATTGTATCAGAGCTTAGATTGCTTAAGCCTGGTTTAACTCTCGGACCATGGGTAGAGCCCTAGGATGATTAGGATGACTTGTCTAAATGTTATTGTGTGATAATGTTAAATGTGCCTTCTATGTTCTATGTGCTTAAGTGATTAACATGCCTTAATTGTTTCTAGAATTGTATCTATATTATGTTTCATATCTTATGCATTAAATTCTTATTTGTCATATTTCAATAAATTGTGCATCGTAATCTGTGCCTGTAGATGGCTGGCCCTAGTACCCGTACTACTAATAGGAGCGGTGAACCTCAAGAAACCGGTGATGCTTATCAAACTAATCCCGGTATAGCTATGTTTAACATGATGACGAATGCCATGGATTGCGTATCACGAGTGATGGAGCGCCAAGATGCACGTGAGGCCAACAACAACAACAACAACAGGAATGATGGCAACCATGGGAGACATAGCAGAATGAGGGAGTTTCTTGACTTTCGCCCGTCCAAATTCCACAGGGAAGCTGATGATGAGAAAGCAGAGGCTTGGCTGTCCGAGATCGAGAAAATTTTCAGGCCACTTGATTATACTGATGAAGAAAAGGTGGAGTTTGCAGTGTTTCTGTTGCACGGGGATGCTGAACATTGGTGGCACATTGTGGAGGCACTGTGGAAAACTGATCAGACACCTTGCCTGTGGGGTAATTTCGTTAAGGCATTCAAGGAGAAATATGTACCTGCAGTTTCCAGGTAGAGGCGGATCGAGGAGTTCATGCACTGGACCTAGGGTAACATGTCGGTGGCCCAGTACGAGGCTCATTTTGACCGACTGTCCCGTTATGCTCAATATATGGTTAGTACTCCGGAGGCGAAGATGTGGAAATTTACTATTGGATTGAGGCCAGAGATTCAGGACCAGCTGGCTTCTCATGACTTCGATACCTATTCTGCTCTCTTTGCTGCTGCCTCTCGAGTTGAGAAGAGGAAACTTGATAGAGCCGGTTCGAGTCAGCCGAACAAGAAACCATACCAACCTCCAGGTCAGCAGAGGAAATTCCAGAGCCAGAGTCGTAGTCAGGGCCAGGGCCAGAACAGACCAGTGAATAACCATGGCCCGACTAAAGAGTCATCAGCCTCTTCCACCTGCAGATCCACCGGTAGTTCACCTGCTACTCAATCTGTCAATTGTTCTTACTGTGACAAGAAGGGTCATACCGAGGCCCAGTGTTGGAAGAAGTCAGGACGATGTGTGAGATGTGGTAGTGATCAGCATCAGATCAAGGATTGCCCTAAACGGCAGGCAGGGCAGAATTAGGGTAAACCAGCTGGTAGAGGCAAGACTCCAGTTCCTAGAGTTCAGGCTCAAGCTTATGCTATTGAGTGCGAGGAGCTTCTAGATGAGACCGCTGTTATTGAAGGTACATTCTTCATACTGAATCAACCTGTTAGGGTGCTAATTGATCCGGGTGCTACTCATTAATTTATTACCCCCTTCTGTGTGCAACGTGTGAAACTGAAAGTTATATGTTTGCCATACGAAGTAGAAGTTGGTACTCCAATGGGTTCTAAACTCGTCACTAGCTCAGCTTGTAAAGCATGTAAAATCCAAATTAAGGATAGGGAATTCTCAGCCAATCTTATTGTATTACCTTTTCGAGACTATGAGGTCATTTTAGAGATGGACTGGATGGCAAAACATCATGTCCAACTAGATTGCCAGACGAAGATTATAACGTTCCGGGTACCTGGTCAACCAATACTAGAGGTAGTAGGTCGGAGAGATTTCACTGGTAGTTCCATCATTTCATCTACGAAAGCAGTGAAGTCCTTGAGAAAAGGGTGTAGTGGATACTTAGCTTACCTCATCAACAAGCCGTCGGACAAAGCTAAGTTGGAGGAGATGCCTGTGATCAAAGACTATACGGATGTGTTTCCAGAAGAATTGCCCGGTTTACCCCTAAACCGGGAGATCGAGTTCATTATAGAGCTACTGCTTGGCACCCAGCTGATATCTAAAGCTCCCTATCGTATGGTACCGACCGAGCTACAAGAATTGAAGGACCAATTACAAGGATTGTTGAAGAAGGGGTTTGTTCAATCGAGTTCTTCACCGTGGGGTGCACCAGTCCTATTTGTAAAGAAGAAAGACGGAATGTTGACGCTATGCATCGATTACCGAGGATTGAACCAAGTGACTATCAAGAATAAATACCCACTTCCACTGATCGACGAGCTATTTGATCAACTTCAAGGAGCCAAAGTGTATTCGAAACTCGACTTAAGGCAAGGGTACTACAGTTGCGAATCAAAAAGGAAGATGTGCCTAAAACGGCTTTCAGGACGAGATATGGGCATTATGAATATGTGGTGATGCCATTTGGACTAACTAATGCCCCTGCAGCTTTTATGGACTTGATGCACAGGGTGTTTCAGCCCTACTTGGACCAATTTGTGGTGATCTTCATTGATGATATTTTGGTATACTCGAAATTCGAGGCAGAGCATGAACAACATATGCAGTTGGTACTGCAGAAACTTTGAGAGCATCAGTTGTACACAAAGTTTAGCAAGTGCGAATTTTGGTTGCAGCAGATTGCATTTTTGGAGCATATCATATCCCATGAGGGAATAGCGGTGGATCCAGCAAAGATAGAAGCAGTGATGTCCTGGAAGAAATCAAAAAACGTTACGGAGGTTCGGAGTTTTCTTGGTCTAGCCGGCTATTATCGGAGATTCGTGAAAGATTTCTCTAAGATTGCAGGACCACTTACAAAGCTCACTCAAAAGAAAACAAAGTTCGTGTGGGATGATAAGTGTGAGAACAGCTTCCAAGAGTTGAAGAGGAGATTGACTACCGCACCTGTTCTTGTATTGCCTGAAGGGAGTCAAGGTTTTGTAATCTATAGCGATGCTTCGAAGGAAGGATTGAGTTGTGTGTTGATGCAAAATGGTAGGGTGATTGCGTATGCCTCTAGGAAACCGAAGCCATATGAATTGAACTACCCGACGCATGATTTGGAATTAACGGCTATTGTGTTTGCACTCAAGAAATGGAGGCATTATCTGTGGGGTAACAAGTTTGAGGTATTTACTGATCACAAGAGCTTGAAATACTTGTTCACTCAAAAGGAGTTGAATATGAGGCAAAGGCGGTGGATGGAGCTTTTGGATGATTATAACTGCACAATCAATTATGTGCCCGGTAAAGTGAATGTAGTTGCAGATGCCATAAGTAGGAAAACAAGCATGGCAAAACTGGAAGTCAAGGTGCAGGAGTTGTTGGAGGAAGCATTTTTGTGGAAACCACAATTGACTCGAAAAGGGTTACTTTTTGCCACTACGCAAGTTCAATCGACCTTGTTCTCCGAGTTGCGAGAGGCTCAACAGAAGGACCAACAATTTCAGAAGATCAAAGAAAGCAACACAGATTTCAAGTTTCTTGATGATGGTATTTGGAGGTTTAGGAATCGGATTTGTGTTCCTAATGAGCCAGAGCTGAAAAAAAAGATTCTTGAAAAAGTCCATAATTCAAGATATACTATTCACCCCGGCGGAACAAAGATGTATCGGGATTTGAAGCAACACTATTGGTAGAATAACATGAAGAGAGAGATTGCAGAGTTCGTGGCTCGGTGTCTGACTTGCCAAAGAGTCAAAGCAGAACATCAACGGCCATCAGGTTTACTTCAACCGTTGGAGATTCCTCAATGAAAATGGGAACATATAACTATGGACTTTGTTATGGACCTACCTAGATCACAAAAGGGTTATGACGCCGTTTGGGTCATAGTGGATAGATTGACTAAGTCGGCGCACTTTTTACCGATGAACAAGGAGGATAGTCCTGAGAGATTGGGAGATATGTATGTGGCGGAGATTGTAAGATTGCACGGGATGCCAGTGAGTATTGTATCGGATACGGATCCTCGTTTTACTTCCCGATTTTGGAAGAGATTCCAAGAAGCTTTGGGAACGAAGTTGAGTTTCAGCACGGCTTATCACCCTCAAACTGATGGACAATCGGAGAGGACTATTCAGATTCTGGAGGATATGCTGAGGGCGTGTGTTTTAGACTTCGGGAAAGGTTGGGAGAAATATCTTTCTCTAGCGGAGTTCACTTATAATAATAGTTATCAGGCCACTATCGAGATGGCCCCTTTTGAGGCATTGTATAGACGTAAGTATCGATCCCCAATTTACTGGGATGAAGTAGGTGAAACGAAGACTTTTGACCCAACCCTTCTACCTGAACTTATGAAGACTGTTGATAATATACACCTCATCCGGAAACGGATGCTTACCACCCAAAGCAGGCAGAAGAGTTATCCAGACCGACGGAGACGGAGCCTAGAATTTGAGGTCGGCGACAAGGTGTTCTTGAAGATATCACCTCGGAGGGGACTGATTAAACACGGCAAGGGTGGAAAGTTGAGCCTGAGATTTTTAGGACCATTTGAGATAATTGAGAAGATTGGCAAATTGGCGTATCGCCTGGCACTACTCCAAAACCTCTACAATATTCACGACGTCTTTCATGTTTCAATGCTGCGGAAGTATCATCCTGATCCATCGCATATCTTGGAGCCAGAACCGTTGCAACTTCGGGAGAACTTGTCTTATGAGGAGAAGCCCATTCGGATCCTAGACCAGTAAGATCAGGAGTTGCGCAACAAAACTATACCGATGGTTAAAGTGCTGTGGGATCATCATGGAGTTGAAGAAGCAACGTGGGAAAGGCAAGACCAGATGGAGCAGCAATATCCAGCTTAATTTCAAAGGTAATATTGAATTTTGGGATGAAATTCTTTTAAGGAGGGGAGGTTGTGAGGCCCGACCTCGATTTACATGCGATAACTCGTTTCGTGTGCCCCAATCTAGATTTGCATGCCTTGACCTAGGTTTAAGAATTGTGTTCGTTTTGTGTACCTTGCATAGAATTTCGTGTATTCATTTAGGGTTGCGTGTATTTACTTGAAAAACGTGCGTTCGTTTCACAATTCGTGCCCTACCTCGTAGTACATGCCCTAGACCTAGGAAAATATGCCCTCACGCTAATCAAGAAAGCATCTTACACGAAGCACTAGGTCATTAATTAATCCTACAAATTCCACTAACTAATATTAAATTACTAATTCAACCCACTAGAAGACAAAATCTCACAAAAAGCTAGACATTTCTTATTCTTTATTCCTTATTCTTTTTGCACTTTCAACACACAATTAAATAATGCTCAAAAGATGACAAAAAAATTAGATTTTTTTGATGCCTTGGCCGACCTCCATGTGGGCTTTTGTGCTTGCTTGCTTAATTCAATTATTCTCCAAACAATCCTATGACAATCTATGACACAAATGCATAAAAACTAGCTCAAATACTGCGTCAAAGCCTTCAAATCTCGACAAGATGCTCCTTGCCCATGCTAGGAATTTCAAAATGCTCCTTGAAGACATAAAAATCTGAATTCCTATGCCCAAGGCCGAACACATGCATCAACCTTTGCAAAAGCTATCATTTTTTTTCATTTCTCTCATTCTCCTCACATTTCTCTATCTCCCTCTCATTCTTCTCTCTCTCTCTCTTGGCTTTGGCTGAGTTTCATCTTACCATTGCTCATCTTCATCATTCCATGGTGCATCAAGACAAGCAACAAGCAAAGAGACTCGACCAAGCTAGCTAAGTTGCAAGAATCACACATGCAAGCTTTTTGAACAACCATTTCAGCCTTGGTGAGTTTGCTAGCTTCCATTTCTTTTCTTCTTATTCTAACCACATGAATCTACTAAGAAATTGGCCACTAAGCTAGGAAAAATAGAGAAAATCGAGTTGGAGTCTCGGCTAACCAAGGAAGAAGAAGAAATTTGTGCTTCATCAAAGTTTTGTGCATCTTCTTGTTGATTTGCTAAGGTGAGGGCTAAAACTTCTTGAAAATCTTTCAAAAATCCACATGCATGCTCTTAAATGTATGTCCTTGCTTCTGTACTTGAGTTATATGTGTGTTCATAAGCTTTTACAACCATGCATGGCAAGATTTTGGCTTGAAGGTGATGATAGATGAAATCGGGTTTGGTGACAGCTCTCTGGCTTGTTGTTGTGAGGTGATTTTGGCTAGGAAAATGATGTTGAAAATGCATGAAAATTGATAGGTAGCTATTTTTTCCAGTTTTGAACATTTTTCACAGAAATAGGCCAAAGCTAATTTTGATTCTAAGGTCCTCAAAATGGCAAATCATTAAAATGTGTCCAAATCTGGAAGTCTGGAAAAATGAAGCAGGTTTTGGCAGATGCACTGACCTTGTAGAACGAACCAGTTTTGGCTTAGTAAATGATGTCCAAAATGCATGAAAGTTTTCGCCCTGCTAGGATGTTCAGTTCTGGACGTTTTTGTCAGAAATGGACCAAGGCTAAATCTGACCCTAAGGACCTCAAAAACGACAAGTATTGAAATGTGTGCAAATCTGGACAGTTTTGTGCAATCCCACTGTTTTGGCTATAACTATTGGACCCGAACTCCAAATGATGCAAGATTTGTTTCTGATTTTAGTTCATTTCTTAAGATTTAATTTGACATCTTATTCATGGGAATTAGAGATTGTTTACTTGTCTTAATGTTTGTGAGAAAACAGCCTATTGCAGTGAGGGTTTCACTTAGTTATATGTTTAGAAAATTTGTTGTAACTTCTCTTGTGGTATTAAATGCTTTGGATTGTGGCATTGGGATGTTGCGTGGACTGTTTTGAGTACTTGGGGATGTTTGAATTAATTGATGCATGGCTTGAGATTGATTTTCAGTTGACTTGGAGCTTAAGCGCACCGGTAAGCACGAAATGGAAACCCTAGTGACTAGGTAAACTTTCGAAGTGTTGATCCTTTGGATATTGTGTGTAATTATATGTTGAGTAGGCTGCCCGTAGTTGCCCTTATAGCCCTAAATGTGATTTTGATCATTGCATATTGACAAATAGGCCTTTCTTGCATCCGAACCCACGTAAATGTTGTTGCATGTTGAATAGTCTTATTATTTTATTACGTGGACTTTGAATTGAGTTATATGACTTAATTTACGTGCGTACATGGCTGCCTGTTTAATGTTCATATAACTCCATATGCCTTTCAAGTGAAATTACTTGCCTATTCGTGCCTCGCTTGTTTACTTGTCAATGTGCAATCTTATGACTGTCCGGAGGCAACCTACTTTGTTGTCTTCCTAATGTGATATATTAAATGTCATAAATGTGCATTGCATATAAGGTTTCAACCTTTCATTCCGGCGTGGTAGCGTTCATGCACACCGGGCGGCATCGGGCTTGCCGGTGCAACCGTGACTATCATTATCCAATTCCCTCTCTTGCTTGGGGGCTAGACTTCCTCGGAGAGTTGGGTCGTAGGATTTCGGGGTACATCCGGAGTACACCCACTTGGCGTGGGGATGATTTGAAGTCGGCCACAACAACTTAGAGCAAAAGCTCACCATATCTTTTTTACTATGTGTATAAGTACTCTCGCTTGGTCCCTAGAGGACCTCGGGGAGGAAAGACGGGTAATTGTGTTCCTTTACTCTTATATTACTGATTATGTACTTAATTGTGTTATTCATGATTGCAAAAGGATTTTCATAAGTTGAACCAGAAAATGAGTTTCAAAACCTATTTCTCGTTCCCCCTCGCTGAGTTCATAAGGACTTATCCTCTTTTATCATCTCAGGTGAAGAAGATCAAGAACAGGTACCCGAGGACGACGTGCCTAACGATGATTCCTTGGAGTGATTGCATGTCCTATGTGCTTTGCGTGATTATGGCTATTTGTGAACGCTATGCTACTTGAAGACTATTTCTTTTATGTTGCTTGTTGTTTGTAATGTAAAAGACCCCCGTTGTAATTTGGGGTCTAATTTTGGTTTGTACTGATATGAACTAGACAAACACTACTATGGTCATTTTGCTATTATTACTGCTAGTATCTATAATAGGATTACAAAGTATTAGGTAAGGGCTAAGTAAAATGAACCAACCAAATCTTAAGCGGGTACTCGTGGTTAAGCTAAGATCAACAGGTACTTTTGTAACGAGGATAAACAAACAAACGAGACATAGTATCATGCTAGGTTATTAATCAAACGAGACATCGAGATAACCAATAGGCATTTCAATTGATAGTAAATAGTAATCTTAGTTGGAAATGAAATTGAGATTGAAAAATTTGAGAAGTTTAGAGAATTAGGTCAAACCAAATAGCCCAATTACAACCGTTATGCTGCCGATTTTTCGAAAAATTTTGGGGTTTAGGCTAAAACGTTAAGTGTTAAACTTTTATGAACGATTATGTACGGGACATGACTTGAATGTTTAGACCACACCCTAGTCTAACCTTATAGGCCGGGTTGGGGCGTGACACCCAGCCTCTACGTGAAGTGAAGTTGTCTTGCCCAAGGTACCATGGGATTCGGTAATAGAAATGTGATGGATTAGGTTGTCGTCCTTATCGCGGATCACGACGTACAATTCGGGACAAAAAAACTGCGTAAAAGCAGAAAAGTGTCTCGAAACTGATGAAAACATTCAATTTTGGACTCCAAAAATAGGTGCAGCCAAGAAGGTTTGATGCCCACGTCGTAGAGCTCTCGAAGAGCTTTCCAACGGTATGCTGTGCGCCGCGTAACTCCGTACGGATCAAAAGTTATGAGCACCAGAGCGACGGATATCTGGTCACAAGCCCCATGCTTTCAGTTTACGGGCCAAGCCTCTACGTGAAGTGAAGTTGTCTTGCTCAAGATGTTGTGGGATTTGATAATAGAAATGGGATGGATTAGGTTGTCGTACTTTTCGCGGCTCATGACGTACAATCCGTGATGGAAAAACAGTGCAAAACAAGAAAAGTATCCCGAAACTGATGAAAACATTCGATTTTGGAATCCGAAAACAGGCGCAGCCGAGAAGGCATGATGCCCCCGTCGTCGAGGTCTCGTAGAGCTTTCCAAGGGCATACTGTGCGCCGCGTAACTCCTTACGGATCAAAAGTTATGGGCACTGGAGCAACGGATACCTGGTCACAAGCCCCACGCCCACGATTTGCGGGCCCAGCCTCTACGTGAAGCGAAGTTGTCTTGCCCAAGGTACCGTGGGATTTGGTAATAGAAATGTGATGGTTTATGTTATCGTCCTTTTCGCGGCTCACGGAGTACGATCCGGGAAGGAAAGACAGCGCAAAACAAGAAAAGCGTCCCGAAACTGATGACAACATTCAATTTTGGACTCCAAAAATAGGTGCAGCCAAGAAGGTTTGATGCCCACGTCGTAGAGCTCTCGGAGAACTTTCCAACGGTATGTTGTGCGCCGCGTAACTCCGTACGGATCAAAAGTTATGAGCACCAGAGCGATGGATATCTGGTCACAAGCCCCATGCTCTCGGTTTACGGGCCAAGCCTCTACGTGAAGTGAAGTTGTCTTGCCCAAGATGTTGTGGGATTCGATAATATAAATGGGATGGATTAGGTTATCGTACTTTTCGCGGCTCACGACGTACAATCCATGATGGAAAAACAGTGCAAAACAAGAAAAGTATCCCGAAACTGATGAAAACATTCGATTTTGGAATCCGAAAACAGGCGCAGCCGAGAAGGCATGATGCCCCCGTCGTCGAGGTCTCGTAGAGCTTTCCAATGGTATGTTGTGCACCGCGTAACTCCGTACGGATCAAAAGTTATGAGCAACAAAGTGACGGATATTTGGTCACAAGCCCCATGCCCTCGGATTGCGGGCCCAGCCTCTACGTGAAGTGAAGTGGTTTTGCCCAAGGTGCCATGGGATTCGGTAATAGAAATGTGATGGATTAGGTTGTCGTCCTTTTCGCGACTCACGACATACGATCCGAGATGGAAATACAGCGCAAAAGTAGAAAAGTATCCCAAAATTGATGAAAACGTTCGATTTTGGGCTCTGAAAACAGGCGCAGTCTAGCAAGATCACTGCCCACGTCGTGGAGCTCTCGGAGAGCTTTCCAACGCTATACTGTGCACCGCGTAACTTGTGAGGCCCGACCCTGAATAACGTGTGTTACCTCGATTTGCGTGCTATAGACCAAGAATTATATGACTGACCTTGGATTACATGCCCTGTCTTCGTTTTCGTGCATGCTTCGTCATTCGTGCCTTGACCTAAAATGGTGTGCCCTAATCCCCGACTGACGTGCGTTACCTCGTTTCGTGTGCCATGACCTAGATTTGCATGTCTTGACCTAGGTTTAAGAGTTGTATTTCGTTTTGTGTAACTTGCATTGAATTACGTGCATTCATTTAGGGTTGCGTGCATTTACTTGGAAAATGTACATTCGTCTCGTAGTTCGTGCCCTACCTCATAGTAAGTGTCCTAAACCTAGGAAAGCGTGCCACACGCTAATCAAGAAAGCATCTTACACAAAGCACTAGATCATTAATTAATCCTACAAACTCCACTAACTAATATTAAATTGCTAATTCAACTCACTAGAAGACGAAATTGCACCAAAAGCTAAGCATTCTTATTCTTTATTCTTTATCCTTTTGCATATTCCAAACACTCAATTAAATATTGCTCAACCAAGACAAAAATTCAGATTTGAACCCAAGCTTGGCCGACCACAAGGAGCCTTTGTGCATGCATTTTAATTTCAAATTCTATTCCTAAACATTCTATGACATTTTATGACACAAAGCCTTAAAAAAATGACTCAAAACTCTACCCGAAGCTCCACCAATCTCGACATATGCATATGCCCATGCTAGGATGATTCAAACATGCTTCTTGAAGACACAAATTCAGAATTTTCAAGGCCCTAGGCCGACACAAGCATCAAACACTTCAAAGCTTTTCATTTTTCTTTCATTCTTCTTTCTTTCTCTCATTTTTCTCTCACTCTCTCATTTCTTCTCTCTCTCTCTCTCGGCCCTAGCTGAAACTATAGACTCCATAGCTTAAGTTCTTCATCCAATGGTTCATCAAGACATGCAAGAAACTAGGAGCTCGACCAATCAAAGCTAGGAGCAAAGAAACTCACACATGCAAGCTCATTGAACCTTCATTTCGGCTTAGGTGAGTTTGTTAGCTTCCATTTCATTTTCTTTTGTTCTAGCCACTTGCACATACTAAGAACATGGTTACTAAGCTAGGAAATTAGAGAAAATCAAGTGGTCTCTCGGCTAAGCAAGGAAAAAAGGTCAACATTGTGCTTCATCAAGAGTTTGTGCATCTTCTTTGTTGTCTTGCTAAGGTGAGGGCTAAAACTTCTTGAAAAGCTTTCAAAAACCACATGCATGCCTTTAAATGTCTATTTTTACCTCTGTACTTGTGATATATGTGTGTACTTGAGCTTTTGTAAACATACATGGCAAGACATTTGGCTAGAATGTGATGATAGATGAAATCGCGTATGGGACAGTCTTCTGTATTGTTGGTGCGGGGTGATTTTGACAAGGTAGATGAGGTTGAAAATGCATGAAAATTGGGTGGTTACTAGTTTTTCCAGTTATGAGCATTTTTCATAGAAATAGGCCAAAGCTAATTTTGACTCTAAGGTCCTAAAAATGGAAAAATATCAAAATGTGTCCAAATTTGAAAAATCTGGGAAAATGAAGCAGGTTTTGGCAGATTCACTGTCCTTGTAGAACGAACCAGTTTTGACTTAGTAAATGATGTCAAAAATGCATAAAATTTGGTATACTGCTAGATTTTTCAGTTCTGGACATTTTTGTCAGAAATGGACTAAGGCTAATGTCACGCCCCCAACCCGACCTATGAAGGTTAGACTAGGGTGTGATCTAATCATTCACGTTCTTTTATGATTATAACTGGTTAACGAAGGTTAAGCTTATCCGTTAGACTAGAACTCCAACAATTCTTCAGAAAAATTGGCAGCATAACAGTTGTAGTTAGGACCTTTTTGTTTGACCTAATTTCTAAATGCCTCGATTATTCCAATCATTAATCCAATTCCATTAAGGACTCCTATTTTGTCATCAACCGATATGCATACCAGTCTATCTTGAAAGTCTCGTTTGGTTAATAAGCCTAGCATGATAACTATGTCCCGTTTATTTATCAATTTCCTATTATGCAAGTACCTATTATTCTTTAGTTTACAAATAAGCACCTAAGTGGAATTAGATAGAATTGACTTAGTTGATTTTTCACCTAGTGGTTTAATTGCCTACGATAGCTACTATTCAAGATAACGAAAGCAAATAACCAAATAAGAAGTTCGTCCGGTTATAGATAGTACAAACTCAAAATTAGACCCAAATTACAACGGGGTCATTTACATCAATAACATGAACAATTTGCAATCAAACACAAAATTCATATAGCAACCACTTTCAGGCAAAGCACAAAAGCACGTAGTCACTCCAAGGAATCATCAACAAGCACATTTACTTCGGGTACTTGTTCCAAATCTGCTGCACCTGTGACAAAAAAGAGGGTGAGTCCTTATGAACTCAGCGAGGGGGAACGAGAGATAATGTTTTGAAATCCTTTTCCGGTTAAACTTATGAAAAACCCTTTTTGAAAGCATGACATATAACACAAGTAAGTTTATAACATAATATAAATGTAATTGAACACATTTACCCGTCTTTCCTCCCCGAGGTCCTCTAGGAACCAAGCGAGAGTACTTAAACACATAGTGAAAAGGATACGGTGAGCTTTCGCTCTCAAGATCATTTCTGATAACAGTTGTTGCGGCCGGATTCAATCATCCACTTATCACGCCAAATGAGTGTACTCTGGATGTACCCTGAAATCCTACGACCCAACTCTCTGAGGAAGTCTAGCCCCCAAGCGAGAGAGGGAATTGGACAATGGTAGTCACGGTTGCACCGGCAAGCCCGATGCAGCCCGGTGTGCGTGAGACGCTACCACGCCAGAATGAAAGGTTGCAACCCTGTATGCAATGCATATTTATGACATTTAATATATCACATTAGGAGGACAACAAAGTAGGTCGCCTCCGAGCAGTCATAAGATTGCACATTGACAAGTAAACAGCGAGGCACGATATGACAAGTAATTTCACTTGAAAAGCACATGGAGTTATATGAATATTAAACGGGCAGCCATGTAACGCATGTAAATTAAGTCATATAACTCATTTCGAAGTTCACGTAATCAATTAATAAGATTATTCAACATGCAACGACATCTACGTGGGACCGGGTGCAAGAAAGGCCTACTTGTCAACATGTAATCATCAAAATCATGTTTAGGGCTATGAGGGAAACTACGGGCAGCCTACTAATTACATAATCAAACACGATATCCATAGGATCAACACTTAGCAAATTTACCTAGTCACTAGGGTTTCAATTCGTGCTTACCCGTGCGATCAAGTCCTAAGTCATCTTGTAATTAAACTGAAGCCATGCATTGATTAATTCAAACACCCTCAAGTATTCAAAACAGTCCACACAACATCCAAATGCCACAATCTCAAGCATTTAATGCAACAAGAGAAGCTACAATAATTTTTCTAAGCATATCACTAGGTGAAATCCTCACTGCAATGGACTGTATTCTCACAATCATTGAGACAAGCAAACAAACTCCAATTCTAGTGAACAAGATTTCAAATAAAAGCTTAATGAGTGAACTAAATTCGGAAACAAACCACGCATCATTTGGAGTTCGGGTTCAAGAGTTATAGCCAAAACAGTGAGACTACACAAAACTATCCAGATTTGCACACATTTCAATGCTTGTCATTTTTTAGGGCCTTAGGGTCAGATTTAGCCTTAGTCCATTTCTGATAAAAATATCCAGAACTGAAAAATATAGCTTCCAACCAAATTTTATGCATTTTGGATATCATTTACTAAGTCAAAACTGGTTCGTTCTACAAGGTCAGTGAATCTACCAAAACCAGCTTCCTTTTTCCAGACTTTCCAAATGTGGACACATTTTGATAATTTGCCATTTTGAGGGCCATAGAGTCAAAATTATCTTTGTCCTATTTCTGTGAAAAATTCTCAGAACAGGCAAAAATAGTTACCTACCAATTTTCACTCATTTTCAACATCATTTACCTGGTCAAAATCACCTCGAACCAACAAGACAGAAAGCTGTCCAATACGCGATTTTCACCTATCTTCACATTCTAGCCAAAATCTTGCCATGCATGCTTACAAAAGCTCATGAACACACATATATCACAAGTACAGAGGTAAAGATAGACATTTAAAGGCATGCATGAGGTTTTTGAAAGCTTTTCAAGAGGTTTTAGCCCCCACCTTAGCAAGACAATAGATGAGGATGCACAAAGCTCTTGAAGATGCACAAAAACGTCTTTTCTCCTTGCTTGGCCGAGAGATATCTTGATTTTCCTAGGCTGAAAATGATGAGTTATGAGCTTGTATGAGACTTTCTTGCATGTTTGCTTGCTATGGTTTGCTATGGCCGAGCTTGGGAGAGTCTTAGAGAGTCCTTGAGAGCTTGTGAGGAGTCTTGGGAGCTCAAAGGCTGCCTTGGTCGAAAATTGAGAGAGAATGGGAGAGTTTGAGAGGAAAGAGAGAGTTTGAGAGAGAAATGATGCTTGTGTGTGTGTGTGTTGGCCTTGAGCCTTTCAAATCTGAATTTTGTGTCATCTTTAGCATTTTTTTTAGTTGAAATGTAGCATGGCATTGAGAGGGTCGAAAATGAGATGCTTGGGTAGGGTGTAGGTGAATTTTTTATGCATTGTGCTTAGTGCATGTATCATAGAATGTCTAGACTTTAATTTAATTGTGCAAAGTTGATCAAATTGCCTTGTTTTGGCCATGTAATGCAAGGGAGAATCTGAAATTTCAGATTCAAGTTAGTATATTTTGGATTATAATAAGTGTAGGTTTATAATAGTTTATTGGTTAGTTGAGTGTGATAGAATATTTTATTAGTTAGTGGGTTTTGTAGAGAATTTGAATTAGGAATATAATATTGGTTAGTGGATTGTGTAGGATTATTTTATTGTCTTATGCTTTGTGTAGGATTCTTTATTGATTAGCGTGCGGGCACGCTTTTCTAGGTCTAGGACATGCACTACGAGACACGCATAGAAATCAATACAGGGCACAAATCACGAGATAGACATGAACTACGAGGTAAGGCACGTACTTCAAGATAAATGTACGGATTCCAATGCAAATGCAAGTAACCCTAGGTGAATGCACATAAACCAATGCAAGGCATGTAATTCAATACAATGCACGTAAATCAAGGTACGAATCTTAAACCTAGGTTAGGGCATGCAACTCAAGGTTAGTGCACACAAATCGAGGTATCGCATGTAAATCGAAATCAGGGCACGTAAGTCGAGGATTATGGTACACAATTCTAGGTCAAGGCACGTATGAAGGCATGCATGAAAACCAAGACAAGGCACGTAATCCAAGGTCGGTCATACAGTTCTGGGTCGAAGGCACACAAATCGAGGTAAGACACGTTATTCAGGGTCGGGCCTCACAGCTAAATCTGACCCTAAGGTCCTCAAAAACGACAAGTATTGAAATGTTTAAAAATTTGGACAGTTTTGCATAGTCTCACGGTTTTGGCTATAACGCTTGAACCCGAACTTCAAATGATGCGAGGTTTGTTTCTAGATTTAGTTCACTCCTTAATCTTTAATTTGAAATTTTGTTCACTAGAATTGGAGATTGTTTGCTTGTCTCAATGATTGTGAGAAAACAGACCATTACAGTGAGGTTTTCAATTAGGGATTTGCTTTGAAAATTATTGTAACTTCTCTTGTCGTATTAAATGCTTGGGATTGTGACACTTGGATGTTGTGTGGACTATTTTGAATGCTTGAGGATGTTTTAATTAATTAATGCATGGCTTGAGTTTAATTACGTGATAACTTAGGGCTTAATCGCATGGGTGAGCATGAAATGAAACCCTAATGACTAGGAAAAACTTGTTAAGTGTTGATCCTATGGATATCGTGTTTAATTATGTGATTAGTAGGCTGCCTGTAATTGTCCTTGTAGCCCTAAATGTGATTTCGATGATTACATGTTGACAAGTAGGCCCTTCTTGCACCCGGTCCCACGTAGAGGTCATTGCATGTTGAATAATCTTATTATTTGATTACGTGAACTTCAAAATGAGTTATATGACTTGATTTACATGTGTTACATGGCTGCCCGTTTAATATTCATATAACTCCATGTGCTTATAAGTAAATTTACCTGTCATATCGTGTCTCGCGTGTTTACTTGTCAATGTGCAATCTTATGACTGCTCGGAGGCAACCTACTTTATTGTCCTCCCAATGTGATATATTAAATGTCATAAATGTGCATTGCATACAAGGTTGCAACCTTTCATTCTGGCGTGGTAGCATTCACGCACACCCGGCGTCATCGGGCTTGCCGGTGCAACCGTGACTACCATTGTCCAATTTTCTATCTCGCTTGGGGGCTAGACTTCCTCGGAGAGTTGGGTTGTACGATTTCGGGGTACATCCGGAGTACACCCATTTGGCGTGATAAGGGGATGATTTGAAGTTGGCCACAACAACTGATACTGGAAATGAACTGAGAGCAAAAGTTCATCGTATTCTTTTCACTATATGTATAAGTACTCTCGCTTGGTTCCTAGAGGACCTCGAGGAGGAAAGACAAGTAATTGTGTTCTTTTACATTTACATTACATTATGTACTTACTTGTGATATAATGTCATACTTGAAAAAGGGTTTTCATAAGTTGAACCTGAAAATGAGTTTCAAAACTTATTTTTCGTTCCCCCTCGCTGAGTTCATAAGGACTCACCCTCTTTTATCATCTCAGGTGAAAAAGACCAAGAACAGGTACCCGAGGACAATGTGTCTAATAATGATTACTTGGAATGATTGCTTGCCCTACGTGTCTTATTTCTATGGTCATTTTGTGAATGATATATTTCTTGAAGACTATTTCTTATTTTTCTTGTTGTTGTATTGTAAATGACCCCCGTTGTAATTTGGGGTCTAATTTTGGCTTGTACTGATCATAACTAGATAGGCGCTATGGTCGTTTTTGCTATTGCTATTGACTAGTATCTATCATAGGATTATGAAGTATCAGGTAAGGATTAAGTAAAATGAATATATCCAATCTTAAATAGGTACTTATTGTTAAGCTAAGATCAACAGGTACTTTTGTAACGAGGGTTAACAAACAAACGAGACATAGTATCATGCTAGGCTATTAATCAAACAAGACTTCGAGATAACTAGTAGGCATTTCGATTGGTTATAAACAATAATCTTAGTTGGAAATGAAATTGAGATTGAAAGTTTTGAGGTCTTTAGAAAATTAGGTCAAACTAAGGAGCCCAATTACAGCCGTTATGCTGCTAGTTTTCCGGAGAATTTGTGGAGTTTAGGCTAAAACGTTAAGTATTAAACTTTCATGAATGATTAGGTACGTGATATGACTTGAATGTTTAGATCACACCCTAGTCTAACCTTTATAGGTCGGGTTGGGGTGTGACATAACTCCTTACGGATCAAAAGTTATGGGCACCGGAGCGACGGATACCATGTCACAAGCCCCACACTCTCGATTTGTAAGCCCACCCTCTACGTGAAGTGAAGCTATCTTGCCAAAGGTGTCGTGGGATTCAGTAATAGAAATGTGATGGATGAGGTTGTCGTCCTTTTCGCGGCTCACGACGCACGATCCGGGACGAAAAATCAGCACAAAAGAAGAAAAGTGTACCAAAAATAATGAAAACGTTTGATTTTGGACAACAAAAATAGGCGCAGCTGAGCAGGCTTGCTACCCCTATCGTAGAGCTCTCGGAGAGCTTTCTAGCGGTATGTTGTACGCCGCGTAACTCCTTACGGATCAAAAGTTATGGGCACTGGAGCGACGGATGCCTGGTCATAAGCCCCACGCCCTCGGTTTGTGGGCCCATCCTATACGTGAAGCGAAGTTGCCTTGCACAAGGTGCCATGGGATTCGATAATAGAAATGTGATGGATTAGGTTGTCGTCCATTTCGCAGCTCACGACATACGATCCTGGGCGAAAAAATAGCGCAAAAGAAGAAAAGTATCTCGAAACCGTTGAAAACATTCAATTTTGGGCTCAAAAAACAGGTGCAGCTGAGGAGACAAGTTGTCCACGTCGTAGAGCTCTCGGATAGCTTTTCAATGGTATGTTGTGCGCCGCGTCACTCCTTACAAATCAAAAGTTATGGGCACTGGAGCGACGGATACCTGGTCACAAGCCCCACGCTCTTGTTTCGCGGGCCCAGCCTCTACGTGAAGTGAAGTTTTCTTGCCCAAGGTGCCATGGGATTCAGTAATAGAAATGTGATGAATTAGGTTGTCGTCCTTATCGCGGCTCACGACATACAATTCGGGATAGAAAAACAGCGCAAAAGCATAAAAGTGTCCCAAAACTATTGAAAACGTTCAATTTTGGGCTCTAAAAATAGGCGTAGCAGAGCAGGCTTGTTGTCCCCGTCGTAGAGCTCTCGGAGAGCTTTCTAATGGCATGTTGTGCGCCGTGTAACTCCTTATGGATCAACAGTTATGGGCACTAGAGCAACAGATACCGGGTCACAAGCCCCACGCCTACGGTTTGCGGGCCCAGCCTCTACATGAAGTGAAGTTGTCTTGCCCAAGGTGCCGTGGGATTTGGTAATAGAAATGTGATGGATTAGGTTGTCGTCTTTTTCACGGCTCACGACGTACGATCCGGGATGAAAAAACAGTGCAAAACAAGAAAAGTGTCCCGAAACTAATGAAAACATTCGAATTTGGACTTCGAAAACCGGTGCTGCCAAGAAGGCTTGATGCCTATGTCGTAGAGCTCTCACAGAGCTTTCCAACGGTATGCTGTGCGTTGCGTAACTCTATACGGATAAAAAGTTATAAGCACCGGAGCGACGGATATCTAGTCACAAGCCCCACGCCCTCGGATTTCGAGCCCAACCTCTACGTGAAGTGAAGTTGTCTTTCCCAAGGTGCCGTGGGATTCAGTAATAAAAATGTGGTGGATTAGGTTGTCATCATTATCGCGTCTCACGATGTACGATCCGGGATGGAAAAACAACACAAATGAAGAAAAGTATCCCGAAACTGATGAAAACATTCAATTTTGGACTCCGAAAATAGATGCAGCCGAGAAGGCATGATGCCCACGTCGTAGAGGTCTCGGAGAGCTTCCCAACGGTATGCTGTGCGCCGCGTAACTCCGTACGGATCAAAAGTTATGAGCACCGGAGCAACGGATATCTGGTCACAAGCCCCACGCCCTCGGATTGCGGGCCCAGCCTCTACGTGAAGTGAAGTTGTCTTGCCCAAGGTGCCATGGGATTTGGTAATAGAAACGTCATGGATTAGGTTGTCGTTCTTTTTGCGGCTCACGACATACGATTCGAGACGAAAATACATCGCAAAAGAAGAAATGTATCCCAAAATTGATGAAAATGTTCAATTTTGGGCTCTGAAAACAGGGGGAGTCGAGTAGGATCACTACCCAAGTCGTGGAGCTCTCCGAAAGCTTTCCAACGGTATGCCGTGCGCCGCATAACTCCTTACGGATCAAAAGTTATGGGCACCGGAGCGACGGATACCTAGTCACATGCCCCACACTCTTGGTTTGCGGGCCCAGCCTCTACGTGAAGTAAAGTTGTCTTGCCCAAGGTGTCGTAGGATTCAGTTATAGAAATGTGATGGATTAGGTTGTCGTCCTTTTCGTGGCTTACGACATATGATCCGGGATGAAAAAATAGTGTAAAAGAAGAAAAGTGTACCGAAACTAATGAAAACGTTCGATTTGGGACAACGAAAATAGGCGCAGCCAAGCAGGCTTACTGCCTTTGTCGTGAGCTCTCGGAGAGCTGTCCAACGGTATGCTGTACGCCGCGTAACTCCTTACGGATCAAAAGTTGTGGGCATCAGAACGACGGATACCTGGCACAAGCCCCACGCCCTCGGTTTGTGGGCCCATCCTCTACGTGAAGCGAAGTTGTCTTGCACAAGGTGCCGTGGAATTCGGTAATAGAAATGTGATAGATTAGGTTGTCGTCCATTTCGCTGCTCACGACATACGATCCTGGGCAGAAAAATAAAGCAAAAGAAGAAAAGTGTCCCGAAACCGTTGAAAGCATTCAATTTTGGGCTCTGAAAATAGTCACAGCTGAGAAGACTAGTTGTCCACGTCGTAGAGTCTCAGAGAGCTTTCCAACGGTATGTTGTGCGCCGCGTAACTCCTTACGGATCAAAAGTTATAGGCACCGGAGCGACGGATACCTGGTCACAAGCCCCATGCCCACGGTTTGCGGGCCCAGCCTCTACATGATGCGAAGTTATCTTGCCCAAGGTGCCATGGGATTTGGTAAAAGAAATGTGATGGATTATATTGTCGTCCTTTTCGCGACTCACGACGTATGATCCGGGACGAAAAAACAGCGCAAAAAAAGAAAAGTGTCCCAAAACTAATGAAAATGTTCGATTTTGGATTCCAAAACCAGGTGCAACCAAGAAGACATGATGCCCAAGTCGTAGAAGTCTCGGAGAGCTTTCCAACGGTATGCTGTGCGCCGCGTAACTCCGTACGGATCAAAATTTATGAGCACCGGGGCGACGGATATCTAGTTACAAGCCCCACACCCTCAGATTGCGAGCCCAGCCTCTACGTGAAACGAAGTTGCCTTGCCCAAGGTGCCATGGGATACGATAATAGAAATGTGATGGATTAGGTTGTCATTCTTTTCGCAGCTCACGACATACGATCCGAGACAAAAATACAACACAAAAGAAGAAAAGTATCTCAAAATTGAGGAAAACGTTCGATTTTGGGCTTTGAAAACAAGCGCAGTTGAGCAGGATCACTGGCCACGTCGTGGAGCTCTCAGAGAGCTTTCCAACGGTATATTGTGCGCCGCGTAACTCCTTACGGATCAAAAGTTATGGGCACCGGAGCGACGGATACCTAGTCACAAGCCCCACGCTCTCGGTTTACGGGCCCAGCCTCTACGTGAAGTGAAGTTGTCTTGCCCAAGGTGTCATGGGATTCGGTAATAGAAATGTGATGGATTAGATTGTCGTCTTTTTCGCAGATCACGACGTACGATCTGGAATGAAAAAAACAGTGCAAAAAAAGAAATGTGTACCGAAACTGATGAAAACGTTCGATTTTGGACAACGAAAACAGGCACAGCTGAGCAGGCTTGTTGCACTATCGTAGAGCTCTTGGAAAGCTTTCCAACTGTTTGTTGTACGCCGCGTAACTCCTTACAGATCAAAGGTTATGGGCACCAGAGCGACGGATACCTGGTCACAAGGCCCACGCCCTCGGTTTGTGGGCCCATTCTCTACGTGAAGTGAAGTTGTGTTGCACAAAGTGTCATGGGATTCGGTAATAGAAATGTGTGATAGATTAGGTTATCATCCATTTCGCGACTCTCGACATACGATCCTGGGCGGAAAAATTGCGCGAAGAAAAGTGTCTCGAAACCGTTGAAAACATTCAATTTTGGGCTCTGAAAACAGGCGCAGCTGAGCAGACAAGTTGTCCACGTCATAGAGCTCTCGTAGAGCTTTCCAACGGTATGTTGTGCGCCACGTAATAAGGATCAAAAGTTATGGGCACCGAAGCGACGGATACCTAGTCACAAGCCCCACGCCCTCAGTTTGTGGGCCCATCCTCTACGTGAAGTGAAGTTGTCTTGCACAAGGTGCAGTGGGATTCGGTAATAGAAATGTGATAGATTAGGTTGTCGTCCAATTTGCGGCTCATGACGTATGATCCGAGATGGAAAAACTGCGCAAAAGAAAAAAATTGTCCCAAAACTAATGAAAATGTTTAATTTTGGGCTCCGAAAATAGGCGCAGTCTAGCAAGCTTGTTGCCCCTGTCGTAGAGCTTTCGGAGAGATTTCCGACAGTATGTTGTACGCCGCGTAGCTCCTAACGGATCAAAAGTTATGGGCACTGGAGCGACGGATACCTGGTCACAAATCCCATGCCTTAGGTTTGTGGGCCCAGCCTCCACGTGAAGTGAAGTTGTCTTGCCCAAGGTGCCATGGGATTCGGTAATAAAAATTTGATGGATTAGGTTGTCTTCCTTTTCGCGGCTCACGACGTACGATCCGGGATGAAAAAATAGCGCAAAAGAAGAAAAGTCTACCGAAAGTGATGAAAACGTTTGATTTTTGACAACGAAAACAGGAGCAGCCTAGCATGCTTGCTGCCCCTGTCTTAGAGGTCTCAAAGAGCTTTCCAACGGTATGTTGTACGCCGCGTAAGTCCTTACAAATGAAAAGTTATGGGCATCGGAGCGACGGATATCTGGACACAAGCCCCACACACTCGGCTTGTTGGCCCCTCCTCTACGTGAAGCGAAGTTGTCTTGCATAAGGTGCTGTGGGATTCGGTAATAGAAATGTGATGGATTAGGTTGTCGTCCATTTCGCGGCTCACGACGTACGATCCGAGACGAAAAAACAGCGCGAAAGAAGAAAAGTATCCCAAAACTGATGAAAACGTTCGATTTTGGACTCTGAAAACTGGCGCAGTCGAACAGGCTTGTTGCCCCAGTCGTAGAGCTCTCGAAGAGCTTTCCAACGGAATGTTGTGCGCTGCGTAACACCTTACGGATCAAAAGTTATAGGCACCGGAGCGACAGATACCTAGTCACAAACCCCACGCCCTAGGTTTATGGGCCCAGCCTCTACGTGAAGGGAAGATGTCTTGCCCAAGGCGCCATTTGATTCAGTAATAGAAATGTGATGGATTAGGTTGTCATCCTTTTTGCGGCTCATGACATACGATCCGAGATGGAAAAATAGCGCAAAAGAAGAAAAGTATTCCGAAATTGATGAAAACGTTCGATTTTGGGCTCTGAAAACGGGAGTAGTAAAGTAGGATCGCTGCCCCCATCGTGGAGCTCTCGAAGAGCATTCCAACAGTATGTTGTACGCCGCGTAACTCCCTACGGATCAATAGTTATGGGCACCGGAACGACGGATACTTGGTCACAAGCCCTACTCTCTCGGTTTGCGGGCCAGCCTCTATGTGAAGTGAAGTTGTCTTGCCAAACGTGTCGTGGGATTCAGTAATAGAAATGTGATGGATTAGGTTGTCGTCCTTTTCGCGGTTCACGACGTACGATCCGGGATAAAAAAACAAAGCAAAAGAAGAAAAGTGTACCAAAACTGATGAAAACGTTCGATTTTGGACAATGAAAACAGGAGCAGCCGAGCGGACTTACTGCCCCTGTCGTAGAGCTCTCAGAGAGCTTTCCAATAGTATGTTGTATGCTGCGTAACTCCTTACGGATCAAAATTATGGGCACTAGAGCGACGGATACCTGGTCAGAAGCCCCACGCACTCGGTTTGTGGGCCCATCCTCTACGTGAAACGAAGTTGTCTTGCACAAGGTGCCATGGGGTTCGATAATAGAAATGTGATGGATTAAGTTGTTTTCCATTTCGCGGCTCATGATGTACAATCCGGGACAAAAAAAATAGCGCAAAAGAAGAAAAGTATCCCAAAATTGATAATAATGTTCGATTTTGGACACTGAAAATAGGCGCAACCGAGCAGGCATATTGCCCCCGTCGTAGAGCTCTTGGAGAGCTTTCCAACGGTATGTTGTGCGCCGCGTAACTCCTTACGGATCAAAAGTTATGGGCACCGGAGCAACGGATACCTAGTCACAAGCCCCACGCCCTCGGTTTACGGGTCCAATCTCTACGTGAAGTGAAGTTGTCTTTCCCAAGGTGCCGTGGGATTCAGTAATAGAAATGTGATAGATTAAGTTGTCATCCTTATCGCGGCTCACGACGTATGGTTCGTGATGAAAAAACAGTGCAAAAAAAGAAAAGTGTCCCAAAACTGTTGAAAATGTTCAATTTTGGGCTCTCAAAATAGCTGCAGCTGAGCTGGCTTGTTGTCCCCATCGCAGAGCTCTCGGAGAGCTTTCCAACAGCATGATGTACGCCGCATAACTCCGTACGGATCAAAAGTTATGAGAATCGGAGCGACGGATATCTGGTCACAAGCCCCACGCCCTCGGATGGCTGGCCCAACCTCTACGTGAAGTGAAGTTGTCTTGCCCAAGGAGCCGTGGGATTCAGTAATAGAAATGTGATGGATTAGTTTGTCGTCATTATCGCGGCTCATGACGTACGATCCAGGACGGAAAAACGGCGCAAAAGAAGAAAAGTGTCTCGAAATTGATGAAAATGTTCAATTTTGGGCTCCGAAAGTAGGCGCAGCCAAGCAGGATTCCTACCCCCGTCATAGAGCTCTCGGAGAGCTTTCCAACGGTATGTTGTGTGTTGCGTAACTCCTTACGGATAAAAAGTTATGGGCACCGGAGCGACGGATACCTAGTCACAAACCCCACGCCCTCGATTTTTGGGCCCAGCCTCTACGTGAAGTGAAGTTGTCTTGCCCAAGGTGCCATGGGATTCGGTAATAGAAATGTAATGGATTAGGTTGTCGTCCTTTTCGCAGCTCACGACGTACGATCTGGGGCGGAAAAACAGCGCCAAAGAAGAAAAATGTCCCGAAACTTATGAAAACGTTAATTTTGGACTCCGAAGACAGGTGCAGCCAAGTAGGCTTGCTGTCCCTATGGTAGAGCTCTCGGAGAGCTTTCCAATGTTATGTTATACGCCGCGTAACTCTTTACCGATCAAAAGTGATGGGCACCGGAGCGACGGATACTTGGTCATAAGCCCCACGTGCTCGGTTTGTGGGCCCATCCTACACGTGAAGCGAAGTTGTCTTGCACAAGGTGCCATGGGATTCGGTAATAGAAATGTGATAGATAGGTTTTCGTCCATTTCGCGGCTCACGACATACGATCCGGGGCAGAAAAATAGCACAAAAGAAGAAAAAGTGTCCCAAAACCGTTGAAAAAGTTCAATTTTGAGCTCCAAAAATAGGCGCAGCTGAGCAGACAAGTTGTCCACATCGTAGAGCTCTCGGAGAGCTTTCCAACGATATGTTGTGGGCCGTGTAACTCCTTACGAATCAAAAGTTATAGGCACCGGAGCAACGGATACCTGGTCACAAGCCCCACGCCCTCAGTTTGCTGGCCCAGTCTCTACGTGAAGCAAAGTTGTCTTGCCTAAGGTGCCATGGGATTCGGTAATAGAAATGTGATGGATTAGGTTGTCGTCCTTTTTGCGACTCACGACGTACGATTCGGGACGGAAAAATAGCGCAAAAGAAGAAAAGCATCCCGAAACTGATATAAATGTTTGATTTTGGACTTCGAAAATAGGCCCAGCCAAGCAGGCTTGATGCCCACGTCGTAGAGCTCTCGGAGAGCTTTCCAATTGTATGCTTTAAGAAGCGTAACTCCTTACAGATCAAAAGTTATGAGCACCGGAGCGACGGGTATCTGGTCACAAGCCCCACGCCCTCGATTTGCGGGCCCAGCCTCTACGTGAAGTGAAGTTGCCTTGCCCAAGGTGCCATGCAATTCAGTAATAGAAATGTGACGGATTAGGTTGTCATCCTTATCGCGGCTCACGACGTACGATCCGGGATGAAAAAACAGCTCAAAAGAAGAAAAGTGTTCCGAAACTGATGAAAATATTCAATTTTGGGGTCCGAAAATAGGCGCGGCCGAGCAAGCTTCCTACTGCCATCGTAGAGCTCTCGGAGAGCTTTCCAACGGTATGTTGTGCGCCGTGTAACTCCTTACGAATCAAAAGTTATGGGCACCGTAGCGACGGATACCTAGTCATAAACCCCATGCCCCCGGTTTGCGGGCCCAGCCTCTACGTGAAGTGAAGTTGTCTTGCCCAAGGTGCCATAGGATTCGGTAATAGAAATGTGATGGATTATGTTATCGTCCTTTTGGCGGCTCAGGACAAACGATCCGAGACGATAAAACAACGCAAGAGAAGAAAAGTATCCAGAAATTGATGAAAATGTTCGATTTCGAGCTCTGAAAATTCGCTCAGGAGAGCAGGATCGATGTCCTCGTCGTATAGCTCATGGAGAGCTTTCCAACGGTATGCTGTGCGCCGCGTAACTCCTTACGGATCAAAAGTTATTGGCACCGGAGCGACGGATACCTGGTCACAAGCCCCATGCTCTTGGTTTGCGGGCCCAGTCTCTACGTGAAGTGAAGTTGTCTTGCCCATGGTGTCGTGGGATTCGGTAATAGAAATGTTATGAATTAGGCTATCGTCATTTTTACGGCTCACGACGTACAATCCAGGACGGAAAAACAGCGCAAAAGAAGAAAAGTACCCCGAAACAGATGAAAATGTTCTATTTTGGACTACAAAAATGGGCAAAGTCGAGCAGGCTTGCTACCTCTGTCGTACAGCTCTTGGAGGGCTTTCCAACGGTATGTTGTACGCCGCATAACTCTTTACGGATCAAAAGTTATGGGCACCGGAGCGACGGATACCTGGTCACAAGCTCCACGCCCTCGGTTTGTGGGCCCATCCTCTTCGTCAAGCGAAGTTCTCATGCACAAGGTGTCATGGGATTCGGTAATAGAAATGTGATGGATTAGGTTGTCGTCTATTTTGCGGCTCACGACGTACTATCCAGGACGGAAAAATAGCGCAAAAGAAGAAAAGTGTCCCAAAATTGATTAAAAGGTTCAATTTTGGGCTTCGAAAATAGGCGCAACCAAGAAAGCATGTTGCCCGAGTCGTAGAGCTCTTGAATAGCTTTCCATCGGTATGCTTTGCGTCACGTAACGCCTTACGGATGAAAAGTTATGGGCACCGGAGCGACGGATACTTGGTCATAAGCCCCACGCCCTCGGTTTACGGGCCCAACCTCTACGTGAAGTGAAGTTTTCTTGCCCAAGGTGCCATGGGATTCTGTAATAAAAATGTGATGGATTAGGTTGTCATCCTTATCGCGGCTCACTACGTACGATTCGGGATGGAAAAACAGCGTAAAAAAGGAAAAGTGTCCCGAAACTATTGAAAATGTTCAATTTTGGGGTCCGAAAACAGGCGCAGCTGACAAGGCTTGTTGTCTCCATCGTACAGCTCTCAGAGAGCTTTCCAACGGTAAGCTGTGCACCGCGTAACACCTTACGGATCAAAAGTTATGGGCACCGGAACGACGGATACCTGGTCACAAGCCCCACGCCCTCAGTTTGCGGGCCTAGCCTCTACGTGAAGAGATGTTGTCTTGCCTAAGGTGCCATGGGATTCAGTAATAGAAACGTGATGGATTAGGTTGTCGTCATTTTCGCAGCTCACGACGTATAATACGGGATGGAAAAACAACGCAAAAAAGAAAAATGTCCCAAAACTGATGAAAACGTTCGATTTTGGACTCCAAAAATAGGTGCCGTCGAGCAGGCTTGATGCCGACGTCGTAGAGCTCTCGGAGAGCTTTCCAACAGTATGATGTGCGCCGCGTAACTCCTTACAGATCAAAAGTTATGAGCACCGGAGCGACGAATATCTAGTCACAAACCCCATGCCTTCGGTTTGCGGGCCCAGCCTCAACGTGAAGTGAAGTTGTCTTGCCCAAGGTGTCGTGGGATTCAGTAATAGAAATGTGATGGATTAGGTTGTCGTCCATAACGCAGCTCACGACGTACGATCCAGGACAGAAAAATAGTGCAAAATAATAAAAGTGTCCCAAAACAGATGAAAATGTTCAATTTAGGGCTCCGAAACCAGGCGCAGCAGAGCAAGCTTATTGCCCCTGTTGTAGAGCTCTCGAAGAGCTTTCCAACGGTATGGTGTGCGCCGCGTAACTCCTTACGGATCAAAAGTTATGGGCACCGGAGCGACGGATACCTTGTCACAAACCCTACGCCCTCGGTTTGCAGGCCCAGCTTCTACGTGAAGTGAAGTTGTGTTGCCCAAGGTGCCATGGGATTCGGTAATATAAATGTGATGGATTAGGTTGTTGTCCTTTTCGCGGCTCACGACATACGATCCGAGATGAAAAAATAGCGCAAAAGAAGAAAAGTATGTTGAAATTGACGAAAACATTCAATTTTGGGCTCGAAAAATAGGCGCAGGCGAGCAGGATCACTACCCCCGTCGTAGAGCTCTCGGAGAGCTGTCCAATGGTATGTTGTGCTTCGCGTAACTCTTTACAAATCAAAAGTTATGGGAACCGGAGCGACCGATACCTGGTCACAAGCCCTACCTCTCAGTTTGCAGGCCCAGCCTCTACGTGAAGTGAAGTTGTCTTGCCCAAGTTGTCACAGGATTCGGTAATACGATCCGGGACGAAAAAATAGTGCAAAAGAAGAAAAGTGTCCCAAAACTGATGAAAACGTTCGATTTTGGACTACGAAAATAGGCGCAGTCGAGCAAGCTTGTTGGCCATGTCGTAGAGCTCTTAGAAAGCTTTCCAACAGTATGTTTTACGCCGCGTAACTCCTTAAGGATCAAAAGTTATGGGTACCGGAGCGACGGATACCTGGTTATAAGCCCCACGCCCTCGGTTTGCGGGCCCAACCTCGACGAAAAGTGAAGTTGTCTTGCCCAAGGTGCTATGGGATTCGTTAATAGAAATGTGATGGATTAGGTTCTCGTCCTTTTCGCGCCTCACGACATACGATTTGGGACGAAAAAATAGCAAAAATGAAGAAAATTATCCCAAAACTGATGAAAATGTTCGAATTTGGACTCTGAAAACAGGCGCAGCTGAGCAGGCTTGTTGCCACCATCGTAAAGCTCTCAGCGAGCTTTCTAACGGTATACTGTGCGCCGCGTAACTCCTTACGGATCAAAAGTTATGGGCATCAGAGCGACGGATACCTGGTCACAAGCCCCACGCTCTAGGTTTGCGGGCCCAGCCTCTACGTGCAGTGCAGTTGTCTTGCATAAGGTGTCATGGGATTCAGTAATAGAAATGTGATGGATTTGGTTGTCGTCCTTTTCACGGCTCACGACGTACGATCCGGGACGAAAAAATAGGGCTAAAGAAGAAAAGTGTCCCAAAATTGATGAAAACGTTCAATTTTGGGCTCTGAAAACAGGCGCAGCCAAGTAGACTTGCTTTCCCCATTGTAGAGCTCTTGAAGAGCTTTCCAACGGTATGCTGTGCGCCGCGTAACTCCTTACAGATCAAAAGTTATAGGAACCGGAGCGACGGATACATGGTCATAAGCCCCACGCCCTCAGTTTGCGGGCCTAGCCTCTACGTGAAGAGAAGTTGTCTTGCCCAAGGTGCCGTGGGATTCAGTAATAGAAATGTGATGGATTAGGTTGTCATCCTTTTTGCGGCTCACGACGTACGATACGGGATGAAAAAATAGCGCAAAACTAGAAAAGTGTCCCGAAACTTATATAAATGTTCGATTTTGGACTCCAAAAATAGGCGCAACCTAGCAAGCTTAATGTTCATGTCGTCGAGCTCTCAGAGAGCTTTCCAACAGTATGCTGTGCGCCGTGTTACTCCTTATGGATCAAAAGTTATGAGTACCGGAGCGACGAATATCTGGTCACAAGCCCCACACCCTCGGTTTACGGGCTTAGCCTCTACGTGAAGTGAAGTTGTCTTGCCCAAGGTGTCGTTGGATTCAAAAATAGAAATGTGATGGATTAGGTTGTCGTCCTTAATGCGGCTCACGACGTACGATCCGGGACAGAAAAACAGTGCAATAGAAGAAAAGTATCCCGAAACTGATGCAAATGTTCGATTTTGGGCTCTGAAAACAGGCGCAGCTGAGTAGGCTTGCTACCCCCGTCGTAGAGCTCTCGGAGAGCTTTCCAACGGTATGCTGTGCGCCGCGAAACTCCTTATGGATCAAAAGTTATGGGCACCGGAACGACGAATACCTGGTCACAAACCGTACGCCCTCGGTTTGTGGGCCCAGCTTCTACATGAAGTGAAGTTGTCTTGCCCAAGGCGCCATGAGATTCGGTAATAGAAATGTGATGGATTAGGTTGTCGTCCTTTTTGCAGCTCACGACATACGATCCGAGACGGAAAAACAGCGCAGAAGAATAAAAGTACCCCAAAATTAAAGAAAACATTCGATTTTGGGCTCTGAAAATAGGCGTAGCCAAGCAAGATCGCTGCCCCCGTCGTAGAACTCTCAGAGAGCTTTCCAACGGTATGTTGTGCGCTGTGTAACTCCTTACGGATCAAAAGTTATGGGCACCGGAGCGACGGATACCTGGTCACAAGCCCCACGTTCTCGGTTTGCAGGCCCAGCCTCTACGTGAAGTGAAATTGTCTTGCTCAAGGTGTCGTGGGATTCGGTAATACGATCCGGGATGAAAAAACAGTGCAAAAGAAGAAAAGTGTCCCAAAACTGATGAAAACGTTCGATTTTGGACTACAAAAATGGGCGCAGTCTAGCAGGCTTGTTGCCTCTGTCGTAGAGCTCTCAGAGAGCTTTGCAACAGTATGTTGTACGCCGCGTAACTCCTTACGGATCAAAAGTTATGGGCACCGGAGCGACGGATAACTGGTCATAATCCCCACACCCTCGGTTTATAGGCACATCCTCTATGTGAAGCGAAGTTGTCTTGCACAAGGTACCGTGGGATTCGTTAATAGAAATGTGATGGATTAAGTTGTCGTCCATTCGCTGCTCACAACGTACGATCCGGAACGAAAAAATAGTACAAAACAAGAAAAGTGTCCCAAAATTGATGAAAATGTTCAATTTTGGGCTCCTAAAATAGGCGCAGGAGAGCAGGCTTGCTGCCCCCGTTGTAGAGCTCTAGGAGAGCTTTCCAACGGTATGCTGCGCGCTGCGTATCTCCTTACAGATCAAAAGTTATGGGCACCAGAGCGACGGAGACCTGGTCTTAAGCCTCACGCCCTCGGTTTGCTTGCCCAGCCTCTACGTGAAGCGAAGTTGTCTTGCCCAAGGTATCATGGGATTTGGTAATAGAAATGTGATGGATTAGGTTGTCGTCCTTTTTGCGGCTCACGACATACGATCCGGGATGAAAAAACAGTGCAAAAGAAGAAAAGTGTCCTGAAACAGATGAAAATGTTCGATTTTGGGCTCCAAAAATAGGATCAGCCGAGCAGGCTTGTTGCCCCCGTCGTAGAGCTCTCAGAGAGCTTTCCAACGGTATACTGTGCGCCGCGTAACTCCTTACGGATCAAAAGATATGGGCACAGGAGCGATGGAAACCTGGTCACAAGCCCCACGCCCTCAGTTTGCGGGCCCAGCCTCTACGTGAAATGAAGTTGTATTGTCCAAGGTGCCATGGGATGCGTTAATAGAAATGTGATGGATTAGGTTGTCGTCTTTTTCACGGCTCATGACATACGATCCGGGACGAAAAAACAGAGCAAAATAAGAAAATTGTCCCGAAACTGATGAAAATGTTCAATTTTAGTCTCCAAAAATAGGCGTGGCCGAGCAGGCTTGCTGCCCCCATCGTAGAGCACTCAAAGAGCTTTTCAACGGTATGCTGTGCGCCGCGTAACTCCTTACGAATCAAAAGTTATGGGCACCGGAGTGACGGATACTTGGTCACAAGCCCTACGCTCTCGGTTTGCGGGCCCAGCCTCTACGTGAAGTGAAGTTGTCTTGCCCAAGGTGTCGTGGGATTCGGTAATAAAAATGTGATGGATTAGGTTATCGTCCTTTTCGCAGCTCACGACGTACGATTCGGGATGGAAAAACAGCGCTAAAGAAGAAATGTCACGCCCCAACTCGACCCCACCTACAATCAGTCAGGACGCAACGGAATTTCGGCAGTATAACGACAGTAATTAAGACGCCGAGGCTCTAAACCAACCTCTCAGAACATTATATAATCAAACTCCTCAACCAAACAACAATCAATTCCTCAATTCCATTAACAACATACAACATAACCGTATTATACAACAATCATTCTTAGACGATCCATTCATAGTTATACGCCTCCGTTCCAACATAATACCTTAATTTTAACATACATATCAAAATAGATTATAAACCAATTTAGTAATCTAAACAAGGTCAAAAGAAGACTACTAAGCCATTATACATCAGTCTTCATACTAAGGTAGGTTTTACAATACATCATATTACAATAACTATAAACAATCTCATGGCAAAGACTCTTGCACATAAGACTCATCCACGTAAGGCACATTTTTCCCTTTTGGAGGCACGTACCCGAAATCTTGCGAAAGGACACCTGTATGCATGCAATAATAGAGAGTGAGCTTATATAAAACAAGCTCAGCGAGGATCCGATAGATCTCTAACAGTATTTACTATACTCCTTGGAAATGATCCTTTGAGCAAGTAAACACACAAATAAACATCAATACAATATAAACACATAACTATAATGACCAATCAATAAAGGATACTCAATTTGGTGTAGCTCCAAATGCCATCACGATCTCAACCATTCTTCTTGTAACTCCCCATTACTCATGCACCCGAGGTACCTCACTAGCCCTTCCCTCCATGACACCTCCGTCATGCGAGCTGGGGGTAGTCTCTGGTAGTCATGCCGTTATCAACCCGACAGCCCGATGCTGCCCGAAAGGTGGCACACACATACAAAGACTCAACAATAATAATAAACATCAGTCACAGGAGGACAATCTAGCAGAATTGCCTATCTCCTGGTTCATCAATCATCAATCAATAATCATCAATAATCATCCATTTCCATTAGTGTAACATCAATAATCATCAATATAACATCAATATAACATCAATATTTAATTAGACAACAAACAACTAAGTTAGATGACAAAGTAGGCCATCCAACTTAACATGCATGAAACACGTAATCTAACCCTAGTATAACCATTAACAACTCACAATTCAATCACTCAAATACCACCCAATCAACTAAAGGCTCAATTCAACAATTTAAAGAAAGACAACCTAAACTTCAAATAATCATATCTTACATTCTACTAATCCAAACAACTCTAAATCAGTTTCAAACACTCACCCATTAAATCAACTACATTAGTCCTCTCGGAAACCAACCAAGACACATCAAAATCAAGCCCAACAACCCTAAAACCTCAATGCACCTAGGATGAAATTTTTGAATTTTCACCCAAACATCGCAATCAAAAATTCGGCATTATAACGGCGTTACCACGTAATTAAAAAACTTTTAGAAATCGACGACAATCGATTCCAACCTCAACAACTCAAGATAATAATCAAATGGCTAATTAATCAATTTTTAATACCCGAAAATAAATAATTTCGCTACAATGGTTCAAATCTCGTAGTAATACACATAAACAATCCCTAGCATGCGCTGAGCAATAATATAACTTCAAATTAACATTCTAACGGTTCAAAATACAGTTATGAGCAAAAACATAAAATATGACTTTTGAGATCTAGAATTTTTCTCTCACCTTTGATGCGGTATAAGCCTAGATATGCATGCAATGTGTGCCCAACAAGCAGAATCCAACTCGGCACGAAGTTCTACGGACAAAAACTAGGGTTTTCTATGAAAAATTGCTTTGAAAACCTTTGAAATTTCTTTCTTTTTTCTCCCTTGAAGCTCTCGGCTATGTGTGTGTTTTTTGAGTATGTTTTGTGTTGTGTTTTGTGTTTGTTGATGATATTATGCATATAAAAGCTTGGTCAAATAAAAAAATGCAAAGTCAAAGTAGTTTATTTAGTCCTTTAATTATTTTTCTAGTCTTTTAATTCATTTCTTGAGTATTTCTTGCTCAACTATTAATTTAACACTTAAATTAATTCTAGTCAATATATTTTAGGTGACAAAGAATTTTACATTAAAATAGTTTCACCCGAATCGGCTTAAAACTCGTTTTTTTGCAAAAGAAAGTGTAAAAAATTTTAAAAATCCAAAACTGATTCCAAATCTGTTTTAATCAAACACAGGTCTATTAATACTCGAGGACTAGGTTTTAAGACGTTTAAAATACCCCTTTAAAAATTTTAGCGGACAGGTGTTCAAAAATACTATTCACCAAAACCGACGATAAAATTTCTGATTCTGTTTTTTATGAAAATTTCATGGATGCACACTTAGCATGTACTAGGAGTATTAATCACAGAATTATCACATTCTAGGTCATATAGAACATAAATAGGTCAATTCATGCAAAATGAGGTAAAGCACGCAAATCGAGATAAAGCAAAATATGAGGTCTCACATTCTCCTCCTCTTAAAGAAATTTCATCCCCGAAATTCTTACTTGCTGATCGAAAAAGATCTGGGTACTGTTGCTGCATCTGATCTCGCCTTCCCCAAGTAGCTTCATCGATACCGTGATGCTTCCACAACACTTTGACTATCGAAATCTTCTTCGACCTCAACTCTCGTTCCATCTGATCAAGAATACGAATCGGCCGCTCGTCATAAGTCAGATTCTCACGAAGCTGTAGCAGCTCTGGCTCAAGAATATGAGAAGGATCCGGATTAAATTTCCGCAAATTAGACACGTGAAATACATCGTGGACATTAGAGAAATTCTCCGGTAAAGCCAACCGATATGCCAACTTACCCACTCTGCTAGTAATCTCAAACGGTCCCACAAACCTCGGACTCAGCTTACCGCCTTTACCATAACGAGCAAACCCCTTACGAGGAGACAATCTCAAGAAAACCCGATCTCCGACTGCAAACTCCAAGTCCCGACGACGCTTATCAGCATAACTCTTGAATCTACTCTGCACCGTAAGCATTCTCTGCCTGATCAATTGAACATTCTCGATCTTCTCTAGAAGCTCTAGCATAATAGTTGGATCAATAGTCTTCATCTCCCCTACCTCGTCCCAATACAAAGGTGAACGAAACTTATGACCATAAAGAGCAGCAAAAGGTACCATCCCAATAGTAGCTTGATAACTATTGTTATAGGCGAACTCGGCAAGTGGTAGATGTTTCTCCCAGTTCTTCCCGAAGTCCAGAACACAAGCCCTGAGCATATCTTCCAGAATCTGAATAGTCCTCTCAGATTGACCATCGGTCTGTGGATGATACGTTGTACTGAAGTTAAGCTGAGTACCCAAAGTCTCCTGAAGTTTCTCCCACAAACGAGAAGCAAATCGAGGATCTCGATCTGAGACAATACTAGATGGAATCCCGTGAAGCCTAACAATCTGATCCAAATAAAGACCCGTCAACTTTGTAACTTCATCTCCCATCCGCATCGAAATAAAGTGAGCTGTCTTCGTCAAACAATCCACGACAACCCAAACTGCATCATTACCTCTCGGTGTTCTAGGCAAACCAGTGACGAAGTCTATCGTAATATGCTCCCATTTCCATTGTGGTATAGCCAACGGCTGAAGCAAACCTGCTGGTCTTTGATGCTCGGCTTTCACTCGTTGACAAGTCAAACATCTAGACACGAACTGAGCAACTTCTCTCTTCATATTATTCCACCAGTAATGTTGCTTCAAGTCCCGATACATCTTGTTTCCACCAGGATGAATAGTATACTTAGAATTATGAGCCTCCTCTAGAATACCTCGCCTCAAACCCGATTCATCGGGAACACAAACCCTGTTCTGAAACCGAAGAATACCATCCTCGTGTAATTTGAAGTCAGACTGATCATCCGTGATCTGATCCTTGATCTTCTAAAGTTTAACATCAAGTTGTTGAGCTTCTCTGATCTGAGACAACAATAAAGGTTGAATACGGAGATGTGAACACATCACCCCAACCTGAGTCAACTTCGGTCTCCAATAAGTAAATTCCTTAAGAACCTCCCATTTCTTGACAGCCAAACAAGAAACACTCGCCTTACGGCTAAGAGCATCTGCCACAACATTTGCCTTTCCAGGCAGATAACTGATAGAACAATTATAATCTCCAAGAAGTTCCATCCACCTCCGTTGACGCATATTCAACTCCTTCTGTGAGAATAAATACTTAAGACTTTTATGATCAGTGAAAATCTCGAACTTACTGCCCCATAGATAATGACGCCACTTTTTCAGTGCGAAAACAACAGCTGCTAACTCAAGATCATGAGTCGGATAATTCACCTCATAAGGTTTCAACTTTCTAGAAGCATAGGCAATAACCCGACCATTCTGCATAAGAATACATCCCAAGCCCTCATTGGATGCATCGCTGTAAATGACCATATTGTCGGTCCCCTTTGGTAGAGCAAGTACTGGAGCAGTAGTCAACCTCTTTTTCAACTCCTGAAACCCACTCTCACATTTCTAATCCCAAACAAAGCTAGTCTATTTCTGAGTTAACTTAGAAAATGGCCCGGCAATCTTCGAAAAGTCCTTGACAAACCTACGATAATAACCTGCCAAGCCAAGAAAACTACGAACCTCTGAAACATTCTTCGGACATTTCCAAGACATCACTGATTCAATCTTAGTGGGATCTACAGAAATACCGCTCTGTGTGAAAACATGACCAAGAAAAGATATACGTTGTAGCCAAAATTCACATTTGCTAAACTTGGCAAACAACTGATGCTCCTGCAGCTTTTGTAAGACAAGCCGTAGATGTTGCTCGTGCTCCGATTCAGACTTAGAATAAACCAAGATATCATCAATAAAGATCACCACGAACTGGTCTAAGTACGGCTGAAAAACCCGATGCATAAGATCCATAAATGCTGCCGGTGCATTAGTTAATCCAAAGGGCATAACTACAAACTCATAATGCCCGTACCGAGTCCTAAAGGCAGACTTCGGAACATCCTCCGTGTAAATCCGAAGCTGATAATACCCCTGCCTCAAGTCAAACTTAGAGTAGACTTTGGCTCCCTGAAGTTGATCAAATAACTCGTCAATCAGTGGCAAAGGATACTTGTTCTTGATAGTCACATGATTCAAACCACGATAATCAATACACAATCTCAAGGTACTATCCTTCTTCTTCACAAATAAAATAGCGGCTCCCTAAGGTGAAGAACTCTACTGAATGAAACCCTTCTCTATTAACCCTGCAACTGAGTTTTCAGCTCCTTCAACTCAGCTGGTGCCATCCGGTACGCTAATTTTGAAATAGGTTGAGTACCGGGAACAAGATTAATCACAAACTCCACATCTCTCTCTGGCGGTAACCCTGGCAACTCCTCGGGAAATACATTAGGATATTCCCGAATAATAGGAACTTCCTCTAGCTGTAGCTTATCTGATGGCTTGTTGATCAAATAAGCTAAATAACCCAAACACCCTTTACTCACCAACTTAACGGCTTTAGTTGCTGAGATAACAAAACTAGTCTTAGCACCCCGATTCCCTACTACCTCAACTACTGGCTAATCTGGCAAACGAAATTATACTACCTTTGTTCTACAGTTCAACTGGGCATCATACTTAGAAAGCCAATCCATACCCAAGATAACATCGTACCCCCGGATAGGAAATAAGATAAGGTCCGAAGGAAAATTATACCCCTTAACATGTATTATACAATCCTTACAAACTAGGCCAGTCACATACTTATCAGTCAAAGATTTACTAATCTCAACCACATAAGGCAGTCTTTCAGGTTGTACATTAACACGTTGCACACAAACAGGAGTAATGAAAGAATGCGTAGCACCAGAATCAATCAACACTTTAACAAGTTGATCAAGTATAAGGAAGTTAGCTTCCACAACTGCAGTCTCCTCAGGCATCTCCTCCAAGTCAACTGCGTAGGCCCGAGCCTAAACCCACTGCTGTTGAGGTGCATTGCCCGTAGGTCTACCCTGATAACCCTGAGTCGCTGCCCGACTCTCAGTCCTCTGATATCTAGGGCAATCCCTCGCCCTATGCTGATTGCTACCGCATCCCAAACAAGCCCCTGACTTTACCCTGCAGTCGGCCTCCACATGGCCCTGGTGTTTGCAGTAAGTACACTGCGGTGATGATCCACTGACACTGCCCTTAGAAGAACCAGAAGCTGAAAAAGCAGCTATACCATCCTGCTGCTGAGGTCTAACAAAACTAGGCCTGTATTGACCCTGAGACCGGGCCGGCCTAAACTGAGACTGAGCCTGATAAGACCCCTGCTGAAATGGTAGCTGATAATAACTCTGCTGACCTTGCGGTCTGTAAGAACCCTGCTGAGCTGGCGGCCTGTACACACCCTGCTGTACGGGAGGCCTATACACTCCCTGCTGACCCTGAGGCTGAAATGGCCTCTTGCTAGGCTGGCTAGATACAATCTATTCCCACTTTCTCTTCTCCAGTCTAGAAGCTGCATCAAAGGCCTCCGTAAGTATATCATACCGATTCAAGGCCATCGCATCCTGAATCTCGGGCCTCAACCCCAACATGAATCTACGAGTCTTACGTTCCTCGTCAGCCACATACTCTGGTGCATACCGGGACAACCTAGTGAAAGTGGCCTCATACTGAGCCACTGAAGCATATCCCTGCACTAAGGCTAGAAACTCTGCCTCTCTCTGCTCCCTCGCGATCCTCGGGACATACTTTGCCCAAAAAGCTAACAGAAAGGTACCCCAAACATACGAAATACCCTGAGTCGCCCAGCTAGTTCTCACCGTGCGCCACCATTCTTCTGCCTCATTATCTAGCAAGTACACGACAAAGGTGACCTTCTGCTCATCGGTATAATCCATAGGGTCAAAGATCTTCTCCACCTTACTAATCCACGCCTCAGCCTTCCGATCGTCCGGCTCCCCCTGAAACCGTTGTGGATAATACCCTAAAAACTCTTTCAGTGTACCATGACCGTGGTACCCACCTTGTACGTTCAGTAACTGATTCTGCAATTCCTGAGTTTGGGCAGCCTGCCCTGCCAGTAACTGTGCCTGCCCGGCCATGATCTCGGTTAACCTATCAAAAGCTGCTCCGAAGCGGTCATCATCCCTAACTTGGCCTGGTACCACATTTCTCGGAATCTCATCAGTCACCTCAGGCCTACCTTTGGTTCTCGGTCTACCCATCATTCTACTAATCAAAGAGTTAGCATAGGTTATAGCACATTAACAAACTATGAACAACTATTAACACATAAACAACAAACTCATATAAAGCACATAAATCACTTAAGTATCAATCACATAAACAAATTAGTCACATAATCACATAAGCACTAAATCACATAATCACTTAACCATATTAACACATAGTTCACTTTTCTTTCAATTCATACATACTTTCATGCTAAGACCATTACCCACAATCCGAGAATACCCCGGCTGACAGCTAACATGCGCTCTGATACCACTTAAATGTCACTCCCCAACTCGACCCCACCTACAATCAGTCAGGACGCAACGGAATTTCGACAGTATAACAACAGTAATTAAGACACTGAGGCTCTAAACCAACCTCTAAGAACATCATACAATCAAACTCCTCAACCAAACAACAATCAATTCCTCAATACCATTAACAACATACAACATAACCATATTATACAACAATCATTCTTAGACGATCCATTCATAGTTATACGCCTCCGTTCCAACATAATACCTTAACTTTAACATATATATCAAAATAGATTATAAACCAATTTAGTAATCTAAACAAGGTCAAAAGAAGACTACTAAACCATTATACATCAGTCTTTATACTAAGGTAGGTTTTATAATACATCATATTACAATAACTATAAACAATCTCATGGCAAAGACTCTTGCACATAAGACTTATCCACGTAAGGCACATTTTCCCCTTCTAGAGGCATGTACCCGAAATCTTGTGAAAGGACACCTGTATGCATGCAATAATAGAGAGTGAACTTATATAAAACAAGCTCAGTGAGGATCCGATAGATCTCTAATAGTATTTACTATACTCCTTGGAAATGATCCTTTGAGCAAGTAAACACACAAATAAACATCAATACAATATAAACACATAACTATAATGACCAATCAATAAATGATACTCAATTTGGTATAGCTCCAAACGCCATCACGATCTCAACGATTCTTCTTGTAACTCCCCATTACTCAAGCACCCGAGGTACCTCATTAGCCCCTCCCTCCATGAGACCTCCGTCATGCGAGCTGGGGGTAGTCTCTGGTAGTAATGTCGTTATCAACCAGACAGCCCGATGCTGCCCGAGAGGTGGCACACACATACCAAGACTCAACAATAATAATAAACATCATTCACAGGAGGACAATCTAGTAGAATTGCCTATCTCCCGGTTCATCAATCATCAATCAATAATCATCAATAATCATCCATTTCCACCATTGTAACATCAATAATCATCAATATAACATCAACATAAGATCAATATTTAATTAAACAACAAACAACTAAGTTAGATGACAAAGTAGGCCATCCAACTTAACATGCATGAAACACGTAATCTAACCCTAGTCTAACCATTAACAACTCACAATTCAATCACTCAAATACCACCCAATCAACTAAAGGCTCAATTCAACAATTTAAAGAAAGACAACCTAAACTTCAAATAATCATATCTTGCATTCTACTAATCCAAACAACTCTAAATCAGTTTCAAACACTCACCTATTCAATCAACTACATTAGCCCTCTTGGAAACCAACCAAGACACATCAAAATCAAAGCCCAACAACCCTAAAACCTCAATGCACCTAGGCTGAAATTTTTAGATTTTCACCCAAACATCGCAATCGAAAATTCGGCATTATAACGGCGTTACCATGTAATTAACAAACTTTTAGAAATAGACGACAATCGATTCCAACCTCAACAACTCAAGATAATCATCAAATGGCTAATTAATCAATTTTTAATACCCGAAAATAAATAATTTCGCTACAATGGTTCAAATCTCGTAGTAATACACATAAACGATCCCTAGTATGCGCTGAGCAATAATATAACTTCAAATTAACATTCTAACGATTTAAAATGCAGTTATGAGCAAAAACATAAAATATGACTTTTGAGATCTAGAATTTTTCTCTCACCTTTGATGTGATATAAGCCTAGATATACGTCCAATGCATGCCCAACAAGTGGAATCCAACTCAGCACGAAGTTCTACGGACAAAAACTAGGTTTTTCTATGAAAAATTGCTTTGAAAACCTTTGAAATTTCTTTCTCTTTTCTCCCTTGAAGCTCTCGGCTATGTGTGTGTTTTTTGAGTGTGTTTTGTGTTGTGTTTTGTGTGTGTTGATGATATTATGCATATAAAGGCTTGGTCAAATAAAAAAATGCAAAGTCAAAGTAGTTTATTTAGTCCTTTAATTGTTTTTCTAGTCTTTTAATTCATTTCTTGAGTATTTCTTGCTCAACTATTAATTTAACACTTAAATTAATTCTAGTCAATATATTTTAGGTGACAAAGAATTTTACATTAAAACAGTTTCACCCGAATCGGCTTAAAACTCGTTTTCTTGCAAAAGAAAGTGTAAAAATCTTTAAAATTTCAAAACCAATTCCAAATCCGTTTTAATCAAACACGGGTCTATTAATACTCAAGGACTAGGTTTTAAGACCTTTAAAACACCCCTGTAAAAATTTTAGCGGACAAGTGTTCAAAAATACTATTCACCAAACCGACGATAAAATTTATGTTTCCGTTTTTTATGAAAATTTCATGAATGCACACTTGGCATGTACTAGGAGTATTACTAATAGAATTATCACATTCTAAGTCATATAGCACATAAACATGTCAATTCACGCAAAACGAGGTAAAGCACGCAAATCGAGATAAAGTAAAATATGGGGTCTCACAAGAAAAGTGTCCCGAAACTGATGAAAACGTTCAATTTTAGGCTCCAAAAACAGGTGCAGCAGTGCAGGTTTGCTACCCTCGTCGTAGACCTCTCGGAGAGCTTTCCAACGGTATGATATGCCCAAGGTGCCGTGGGATTCGCTAATATAAATGCGATGGATTAGGTTGTCATCATTTTCGCCGCTCACGACGTACGATCCAGGATGGAAAAACAGAGCTAAAAAAGAAAAGTGTCTCGAAACTGATGAAAACGTTCAATTTTGGACTACGAAAACAGGCGCAGCCGAACAGGCTTGTCGCCCCCGTTGTAGAGCTCTCGGAGAGCTTTCCAACGGTATGTTGTGCGCCGCAAAACTCCTTACGGATGAAAAGTTATGGACACCAGAGCGACGGATACCTGGTCACAAGCCCCACACCCTCGGTTTGTAGGCCCAGCCTCTACGTGAAGTGAAGTTGTCTTGCCCAAGGAGCCGTGGGATTCGGTAATAGAAATGTGATGGATTAGGTTATCATCCTTATCACAACTCACGACGTACGATCCGGGACGGAAAAATAGTGCAAAAGAAGAAAAGCGTCCCGTAACTATTGAAAACATTCAATTTTGGGCTCTGAAAATAGGCGTAGTTGAGCAGGCTTGTTGTCCCCGTCGTAGATCTCCCAGAGAGCTTTCCAACGGTATGATGTGCGCCGCATAATTCCTTACGGATCAAAAGTTATGGGCACCGGAGCAACAGATACCTAGTTACAAGCCCCACGCCCTCAGTTTGCGGGCCCAGCCTCTACGTGAAGTGAAGTTGTCTTGCTGAAGGTGCCGTGGGATTAGGTAATGGAAATGTGATGGATTAGGTTGTCGTCCTTTTTGCGGCTCACGACGTACGATCCTGGACGGAAAAACAACGCAAAAGAAGAAAAGTGTCCCGAAAATAAAGATAACGTTCGATTTTGGACTGCAAAAATAGGCGCAGCCGAGCAAGCTTGATGCCCACGACGTATAGCTCTCAGAGAGCTTTCTAACGGTATGCTGTGCGCCGCGTAACTATTTATGAATCAAAAGTTATAGGCACCGGAGCGACGGATACCTGGTCACAAGCCCCACGCCCTCTGTTTACGGGCCCAGCCTCTACGTGAATCGAAGTTTTATTGCCCAAGGTGCCGTGGGATTCGGTAATAGAAATATGATGGATTAGGTTGCCGTCCTTTTCGCTGCTCACGACGTACGATCCAGGACAGAAAAACAGCACAAAAGAAGAAAAGTGTCCCAAAACTGATGAAAATATTTGATTTTGGGCTCCAAAAATAGATGCAGCTGAGCAGGGTTCTTGTCCATGTCGTAGAGCTCTCGAATAGCTTTCCAACGGTATGCTGTGCGCCGCGTAACTCCTAACGTATCAAAAGTTATGGGCACCGGAGCGACGGATACCTAGTCATAAGCCCCACGCCCTCAGTTTGCGGGCCCAGCCTCTACGTGAAGTGAAGTTGTCTTACCCAAGGTGCCGTGGGATTTGCTAATAGAAATGTGATGGATTAGGTTGTCATCCTTTTCGCGGCTGACGACGTATGATCCGGGACGAAAAAATTGCGCAAAAGAAGAAAAGTGTTCAGAAACTGATGAAAACGTTCGATTTTTGACTCCAAAAATAGGCACAGCTGAGCAAGCTTGATGCCCACATCGTAGAGCTCTCGGAGGGCTTTCTAACGGTATGCTATGCACTGCGTAACTCCTTACGGATCAAAAGTAAAGAGGACTATTGCGACGGATACATGGTCGCAAGCCCTATACCCTCGGTTTGCGGGCCCCGCCTCTACGTGAAGTGAAGTTGTCTTGCCCAAGGTGCAGTAGGATTCAGTAATAGAAATGTGATGGATTAGGTTGTCGTCCTTATCGCAGCTCACAATGTACGATCTGGGACGAAAAAAAAGCGTAAAAGAAGAAAATTGTGCCGAAACTGATGAAAATGTTTGATTTTGGGTTTCAAAAATTGGCACAACCGAGCAGGCTTCCTTCCTTCATTGTAGAGCTCTCGGATAGCTTTCCTACGATATGTTGTGCACCGCGTAACTCTTTATGGATCAAAAGTAATGGGCACCGGAGCAACGGATACCTGGTCACAAGCCCTACGCCCTCGGTTTGCGGGCCCAGCCTCTACGTGAATCGAAGTTTTCTTGCCCAAGGTGCCATGGGATTTGGTAATAGAAATGTGATGGATTAGGTTGTCGTCCTTATCGTGGCTCACGACGTACGATCCTGGACGAAAAAATAGCGCAAAAGAAGAAAATTATCCCGAAACTGATGAAAATGTTTGATTTTGGGCTCCGAAAATAGGCGCAGCCAAGCAGGCATCCATGCCCTGTCGTAGAGCTCTCGGATAGCTCTCTTACGATATGTTATGCACTGCGTAACTCTTTATGGATCAAAAGTTATGGGCACCGGAGTGACGGATACCTGGTCACAAGCCCCACGTCCTCGATTTGCGGGCCCATCCTCTACGTCAATCGAAGTTTTCTTGCCTAAGCTGCCGTGGGATTTGGTAATAGATATGTGATGGATTAGGTTGTCATCCTTATTGCGGCTCACGACGTACAATCCGGGGCAAAAAAAAAGTGCAAAAGAAGAAAAGTATCCCAAAACTGTTGAAAACATTCAATTTTGGGCTCCGAAAATTGGCGTAGCTGAGCAGGCTTGTTGTCCCCGTCGTAGAGCTCTCGGAGAACTTTCCAACGGTAAGTTGTGTGCCGAGTAACTCCTTACAAATCAAAAGTTATGGGCACCGGAGCGACGGATACCTGGCTATAAGCCCTACACCCTCGGTTTGCGGGCCCTGCCTCTATGTGAAGCAAAGTTGTCTTGCCCAAGATATCATGCGATTAGGTAATAGAAATGTGATGGATTAGGTTGTCGTCCTTTTTGCGGCTCACGACGTACGATTTGGGACAAAAAAGCAGCGCAAAAGAAGAACAGTGTCCCAAAACTGATTAAAATGTTCAATTTTTGACTATGAAAATTGGTGCAGCCGAGCAGGCTTGATGCCCACGTCGTATAGCTCTCGGAGAGCTTTCCAACGGTATGATGTGTGCGCGTAACTCTTTATGGATCAAAAGTTATGGGCACCGAAGCGACTGATACTTGGTCACAAGCCCCACGCCCTCGGTTTGCGGGCCCAACCTCTACGTGAATCGAAGTTTTCTTGCCGAAGGTGCCATGGGATTCGGTAATAAAAATGTGATGGATTAGGTTGTCATCATTTTCACGGCTCACGACGTACGATCCGGGATCGAAAAATATTACAAAAGAAGAAAAGTGACTCGAAACTGAAAAAAACATTCAATTTTGGACAACAAAAATAGGTGCAGCCATGCAAGCTTGCTACCCCTGTCGTAGAGCTCTCGGAGAGCTTTCCAACGGTATGTTGTATGCCACGTAACTCCTTACGGATCAAAAGTTATGGGCACCGGAGCGACGGATACCTGGTCACAAGCCCTACGCCCTCAGTTTACGGGCCCAACTTCTACGTGAAGTGAGTTGTCTTGCCTAAGGTGCCATGGGATTCGGTAATAGAAATGTGATGGATTAGGTTGCCGTCCTTTTCGCGGCTCATGACATAGGATCCGGGATGAAAAAACAGTGCAAAAGAAGAAAATTGTCACAAAACTAATGAAAACATTCGATTTTGGTCTCCGAAAAAAGATGCAGCTGAGCAGGCTTGCTACCACCATCGTTGAGCTCTCGGAGAGCTTTCCAACGGTATGTTATGCGCAGCGTAACTCCTTACGGATCAAAAGTTATGGGCACCGGAGCGACGGATACCTGATCACAAGCCCCACGCCCACGGTTTGCGTGCCCAGCCTCTACGTCAAATGAGTTGTCTTGCCCAAGGTGCTGTGGGATTCGCTAATAGAAATGTGATGGATTAGGTTGTCATCCTTTTCGCGGCTCACGACGTACGATCTGGGATGGAAAAACAACGCAAAAGAAGAACAGTGTCCCGAAACTGATGAAAATGTTTGAATTTGGACTCTAAAAATAGGCGCAGCCGAGCAGGCTTGATGCCCACGTCGTATATCTCACGGAGAGCTTTCCAACGGTATCCTGTGCGCCGCGTAACTCCTTATGGATCAAAAGTTATGGGCACCAGAGCGATGGATACCTGGTCACAAACCCCACGCTCTCGGTTTATGGGCCCAGCATCTACGTGAAGTGAAGTTGTCTTGCCCAAGGTGTCATGGGATTCGGTAATAGAAATGTGATGGATTAGGTTGTCGTCCTTTTCGCGGCTCACGACGTACGAACCGAGACCGAAAAACAGCTCAAAAGAAAAAAAGTATCCCGAAATTGATGAAAATGTTCAATTTTGGACTTTAAAAATAGGCACAGCCGAGCAGGCTTGCTGCCCCCATCGTAGAGCTCTTGGAAAGCTTTCCAACGGTATGCTGTGCGCCGCGTAACTCCTTACGGATCAAACGTTATGGGTACCGGAGCGACAGATACCTGGTCACAAGCCCCACGCCCTCGGTTTGCAGGCCCAGCCGGTACGTGAAGTGAAGTTGTCTTGCCTAAGTTGCGGTGGGATTCGGTTATAGAAATTTGACGACGTACAAGACAAGACAGAAAAACAGCGCAAAAGGATAAAAGTGCCCCGAAATTGTTGAAAATGTTCAATTTTGGTCTCCGAAAACAAGCGCAGTAGAGTAGGCTTGTTGGCCCCGACGTAGAGCTCTTGGAGAACTTTCCAACGGTATGCTGTGCGCCGCGTAATACCTTACGGATCAAAACTTATGGGCACCGGAGCGACAGATACCTGGTCACAAGTCCCATACACTCGATTTGAGGGCCCAGCCTCTACGTGAAGTGAAGTTGTCTTGCCCAAGGTGCCGTGGGATTCAGTAATAGAAATGTGATGGATTAGGTTGTTGTCCTTTTCGCGGCTCACGACATATGATCAGGGACGAAAAAATAGCGCAAAAGAAGAAAAGTGTCCCGAAACTGATGAAAATGTTCAATTTTGGGCTCCGAAAACGTACGCAGGCAAGCAGGTTTGTTACACCCATTGTAGAGCTCTCAGAGAGCTTTCCAACGGTGTGTTGTGCGCTGCGTAACTCCTTACGGATCAAAAGTTATGGGCACCGGAGCGACGGATACCTGATCACAAGCCCCATGCCCACAGTTTGCGGGCCCAGCCTCTACGTGAAATGAAGTTGTCTTGGCCAAGGTGCTGTGAGATTTGCTAATAGAAATGTGATGGATTAGGTTGTCATCCTTTTCGCGGCTTATGACGTACGATCCGGGACGAAAAAACAACGCAAAAGAAGAAAAGTGTCCCGAAACTGATGAAAACGTTCGATTTTGGACTCCAAAAATAATCACAGCCGGGCAGGCTTGACGCCCACATCGTAGAGCTCTCAGAGAGCTTTCCAACGGTATGCTGTGCACCGCGTAACACCTTATGGATAAAAAGTTATCATGACCGGAGCGACGGATACCTGGTCACAAGTCTTACACTCTCGGTTAGCGGGCCCTGCCTCTTCGTGCATGTAACGCCTCGATCCCTCACGAGATCGGGACTCCTATTTATCACACTATTCTCAACCCAAATCCAAACCCGGGTACAAAATTTTAGGGAAAATGGACGGAGTTTCCCTTATATGTAGGTCTATCTAGAAACCTGCCAACAGTCACATACAAGTCCTGAATCACAATCAACCATTCATACAACCTAACTTTCAAGATTCATAAAGTCAACCATCTCCTCAAGGCCATCCGAGCCTTGGAATCTCACATCATATCTCACAAGCATGCAAAATTAAATCCATTGAAATTCTATCTTTTAATCCACTTAACATACCACTCTATACTAAAAAACAAGCTTTCTTATAATTTGTGTCCAACCAACTAATTAGTTTTCATCGTCCACACAAGCATGCATTCAAAGCGGTAAAGCCTAACTTCAAATATTACATCCCAACTACCAATAACACGAGCTTAAACTTTAAATTACAACACAAACTCCTTCAAGCCTAACAAATACATACAAGGGCAAGCTTCAAAGTAGATCATATAACTGCAACTTCACACAATTCACATGTAGGCATCCAACCTCAGCGCGATAGGCAACCCGCGACACGGCACTCAAGGTAGTTATTCTAACTGCCCCTGTAACATATTAAAATGAGGAATGAGTAACCTAAGTTACTCAGTGAGGGAGGTGATGCAACATACCGGGCGTGCATTATGATATGCAAACACAAGAAAGCATATACGTATAATATAAAGAACAAGATTTAAGTAACAAGTAGTCAACCACATTAAAAAGGATACGGTTCCACTTCAAGTCTTCAATCACCAGCCACGAACCACGAACTTCACGCAAGTGCTGGCAAACCCCTTACTCCAAAAACTTGGGATACTCCGGATGTATCCCCATCCTACGACCCTTTCTCCTGAGGTAGGTCCATGCCCAGCAGGTAAACCACGCCTCTGGGGTAGTGGAGTATGCCTCAGCGAGAAGGGAATAGGCACCATGGTAGTCGAGGGAGCACGGCAAGCCCGACGGCGCCTGGGTTTCTCGACGCTTCCATGTCCGAAAAGGTTGCGCAACCCGATATTCGATCACAATAATTCAAGCAATGGCAATATAATTCAAGAATCACATAAATGAGGGACAACAAAGTAGGTTGCTCTCGCACGTAGTTTACAATAAATAAGCCATATAACAATATAAATAAAAGACAGTGTATATTTAGTCTATTCATATCAAAGTACACGTAATTATAAGCAATCATATTGAACTATACAATTCATGAGCAGTAAAAACAAATTAAGATGCACAAAATAATGTAACTCCCTCACCTTTAGGAAACCAAACATACAAAACTTAGCCAAACTCCCATTTGAACCTTCTCCCATGGCATCAATTCCCTTCAATTCCTAATTACGCAGTTATGCAATAAAATCATTCTACATTCATCCGATTGGCCATACACAAATAACATGAGTTAAGAATGCTAATCATGTAATTAATTAGCCAGTTCTACAAGTTCATATCTCAATATCAAACTCTAAAATCTCTAGACATGCATTATCTTAACTAACTTAGAGGATATGACAAGAAGCATTCTTTGCTTTTTAGCATTAGCATGCACAAGGCCCTAATTCCATTTAATTAGTTAAATGGCAGCCAATCACCTCCTATTTCAACTTACATGTTCAACAAGCTAACCATTTGTCTAAACTCAACTCTAGCTAATTACAAGATAATTCAAGTTATCATACTCAATTTTCCCAATTTACATTTTATAACTCAATCAATAGACAAATATAGCAATTATAACAAGTATAACAATTCAAATAGCTACTTATGCAATAAGCTTAACTAATTCACATAAGCTTCATTTAGACACTTTTTACATGCTTGGTATTTAGGTCATAAACTTCACACTTATATAACATATAACTCTATCATGATCAATTAGAGCAAACATAACAATATAATAACTACTAATTCAACTAATTCAAGTAATTCACAAGAAATCTAACAAATCTCCTTCTAAATGCTTACAAAATAAGCTCTAAACTTCACACAAGATAACGAACCTCAAATCTAACTATGCTAAATCTCTAATGACACTTTATGGCACCACTTAAGCCCTTGAAATCTCACTTTAAAGTACAATTACCCGAAAAGTCTGAATTTGCCTCTTTATGCATTACACTACAAGTACTCTAATCGGAGCTCAACTAAGCAAAGCGAATACATTTCTAGCACCTCCTCACTTACTAGACACTAGCCCTAATGCCCGAACGAACCCGGATTCACTTTCAACCCGAAACCCCTTTGTCAATCTTTGCTATTAAGCTCCAAATCAAAAGGCAAGGTTCAAGATTTCCAAATGAATTATCATATCCTTCAAACCACACCTTATGGCACCCCAAGGACCTTCGAGCTCACCCGTTAAACCTCATTTACCATTAAATCCCCGATTTTCTCTTTGTGCGTTTACACTACAAGTACCAATTCCGGAATCCAAACAAGCGAAATGAAGGCACTTCTAAGGCTTCAATACTTAATAAAGACTAGTCATAACCTCAAAACGTACTCGGATTCGAGTTAACCCCGAAATCCCCAATTAAAGTAGCCTATTTTGATCAAAATTCTCAAAATTTTCACACGGCAAGTATAACGAATATTTTTTCCATGCTCAAGGACCTAATTAGCAACTACTAGAAGCCTCGAATCCAATTAAATTGTAACTTTTTTTTGGAACCCTAGTTTCGGCACTATTTATCATCTTCTCCAACATGCCACCACCATTTTTAGCCAACTAAATTATCAAATAACCTCAAAAGTTTGCTCTACACTCTCTATAACATGCAATATAAGCAAGAACAACCATAAATTCAACCATTTATAACAAATCTAGAAATTTAAATAATCTTGAAACAAGTTTTAAATGCAAATAAATATGTGATCCCTCACCTAAACAAGTAGAAGATGCTAGGAATGGCTCTTGGGTAGCTTAAAATCTCACAACCAAGCTTTGGATTGGATCAAATGGCCAACTCTTGCAAATTTTCTTTTTATTCCCGTTTTTCCCTTTTTAGGCCAATTTTTTAGCTTTTTTTTTCTCTTTCTGGTCAATTTTTATGGCTAATATGGGTTATAAGACAGGAAAAATGGGTCTGGGTCATAGGTCATGGGTTTGGGCTAGGCCAAAATGCACTACAAGCTAATTAAAGTGCCCAAAAACAAAGCTAAATACTAAAAACCCAATATAAAAAAAGCTGAATTTTTACTATTCATTGCGACACACAAAACATTTTTTTTTCTATTTGTCTTCCCGACGTGCTATGCAAGTAATTCAAATTTGTTCATGCCTCATAAATGTCAAGTAACAGGGAAAAAATATAAAACCAAGAAAATAAAACAGTCGAAAATCTTATGAATAGTAACTATTTTAAAATAAACTTTTTAAAATAATAATAATAATAATTGCACATAAATGTATACAAATGAATGACACAACATAGTAAATACATATGTATGTAGATCTGGGGTTTTACAGTGCAGTGAAGTTGTCTTGCCCAAGTGTGTGGGATTCTTTAATAGAAATGTGATGGATTAGGTTGCCGTCCTTATCGCGGCTCACAAGGTACGATCCAGGACCGAAAAACAGCGCAAAAGAAGAAAATTGTCCTGAAACTGATGAAAAATTTTGATTTTGGACTCCGGTAATAGAAATGTGAGGGATTAGATTGTCCTTTTCGCGGCTCACGATGTACGATCCGGGACGGAACAACAGTGCAAAAGAAGAAAAGTGTCTCAAAACTGATGAAAAGGTTCGATTTTAGCCTCTGAAAATAGGCGCAGCCGAGCAGGATGGTTGCCCCCGTCATAGAGCTCTCGGAGTGCTTTCCAACGGTATGCTGTGCTCTGCGTAACTCCTTACGAATCAAAAGTTATAGGCACCAGACCGACGAATACCTAGTCACAAGTCCCACGCCCTCGGTTTGCGGGCCCAGCCTCTACGTGAAGTGAAGTTGTCTTGCCTAAGGTGCCGTGGGATTCGGTAATTGAAATGTGATGGATTAGGTTGTTGTCATTTTCGCGGCTCATGACGTACGATCCGGGACGGAAAAATAGCGTAAAAGAAGAAAAGTGTCGCAAAATTGATGAAAATGTTCCAGTTTGTTCTCCAAAAATAGGCGGAGCTAAGTAGGCTTGCTGCCCCTGTCGTAGAACTCTCGGAGAGCTATCCAACGGTATGCTGTGCGCCGCGTAACCCCTTACGGATCAAAAGTTATGGACATTGCAGCGACGGAGACTTGGTCCCAAGCCCCATGCCCTCGGTTTGCGGGCCCAGCCTCTTCGTTAAGTGAAGTTTTCTTCCCAAGGTACCATGGGATTCGATAATAGAAATGGGATGGATTAGGTTGTCGTCCTTTTCGCGGCTCACGACGTTTGATCCGGGACGAAAAAACAAAGTAAAAGAAGAAAAGTGTCCCGAAACTGATGAAAATGTTCGAATTAGGGCTTCGAAAACAGGCGTAGCCAAACGGGCTGGTTGTACCTATCGTAGAGCTCTCAGAGAGCTTTCCAACGGTATGCTGTGCGCCACGTAACTCCTTACGGATAAAAAGTTATGGGCACCGGAGCGATGGAAACTTGGTCCCAAGCCCCACGCCCTCGGTTTGCGGGCCCAGCCTCTACGTGAAACGAAGTTGTCTAGCCCAAGGTGCAGTGGGATTCGTTAATAGAAATGTGATGGATTAGGTTGTCATCTTTTTTGCTGCTCATGATGTACGAACTGGGACAAAAAAATAGCACAAAAGAAGAAAAGTATCCCAAAACTGATAAAAATGTTCAATTTTGGGCTCCGAAAATAGGTACAGTCGAGTAGGCTTGCTGCCCCCCTCGTAGAGGTCTCAGAGAGCTTTCAAACGTTATGTTGTGCGCTGTGTAACTCCTTACGGATCAAAAGTTATAGCCACCGTAGCGATGGAGACCTGGTCCTAAGCCCTATGCCTTCGGTTTGCAGGCCCAGCCTCTACGTGAAGCGAAGTTGTCTTGTCCAAGCTGCCGTGGATTCAGTAATAGAAATGTGATGGATTAGGTTGTCGTCCTTTTCGCGGCTTACGACATACGATCGGGGACAGGAAAACAGAACAAAAGAAGTAAAGTGTCCCGAAACTGATGAAAACGTTCGATTTTGGGATCCGAGAACAGGCGCAGCCAAGCAAGATTGCTACCCCTGTCGTAGAGCTCTCGGAGAGCTTTCTAACGATATGCTGTGCACCACATAACTCCTTACGGATCAAAAGTTATGGGCACCGGAGCGACGGAGACCTGATCCCAAGCCCCACGCCCTCGGTTTTCGGGCCTAGCCTCTACGTTAAGCGAAGTTGTCTTGTGCAAGGTGGCGTGGGATTTGGAAATAGAAATGTGATGGATTAGGTTGTCGTCCTTTTCGCCGCTCACGACGTATGATTCAAGATGGAAAAATAACGCAGGAAAAGAAAAGTGTTCGAAACTGATGAAAACGTTCGATTTTGGGCACCGAGAACAAGTACAGCCGAGCAGGCTTGCTACCTTTTTCATAGAGCTCTCGGAGAGCTTTCCAACAGTATGTTGTGCACCGCGTAACTCCTCACGGGTCAAAAGTTATGGGCACCGGAGCGACGGAGACCTGGTCCCAAGCCCCGCACCCTCGGTTTGTGGGCCCAGCCTCTACGTGATGCAAAGTTGTCTTGCCCAAGGTAGCATGGGATTCGGTAATAGAAATGTGATGGATTAGGTTGTCGTCCTTTTCGCGGCTCACGACGTACGATCCGGGACGGAAAAACAGCGCAAAAGAATAAAAGTGTCCCGAAACTGGTGAAAATGTTCAATTATGGGCTCCGAAAATAGGCGCAGCCGAGCAGGATTTCTGCCCTCATTGTAGAGCTCTTGGAAGCTTTCCAACGGTATGCTATGCTCTGCGTAACTCCTTATGGATCAAAAGTTATGGGCACCGGACCGACGGATACCTGGTCACAAGCCCCACGCCTTCGGTTTGCGGGCCCAGCCTCTACATGAAGTGAAGTTGTCTTGCACAAGGTGGCGTGGGATTCGGTATTAGAAATGTGATGAATTAGGTTGTCATCCTTTTTGCCGCTCAAGACGTACGATCCGGGACCAAAAAACAACGCAAAAGGAGAAAAGTGTCCCAATATTGATGAAAATGTTCGAGTTTGGGCTCCAAAAATAGGTGCAGCTGAGCAGGCTTGCTGCCCCTATCGTAGAGCTCTCGGAGAGCTTTCCAACGATATGTTGTGCGCCGCGTAACTCCTTACGGATCAAAAGTTAAGGGCACCGGGGCGACGGAGACCTGGTTCCAAGACCCACGCCCTCGGTTTGCGGGCCTAGCTTCTACGTGAATCGAAGTTGTCTTGCCCAAGGTGGCATGGGATTCGATAATAGAAATGTGATGGATTAGGTTGGCATCCTTTTCGCGGCTCACAACGTACGAACCGGGACGGAAAAACAGTGCAAAAGAAGAAAAGTGTCCTGAAACTGATGAAAATGTTCGATTTTGGTCTATGAAAATAGGCGCAGCCAAACAAGATTGCTGGCCCTGTCGTAGAGCTATTGGAGAGCTTTCCAACGGTATGTTGTGCGCCGCGTAACTCCTTACGAATCAAAAGTTATGGGCACCGGAGCGACGGAGACCTGGTCCCAGGCCCCACGCCCTCAGTTTGCGGGCTCATCCTCTACGTGAAGTGAAGTTGTCTTGCCCAAGGGGCCATGGGATTCGATAATAGAAATGTGATAGATTAGGTTGTCGTCCTTTTCGCGGCTCTCGACGTACGATCCAAGACGGAAAAAATAAGCAAAAGAAGAAAAGTGTCCCAAAACTGTGGAAAACGTTCGATTTTGTGTTTCGAAAACAGGCGCAGCTGTCATGCCCCAACCCGACCTATAGACTAGGGTGTGATCTATTCATTTACACCATTTCACAAACTTAATCATTCATTAAGATTTAACACTTAACGTTAGCCTAGAACTCCAAAAGATTTTCAAAAAAAAAAAGGGCAGCATAACGGCTATAATTGGACTCTTTTGTTTGACCTAATTTTCTAAACGCCTCAAAACTTTCAATCTCAAATTCGATTCCAACTAAGATTACTATTTATCACCAATCGATATGCCTACTATTTATCTCAAGTCTCGTTTGATTAACAAACCTAGCATGATAACTATGTCCCGTTTATTTGTTAATTCCTGTTACACAAGTACCTGTTGATCTTTAGCTTACTATTGAGTACCTGGGGAATTTAGATAGAGTTACAACATTTGATTCTTCACCTAGTGATTGAGTTGCCTGTGATAGTTACTAAATCAAAATAGTGAAAGCAACCCACAAGATAAAGTATTCGTCTAGTCCTAATCAGTACAAGCCAATATTAGACCCTAAATTACAACGGGGATAATTTACAACAACAACAAACAACATAAGAAATAGTCTTCAGGACAAAACACATCGTTCATAAAATGGTCACAATTAAGCAAGGCACGTAAGGCTGGCATTTACTCCGAGGAGTCATCAAAAGGCATGTTATCCTCGGGTACCTATTCCTGATCTTCTTCACGTGTGATGATAAAAGAGGGTGAGTCCTTATTAACTCAGCGAGGGGGAACAAGTAATACGTTTTGAAACCCTTTTCTGGTTAAACTTATGAAAACCCTTTTTGAAAACATGACATATATCACAAGTAAGTTTATAGCATAACATAAATGTAAAGAACACATTTACCCGTCTTTCCTCACCGAGGTACTCTAGGAACCAAGCGAGAGTACTTAATCACATAATGAAATGACACGGTGAGCTTTTGCTCTAAAGTTCATTTCTAATAACAGTTGTTGCGGCTGACGTCAATCATCCACTTATCACTCCGAATGTGTGTACTCCGGATGTACCCCGAATCCTATGACCCAACTCTCCGAGGAAGTCTAGCCCCCAAACGAGAGAGGGAATTGGACCATGGTAGTCACGGTAGCACCGGCAAGCCTGATGCCGCCCGGCGTGTGTGAAACGCTACCATGCCAGAATGAAAGATTGCAACCTTGTATGCAATGCACAATTATAACATTTAACATATCACATTAGGAGGACAACAAAGTAGGTTGCCTCCGAGCAATTGTAAGATCGCACATAGACAGGTAAACACATGAGACATGCTTTGACATGAATTTTCACTTTGTAAAACACATAGAGTTATATGAATATTAAACGGGCAGCCCTGTAACATATGTAAATCAAGTTATATAACTCATTTCGGGATTCACGTATCAAGTAATAAGATTATACAAGCATGCAATGACATTTACATGAGACCGGGTGCAAGAAAAGTCTACTTATCAACATGTAATCATCGGGAATCACATTTAGAGCTATAAGAACAACTATGGGAAGGCTATTAACCACACAATTTAACACATTTAACCATAAGATCATCTCTTAGCAAATAGTCATAAGCATTAGGGTCTCAATTCCGTGCTTAAACATGTGGTTAAGCAAACCATTCATCAATTAATGATCCCAAGTCATACATCAATCAAATTAAGCAACCTCAACCAGTCACAACAGTCCACACAACATCTAAGTGCCACAATTCCAAGCATTCAGTACCACAAGAGAAGTTACAACATGTTTCAAAGCATATCACTAAACAAAACCTCACTGCAATGGTCTGTTTTTCCCACATTCGATTAGACAAGCAAACAATCTCCAATTTCAGTGAACAAAATTTCAAATTAAATCTTAATGAGTTATTTAAATCTAGGAACAAACCTCGCATCATTTGGAGTTCGGACTTAGGAGTTATGGCCAAAACCGTGAGACTAGGCAAAACTGTCCAGTTTTAGACAAATTACGCTTTTTGCAATTTTTGAGGGTCTTAGAGTCAGAATTGGCTTTGGTCTATTTCTGGAAACAATGTACAGAACTGCAAAATCTAGAAACCTACGAATTTTCATGCATTTTCACCAACATATAATAGGTAAAAAACGCTTCGTTCTACAAAGTCAGTTATCCGCCAGAAACCTATTTCATTTTTCCAAATTTTCCAAATTTAGACACCTCACGATGTTTGACCATTTTGGAGGCCTTAGAGGCAAAATTGGCCTTGTCCTATTTCTATGAAAACTGCTCATAATTGGAAAAAATAGTAACCTACCAATTTTCACGCATTTTTATCAAGTTTTACTAAGCCAAATCCACCTCGTACTACAACATCAGAAAACTGCCAGCAACACGTTTTTACCTATCTTCAAGTTCTAGCCAAAAATCTAGCCATGCATGGTCATATAAGCTCATGTACACACATATACAACAACTACAGAGGTAAATATAGTCATATGAAGGCATGCATGTGATTTTTGAAAGCTTTTAAAAGAGTTTAACCCTCACCTTAGCCTATTGATGATTATTGATGCTCAAATGCTCTTCAAAATGGACAAAGGCTTCTTCCTTGCTTTGGCCGAGAGAGATAGCTTGATTACCCTTAATTTCTAAGTTAGTTAGCATGTGAGGATGGTGTGCATGTGTGTGGAACAAAAGGATATGAAAGAAAAACTATCAAGACATACCTAAGGCCGAAAATGATGAACTTTGTGAGCTTGCATGTGATTTTCTTGCTTAACTTGCTAAGGCCGAGTCTTTTGGGATCCTTGTGAGCCTAGGTGACTCTTAGAATGTGAGCTTGAGCTATGGAGACTCATGAAGCAGCCATGGCCGAGAGAGAGAGAGAGAATGGGAGAGAATGTTGAGAGCAAATGAGGTTGAAGATGCTTGAAGATGTTTTGAGTGTGCTTGTGTCGGCCTAGAGCTCTACAAATTCTGAAATTTCCTTAGTCATTGTGCATTCTTAAAATGTTAGGAAGAATGGGTGAGGAGGCCGAGAATGAGAGAGAATTTGAAGGCAAAAGAAATGTGAAATTGTTAGAAAATGGTTGCATGTATGTCTCGGCCTTGGGGTTTAGCAAAAATCTGATTTTTATATCATCTTTTGAGCATTGTTTGAATTGTTGGTAGGCAATGGTGATGTGGCTGAGAATGGTGGCTTAGTAGTTAGCAAAATGTGGCTTTGGTGTAAGCAAAAGGTATGACAATGTGAAGTTTTTGTCTAAGCATGCATGGATTAAAATAATTGTTCAAACTTTACTCAAAATTCTTGGTATGGTCGGCCAAGGGAGCTCAAAATTCTGAATTTTTTTGTTTGTTCAAGGCTTATTTTATTGTAGGTTAGATTGTGGTATTTTAGGTGCATGGGTTTTGCAAAAGGAATAAAGAATAAAGAATAAGAATGTTTAGTGTTTAGTGAAATTTTGTCTTCTAGTGCATTGACTTAGGATTAGAATATTAGTTCGTTGAGTTTGTAGGATTATTCTATAGTCTAGTGTTTCGTGTAGGATACTTTCTTGATTAGCGTGCGGGCACACTTTCCTAGGTCTAGGGCACGTACTACGAGGTAAGGTACGAACTACGAGACAAATGCATGTATTCCAAGTAAATGTACGCAACTCTAAATGAATGCACGTAAATTAATGCAAGACACGTAATTCAATGCAATGCACGTAAATCGAGGTACGACTCTTAAACCTAGGTTAGGGCACACAGTTCAAGGTCAATGCACACAAATTGAGGTATCGCACGTAAATCGAAGTCAGGGCACGTAAGTCGAGGATTAGGGCACACAATTCTAGGTCAAGGAACGAATAACGAGGCATGCACAAAAACTAAGACAGGGCACGTAATCCAAGGTCTGTCATATAATTCTGGGTCTATGGCACGTAAATCGAGATAAGACACGTTATTTAGGGTCGGGCCTCACATCCTCCCCTCCTTAAAACAATTTCGTCCCAAAATTCATTCTTATTTGTTGAGGTCATTTAGACGGATTCCGACCATTGTTATTTTCCAACTCCGGGTCGTCCTTTGCTCTGTGATCTCTCTTACCACAACGAATTCACTTCCTAGCTTTCTCCAATCATTTAATTTAGTGTGTCCCCTACATTTACAGTTCGTTCCTTTGAACGACTCTATTCTCTCCATTTGATCTTAAGGTCAAGTTCATTAATTAAAGTTAGAATCTCCAACATGGTAATCAAAGCTGCATCAGTATTCTAACAATATAACTATAACTCCAAAATCATGACTCATGTTGTATCAATCTCGCATTTATACCTCAAAAGGAATATCACAATAATACCGCAATCTTATGGTGACATACACTAATTTCAAGATGATAGGTCTATATTCGATTTACATATCCTATCAACTAGCTTCAAAATTGTTAACATGTAGGACATACACAAGTTATGGATCATTTTCACAATACGACCTTCTCTTCAAGAAGAACTCACCAAACAAACTAATCCATCTCAAGTCGTCGTCTATCGATAGTATCATAGTCCTTATCTCGTAGGTACCTTAGGTTAGCAAATCTTCTAATGACTAGTCTCCCGGTTACAGGCTCCTATTCGCTAACATTCTTTCTCAGCTTCGTTAACCTTCACGCTCGTAATCAAAGAGGAAGACCATTGAGATTCATTAAACTCGAATTCTAAGGTTTATTAAGAACCACCAACAAATTGCCATCGAAATTGCATGGGTAAACTAATCATGTGGCACTAGTTCAACTCTTCAAGTAAGTTTCATTAGCTTGTGATTCATAATTTATTTCCTTATTCAAATATCTATCTTTAAGTCACGAGGCTTCGGAATTTCTTTTAATCTTAACCAAGACTCCTAAGATGAATAGTTTCAACCTCAAATAAATTCCACTCACCTCAATCCAAGGTAACGTCATATTAGGAAGACAATGGTCCTACACACTTAGCGACCTAGTCATTCGTTCGAACACTCAATGCCCGCCAATATATCTTCAACATTAGTGTTACTAAGGTAGGTTCATAGCCATGTAAGTGATATCAATGCTCCACTAGGTTACCGACCGTACAAAAACAGTCTTAGGACTATAAATGGGTACCGAAATGATCTAGCTCATAAGATACTTACCATACTAATCTAAGTAGCTTATTACATGAAATAACTTCAAGGATATGTCATCATAAGAATTATAACCACAAGTCATCCGACAATATAATCTAATAGAACTTCAAAAGTAATCAACCACTTATTTAACTATCACTACGAAATCCACCCTCTATTCAACAACCACGATTCGAAGTCTACCAACCATTAGTTTCTAGACGTGAAACGGTGCACATAACAATTGTCTAACAACAATCTCTTGGGTCATCATGACTCTAATTCATCTCTATCTTAACTAAATGAAATCTTACTCTCCTCATTCACATGTTCAACTAGCTAAGAACATCAAGACTTATCGACCTTAGGTCCTAGGGTTTACCATGAATCATCATGCATACTCACTATTAGCTATTTAGGATTACTAATCGTACCCTAACGACTCCACTTGCAGCTGGATGCTTTAATCTCATTTTCATGGTTTATATACTAGGTCCATTGGTATTACTTAGGGATATATGCTTCTTAACATCCTATACGGTATCCAAATAACGAGTGTATAGAATGATTTACTTTGCATAATCACAACTAAATCTGAGGGCACCAAACTAATGCCATGATTCTTAATATCACCAATATCCAACTTAGGACCTTAGCAATGTTAGTCATCTAATGCATAATTCAATACCTTACACTTCTATTCGACCTAACATTTTAGGTGTAGTCTTCCGAACACGAGTTCTAGCTACGTGAATTCCTCGATTCCAGCATCCCTATATCTTGTTATACTAAAGAATCATCAACCTTGTTAAATTCAGTCTCCAGAGTTGCCTACATGTCTTGAGGTTATCCATTGTTAAGTCACTCAAATACACTATCCATGTCTTAATAATCTAACCCCTAAAAGTAAACTATTGTCAACTTCCACGAATTCATCTCTTAATTTCTAGGTCGCGGTCTTACCATTTAGTGAACTTGAAACTTGCTAGTATACACCATATCGGATTCATCAATGCTTCATTCCAATCAAGTAAAGATTCAATCGTACGAGTATATTGCTAACTTCTTAGATAGTCTATCAAGCCAATTTTAAGATGTGAGAAATGGATTCAAAGCAACCTCTAAGTCAACTTCCACTATAAGCACATGAGAATATATACTACTCTACATATCTAATAGTATACTCTTATATCCTAAGGGAAGTTGTATATCATTAACCTTTATACTTGAACCACAATTAGAAGAACGTTTTAACGGAATCAAAAACTTCATAGCTATAAAATTGACAACTTAATCACAGGTATGGGTATTCCAAGATAAGGAGATAACTTTACCTCAACAATTATACATGTGCTACGCATTTTATATATGCATATCCAATAATACATACGATACATCGAGTACCTGTGAAGATACGAGAAATCTCTAACCGAGCCTTCAATTCCTTGAAAGTCCTAATCCTAACTATCTATGTGTATAAATAGTCAGTCATGGTTATGTAACATGCACATGTATCAAAGAAGGAGTATAAAAGCATGTATGCATTATTGAGGGCATTAACGTGTCGGTGTGCATGACACAGAGTACATATGGTCCACAAAGGCACATGATATTCAATGCACAAAGCAATTAAAGCACATTAACACACATTAACACATATAGACAAGACATAAAAATTACCTTAGGGCTTCTACCTACGGTTCGAGAGTTGAACTCGACTAATGCCTAGTTAGCAAACTAAGCTCTGATACCATTAATATAAGGTGTCACACCCCAACCCGACCTATAGAGGTTAGACTAGGGTGTGATCTAATCATTTACACCATTTCACAAACTTAATCATTCATTAAGATTTAACACTTAATGTTAGCCTAGAACTCTAAAAGATTTTTTTAAAAAAATAGCATCATAACGGCTGTAATTAGGCTCTTTAATTTGACTTAATTTTCTAAATGGCACAAAACATTCAATCTCAAATTCGATTCCAACTAAGATTACTATTTATCACCAATCGATATGCCTACTATTTATCTCAAGTCTCGTTTGATTAACAAACCTAGCATGATAACTATGTCCCGTTTATTTGTTAATTCCTGTTACACAAGTACCTGTTGATCTTTAGCTTACTATTGAGTACCTGGGAAATTTAGATAGAGTTACAACATTTGATTCTTCACCTAGTGATTGAGTTGCCTGCGATAGTTACTAAATCAAAATAGTGAAAGCAACCCACAAGATAGAGTGTTCATCTAGTCCTAATCAGTACAAGCCAAAATTAGATCCCAAATTACAACGGGGGTCATTTACAACAACAACAAACAACATAAGAAATAGTCTTCAAGACAAAACACATCGTTCATAAAATGGTCACAGTCAAGCAAGGCACGTAAGGCAGGCAATTACTCCAAGGAGTCATCAACAGGCACGTTATCCTCGGGTACCTGTTCTTGATCTTCTTCATCTGTGATAAAAAAAAAAAGAGGGTGAGTCCTTATGAACTCAGTGAGGGGGAACGAGAAATACGTTTTGAAACCCTTTTCCGGTTAAACTTATGAAAACCCTTTTTGAAAGCATGACATATAACACAAATAAGTTTATAACATAACATAAATGTAAAGAACACATTTACCCGTCTTTCCTCCCCGAGGTCCTCTAGGAACCAAGCGAGAGTACTTAATCACATAATAAAAGGATACAATGAGCTTTTGCTCTCAAGTTCATTTCTAATAACAGTTGTTGCGGCCGACTTCAATCATCCACTTATCACTCCGAATGTGTGTACTCTGAATGTACCCCAAAATCCTACGACCCAACTCTCCGAGGAAGTCTAGCCCCCAAACGAGAGAGGGAATTGGACCATGGTAGTCACGGTAGCACCGGCAAGCCTGGTGCTGCCTGGCGTGCGTGAAACGCTACCATGTCAGAATGAAAGGTTGCAACCTTTTATGCAATGCACAAATATAACATTTAACATATCACATTAGGAGGACAACAAAGTAGGTTGCCTCCGACCAATTATAAGATCGCACATAGACAGGTAAACATATAAGACATGCTTTGACATGAATTTTCACTTTGTAAAACACATAGAGTTATATGAATGTTAAACGGGCAGCCATGTAACACATGTAAATCAAGTCATATAACTCATTTCGGGGTTCACGTATCAAGTAATAACATTATACAAGCATGCAACGACATTTACATGAGACCGGGTGCAAGAAAAGTCTACTTATCGACATGTAATCATCGGGAATCACATTTAGAGCTATAAGGAAAACTATAGGTAGCCTATTAACCACACAATTTAACACATTTAACCATAAGATCATCTCTTAGAAAATGGTCATAAGCATTAGGGCCTCAATTCCGTGCTTAAACATGCGGTTAAGCAAACCATTCATCAATTAATGATCCCAAGTCATACATCAATCAAATTAAGCAACCTCAACCAGCCACAACAGTCCACACAACATCTAAGTGCCACAATTCCAAGCATTCAGTACCACAAGAGAAGTTACAACATGTTTCAAAGCATATCACTAAACAAAACCTCACTGCAATGGTCTGTTTTTCCCACATTCGATTAGACAAGCAAAAAATCTCCAATTTCAGTGAGCAAAATTTCAAATTAAAGCTTAATGAGGGATTTAAATCTAAGAACAAACCTCACATCATTTGGAGTTTGAACTTAGGAGTTATGGCCAAAACCGTGAGACTACGCAAAACTGTCCAATTTTAGACACATTACGTTTTTTGCTATTTTTTAGGGTCTTCGAGTCAGAATTGGATTTGGTCTATATCTGGAAAAAAATGTCTAGAACTGCAAAATCTAGCAAAATACCAATTTTCATATATTTTCACCAACATCTACTGTCACGACCCAACTCGACCCCTCCTATAATCAGTCAGGATGCAACGGAATTTTGGCAGTATAACGACAGTAAATAGGACACCGAGGCTCTAAACCAACCTCATTAGAACATCATACATCAGACAACTCCTCAATAAAATAACAACATACATCATAACCATATTATACAATAATCATTCCTCGTTATACGCCTCCGTTCCAACATAATACATAAACCTTAATATACATTGCAAAATATGTTGATACCAACCTAGCAACCTAAACATAGACAAAAAAAAGACTACTAAGACAGCATCAACTAATTCATTAACTCTTCAACATCTTTTACATAATGAACTACAAAGCATATAAAAGTCTACTAAGTTAATTTACAAGATAGTAAAACAATACAACATCAAAGATAAGACTCCGGAACATAAGACTCATCCACATAAGGCACATTTTCACATTCTCCTCTTCAGGAGGCACGTACCCGTAATCCTGCGAAAGTACACCTGTAGGCATGCAATAATAGAGAGTGAGCTTATATAAAATAAGCCCAGTGAGGATTCGATAGATCTCTATAGTATTCACTATGCTCCTTGGATTTAATCCTTTGAGCAAGCAAACACACAATAACATCAATAATACTATCATCACATAATCTATAATGACCATTCAATAAAGGATACACTAGTTGGTGTAGCTCCAATCACCATCACGATCATAACAGCCTTCTTGTGACTCCTATAAACTCACGCACCCGAGGTACCCCAATAACCTCTCCCTCCATGACTTCTCCGTCATGCGAGCTAGAGGCAGTCTCTGGTAGTCATGCCATTGTAAACCCGACAGCCCGATGCTGTCCGAGAGGTGGCACATACATACCAAAGACTCAACAATAATAATAAACATCAATCATTCACAGGAGGACAGTCTAGCAGAACTGCCTATATCGCGGCATCAATCATCAATCAATAATCATCAATCATCATCAATAATCATATTATCATCATCAATAACATCAATAATCAATTTAACAATAAATAACTAAGTTAGATGACAAAGTAGGCCATCCAACCGAACGTGCATAAAACACACAATCAAACCCTAGTTTACCCATCAACAACTCACAATTCAATCACTCAAACCACACCCGATCAACTAAGGCTCAATTCAATAATTTAAAGAAAGATAACCTAAACTTCAAATAATCATATCTTACATTCTACTAATCCAAACAACCCCAAATCAGTTCAAAACACTCACCTACTCGATCAACTACATTAGCCCTCTCGGAAACCAACCAAGACACCTCAAAATCAAGCCCAACAACCCTAAAACCTCAAGGCACCTAGGCTGAAATTTTTGGATTTTCACCCAAACATCGTAATCAAAAATTCGGCATTATAACGGCGTTACCACGTAATTAACAAACTTTTAGAAATCAACGGCAATCGATTCCAACCACAACAACTCAAAATAATCCTCAAAAAGCCATTCTATCAACTTTAAATACCCAAAAATAAATAATTTCGCTACAATGACTCAAATCTCGTAGTAATACACATAAACGATCCCTAGCATGCATGAAGAAATAATCTAACATTAGATTAACATTCTAACAGTTCAAAATGTAGTTATGAGCAAAAATAATAAAAAAAAATGAGTTTTGAGATCCTGAATTTTTCTCTCACCTTTGATGCGATAAAAGCCTAGGAATACATGCAATGCGTGCCCAACAAGCGGAATCCAACTCGGCACGAAGTTCTACGGACAAAAACTAGGTTTTTCTTTGAAAATTTGCTTTGAAAATCTTGAAAACTCTTTTCTCTTTTCTCTCTTCTTCCTCTCGGAAATGTGTGTGAAATTGTGGGTGTTTTTGTGCTTTGTGAGTGTGTGTTGGTGATATAAGCTTGGAAGTCAACAAGTTAAATGAAAGTCAAAGTTGAAACTTTAGTATTTTTAGTGTTTTCTTGACTTTAAATGCATTTTATTGATCACCAAAGTTCAAAACAATTATTCAACACCCAAGATAGCTCAAGTAGGTTATTTTTAGGTGACAAGAAGTTTTACAATCAAACAATTTCACCCGAGTCGGCTTAAAACTCGATTTTCGCAAAAGTCAGTGTAAAAACCCTAATAAATTCTTAAGCCGATTTTAAAACCGTTTTAATCAAACACAGGTCTATTAAAGTCCGTGGACTAGGTCTAGAAGGGTTAAAAAGACCAGTTTCAAAATTTTAGCGGACGTGTTTCAAAAATACTATTCACTAAAAATCGACGATAAAATTTTTGACTCCGTTTTTGATAAAAATTTCATGAATGCACATTTAGCATGTTCTAGGAGTATTGATACTAAAATTACCACATTCTAAGTCACATAGCACATAAACAGGTTAATTCACGCAAAACGAGATAAAGTACGCAAAACGAGATAAGATAGAAAAGTGGGGTTTCACATTCTCCCCCCTTTAAAGAAATTTCGCCCTCGAAATTCTTACTTGATGTACTGAACAAATCTGGGTAATGCTGTTGCATCTGATCTCGTCTCTCCCAAGTAGCTTCCTCAATACCGTGATGCTTCCACAACACCTTAACCATCAGAATCTTCTTCGACTTCAACTCTCGTTCCATCTGATCAAGAATATGAATCGGACGCTTGTCATAAGTCAGATTCTCACGAAGCTGTAACGGCTCTGGCTTAAGAATATGAGAAGGATCCGGATTATATTTCCGCAAATTAGACACGTGAAATACATCGTGGACATTAGAGAAGTTCTCCGGTAAAGCCAACCGATATGCCAACTTACCAACCCTGCCAGTAATCTCAAATGGCCAAACAAACCTAGGACTCAGCTTCCCACCTTTACCATAACGAACAAACCCCTTATGAGGAGACAATCTCAAGAAAACCCGATCTCCGACTGCAAACTCCAAGTCCCGACGACGCATATCAGCATAACTCTTGAATCTACTCTGCACCGTAAGCATTCTTTGCCTGATCAACTGAACATTTTCAATCTTCTCAAGAAGCTCTAGCATGATAGTCGGATCAATAGTCTTCATCTCCCCTACCTCGTCCCAATATAAAGGTGAACGTCACTTACGATCGTAAAGAGCTGCAAAAGGTGCCATCCCAATAGTAGCTTGATAACTATTGTTTTAGGCAAACTCGGCAAGTGGTAGATGTTTCTCCTAGTTCTTTCTGAAGTCCAGAACACAAGCCCTAAGCATATCTTCCAGAATCTGAATAGTCTGCTCAGACTGACCGTCGATCTGTGGATGATACGTTGTACTAAAGTTCAACTGAGTACCTAAGGTCTCCTGAAGTTTCTCCCACAAACAAGAAGTAAATCGAGGATCTCGATCTGAGACAATACTAGATGGAATCCCGTGAAGTCTAACAATCTGATCCAAATAAAGATCCGTCAACTTTGTAACCTCATCTCCCATCCTCATTGAAATAAAATGAGCTGTCTTCGTCAAACGATCCACGACAACCTAAACTGCATCGTTACCCCTCGGTGTTCTAGGCAAACCAGTGACGAAGTCCATCGTAATATGCTCCCACTTCCACTTTGGTATAGCCAACGGCTGAAGCAACCCTGCAGGTCGTTGATGCTCAGCTTTCACCCTCTGACAAGTCAAACATCTAGATACAAACTGAGCAACCTCCCCATTCATATTATTCCACCAATAATGTTTCTTCAAATCCCGATACATCTTGGTTCCACTGAGATGAATAGTATACTTAGAATTATATGCTTCCTCCAGAATACCTTGCCTCAAGCCCGGTTCATCGGGAACACAAACCCTGTTCCGAAACTGAAGAATACCATCCTCATGCAGTTTAAAGTCAGACTGATCATCTGTGATCTGATCCTTGATCTTCTGAAGTTTAACTTCAAGCTGCTGAGCTTCCCTGATCTGAGACAACAATAAAGGCTGAATAAGGAGATGTGAACACATCACCCCAACCTGAGTCAACTCCGATCTCCAATAAGTGAATTCCTCAAGAATCTCCCATTTCTTGACAGCCAAACAAGAAACACTCGCCTTATGACTGAGAGCATCTGCTACAACATTTGCCTTGCCAGGCAGATAATTGATAGAACATTTATAATCTCCAACAAGCTCCATCCACCTCCGCTGGCGCATATTCAACTCCTTTTGTGAGAACAAGTACTTCAGACTCTTATGATCAGTGAAAATCTCGAACTTACTGCCCCACAGATAATGACACCACTTCTTCAGTGTGAAGACAACTGCTGCTAACTCAAGATCATGAGTTGGATAATTCACCTCATAAGGCTTCAACTTTCTGGAAGCATAGGCAATAACTCGGCCATCTTGCATAAGAACATATCCCAAGCCCTCCTTGGATGCATCGCTGTAAATAACCATATTATCGGTCCCCTCTGGTAGAGCAAGTACTGGAGCAGTAGTTAACCTCTTTTTCAACTCTTGAAACCCACTCTCACACTTCTCATCCCAAGCAAAGATAGTCTGCTTCTGAGTCAACTTAGAAAGTGGCCTAGCAATCTTTGAGAAGTCCTTTACAAACCTACGGTAATAACCCGCCAAGCCAAGAAAGCTACAGACCTCAGAAACATTTTTTGGCCTTTTCCAAGACATCACCGATTCAATCTTAGTGGGATCTATAGAAATATCGCTCTGTGTGATAACATGGCCAAGAAAATATATGCGTTGCAGCCAAAATTCACATTTGCTGAACTTGGCAAACAACTGATGCTCCTGCAGCTTCTGTAAGACAAGTCGTAGATGTTGCTCGTGCTCCGATTCAGATTTAGAATAAACCAAGATATCATCAATAAAGATTACCACGAACTGGTCTAAATACAGCTGAAAAACCCGATGCATAAGATCCATGAATGCTGCCGGTGCATTAGTTAATCCAAAGGGCATAACAACAAACTCATAATGCCCATACCGAGTCCTAAAGGCAGACTTCGGAACATCTTCTGTACGAATCTGAAGCTAATAATACCCCTACCTCAAATCAAATTTAGAATAGACTTTGGCTCCCTGAAGTTGATCGAACAACTCGTCAATCAGTGGCAAAGGATATTTGTTCTTGATGGTCACCTGATTCAAACCACGGTAATCAATACACAACCTCAAGGTACCATCATTCTTCTTCACAAATAAAATAGGAGCTCCCCAAGGTGAAGAACTCTGCTGAATGAATCCCTTCTCCAATAACTCCTGCAACTGAGTCTTCAACTCCTTCAACTCAGCTGGTGCCATCCGGTACGCTGATTTAGAAATAGATTGAGTACCGGGAATAAGATTGATCACAAACTCCACATTTCTCTCTGGCGGTAACCCTGGCAACTCCTCGGGAAATATGGGATATTCCCGAATATAAGGACTTCCTCAAGCTGCAACTTATCAGATGGCTTGTTGATCAAATAAGCTAGATAACCCGAACACCCCTTGTGATACCCCGAACCTGGCATGTATTCAATAGCATTTAAAGTTCATTTAAATTGTATTTTATTGACCTTTCACCTTCTTTGACCAAACTAGTTGACTTTTCATCTACATTGACCAACTAGGACAAGGTGGAAAATTTTGAAATGTTTAATAAAGGGCAAACTTGGGATTAGAAATAAAAAAAAATTCAATGTTAAGTTAGTCAAATTTTGGGTCAACTTTGGAATTAAATCTGAACCAATTGGGGAAGAGTTAGGTAGCAAATTATATATCGTTGGGAAGCTCTATGAGTCTAGTTTCTGAGGCTTCAAATCGTTCGTGAATTGGAGTTTTCTAGAAGAAGTTATGGTCGTTTTCGCAAGGTCGAGCATAGCTGTTTTGGTTTAGCGGGTTGACCGAATCTTTGACCTTTGACTTCTTGTCATCTTTTCCTAAATAAGCAAAATACAAACGAAAAAAACAAAGAGAAGAAAGGCTTGAAGCCATGAGGAAAAGAAAGAGAAAAAGAAAGAAAAAAATTTCAAAACAAATCAATAAATCTTCACTTGAGCTTGCTTAGGATCATTTCAGGGCCATTCAACGTTGTCTTTCTAGCGTCTAGTAGTGGCTAAGGTGAGGGTTTCATCATTATTTGCGCATTTGAAATAATTGTGTTTAAACTTTAATTTTTAGAAATTATGTGTAGATTGTTATTTTATCCATTTTGTTGCTTAAAGAATGTTCCTTGTTGATTGTAGAACATGTATTTATAGCTTTTTAGCATTTTCTGCGGTTGAAAATCGAAATTGCAATTTAATTGATCAATGAATAGTAAATTATGAATAGTAAACCCCTGTTTTGATGAAGTTGCTTCGTTACACGTTCTGTTGATGTAGGAAGGTGCTAGATATGCTGGAATGCCTAAATGTGTGGTTTAATTGGATTGTGTAATGGAAAAATGAAGAAAATGGCTTAGTAAAAGTTGGGGTCGTTTAGGTCGAGTTTGGCATTTTATCGTTTTGTGTGATGGCATTGTCTCGGGAGGCCATGGAAGCACTTTTGGTGTGATTATGCCGTTGGTTGGGTGTTTGGTTAGGGTAGCGGCAGTTCAAATGAGCAAAGGGGAAAATCAGGGCTTTGCGTGAATTCTAGAGTTAAGTAGGGTTTCGGGGTCTTTAGACGTGCCTTATGGTGACCTAGGAGGATTGGTGAAGTCGGTTTCCAAAACTCGTGACTCGTTTGAAAGTAGTAGCGTTTTGAAAGTTGGGGTCATTTTGTGATTTTGTGTGTTTTCATAGTATAATGCCTATAGAATGCTTATTATTGCTTGTTATGCTTGTTAAGGTTGGTTATGATTGAATTGTATATCAATTGTTGATAATGCTTGTTAGTGTTGTTCTTGATATCTTGTTTATTGCCACTAATTTGTATAGTTGCACTATCACTCGTCTATTGCTTGTATCGTGTCTTTTATTGCATAGTGTCAGGCACGTGAGTGATGGGCCTCTCTGGGTAGCCTCGGGTTTCCAGTGTTGGTTGCTCTAGCTCCGTGTCCTATTCCCTTTTCTCGCTTGGGTTGCCTCCCAGGGAGATTTGGGTCGTAGAATTGATGGATACTTCCAGGGTATTCCAAACTGAAGTTATAAGGTGGTTGCGCGCTTATTGTCATCGTTGTCAACATCAAGCTCGAGGTTGATGTATCGCTCGTGAAATGGTACATTGCTCGTATGAGTGAACCATAGCCTTCAGAGTGTGGTATAGCTTTGAATGGTTGTGTTAGTGCTTTCAGTAATTGCTTATTGTATTGATTGTTTGTCTTGATTGCTTATTTATCAGTTATATTGCTTAACTATCTTATTTGCATTGCACGACTTTCTTTCTCTCCAATTCGATATATGTCTCGTCCTCACTAAGTATACGTGTTGTGTATACTCACTCCTCACCACCACATTTCAGGAAATACCATGTTAGCTGGAAAGTTCGTGATTACGTGAAAGTTCGTGCTTGAAGAGTTGTCTTGCGTGCCTATGTGGCTTGAGTTGTCGAAGTTGTAAAGATGTATGCTTTCCTGTATTGTATGTATTTAATGTCAAAAGGAATATAATTTAAGTTTTATTAGATTATTGAAGTGATTTGATAAGTTAGTTTATGTATCTAGTTAGTATAGCTTAACTTTAATGCATGTTTTGTATTGCTTAAAGAAAAGTTAGAAAAGTCTGGGTACTTGGAATTGTACATTTACTTGTGTTAAATTGTTGAGAACCAAGGCTCGGATGGCCTTGAGGAAGTTTTGTATGGTTGGACACGGTGCTGGTCCACTTATATGCTATTACAGGTTTTACATTTTGCCTAGAAACAGGGGAGACTCTGTCCGTCTTTCCCTAAAATTTTGACCGGGTTTGGAATTGGGTTGTGAATAGATTGATTGATAGAACTCCCGGTCTCGAGAGGGATCGGGGTGTTACAGGTGGTATCAGAGCTTGTTTAGCTCATAAGTCAGGACAGGGTCCTCAGTCTGGTGGGTAGTGATCCTTGAATGTGTGCTTGTTAAGGGTGTTTTGAAAGTGTATGCTTGTATGTGAGATTGTGTGTCTTGACTTGAATGTATGCACCTTTGTGATATAGTTATGTGTTATGTGTTAAATGTTTCTCAAGTAAAGTGAAGTGTCTAGTTGTTCATTGAATTGACCTATTGAATTGATATCGTGAATCGAATCGACCTCGTGAATTGTTATTTGCTTGAAGTATTGCTTGTATTGTGTGTATTAAAATGTCTTGAATTGATTATGCCGTGATTTGAATCGATTATGTTGTGCTTGAGTGACTTTGTTGAATAAACTGTTTTATAAACTCTTTTGTAAACTTGCTTGCATAATAGTTTAAGGTACATATGTATAAATGTGATATCTTGGCATTCATACATGTCTTGTTGAAATGGTATGAAAGACTTCTTCCTTTCCCTGAAGAGAAGTGGTTAGTAACAGGCCCTCCAAGTTATGTGGATTGACGGGAATGAGTAGTATTTGACTACCCTTTATTTGGTAGTTGGAGTTTGTTTATTGGGATTCCTCTAAGGTTATCTCCTATGCTTAGTATAAATGACTTTCTTTGGAGTTCTACATGATTATTATTTGGAGCATTTTCTTAAAATTTCCTTGTTGGGCATTCATCGGGTATTTCAATATTGGCATTTCGTGGGAGACTTGGTTAGGATTTTAATCAACCTTTGGTGTTCTTTCTGTATTCTTATGCGGAACTTTGATTTGAGTCTACTTACAATGATCAGTTTTGCGTGAAGCGTACTACTTTGATATTCCTTGTGGACATTTCTCAGTGGACTTGGCAATCGGAATTCTTATCGGACATACTGCATAATATTATCTACAATATCTCCGCTCTAGTCTTTCTTGATATTTTATCTGCAATCGTGATTGAAATTATTCAATAGTATATGGTGCACCTGCACGACATTCCCTCTGGAATTTTACCCAATATTCGGTAGCAATATTATTTTCGGAATCTACTTGGTTATTCAGCTTGGTGTTCATTCATGGACTTTTGATAAGTATATATATGTTGGCGTACATTTTGGATTCCCTATTCAGATGCTTCTTGAGCTATATTTTGGAAGACTTCCTTGAAACTTCTGAAATATGGTTGACTAGATTTCTTGTCTGGAGTCTCCTGAGCTGTACTTGGGTTCTCGTTTAGACTTTACTTCAGACTGTTTATTGGTATGTTCTCAGTACTTTTAGTTGGGATTCTATTATGGCATTCATGTCTAGTAAGATTTTTATTTGGAGTTCTATTTGGTATTCTCTAGAGCCTTTATTTGGCCTTATTATTTTGGAATTTTCGGGCAGTACTACTCGGGTTTCTTAGATTGGTTTTCTTCGGATGTCCTTATGTAGTGTCTTCCTCAGCAATCGATGAAGATTAGTCAAATTTGTATGTCAGATGATACAGAGTCCTATTGGAAGAAGAATTGCGAGGACGCAATTGTTTTAAGGGGGGGAAGGATGTGATACCCCGAACCTGGCATGTATTCAATAGCATTTAAAGTTCATTTAAATTGCATTTTATTGACCTTTCACCTTCTTTGACCAAACTAGTTGACTTTTCATCTACATTGACCAACTAGGACAAGGTGGGAATTTTTGAAATGTTTAATAAAGGGCAAACTTGGGATTAGAAATTAAAAAAAAATGCAATGTTAAGTTAGTCAAATTTTGGGTCAACTTTGGAATTAAATCTGAACCAATTGGGGAAGAGTTACGTAGCAAATTATATATGGTTGGAAAGCTATATGAGTCTAGTTTCTGAGGCTTCAAACCGTTCGTGAATTGGAATTTTCTAGAAGAAGTTATGACCATTTTCGCAAGGTCGCGCATAGCTGTTTTGGTTTAGCGGGTTGACCGAATCTTTGACCTTTGACTTCTTGTCATCTTTTCCTAAATAAGCAAAATACAAACGAAAAAAACAAAGAGAAGAAAGGCTTGAAGCCATGAGGAAAAGAAAGAGAAAAAGAAATAAAAAAATTTCAAAACAAATCAATAAATCTTCACTTGAGCTTGCTTAGGATCATTTCCGGGCCATTCAACGTTGTCTTTCTAGCGTCTAGTAGTGGCTAAGGTGAGGGTTTCATCGTTATTTGCGCATTTGATATAATTTTGTTTAAACTTTAATTTTTAAAAATTATGCGTAGATTGTTATTTTATCCGTTTTGTTGCTCAAAGAATGTTCCATGTTGATTGCAGAACATGTATTTATAGCTTTTTAGCATTTTCTGCGGTTGAAAATCGAAATTGTAATTTTAATTGATTAATGAATAGTAAATTATGAATAGTAAACCCTCGTTTCGATGAAGTTGCTCTGTTACGCGTTCTGTTGATGTAGGAAGGTGCTAGATATGCTAGAATGCCTAAATGTGTGGTTTAATTGGATTGTATAATGGAAAAACGGAGAAAAATGGCTTAGTGAGAGTTGGGGTCGTTTAGGTCGAGTTTGGCATTTTATCGTTTTACGTGATGGCATTGTCTCGGGAGGCCATGGAAGCGCTTTTGGTGTGATTATGGCGTTGGTTGGGTGTTTGGTTAGGGTAGCGGTAGTTCAAACGAGCAAAGGGGGAATCGGGGCTTTGCGTGAATTCTAGAGTTTAGTAGGGTTTCGGGGTCTTTAGACGTGCCTTATGGTGACCTAGGAGGATTGGTGAAGTCAATTTTCAAAACTCGTGGCTCGTTTGAAAGTAGTAGCATTTTGAAAGTGGGGGTCATTTTGTGATTTTGTGTGTTTTCATAGTATAATGCCTATAGAATGCTTATTATTGCTTGTTATGCTTGTTAAGGTTGGTTATGATTGAATTTTATATCAATTGTTGATAATGCTTGTTAGTGTTGTTCTTGATAGCTCGTTTATTGCCACTAATTTGTATAGTTGTACTATCGCTCCTATATTGCTTGTATCGTGTCTTGCATTGCATAGTGTCAGGCGCGTGAGTGATGGGCCTCTCTGGGTAGCCTCGGGTTGCCAGTGTTGGTTGCTCTAGCTCCGTGTCCTATTCCCTTTTCTCGCTTGGGTTGCCTCTTAGGGAGATTTGGGTCGTAGAATTGATGGATACTCCGGGGTATTCCAAACTGAAGTTATAAGGTGGTTGCGCGCTTATTGTCATCGTTGTCAACATCAAGCTCGAGGTTGATGTATCGCTCGTGAAATGGTACATTGCTCGTATGAGTGAACCATAGCCTTCAGAGTGTGGTATAGCTTTGAATGGTTGTGTTAATGCTTTCAGTAATTGCTTATTGTATTGATTGTTTGTCTTGATTGCTTATTTATCAGTTATATTGCTTAACTGTCTTATTTGCATTGCACGACTTTCTTTCTCTCCAATTCGATATCTGTCTCGCCCTCACTGAGTATACGTGTTGTGTATACTCACTCCTCACCATCATATTTCAGGAAATACCATGTTAGCTGGAAAGTTCGTGATTACATGAAAGTTCGTGCTTGAAGAGTTGTCTTGCGTGCCTATGTGGCTTGAGTTGTCGAAGTTGTAAAGATGTATGCTTTCATGTATTGTATGTATTTAATGTCAAAAGGAATGTAATTTAAGTTTTATTAGATTATTGAAGTGATTTGATAAGTTAGTTTATGTATCTAGTTAGTATAGCTTAACTTTGATGCATGTTTTGTATTGCTTAAAGAAAAGTTAGCAAAGTCTGGGTACTTGGAATTGTACATTTACTTGTGTTTAATTGTTGAGAACCAAGGCTCGGATGGCCTTGAGGAAGTTTTGTATGGTTGGACACAGTGCTGGTCCACTTATATGCTATTACAGGTTTTACATTTTGCCTAGAAACAGGGGAGACTCTGTCCGTCTTTCCCTAAAATTTTGATCGGGTTTGGAATTGGGTTGTGAATAGATTGATTGATAGAAATCCTGGTCTCGAGAGGGATCGGGGAGTTACATGTGGTATCAGAGCTTGTTTAGCTCATAAGCCGGGACAGGGTCCTCAGTCTGGTGGGTAGTGATCCTTGAATGTGTGCTTGTTAAGGGTGTTTTGAAAGTGTATGCTTGTATGTGAGATTGTGTGTTAAATGTTTCTCAAGTAAAGTGAAGTGTCTAGTTGTGCATTGAATTGACCTATTGAATTGATATCGTGAATCGAATCGACCTTGTGAATTGTTATTTGCTAGAAGTATTGCTTGTAATGTGTGTATTGAAATGTCTTGAATTGATTATGTCGTGATTTGAATTGATTATGTTGTGCTTGACTTGATTGTCGTGCTTGAGTGACTTTGTTGAATAAACTGTTTTATAAACTCTTTTGTAAACTTGCTTGCATATTAGTTTAAGGCGCATATGTATAAATGTGATATCTTGGCATTCATACATGTCCTGTTGAAATGGTAAGAAAGACTTCTTCCTTCCCCTAAAGAGAAGTGGTTAGTAGCAGGCCCTCCAAGTTATGTGGATTGACGGGAATGAGCAGTATTTGACTAGCCTTTATTTGGTAGTTGGAGTTTGTTTATTGGGATTCCTCTAAGGTTATCTCCTATGCTTAGTATAAATGACTTTCTTTGGAGTTCTACATGATTAATCTTTGGAGAATTTTCTTAATATTTCCTTGTTGGGCATTCATCGGGTATTTCTATATTGGCATTTCGTGGGAGACTTGGTTGGGATTTTAATCAACCTTTGGTGTTCTTTCTGTATTCTTATGGGGAGCTTTGATTTGAGTCTACTTTCAATGATCAGTTTTGCGTGAAGCGTACTACTTTTATATTCCTTGTGGACATTTCTCAGTGGACTTGGCAATCGGAATTCTTATCGGACTTACTGCATAATATTATCTACAATATCTCTGCTCTAGTCTTTCTTGATATTTTATCGGCAATCGTGATTGGAATTCTTCAATAGTATATGGTGCACCTGCACGACATTCCCTCTGGAATTTTACCCAATATTCGATAGCAATATTATTTTGGGAATCTACTTGGCTATTCAGCTTGGTGTTCATTCATGGACTTTTGATAAGTATATATGTGTTGGCGTACATTTTGGATTCCCTATTCAGATGCTTCTTGAGCTATATTTTGGAAGACTTCCTTGAAACTTCTGAAATATGGTTGACTGGATTTCTTGTCTGGAGTCTTCCTGAGCAGTACTTGGGTTCTCGTTTAGACTTTACTTCAGACTGTTTATTGGTATGTTCTCAGTACTTTTAGTTGGGATTCTATTATGGCATTCATGTCTAGTAAGATTTTTATTTGGAGTTCTATTTGGTGTTCTCTAGAGCCTTTATTTGGCCTTATTATTTTGGAATTTTCGGGCAGTACTACTCGGGTTTCTTAGATTGGTTTTCTTCGGATGTCCTTATGTAGTGTCTTGCTCAGCAATCGATGAAGATTAGTCAAATTTGTATGTCAGATGATACAGAGTCCTATTGGAAGAAGAATTGCGAGGACGCAATTGTTTTAAGGGGGGAATGATGTGATACCCCGAACCTGGCATGTATTCAATAGCATTTAAAGTTCATTTAAATTGTATTTTATTGACCTTTCACCTTCTTTGACCAAACTAGTTGACTTTTCATCTACATTGACCAACTAGAACAAGGTGGGAATTTTTGAAATGTTTAATAAAGGGCAAACTTGGGATTAGAAATAAAAAAAATGCAATATTAAGTTAGTCAAATTTTGGGTCAACTTTGGAATTAAATCTGAACCAATTGGGGAAGAGTTAGGTAGCAAATTATATATGGTTGGAAAGCTCTATGAGTCTAGTTTCTGAGGCTTCAAACCGTTCGTGAATTGGTGTTTTCTAGAATAAGTTATGGCCGTTTTCGCAAGGTCGCGCATAGCTGTTTTGGTTTAGCGGGTTGACCGAATCTTTGACCTTTGACTTCTTGTCATCTTTTCCTAAATAAGCAAAATACAAACGAAAAAAACAAAGAGAAGAAAGGCTTGAAGCCATGAGGAAAAGAAAGAGAAAAAGAAAGAAAAAAATTTCAAAACAAATCAATAAATCTTCACTTGAGCTTGCTTAGGATCATTTCCGGGGCCATTCAACGTTGTCTTTCTAGCGCTAGTAGTGGCTAAGGTGAGGGTTTCATCGTTATTTGCGCATTTGAAATAATTGTGTTTAAACTTTAATTTTTAAAAATTATACGTAGATTGTTATTTTATCCGTTTTGTTGCTTAAAGAATGTTCCTTGTTGATTGTAGAACATGTATTTATAGCTTTTTAGCATTTTTTGTTGTTGAAAATCGAAATTGCAATTTTAATTGATCAATGAATAGTAAATTATGAATAGTAAACCCCCATTTCGATGAAGTTGCTCTGTTACGCGTTCTGTTGATGTAGGAAGGTGCTAGATATGCTAGAATGCCTAAATGTGTGGTTTAATTGGATTGTATAATGGAAAAACGGAGAAAAATGGCTTAGTGAAAGTTGGGGTTGTTTAGGTCAAGTTTGGCATTTTATCGTTTTGCGTGATGGCATTGTCTCGGGAGGCCATGGAAGCACTTTTGGTGTGATTATGGCGTTGGTTGGGTGTTTGGTTAGGGTAGCGGTAGTTCAAACGAGCAAATGGGGAAATCGGGGCTTTGCATGAATTCTAGAGTTAAGTAGGATTTCGGGGTCTTTAGACGTCCCTTATGGTGACCTAGGAGGATTGGTGAAGTCGGTTTCCAAAACTCGTGGCTCGTTTGAAAGTATTTGCGTTTTGAAAGTTGGGGTCATTTTGTGATTTTGTGTGTTTTCATAGTATAATGCCTATAGAATGCTTATTATTGCTTGTTATGCTTGTTAAGGTTGGTTATGATTGAATTGTATATCAATTGTTGATAATGCTTGTTAGTGTTGTTCTTGATATCTCGTTTATTGCCACTAATTTGTATAGTTGTACTATCGCTCGTATATTGCTTGTATCGTGTCTTGCATTGCATAGTGTCAGGCGCGTGAGTGATAGGCCTCTCTGGGTAGCCTCTGGTTGCCAGTGTTGGTTGCTCTAGCTCCGTGTCCTATTCCCTTTTCTCGCTTGGGTTGCCTCTCAGGGAGATTTGGGTCGTAGAATTGATGGATACTTCCGGGGTATTCCAAACTGAAGTTATAAGGTTGTTGTGAGCTTATTGTCATCGTTGTCAACATCAAGCTCGAGGTTGATGTATCGCTCGTGAAATGGTACATTGCTTGTATGAGTGAACCATAGCCTTCAGAGTGTGGTATAGCTTTGAATGGTTGTGTTAATGCTTTCAGTAATTGCTTATTGTATTGATTGTTTGTCTTGATTGCTTATTTATCAGTTATATTGCTTAACTGTCTTATTTGCATTGCACGACTTTCTTTCTCTCCAATTCGATATCTGTCTCGCCCTCACTGAGTATACGTGTTGTGTATACTCACTCCTCACCACCACATTTCAGGAAATACCATGTTAGCTGGAAAGTTCATGATTACGTGAAAGTTCGTGCTTGAAGAGTTGTCTTGCGTGCCTATGTGGCTTGAGTTGTCGAAGTTGTAAAGATGTATGCTCTCATGTATTGTATGTATTTAATGTCAAAAGGAATGTAATTTAAGTTTCATTAGATTATTGAAGTGATTTGATAAGTTAGTTTATGTATCTAGTTAGTATAGCTTAACTTTAATGCATGTTTTGTATTGCTTAAAGAAAAGTTAGAAAAGTCTGGGTACTTGGAATTGTACATTTACTTGTGTTTAATTGTTGAGAACCAAGGCTCGGATGGCCTTGAGGAAGTTTTGTATGGTTGGACACGGTGCTGGTCCACTTATATGCTATTACAGGTTTTACATTTTGCCTAGAAACAGGGGAGACTATGTCCGTCTTTCCCTAAAATTTTGACCGGGTTTGGAATTGGGTTGTGAATAGATTGATTGATAGAACTCCCGGTCTCGAGAGGGATCGGAGTGTTACACCCCTTACTCACCAACTTAACGGCTTTAGTTGCTGAGATAACAAAACTTTTCTTTGCACCCCGGTTTCCTACTACCTCAACTATTGGCTGATCTGGCAAACGAAACTGTACTACCTTTGTTCTACAGTTCAACTTGGCATCATACTTAGAAAGCCAATCCATACCCAAGATAACATCATACCCTCGGATAGGAAATAAGATAAGGTCCGAAGGAAAATTATGCCCCTTAACATGTATTATACAATCTTTACAAACTAGGCCAGTCACATACTTATCAGTCAAAGAGGTACTAATCTCAACCACATAAGGCAATATTTCAGGTTGCAAATTAACACGTTGCATACAAGCAGGAGTAATGAAAGAATGTGTAGCACCAGAATCAATCAACACTTTAACAAGTTGATCAAGTATAAGGAAGTTACCTTCCACAACTGCAGTCTCCTCCGGCATCTCCTCTAAGTCAACTGCGTAGGCCCAAGCTTGAACCCGCTGCTGCTGAGGTGCACTGGCAGCAGGTCGGCCCTGATAACCCTGAGTCGCTATCCGACCCTCAGTTGTCGAATACCTAGGGAAATCCCTCTCCATGTGCTGATTGCTGCCGCAACCTAAACACGTCCCTGCTTTCACCCTACAATCGGCCTCCACATGCCCCGTGCGCTTGCAGTGTGTACACTGCGGTGATGATGCACTAACACTGCCCCTGGATGAACCAGAAGCTGAAGGAACAGCTGAACCAGTCTGTTGTTGAGGCTTTACCAAACTAGGCTTGTACTGACCCTGAGACTGGGCTGGCCTAAACTGGGTCTGAACCTGATATGACCCCTGCTGAAACTGAGGACGATAATAACTCTGCTGCCCCTGTGGCCTGAAAGAACCCTGCTGTGCTAGTGGCCTGTACACAACCTGCTGTACTGGAGGCCTATACATACTCTGCTGATACTGCGGCTGATACGGTCTCTTACTGGGCTGACTAGAAACAAGCTGATCCCCCTTCCTCTTCTCTAGTCTAGAAGCCGCCTTAAAGGCCTCAGTGAATACATCATACCGATTCAGAGCCATCACATCCTAAATCTCGGGCCTCAATCCTAACATGAATCTACGAGTCCTCCGCTCCTCATCAACCACATACTCCGGTGCATAACGGGACAATCGAGTAAAGGTGGCCTCATACTGAGCCACTGAAGCATCTCCTTGCACTAAGGCTAGAAACTCTGCCTCTCTCCGTTCCCTCGCAATCCTTGGGACATACTTTGCCCGAAAAGCCAACAGAAAGGCACCCCAAACATACGGAATACCTTGAGTCGCCCAGCTAATCCTTATCGTGTGCCACCACTCTTCTGCCTCATTATCTAACAAGTGCACGGCAAAAGAGACTTTCTGCTCATCGGTATAGTCAAGAGGATCATAAATCTTCTCCAACTTGCTAATCCACGCCTCAGCCTTCCTATCATCAGGCTCCCCCTGAAATCTCGGTGGATGATATCCTAAGAACTCTTTCAGGGTACCATGCCCGTGGTTTCTACCCTGGAGGCAATCTCTGGTAGTCATGCCGTTATCAACCCGACAGCCCGATGCTGCCCAAGAGGTGGCACACACATACCAAAGACTCAACAATAATAATAAACATCAATCATTCACAGGAGGACAGTCTAGCAGAACTGCCTATCTCCCGGCATCAATCATCAATCAATAATCATCAATCATCATCAATAATCATATTATCATCATCAATAACATCAATAATCAATTTAACAACAAATAACTAAGTTAGATGACAAAGTAGGCCATCCAACCGAACGTGCATAAAACACACAATCAAACCATGTTTACCTATCAACAACTCACAATTCAATCACTCAAACCACACCCGATCAACTAAGGCTCAATTCAATAATTTAAAGAAAGATAACCTAAACTTCAAATAATCATATCTTACATACTACTAATCCAAACAACCCCAAATCTGTTTCAAACACTCACCCACTCGATCAACTACTTTAGCCCTCTCGGAAACCAACCAAGACACCTCAAAATCAAGCCCAACAACCCTAAAACCTCAAGGCACCTAGGCTGAATTTTTTGGATTTTCACCCAAACATCGTAATCGAAAATTCGGCATTATAACGGCGTTACCACGTAATTAAAAAACTTTTAAAAATTGACGGCAATCGATTCCAACAACGACAACTCAAAATAATCCTCAAAAAGCCATTCTATCAACTTTAAATACCCGAAAATAAATAATTTCGTTACAATGGCTCAAATCTCGTAGTAATACACATAAACGATCCCTAGCATGCATGGAGCAATAATCTAACATTAGATTAACATTCTAACGGTTCAAAATGTAGTTATGAGCAAAAATTAAAAAAAATGAGTTTTGAGATCCTCAATTTTTCTCTCACCTTTGATGCGATAAAAGCCTAGGAATACATGCAATGCGTGCCCAACAAGCGGAATCCAACTCGGCACGAAGTTCTACGGACAAAAACTAGGTTTTTCTTTGAAAATTTGCTTTGAAAACCTTGAAAACTCTTTTCTCTTTTCTCTCTTCTTCCTCTCGGAAATGTGTGTGAAATTGTGGGTGTTTTTGTGCTTTGTGAGTGTATGTTGGTGATATATGCTTGGAAGTCAACAAGTTAAATGAAAGTCAAAGTTGAAACTTTAGTATTTTTAGTGTTTTCTTGACTTTAAATGCATTTTATTGATCACCAAAGTTCAAAACAATTATTCAACACCCAAGATAGCTCAAGTAGGTTATTTTTAGGTGACAAGAAGTTTTACAATCAAACAATTTCACCCGAGTCAGCTTAAAACTCGATTTTCGCAAAAGTCAGTGAAAAAACCCTAATAAATTCTTAATCCGATTTTAAAACCATTTTAATCAAACACAGGTCTATTAAAGTCCGTGGACTAGGTCTAGAAGGGTTAAAAAGACCAGTTTCAAAATTTTAGCGGACGTGTTTTGAAAATACTATTCACTAAAAATCGACGATAAAATTTCTGACTCCGTTTTTTATGAAAATTTCATGAATGCACATTTAGCATGTTCTAGGAGTATTGATACTAAAATTACCATATTCTAAGTCACATAGCACATAAACAGGTTAATTCACGTAAAACGAGATAAAGCATGCAAAACGAGATAAGATAGAAAAGTGGGGTTTCATATCTACTAGGTCAAAAACGCTTCGTTATACATAGTCAGTAATCTGCCAGAAACCTATTTCATTTTTCCAACTTTTCCAGATTTAGACACTTCACGATGTTTGACCATTTTGGAGGCCTTAGATTCAAAATTGGCCTTGGCCTATTTCTACGAAAAATTCTCAGAACTAGCAAAACTAATAACCTACCAATTTTCATGCATTTTTATCAAGTTTTACTAAGCCAAATGCACCTCGTACTACAAGATCAGAAAATTGTCAACAACACGTTTTTACCTATCTTCAAGTTCTAGCCAAAAATCTAGCCATGCATGGTCATATAAGCTCATGTACACACATATACAACAACTACTGAGGTAAATATAATCATATGAAGGCATGCATGTGATTTTTGAAAGCTTTTAAAAGAGTTTAACCCTCACCTTAGCCTATTGATGATTAATGATGCTCAAATGCTCTTCAAAATGCACAAAGGCTTCTTCCTTGCTTTGGCCGAGAGAGATAGCTTGATTACCCTTAATTTCTAACTTAGTTAGCATGTGAGGATGGTGTGCATGTGTGTGGAACAAAAGAAATTAAAGAAAAACTATCAAGACATACCTAAGGCCGAAAATGATGAACTTTGTGAGCTTGCATGTGATTTTCTTGCTTAACTTGCTAAGGCCGAGTCTCTTAGGATCCTTGTGAGCCTAGGTGACTCTTAGAATGTGAGCTTGATCTATGGAGACTCATGAAGCAGCCATGCTTGAGAGAGAGAGAGAATGGGAGAGAATGGTGAGAGCAAATGAGGTTGAAGATGCTTGAAGATGTTTTGAGTGTGCTTGTGTCGGCCTAGAGCTTTACAAATTCTGAAGTTTCCTTAGTCATTGTGCATTCTTGAAATGTGAGGAAGCATGGGTGAGGAGGCCGAGATTGAGAGAGAATTTGAGGGCAAAAGAAATGTGAAATTGTTAGAAAATGGTTACATGTATGTCTCGGCCTTGGGGCATAGCAAAAATCTGATTTTTATATCATCTTTTGAGCATTGTTTGAATTGTTGGTAGGCAATGGTGATGTGGCTGAGAATGGTGGCTTAGTAGTTAGCAAAATGTGGCTTTGGTGTATGCAAAAGGTATGACAATGTGAAGTTTTTGTCTAAGCATGCACGGATTAAAATAATTGTTCAAACTTTGCTCAAAATTCTTGGTATGGTCGGCCAAGGGAGCTCAAAATTCTGATTTTTTTTGTTTGTTCAAGGTTATTTTATTGTAGGTTAGATTGTGGTATTTTAGGTGCATGGGTTTCGCAAAAGGAATAAAGAATAAAGAATAAGAATGTTTAGTGTTTAGTGAATATTTTTTTTCTAGTGCATTGACATAGGATTATAATATTAGTTAGTTGAGTTTGTAGGATTATTCTATAGTCTAGTGTTTCGTGTAGGATGCTTTCTTGATTAGCATGCGGGTACACTTTTCTAAGTCTATGGCACGTACTACGAGGTAAGGCACGAACTACGAGACAAATGCATGTATTGCAAGTAAATGCACGCAACTCTAAATGAATGCATGTAAATCAATGCAAGGCACGTAAATCAAGGTACGACTCTTAAACCTAGGTTAAGGCACGCAGTTCAAGGTTATGACACACGAAAAGAGGTATCACACGTAAATCGAGGTTAGGCCTCACAGCAGCCGAGCAAGCTTGTTGCCTCTGTCATAGAGCTCTCAAAGAGATTTTCAACGGTATGTTGTACACCGCGTAACTCCTTACGGATCAAAAGTTATGGGCACCGTAGCGACGGAGACCTAGTCCTAAGCCCCATGCCCTCTGTTTACGGGCCCAGCCTCTACGTGAAGCGAAGTTGTCTGGCCCAAGGTGTCGTGTGATTCGGTAATAGAAATGTGATGGATTAGGTTGTCGTCCTTTCCGAGGCTCAGGACATACAGACCGGGACCCAAAAATAGCGCAAAAGAACAAAAGTATCGCGAAACTAAAAAAAACGTTCAATTTTGGGCTCCAAAAATAGGTGCATCCGAGTAGGCTTGCTGTCGCCTTCGTAGAGTTCTCGGAGAGCTTTCCAACGGTATGCTGTGCGACGCGCAACTCCTTACGGATCAAAAGTTATGGGCACCGAAGCGACATAGACCTAGTCCCAAGCGCCACGCCCTCAGTTTGCGGGTCCAGCCTCTATGTGAAGCGAAGTTGTCTTTCCCAAGGTAACGTGGGATTCAAAAATAGAAATGTGATGGATTAGGATGTCATCCTTTTCGCAGATCACGACGTACGATCCGAGATGAAAAAACAGCACAAAATAAGAAAAGTGTCTCAAAATTGATGAAAATGGTCAATTTTTGACACCAAGAATAGGTGCAGCCAAGCAGGCTTGCTGTCCATGTCGTAGAGCTCTTGAAGAGCTTTCCAACGGTATGATGTGCATCGCGAATGTCCTTACGGATCAAAAGTTATGAGCACCGGAGCGACGAAGACCTAGTCACAAGCCCCATGCCCTCGGTTTGCGGGCCCAGCCTCTACGTGAAGCGAAGTTGTCTTGCCCAAGGTAGCATGGGATTCGGTAATAGAAATGTGATGAATTAGGTTGTCGTCCTTTTCGCCGCTCACGACGTACGATCCGAGATGAAAAAACAGTGCAAGAGAAGAAAAATGTCCCGAAACTAATGAAAACGTTTGATTTTGGGCACCGAGAACAAGCGCAGCCAAGTAGGCTTACTACCCCTTTCATAGAACTCTCGGAGAGCTTTCCAACTGTATGTTGTGCACCGCGTAACTCCTTACAAATCAAAAGTTATGGGCACTGGAGCGACGGAGACTTGGTCCCAAGCCCTATGCCCCACACCCTCGATTTGCGGGCCCAGCCTCTACGTGAAGCAAAGTTATCCTGCCCAAGGTGGCGTGGGATTTGGTAATAGAAATGTGATGGATTAGGTTGTCATCTTTTTCGCGGCTCACGATGTACGATCCGGGATAGAAAAATAGCGCAAAAGAAGAAAAGTGTCCCGAAACTGATGAAAATATTCGATTTTGGGCTCTGAAAATAAGCGCAGCTGAGTAGGATTACTGCCCCCATCGTAGAGCTCTCGAAGAGCTTTCCAATGGTATACTGTGATCCGCGTAACTCCTTACAGATCAAAAGTTATGGGCACCGGATCGACGGATACCGGGTTAAAAGCCCCACGCCCTCGATTTGTAGGGCCAGCCTCTGCATGAAGTGAATTTTTCTTGCCCAAGGTGCCGTGGGATTCAGTAATAGAAATGTGATGGATTAGGTTGTCGTCCTTTTCGCAGGTCACGACGTACGATCCGGGATGAAAAAACAGCGTAAAAGAAGAAAAGTGTCACAAAACTAATGAAAATGTTTGAGTTTAGGCTCCAAAAATAGATGCAGCTGAGCAACCTTACTGCCCTTGTCGTAGAGCTCTCGAAGAGCTATCCAACGGTATGCTGTGCGCTGCGTAACTCCTTACGGATCAATAGTTATGGGCGCAAAAGCAACGGAGAACTGGTCCCAAGCCCCACGCCCTCGGTTTGTGGGCCCAGCCTCTATGTGTAGCGAAGTTGTCTTGCCCAAGGTGCCGTGGGATTCTGTAATAGAAATGCGATGGATTAGGTTGTCATCCTTATCGCGGCTCATGACGTACGAACAGGGATCGAAAAACAGCGCAAAAGAAGAAAAGTGTCCCGAAACGGATGAAAATGTTCGATTTTGGCCTCCGAAAACAGGCGCAACCGAGCAGGATCACTACTTTTGTCGTAGAGCTCTCGGAGAGCTTTCCATCGGTATGCTGTGCGCCGCGTAACTCCTTAGGGATCAAAAGTTATGGGCACCGGAGCGACACAGACCTGGTCCTAAGGCCCACACCCTCAGTTTGCGGGCCCAGCCTCTACGTGAGGCAAAGTTGTCTTGCCTAAGGTGCCATGGGATTCAGTAATAGAAATGTGATGGATTAGGTTGTCGTCCTTTTCGTGGCTCACGACGTACGATCCGGGACGAGAAAACAGAGCAATAGAAGAAAAGTGTCCAGAAAATGATGAAAATGTTCTATTTTGGGCTCCGAAAATAGGTATAGCTGAGCAGGCTTGCTGTCCCCATCGTAGAGCTCTCGGAGAGGTTTCCAATGGTATGCTGAGCGCCGCATAACTTTTTACGGATCAAAAGTTATAGACACCGAAGCGACGGATACCTGGTTACATGCCCCACGCCCTCGGTTTGTGGGCCCAGACTCTACGTGAAGTAAAGCTGTCTGGCCCAAGGTGCAGTAGGATTCGGTAATATAAATGTGAAGGATTAGGTTGTCATCCTTTTTGCAGCTCACGACGTACGAACCGGGACGAAAAAATAGCGCAAAAGAAGAAAAGTGTCACGGAACAAATTAAAACGTTCGATTTTGGGCTCCAAAAATAGGTGCAGCTGAGTAGGCTTGTTGCCCCTGTCGTAGTGCTGTCGGAGAGCTTTCCAACGGTATGCTGCGCGCCGCGTAACTCTTTACGGATCAAAAGTTATTGGCACCGGAGGGACGGAGACCTGGTCTCAAGCCCTACGCCATCGGTTTGCAAGGCCCAGCCTCTACGTGAAGCGAAGTTGTCTGGCCCAAGGTGCAGTGGGATTCGGTAATAGAAATGTGATGGATTAGGTTGTCCTCCTTTTCGCGGCTAACGCGGTACGAACCGAGACGGAAAAATAGCGCAAAAGAAGAAAAATATCACGAAACTGGTTAAAACGTTCGATGTTGGCCTCCAAAAATAGGTGCAGCTGATCAAGCTTGATGCCCCTGTCGTAGAGCTCTCGGAGAGCTTTCCAATTATATGTTGTGCGCTGCGTAACTCCTTACGGATCAAAAGTTATGGGCACCGGAGCGACGGAGACCTCGTCCCAAGCCCCACGCTCTCGGTTTGCGGGCCCAGCCTCTACATGAAGCGAAGTTGTCTTGACCAAGTTGGCATGGGATTTGATAATAGAAATGTGATTGATTAGGTTGTCTTCTTTTCGCGGCTTACGACGTACGATCCGGGATGAAAAAACAGAGCTAAAGAAGAAAAGTGTCCCAAAATTGATGAAAACGTTCGATTTTAGGCTCCGAGAACATGCACAACCGAGTAGGCTTGTTTCTCTAATCATAGAGCTCTCAGAGAGCTTTCCAACGGTATGCTGTGCGCCGCGTAACTCCTTACGGATCAAAAGTTATGGGCACTGGAGTGACGGAGACCTGGTCCCAAGCCCCACACCCTCAGTTTACGGGCCCAGCCTCTACGTGAAACAAAGTTGTCTTGCCCAAGGTGCCATGGGATTCGGTAATAGAATTGTAATGGATTAGGTTGTCGTCTTTATCGCGGCTGACGACGTACGAACAGGGACGAAAAAAGACCGCAAAAGAAGAAAAGTGTCCCAAAATTGATGAAAACGTTCGATATTGTTCTAAGAAAACAGGCATAGCCGAGGAGTATTACTACCCCCGTCGTAGAGCTCTCGGAGAGCTTTCCAACAGTATGCTGTGCTTCGCGTAACTCCTTACGGATCAAAAGTTATGGGCACAGGTGCGACGGAGACCTTGTCCTAAGCCCCACGCTCTCGGTTTGCATGCCCAGCCTCTACGTGAAACGAAGTTGTCTTGACCAAGTTGGCATGGGATTCGATAATAGAAATGTGATTGATTAGGTTGTCTTCTTTTCGCGGCTTACGACGTACGATCCGTGACGGAAAAACAGAGCTAAAGAAGAAAAGTGTCCCAAAACTGATGAAAACGTTCGATTTTAGGCTCCGACAATATGCACAACCGAGTAGGCTTGTTTCTCTTATCATAGAGCTCTCGGAGAGCTTTCCAACGGTATGCTGTGCGCCGCGTAACTCCTTACGGATCAAAAGTTATGGGCACTAGAGTGACGGAGACCTGGTCCCAAGCCCCACACCCTCGGTTTACGGGCCCAGCCTCTACATGAAACAAAGTTGTATTGCCCAAGGTACCATGGGATTCGGTAATAGAATTGTAATGGATTAGGTTGTCGTCCTTATCGCGGCTGACGACATACGAACGGGGACAGAAAAAGAGCGCAAAAGAAGAAAAGTGTTCCAAAATTGATGAAAACGTTCGATATTGTTCAAAGAAAACAGGCGTAGCCGAGAAGTATTACTACCCCCGTCGTAGAGCTCTCGGAGAGCTTTCCAACAGTATGCTGTGCTTCGCGTAACTCCTTACGGATCAAAAGTTATCGGCGCCGGACCGACGGATACCTAGTCACAAGCCCCCACACCCTCGGTTTGCGGGCCCAGCCTTTACATGAAATGAAGATGTCTTCCCCAAGGTGCTGGGATTAGGTAATAGAAATGTGATGGATTAGGTTGTCGTCCTTTTTGCAGCTCACAACGTACGATCCGGGACGAAAAAATAGCGCAAAAGAAGAAAAGTATCCCAAAATTGATGAAATATTCGAGTTTGGGCTCAAAAAATAGGCGCAGTAGAGCAGGCTTGCTGCCCATATTGTAGATCTCTCAAAGAGCTTTCCAACGGTATGCTGTGCGCCGCGTAAATCTTTACAGATCAAAAGTTATGGGCAGCGGAGTGACGGAGACCTGGTCCCAAGTCCCAAGCCCCACTCCCTCGGTTTGTCGGCCCAGCCTCTACGTGTAGCGAAATTGTCTTACCCAAGGTATTGTGGGATTTGGTAATAGAAATGTGATGGATTAGGTTGTCATCCTTATCGCGGCTCACGACGTACGAACGGGGACAGAAAAATAGGGCAAAAGAAGAAAAGTGTCCCAAAATTGATGAAAACGTTCGATTTTGGTCTCTAAAAATAGGCGTAACCTAGTAGGGTCGCTACCCCCGTCGTAGAGCTTTGGCAGAGCTTTCCAACGGTATGTTGTGCGCCGCGTAACTCCTTACGGATCAAAAGTCATGGGCACCAGAGCGACGGAGACCTAGTCCCAAGCCCCACACCCTCGGCTTGCAGGCCCAGCCTCTACGTGAAGCGAAGTTGTCTTGCCCAAGTTGGCATGGGATTCGGTAATAGAAATATGATGGATTAGTTTGTCCTCCTTTTCGCGACTCACGACGTACGATCCGAAACGGAAAAACAGAGCAAAAGATGAAAAGTGTCCCAAAACTGATGAAAACGTTCGATTTTGGGTTAAGAAAATAGGCGCAGCCGAGCAGGCTTGCTGCCCCAATCGTATAGCTCTTGGAGAGCCTAACAGTATGTTGTGCGCCGCGTAACTAGTTATAGATCAAAACTTATGGGCACCGGAGCGACGGAGACCTGGTCCTAAGCCCTACGCCCTCGATTTGTGGGCCCAGCCTCTACATGTAACGAAGTTGTCTAGCCCAAGGTGTAGTGGGATTCGGTAATAGAAATGTGATCAATTAGGTTGTCATTCTATTCACGGCTCACGACGTTCGAACCAGGACGAAAAAATAGTGCAAAAGAAGAAAAGTGTCACGCAATTGATTAAAATGTTCAATTTTTTGTTCCACAAATAGGCACAGCTGAGCAGGCTTGCTACCCTTGTCATAGAATTCTCGGAGAGTTTTCCAATGGTATGTTGTACGCCGCGTAACTCCTTACGGATCAAAAGTTATGGGCACTGGAGCAATAGAGTCTTGGTCCCAAGCCCCACGCACTCAGTTTACAGGTCCAGCCTCGACGTGAAGCAAAGTTATCTTGCCCAATGTGGCATGGGATTCGGTAATAGAAATGTGATGGATTAGGTTGTCGTTTTTTCTCGCGGCTCACGATGTACGATCCGGGACGAAAAAACAGCGCAAAAGAAGAAAAGTGTCCCAAAATGGATGAAAATGTTCGATTTTGGTCTCCAAAATCAGGCGCAACCGAGCAAGATCGCTACCCCCGTTGTAGAGCTCTCGGAGACCTTTCCAACGGTATGCTTTGCGTCACGTAACTCCTTACGGATCAAAAGTTATGGGCACCGGAGCGACGGAGACCTGGTTCCAAGCTCCACGCCCTCGGTTTGCGGGCCTAGCCTCTACGTGAAGCGAAGTTGTCTTGCCCAAGGTGCCGTGGGATTCGGTAATAGAAAGTGATAGATTAGGTTATCGTCCTTTTTGCTGCTCACGACGTGCGATCCAGGATGGAAAAACAAAGCAAAAGATGAAAAGTGCCATGAAACTGATGAAAACATTAGATTTTGGGCTAAGAAAATAGGCGCAATCGTCCAGGCTTGCTGCCCCTGTCGTAGAGCTATCGGAGAGCTTTCCAACGGTATGTTGTACGCCGCCTAACTCCTTACGGATCAAAAGTTATGGGCACCGGAGCGACAGAGACCTGGTTTGCGGGCCCAGCCTCTACGTGAAAAGAAGTTGTCTGGCCCAAGGTGCATTGGGATTCGGTAATAAAAATGTGATGGATTAGGTTGTCGTCCTTTTTGCGGCACACGAGGTACGACCCGGGATGAAAAAATAGCGCAAAAGAAGAAAAGTGTCACTAAACTGATCAAAACGTTCGATATTGGTGTCCAAAAATAGGCGCAGCTGAGCAAACTTGCTGCCCCTATTGTAGAGCTGTCGGAGAGCTTTCCAACGGTATGCTGCGCGCCGTGCAACTCTTTACGGATAAAAAATTATGGGCACCGGAGCGACAGAGACCTCGTCCCAAGCCCCACGCCCTCGGTTTGCGGGCCAAGCCTCTACGTGAAGCGAAGTTGTCTGGCCTAAGGTGCAGTGGGATTTCGTAATAGAAATATGATGAATTAGGTTGTCGTCCTTTTCGCGGCTCACGACGTACGAATCGAGACGGAAAAACAGAGCAAAAGAAGAAAAGTGTCCCGAAACTGATGAAAATGTTTGATTTTAGGCTCCGAGAACATGCACAGCCGAGCAGGCTCGCTTCCCCTTTCATAGAGCAATCAGAGAGCTTTCTAACGGTATGCTGTGCGCCGCGTAACTCCTTACGGATCAAAAGTTATGGGCACTCGAACGACAGAGACCTGGTCCCAAGCCCCACGCCCTCGGTTTACGGGCCCAGTCTCGATGTGAAGCAAAGTTGTCTTGCCCAAGGTGGCGTGGAATTCGGTAATAGAAATGTGATGGATTAGGTTGTTATCCTTTTTTGCAGCTCACGACGTACGATCCGAGACGGAAAAACAACAAAAGAATAAAAGTGTCCCGAAACTGATGAAAACATTCGATTTTGGGCTAAGAAAATAGGTGCAGCCGAGCAGGATTGCTACCCCCGTTGTAGAGCTCTCGGAGAGCTTTCCAACCTTATGATGTGCTCCGCATAACTCCTTTCAGATCAAAAGTTATGGGCACTGGACCAACGGATACATGGTCACAAGCCCCACGCCCTCGGTTTGCGGGCCCAGCCTCTACGTGAAATGAAGTTGTCTTGCCCAAGGTGCTGGGATTCGGTAATAGAAATGTGATGGATTAGGTTGTCGTCCTTTTTACGGCACACGACGTACGATCCTGGATGAAAAAATAGCGCAAAAGAAGAAAACTATCCCAAAACTGATGAAAATGTTCACGTTTGGGCTCGAAAAATAGGCGCAACTGAGCAGGCTTGCTGCCCATATCGTAGAGCTCTCGGAGTGCTTTCCAACGGTATACTATGCACCGTGTAACTCCTTTCAGATCAAAAGTTATGGGCAGCGGAGTGACGGAGACCTGGTCCCAAGCCCCTCGCCCTCGGTTTACGGGCCCATCTTCTATGTGAAACGAAGTTGTCTTGCCTAATGTGGTGTGGGATTCGATAATAGAAATGTGATGGATTAGGTTGTCGTCCTTTTCGCGGCTCACGACATACGATCCGGGACGAAAAAATAGAGCAAAAGAAGAAAAGTGTCTTGAAACTGATGAAAACATTCGATTTTTGGCTCCGAAAATAGTCGCAGCCAAGAGGGCTGGCGGCACCTGTGGTAGAGCTCTCGGAGAGCTTTCTAACGGTATACTGCGCGCTGCGTAACTTCTTACGGATCAAAAGTTATGGGCACCGGAGCGACGGAGACCTAGTCACAAGGCCCACGCCCACGGTTTGCGGGCCCAGCCTCTACGTATAGCAAAGTTGTCTTGCCTAAGGTGTCGTGGGATTCTATAATAGAAATGTGATGGATTAGGTTGTTGTCCTTTTTCGCAGCTCACGACGTAAGAACGGGGACGGAAAAACAGCGCAAAAGAAGAAAAGTTTCCCAAAACTAATGAAAACGTTCGATCTTGGTCTCCGAGAACATGCGCAACAGAGCAAGATCGCTACCCCCGTCATAGAGCTCTCGGAGAGCTTTCCAACGGTATGCTGTGCAACGCGTAACTCCTTACGGATCAAAAGTTATGGGCACTAGAGCGACGGAGACCTGGTCCCACACGCCCTCGGCTTGTGGGCCCGACCTCTACGTGAAACTAAATTGTCTTGCATAAGGTGGCATGGGATTCGTTAATAGAAATGTGATGGATTAGGTTGTCATCCTTTTCGCGGCTCACGACACACGATCCGGGGCGAAAAAACAGAGCGAAAGATGAAAAGTGTCCCGAAATTGATGAAAACGTTCGATTTTGGGTGAAAAAAATAGGCGCAGTAGAGCAGGCTTGCTGCCCCTATCGTATAGCTCTCAGAGAGCTTTCCAACGGTATGTTGTGCACCGCGTAACTTCTTACGGATCAAAAGTTATGGGCACCAGAGCGACAGAGACCTGGTCCCCAGCCCCACGCCCTCGGTTTGCAGGCCCAGCCTCTACGTGTAGCAAAGTTGTCTGGCCCAAGGTGCAGTGGGATTCGGTAATAAAAATGTGATGGATTAAGTTGTCGTCCTATTCGCAGCTCACGACGTTCGAACCGGGATGGAAAAACAGCACAAAAGAAGAAAAGTGTCACGAAACTTATAAAAACATTCGATTTTTTGCTCCAAAAATAGGCACAGCGGAGCAGGCTTGCTACCCCTGTCGTAGAGCTCTCAGAGAGATTTCCAACGGTATGCTGTGCGCCGCGTAACTTCTTACAAATCAAAAGTTATGGGCACTAGAGCGACGAAGGCCTGGCCATATGCCCCACGCCCTTGGTTTGCGTGCCCAGCCTCTACGTGATTCGAAGTTGTCTTGCCCAAGATGCCGGGGGATTCGGTAATAGAAATGTGATGGATTAGGTTGTCATCTTTATCGCGGCTCACGATGTACGAACCGATAATAGAAATGTGATAGATTAGGTTGTCGTCCTTTTCGCAGCCCACGACGTACGATCCGAGATAAAAAAATAAAACAAAAGAAGAAAAGTATCTTGAAACTGATGAAAATATTTAATTTTGGGCTCCGAAAACTAGCACAACCAAGGAGGCTAGTTGCACCTATTGTAGAACTCTTAGAGAGCTTTCCAACGGTATGCTGTGCGCCATGTAACTCCTTACGGATCAAAAGTTATGGGCACCGGAGCCACAAAGACCTGGTTCCAAGCCCCACGCCCTCGGTTTGCGAGCCCACCCTCTACGTCAAGCGAAGTTGTCTTGCCTAGGGTGCCGTGGGATTCGGTAATAGGATTGTGATGAATTAGGTTGTCGTCCTTTATGCAGCTCACGACGTACGATCCGGGATGAAAAAATAGCACAAAAGAATAAAAGTGTCCCGAAACAAATGAAAACGTTCAATTTTGGGCTTCGAATTCAGTCACAGCCAAGTAGGCTTGTTGCCCCAGACGAAAAGCTCTTGTAGAGCTTTCCAACGGTATGCTGTGCGCCGCATAACTCCTTACGGATCAAAAGTTATGGGCACCGCAGCGACAGAGACCTGGTCCTAAGCCCCACACCCTCGGTTTGCGGGCCCAGCCTCTACGTGAAGCAAAGTTGTCAGGCCCAAGGTATAGTGGGATTCGGTAATAGAATATGATGGATTAGGTTGTCGTCCTTTTCACGACTCATGACGTACGAACCGGGACGGAAAAACAGCGCAAAAGAAGAAAAATGTCCCAAAACTGATTAAAACGTACAATTTTGGGCTTCAAAAATAGGCGTAACTTAGTAGGCTTGCTACCCTAGTCATAGAGGTCTCGGAGAGCTTTCCAACAGCATGCTGTACGCAGCGTAACTCCTTACGGATTAAAAGTTTTGGGCACCGGAGCGACGGAGACTTGGTCCCAAGCCCCATGCCTTTGTTTTGCGGGCACAGCCTCTACACGAAGCGAAGTTCTTTGGCCTAAGGCGCAGTGGAATTCGGTAATAGAAATGTGATAGATTAGGCTGTCGTCCTTTTCATGTGTCAGGACGTACGAACCGAGATGGAAAAACAGCGCAAAAGAAGAAAAATGTCACGAAATTGATTAAAACGTTTGATTTTGGGCTCCAAAAATAGGCGCAGCTGAGCAGGCTTGCTGCCCCCATCGTAGAGCTCTCGGAGAGCTTTCCAACGGTATGCTCTGCGCCGTGTAACTCCTTGCGAATCAAAAGTTATGGGCACCGGAGCGACGGAGACCTGGTTCCAAGCCCCACACCCTCGGTTTGCGGGCCCAGCCTCTACGTGAAGCGAAGTTGTCTTGTCCAAGGTGCAGTGGGATTCGGTAATAGAAAGTGATGGATTAGGTTGTCATCCTTTTCGCGGCTCACGACGTACGATCCAGGACGAAAAAAAAGAGTAAAAGATGAAAAGTGTCACGAAACTGATAAAAACATTCGATTTTGGGCTAAGAAAATAGGTGCAGCCATGCAGGCTTGCTGCCCCTGCCGTAGAGCTGTCGGAGAGCTTTCCAACTATATGGTGTGCGCAGCGTAACTCCTGACAGATCAAAAGTTATGGGCACCGGAGCGACGGAGACCTGGTCCCAAGCCCCACGTCCTCGGTTTGCGGGCCCATCCTTTACATGAAGCGAAGTTGTCTGGCCCAAGGTACAGTGGGATTCGGTAATAGAAATGTGATGGATTAGGTTGTCATCCTTTTCGCGGCTCACGACGTACGAACCGAGACAGAAAAACAGCGCAAAAGAAGAAAAGTGTCACGAAACTGAATAAAACGTTCGAATTTGGGCTCCAAAAATAGGCATAGCAAAGCAGGCTTTCTGGCCCAGTTGTAGAGCTGTCGGAGAGCTTTCCAACGGTATGCTGCGCGCCGCGTAACTCCTTACGGATCAAAAGTTATGGGCACCGGAGAGACGGAGACCTGGTCCCTAGCCCCACGCCCTTGGTTTGCGGGCCCAGCCTCTACGTGACACGAAGTTGTTTGGCCCAAGGTGCAGTGTGATTTGGTAACAGAAATGTGATGGATTAGGTTGTCGTCCTTTTCGCGGCTCACGAGGTACGAACCGAGCTGAAAAAACAGCGCAAATGAAGAAAAATGTCATGAAAGTAATTAAAACAATCAATTTTGGGCTCCAAAAATAGGCGCAACTAAGCAGGCTTGCTGCCCCTGTCGTAGAGCTCTCAGAGAGCTTTCCAACGGTATGTTGTGAGTCGCCTAACTCCTTACGAATCAAAAGTTATGGGCACCGGAGCGACGGAGACCTCGTCCCAAGCCCCACGCCCTCAGTTTGCGGGCCCAGCCTCTACTTGAAGTGAAGTTATCTTGCCCAAGGTGGCGTGGGATTCGATAATAGAAATGTGATGGATTAGGTTGTCTTCTTTTCGCGGTTCACGACGTACGATCTGGGATGGAAAAACAGTGCAAAAGAAGAAAAGTGTCCGAAAACTGATGAAAATATTCAATTTTAGGCTCTGAGAACAAGCACAGACGAGCATGCTTGCTTTCCACTTCATAGAGCTCTCGGAGAGCTTTCCAACGGTATGCTGTGCGCCGCGTAACTCCTTACAGATCAAAAGTTATGGGCACTGGAGCGACAGAGACTTGGTCCCAATCCCCAGGCCCTCGGTTTACGGGCCCATCCTCTACGTGAAGCAAAGTTGTCTTGCCCAAGGTGGTGTGGGATTTGGTAATAGAAATATGATGGATTAGGTTGTTGTCCTTTTTCGCGGCTCACGACGTACGCTTCGGGACGAAAAAACTGCGCAAAAGAAGAAAAGTGTCCCGAAACTGATGAAAACGTTCGATTTTGGTCTAAGAAAATAGGCGCGGCCGAGCAGGATTGGTGCCTCATTGTAGAGCTCTCGGAGAGCTTTCCAACGGTACACTGTGCTCCACGTAACTCCTTACGGATCAAAAGTTATGGGCACCGGACCGACGAATACCTGGTCACAAGCCCCACGCCCTCGGTTTGCGGGCCCAGCCTCAACGTGAAGTGAAATTGTGTTGCCCAAGATGTTGGGATTCCGTAATAGAAATATGATGGATTAAGTTATCGTCCTTTTTGCCGCTCATGACGTACGATCCAGGATGAAAAAACAGTGCAAAATAAGAAAAGTATCCCAAAACTGATGAAAATGTTTGAGTTTGGGCTCGAAAAATAGGTGCAACTGAGCAGGCTTGCTACCCATATCATAGAGCTCTCGGAGAGCTTTCCAACAGTATGTTGTGCGTCACGTAACTCTTTACGGATCAAAAGTTATGGGCAGCGGAGTTATAGAGACCTGGTCCCAAGCCCCACGCCCTCGATTTCTGGGCCCAGCCTCTACGTGAAACGAAGTTGTCTTGCCCAATGTGGCGTGGTATTCAATAATAGAAATGTGATGGATTAGGTTGTCGTCCTTTTTGCGGCTCACGACCTACGATCCGGGATGAAAAAACAGAACAAATGAAGAAAAGTGTCCCAAAACAGATGAAAACATTCGATTTTGGGCTTCGAAAACTGGCGCAACCAAGCAAGCTCATTGCACTTGTCGTAGAGCTCTCGGAGAGGTTTCCAACGGTTTGCTATGCGCCGCGTAACTCCTTACGGATCAAAAGTTATGGGCACCGGAGCGACGGAGACCTGGTCCCAAGCCCCACGGCCTCAGTTTGCGGGCCCAGCCTCTACGTGAAGCGAAGTTTTCAGGCCCAAGGGGTAGTGGGATTCGGTAATAGAAATGTGATGGATTAGGTTGTCGTCCTTTTCGCGGCTCATGACATAAGAACCGAGGCGGAAAAATAGCACAAAAGAAGAAAAGTGTCCCGAAACTGATTAAAACGTACGATTTTGGGCCCCAAACATAGGCGCAAGTTAGGAGGCTTGTTGCCCCCGTCGTAAAGGTCTCGGAGAGCTTTCCAACGGTATGCTGTACGCAGCGTAACTCCTTATGGATCAAAAGTTTTGGGCACCGGAGCGACGAAGACCTAGTACCAAGCCCAATGCCCTCGGTTTGCGGGCCCAACCTCTATGTGAAACGAAGTTGTTTGGCCCAAGGTGAAGTGGAATTCGGTAATAGAAATGTGATGGATTAGGTTGTCGTCCTTTTCGTGTGTCAGGACGTACGAACCGAGACGAAAAAACAGCGCAAAAGAAGAAAAATGTCACAAAATTGATTAAAACGTTTGATTTTGGGCTCCAAAAATAGGCGCAGCTGAGCAGGCTTGTTGCCCCTGTAGTGGAGCTCTGGAAGAGCTTTCCAACGTTATGCTATGTGCCGCCTAACTTCTTACGAATCAAAAGTTATGGGCACCGAAACGACGGAGACCTGGATCCAAGCCCCACGCCCTCGGTTTGCGGGCACAGCCTCTACGTGAAGCGAAGTTGTCTTGCCCAAGGTGCAGTGGGATTCGATAATAGAAAGTGATGGATTAGGTTGTCGTTCTTTTCGCGGTTGACGATGTGTCACGCCCCAACCCGACCTATAAGGTTAGACTAGGGTGTGATCTAAATGTTCAGGACATGTCACATACTTAACCGTTTATGAAGATTTAACACTTATCGTTTTAGTCTAAACTCCAAGTTTCCCCGGAAAACTGGCAGCATAACGGTTGTAATTGGACTCTTTGGTTTGGCCTAATTCTTTAAACGCCTCAAGTTTTTCTAATTCTCAGTTTCATTTCCAACTAGGTTTACTATTTAACATCAATTGAAATACCTATTGGTTATCTCGATATCTCGTTTGATTTATAACCTATCATGATACTATGTCTCGTTTGTTTGTTCATCCTCGTTACAAAAGTACCTGTTGATCATAGCTTAATAGCGAGTACCTGTTTAAGATTGGATAAGTTCATTTACTTAGTCCTTAGCTAATAGTCATGACCTATGATAGATACTAGTAGTGATAAATAGCAATACGATCATAGTAGTGTCTAGAGTCTATCTAACAATATCAGTACAAACCAAAATTAGAGCCTAAATTACAACGGGGGTCTTTTACATCACAACATCGAGCAACATAAAAGGAAATAGTCTTCAAGTAACATAAGTTCACAAGTAACCACATTCAAGCAAAGCAAACAATGACAGGCAATCACTCCAGGGATTCATCGTTAGGCACACCATCCTCGGGTACCTGTTCTGGGTCTTCTTCACCTGAGATGATAAAAGAGGGTGAGTCCTTATGAACTCAGCGAGGGGGAACGAGAAATAAGTTTTGAAACTCATTTTCCAGTTCAACTTATGAAAACCCTTTTGCAAGCATGAATATAACAATAATATAAGTACAGGAACATAAACACCAGTCTTTCCTCCCCGAGGTTCTCTAGGAACCAAGCAAGAGTACTTATACACATAGTAAAAAGGTAACAGTGAGCTTTTGCTCTTAGATCAGTTCCAGGATAAGTTGTTGCGGCCGACTTCAAATCCTCCCCCAAACACGCCAGGTGGGTGTACTTCGGATGTACCCCGAAATCCTACGACCCAACTCTCTGAGGAAGTCTAGCCCCCAAGCAAGAGAGGGAATGGGACCATGGTAGTCACGGGTGCACCGGCAAGCCCGATGCTGCCCTGTGTGCGTGATCGCTACTATGCCGACAGGAAAGGTTGCAACCTTATATGCAATGCACATTTATGACAGGTAATATATCATAGTAGGAGGACAACAAAGTAGGTTGCCTCCGGACAGTCATAAGATTGCACATTGACAGGTAAACAAGCAGGGCACGATAAGACAGGAAATTTCACTTGAAAAATATATAGAGTTATATGAAAATTAAACGGGCAGCCATGAAACGCATGTAAAACAAGCCATATAACTCATTACGAAGCCCACGTGATCAAGTGATAAGATTATTCAACATGCAATGACATCAACATGGGTTCGGGTGCAAGAAAAGCTTATTTGTCAACATGCAATGGTCAAAATCACATTTGAAGTTATAAGACATTTACGGGCAGCCTACTAAGCATATAATTTCCACACAATATCCAAATGATCATCACTTAGCAAGACTACCTAGCCATTAGGGTTTCCGTTTCATGCTTAACCGTGTGATTAAATCCTAAGTCAACTCAAGATCATTCTCAAGTCATGCATCATTCAATTCAAACATCCTCAAGTACTCAAAACAGTCCACACAACATCCCAACACCACAATTCCAAGCAATTAGTACCACAAGAGAGGTTACAACAATTTTCCAAGCATATAACTAAGTAAAACCTTTACTGCAATAGGCTGTTTTCTCACAATCAATAGGATAATAAAAAAATCTCCAAATCCAGTGAATAAGATGTAAAATTAAATCTTAAGAAGTTAACTAAAATAAAAAACAAACCTTGCATCAATTGGAGTTCGGGATCATTAGATATAGCCGAAACAGTGGAATAGCACAAAACTGTCCAGATTTGCACACTTTTCAGTAATTGACGTTTTTGAGTTCCTTAGGGTCAGATTTAGCTTTAGTCCATTTCTGACAAAAATGTCCAGAACTGAAAAATCTAGAAACACACCAATTTCATGCATTTTGGACAACATTTACTAAGTCAAATATGGTTTGTTCTACAAGGTCAGTGCATCTGCCAAAACCTGCTTCATTTTTCCAGATTTCCATATTTGGCCACATTTTAACGAGTTGCCATTTTGCGGACCTTAGAGTCAAAACTAGCTTCGGCCTATTTCTGCCAAAAATGTTCAAAACTGTCCAAACTAGTCACCTACCAAGTTTCAAGCATTTTCAACATCATTTTCTTAGCTAAACTTACCTTGAAACAGACTAGTTAGAGAGCTATCAACAATCCGACTTCACCTATCACCACTTTCAAGCCAAGATCTTGCCATGCATGGTTGTTTAAGCTCATGAACGAACATAAAACTCAAGTACAGAAGCAAAGACATACATTTGTGAGCATGCATGTGAATTTTTGAAGGAATTTCAAAAGGTTTTTGCCCTCACCTTAGCAAACAACCAAGAGGATGCACAAAACTAGTTGAAGCTCAATCTCTCTTCTTCTTCTTGCTTAGCCGAGATTCCAACTTGGTTTCTCTATTTTTCCTAGCCTAGTGATCAATCTCTTAGCACATGCATGAGGTTAGAACAAGAAGAAAAGAAATGGAAGCCAAGAAACTTACCTAGGCCGAATAGGAGACTTCAAAGGACATGCATGTATGACTCTTGCATCCTAGCTAGCTTACTCGACTTTCCTTGCTTGTTGCTTAACTTGGTTGACTATAGTGTGAAGAAGATGAGCTAAGGATGGAGAGAACTCAGCCAAGGCCGAGAGAGAGAGAGGGAAATTGAGAGGGAAGTGAGAGAAAAGAAAGAGAAATGAAAGAAGAAATGACAAAAAAAAAGGCCTTGCACATTTTGATGAGCATGTCGGCCTTGGGCAGCAAAATCTGATTTTTTGTGTCTTCAAGATGGAATTTAAAAATGCTAGCATGGGCATGGAAGAATTGGTCGAGTATGGTGAGCAATTGAGGAGATTTTTGAGCAATTTTTTATGCATTTGTGTCATAAAATGTCATAATATGTCTAGGAATTAAGTTGAATTGAATAGGCATGCATAAACACCACCTAGTGGTCGGCCAAGGCTACTAAAAATGCTGAATTTTGTCAACTTTTGATCATTATTTAATTGTGTCTTGAAAGTGCAAAAGAATAAGGAATAAAGAATGAAGAATGTTTAGTGTTTGGTAAAATTTTTGTCTTTTAGTGAGTTGAATTAGGATTATAATATTGATAGTGGATTTTGTAGAATTTTTTAATAGTCTAGTACTCCGTGTAAGATGCTTGCTGCCCCTGTCGTAGAGCTGTCGGAGAGCTTTCCAACGGTATGCTGTGCGCCGCGTAACTCTTGACAGATCAAAAGTTATGGGCACCAGAGTGACGGAGACTTGGTCCCAAGCCCCACGTCCTCGATTTGCGGGCCCAGCCTTTACGTGAAATGAAGTTGTCTGGCCCAAGGTGTAGTGGGATTTGGTAATAGAAATGTGATGGATTAGGTTGTTGTCCTTTTCGCGGCTCACGACGTACGAACCGGGACGAAAAAATAGCGCAAAAGAAGAAAAGTGGCACGAAACTGATTAAAACGTTCAATTTTGGGCTCCAAAAATAGGCGCAACAAAGCACGCTTGCTAGCCCTATCGTAGAGCTATCGGAGAGTTTTTCAATGGTTTGTTGCGTGCCATGTAACTTCTTACGGATTAAAAGTTATGGGCACCGGAGGGACAGAGACCTGGTCCCAAGCCCCACGCCCTCGATTTGCGGGCCCAGCCTCTACGTGACGCGAAGTTGTTTGGCCCAAGGTGCAATAGGATTCGGTAATAGAAATGTGATGGATTAGGTTGTCGTCCTTTTCACGGCTCACGAGGTACGAACCGAGACAGAAAAATATCGCAAATGAAGAAAAATGTCACGAAACTAATTAAAACAATCGAATTTGGGCTACAAAAATAGGCGCAGCTAAGCAGGCTTGCTGCCCCTGCGTAGAGCTCTAGGAGAGCTTTCTAACGGTATGTTGTGAGCTGCGTAACTCCTTACGAATCAAAAGTTATGGGCACCGGAGCGACGGAGACCTCGTCCCAAGCCCCACACCCTTGGTTTGCCGGCCCAGCCTCTACGTTAAGCGAAGTTGTCTTGCCCAAGGTGGCGTGGGATTCGATAATAGAAATGTGATAGATTAGGTTGTCTTATTTTCACGGTTCACAACGTACGATCCGGGATGAAAAAACAGTGCAAAAGAAGAAAAGTGTCCGGAAACTTATGAAAACATTCAATTTTAGGCACCGAGAACAAGCACAGACGAGCATGCTTGCTTCCTCTTTCATAGAGCTCTCGGAGAGCTTTCCAACGGTATGCTGTGCGCCGCGTAACTCCTTACGGATCAAAAGTTATGGGCACTAGAGCGACAGAGACCTGGTCTCAATCCCCACGCCCTCGATTTACGGGCCCAGCCTCTACGTGAAGCAAAGTTGTCTTGCCCAAGGTGGAGTGGGATTTGGTAATAGAAATGTGATGAATTAGGTTGTTGTCCTTTTTCACGGCTCACGACGTACGATTCGGGACAAAAAAACCGCGTAAAAGAAGAAAAGTGTCCCGAAACTGATGAAAATGTTCGATTTTGGGCTAAGAAAATGGGCGCGGCCGAGCAGGGTTGCTGCCCCATTGTAGAGCTCTCGGAGAGCTTTCCAACGGTATGTTGTGCTCTGCGTAACTCCTTATGGATCAAAAGTTATGGGCACCGGACCGACGGATACCTGGTCACAAGCCACACGCCCTCGGTTTGCGGGCCCAGCTTCTACGTGAAGTGAAATTTTCTTGCCCAAGGTACTAGGATTCGGTAATAGAAATGTGATGGATTAAGTTGTCGTCCTTTTTGCCGCTCACGACGTACGATCCGGGATGAAAAAATAGCACAAAAGAAGAAAAGTATCCCAAAATTGATGAAAATGTTCGAGTTTGGGCTCGAAAAATAAGCGCAACTGAGCGGGCTTGCTGCCCCTATCGTAGAGCTCTTGGAGAGCTTTCCAATGGTATATTGTGCGCCGCGTAACTCCTTACGGATCAAAAGTTATGGGCAGCGGAGTGATGGAGACCTGGTCCCAAGTCCCACGCCCTCGGTTTGCGGGCCCAGCCTCTATGTGAAACGAAGTTGTCTTGCCCAATGTGGCATGGGATTCGATAATAGAAATGTGATGGATTACGTTGTCCTCCTTTTTGCAGCTCACGACGTACGATCTGGGACTAAAAAACAGAGAAAAAGAAGAAAAGTGTCCTAAAACTGATGAAAACATTCAATTTTGGGCTCAGAAACTAGTCGTAGCCTAGAAGGTTGGCGGCACCTGTCGTAGAGCTCTCGGAGAGCTTTCCAACGGTATGCTGTGCGTCGCATAACTCCTTATAGATCAAAAGTTATGGGCACCGGAGCGATGGAGACCTGGTCCCAAGCCCCATGCCCTTGGTTTGCGGGCCCAGCCTCTACGTGTACCGAAGTTTTCTTGCCCAAGGTGCCATTGGTTTCGGTAATAGAAATGTAATGGATTAGGTTGTCATCCTTATCGCGGCTCACGACGTACAAACAGGGACGGAAAAACAGCACAAAAGAAGAAAAGTGTCCCAAAACTGATGAAAGCGTTCGATTTTGATCTCCAAAAATAGGTGCAACTGAGCAGGATCACTACCCCAGTTGTAGAGCTCTCGGAGAGCTTGCCAACGGTATGCTGTGCGCTGCGTAACTCCTTACGGATCAAAAGTTATGGGCACCAGAACGACGGAGACCTGGTCCTAAGCCCCACTCCCTCGGTTTGCGGGCCCAGCCTCTATGTGAATTGAAGTTGTCTTGCCCAAGGTGGCGTGGGATTCGGTAATAGAAATGTGATGGATTAGGTTGTCGTCTTTTTCACGGCTCACGACGTACGATCCGGGATGAAAAAATAGCGCAAAAGAATAAAAGTGTCACGAATCTGATAAAAACATTCGATTTTGGGCTCCAAAAATAGGACCAGCCGAGCAGGATTCCTACCCCCATCGTAGAGCTCTCGGAGATCTTTCCAACGGTATGCTGTGCATCGCGTAACTCCTTATGGATCAAAAGTTATGGGAACTGGAGCGACGAAGACCTGGTCTCAAGTCTCACGCCCTTGGTTTGCGGGCCTAGCCTCTACATTAAGCGAAGTTGTCTGGCCGAAGGTGCTGTAGGATTCGGTAATAGAAATGTGATTTATTAGGTTGTCGTCTTATTCGCGGCTCACGACGTACGATTCGGGATGAAAAAACAACGCAAAAGAAGAAAAGTGTCCTGAAATTGATTAAAACATTTGATTTTTTGTTCCAAAAATAGGCGCAGCTGAGCAGGCTTGCTGCCCTTGTCGTGGAGCTCTCGGGGAACTTTCCAACGGTATGTTGTGCGCCGCGTAACTCCTTATGGATCATAAGTTATAGGCATTGGAGTGACGGAGACCTGGTCCCAAGCCCCACGCCCTCGTTTTACAGGTCCAGCCTCAACGTGAAGCAAAGTTGTCTTGCCCAAGGTGGTGGGCGATTCGGTAATAGAAATATGATGGATTAGGTTGTCGTCCTTTTTCGCGACTCACGACGTACGATCCGAGACGAAAAACAACGCAAAAGAAGAAAAGTGTCCTGAGACTAATGAAAACGTTCAATTTTGGGCTCCAAAAATAGGAGCAGCCGAACAGGATTCCTGCCCCCGTCGTAAAGCTCTCGGAGATCTTTCCAACGGTATGTTGTGCACCGCGTAACTCCTTACGGATCAAAAGTTATGGGCACTGGAGCGACGGAGACCTGGTCTCAAGTTTGACGCCCTTGGTTTGCGGGGCCAGCCTCTTCGTTAAGCGAAGTTGTCTGGCCGAAGGTGCTATAGGATTTGGTAATAGAAATGTGATGGATTAGGTTGTCGACCTTTTTGCGGCTCACGACATACGATCCGGGACGAAAAAACAACGCAAAAGAAGAAAAGTGTCCCGGAACTGATGAAAACGTTCAATTTTAGTCTCCGAAATGAGGTGCATCCGAGCAGGCTTTCTTCCCCCATCGTAGAGCTCTCGGAGAGCTTTCTAACGGTATGCTGTGCACCGCGTAACTCCTTACGGATCAAAAGTTATGGGAACCGGGACGACGGAGACCTGGTCCCAAGCCCCCACACCCTCGGTTTGCAGGCCCAGCCTCTACGTGAAGTGAAGTTGTCTTGCTGAAGGTGCCATAGGATTCGGAAATAAAAATGTAATGTATTAGGTTGTCGTCTTTTTTACGGCTCACGACGTACAATCCGGGATGCAAAAACAATGCAAAAGAATAAAAGAGTCACGAATTAGATGAAAACGTTTGATTTGCAGCTCCGAAAGAGGCACAGCCAAGTAGGCTTACTTTTGTCGCCATAGAGCTCTCGTAGAGCTTTCCAACGGTATGCTGTGCGCCGCGTAACTCCTTACGAATCAAAAGTTATGGGCACCGGAGCGACGAATACCTAGTCACAAGCACCACGCCCTCATTTTGCGGGCCCATCCTCTAAGTGAAGCGAAGTTGTCTTGCCCAAGGTGCCGTGGGATTCGGTAATAGAAATGTGATGGATTAGGTTGTCATTCTTTTCGTGGTGCACGAAGTACGATCCGGGTTAAAAAAATAGCGCAAAAGAAGAAAAGTGTCCCGAAACTGATGAAAACATTCAATTTTGGGCTCCAAAAATAGGCACAGGTGTGCAGGTGTGCTACCTCCATCGTAGAGCTCTCAGAAAGCTTTCCAACGGTATGCTATGCACCGCGTAACTCCATACGGATCAAAAGGTATGGGCACCGGAGCGACAGAGACCTAGTATCAAGCCCTACGCCCTCGGTTTGCGGGCCTAGCCTCTATGTGAAGCGAAGTTGTCTCGGCAAATGTGTCTTAGGATTCGGTAATAGAAATATGATGGACTATGTTGTCGTCCTTTTCGCTGCTCACGACGTACGATCCGGGACGGAAAAACAACGCATAAGAAAAAAATTATCTCGAAACTAATGAATAAGTTCAATTTTGGGCTCCGAAAAGAGGCGCAACCGAGCAGGCTTGATACCCCCATCATAGAGTTCTCGGAGAGCTCTCCAACGGTATGTTGTGCACCGCGTAACTCCTTACGGATCAAAAGTTATGGGCACCGGAGCGGCGGAGACCTGGTCCCAAGACCTATGCCCTCGTTTTGCAGGCTCAGCCTCTACATGATGCGAAGTTGGCTTGCCCAAGGTGCCGTCGGATTATGTAATAGAAATGTGATGGATTAGGTTGTCGTCCTTTTCTCGGCTCACGACGTATGATCCGGGACGGAAAAACAACACAAAAGAAGAAAAGTGTCCCGAAACTAATGAAAACATTTAATTTTGGGCTTCGAAAATAGGAGCAGCTGAGCAGGATTCCTGCCCCCGTCGTAGAGCTCTTGGAGATCTTTCCAACGGTATGCTGTGCACCACGTAACTCCTAACGGATAAAAAGTTATGGGAATTGGACCGACGGAGACCTGGTCTCAAGTCTCAAGCCCTCGGTTTGCAGGCCCAGCCTCTACGTTAAGCGAAGTTGTCTAGCCCAAGGTGCAGTGGGATTCGGTAATAGAAATGTGATGGATTAGGTTGTCGTCCTTTTCGCGGCTCACGACGTACGAACTGAGACGGAGAAACCGCGCAAAAGAAGAAAAATGTCAGGAAACTGATTGAAACGTTCGATTTTGGGCTCCAAAAATAGGCACAGCTGAGGCTTGCTGCCCCTGTCGTAGAGCTCTCGGAGAGCTTTCCAACAGTACGCTTTGCACCGCGTAACTCATTACGGATCAAAAGTTATGGGCACCAGAGGGACGGAGGCTTGGTCCCAAGCCTCACGACCTCAGTTTGCGGGCCCAGCCTCTACGTAAAGCGAAGTTGTCTGGCCCAAGGTGTAGTGGAATTCGGTAACTGATGAAAACGATTGATTTTGGGCTAAGAAAACAGGCGCAGCCGAGCAGTCTTGCTGCCCTTGTCGTAGAGCTCTCGGAGAGCTTTCCAACGGTATGCTGTGCGCCGTGTAACTTCTTACGAATCAAAAGTTTTGGGCGCAAGAGCGACGGAGACCTTGTCTCAAGACCCATGCCCTCGGTTTGCCGGCCCAGCCTCTACGTGAAACGAAGTTGTCTTGCCCAAGGTCATGTGGGATTCGATTATAGAAATGTGATGGATTAGGTTGTCATCCTTTTTGCCGCTCACGACGTATGATCCGAGACAGAAAAACAGCGCAAGAGAAGAAAATTGCCTAGAAATTGATGAAAACGTTCGATTTTGGGCTAAGAAAACAGGCGCAGTCGAGCAAGCTTGCTACCCCTGACATAGAGCTCTCGGAGAGCTTTCCAACAGTATGGTGTGCGCTGCGTAACTCCTTACAGATCAAAAGTTATGGGCACCGGAGCGACGGAGACCTGGTCCCAAACCCCACGTCCTCGGTTTGCGGGCCCAGCCTCTACATGAAACGAAGTTGTCTTGCCCAATGTGGCATGAGATTTGGTAATAAAAATGTGATGAATTAGGTTGTAGTGCTTTTCGCGACTCACGACGTACGAATTGAGACGGAGAAACCGCGCAAAAGAAGAAAAATGTCACAAAACTGATTCAAACGTTCGATTTTGGGCTCCAAAAATAGGCGCAGGTGAGCAGGCTTGCTGCCCTTGTCGTAGAGCTCTTGGAGAGCTTTCCAACGGTATGGTGTGCGCTGCATAACTCCTTACGGATCAAAAGTTATAGGCACCGGAGCGACGGAGACCTGGTCCCAAGCCCCACGCCCTCGGTTTGCGGGCCCAGCCTTTACGTGAAGCGAAGTTGTCTGACCCAAGGTGCCATAGGATTCGGGAATAGAAATGTGATAGATTAGGTTGTCATCCTTTTCGCGGGTCACGATGTACGAACTGTGATGAAAAAATAGCGCAAAAGAAGAAAAGTGTCCCGAAATTGATTAAAACGTTCGATTTTAGAGGCCAAAATAAGGTGCAGCTGAGCAGGCTTGCTGCCCACATCGTAGAGCTCTCGGAGAACATTCCAACGGTATGCCGTACGCGTAACTCCTTACGGATCAAAAGGTATGGGCACGGGATTGACGGAGACCTGGTCCCCAGCCCCACGCCCTCAGTTTGCGGGCCCAGCCTCTACGTGAAACGAAGTTGTCTTGCCCAAGGTGGCATGGGATTTGGTAATAGAAATGTGATGGATTAAGTTGTCATCCTTTCCGCGGCTCACGACGTACGAACTGAGACGGAGAAACAGCGCAAAAGAAGAAAAATGTCACGAAACTGATTGAAACATTTGATTTTGGGCTCCAAAAATAGGCGCAGCTGAGCAGGCTTGCTGCCCTTGTTGTAGAGCTCTCAGAGAGATTTCCAACGGTATGCTTTGCACCGCGTAACTCATTACGGATCAAAAGTTATGGGCACCGGAGGAACGGAGGCCTGGTCCCAAGCCTCACGCCCTCGGTTTGCGGGCCCAGCCTCTACGTGAAGCAAAGTTGTCTAGCCCAAGGTGCAGTGGGATTTGGTAACTGATGAAAACATTTGATTTTGGGCTAAGAAAACAGGCACAGCCGAGTAGTCTTGATACCCCTGTCGTAGAGCTCTTGGAGAGCTTTTCAACGGTATGTTGTGCGCCGCATAACTCCTTACAGATCAAAAGTTTTGGGCGCAAGAGTGACGGAGTCCTTGTCCCAAGACCCACGCCCTCGGTTTGCCGGTCCAGTCTCTACGTGAAGCGAAGTTGTCTTGCCCAAGGTCGCGTGGGATTCGGTTATAGAAATGTGATGGATTAGGTTGTCGTCCTTTTTGCCGCTCACGACGTACGATCCGAGAAAGAAAAACAGCGCAAGAGAAGAAAAGTGCCCAGAAATTGATGAAAACGTTCGATTTTGGGCTAAGAAAACAGGCGTAGCCGAGCATGCTTGCTGCCCCCTGCCATAGAGCTCTCGGAGAGCTTTCCAACGGTATGGTGTGCGCCGCGTAACTCCTTACGGATCAAAAGGTATGGGCACCGGACCGACGGAGACCTGGTCCCAAGCCCCACACCTTCGGTTTACGGGCCCAGCCTCTACATGAAGTGAAATTGTCTGACCCAAGGTGCCATGGGATTTGGTAATAGAAATGTGATAGATTAGGTTGTCGTCCTTTTCGCAGCTCACGACGTACGATCCGGGACGGAAAAACAGCGCAAATGAAGAAAATTATCCCAAAACTGATGAAAATGTTCAATTTTGGGCTTCGAAAACATGCGCAGCTGAGCAATCTTGCTGCCCCTGTCGTAGAGCTCTCGGAGAGCTTTCCAACGCTATGTTGTGCGCCGTGTAACTCCTTACGGATCAAAAGTTATGGGCACCGGAGCGACGGAGACCTGGTCCCAAGCCCCACGCCCTCGGTTTGCAGGCCTAGCCTCTACGTGAAGCGAAGTTATCTTGCCCAAGGTGCCGTGGGATTCGGTAATAGAAATGTGATGGATTAGTTTGTCATCCTTTTCGCAGCTCACGACGTGCGAACCGGGACGAAAAAACAACGCAAAATAAGAAAAGTGTCCCAAAACTTATGAAAACGTTCAATTTTGGGGTATGAAAATAGGCGCAGCTGAGCAGGATTGATGCCACCGTCATAGAGCTCTCGGAGAGCTTTCCAACGGTATGCTGTGCACCGCGCAACTCCTTACGGATCAAAAGTTATGGGCACCGGAGTGACGGAGACCTGGTCCCAAGCCCCACGCCCTCAGTTTGGGGGCCCAGCCTCTTCATGAAGCGAAGCTGTCTGGCCCAAGGTGCCGTGGGATTCGGTAATAGAAATGTGATGGATTAGGTTGTCGTCCTTTTCGCGGCACACGACGTACGAACCGGGACAGAAAAACAACGCAAAAGACGAAAAGTATCCTGAAACTGATGAAAACATTCAATTTTGGGCTCCGAAACATGCGCAGCAAGGTAGGCTTGCTGCCCCCCTCGTAGAACTCTTGGAGAGCTTTCCAACGGTATGTTGTGCGCCTCATAACTCCTTACAGATCAAAAGTTATGGTCACCAAAGAGACGGAGACCTGGTCCCAAGCCCTATGCCCTCGATTTGCGGGCCCAGCCTCGACGTGAAGCGAAGTTGTCTTGCCCAAGGTGCCGTGGGATTCGATAATAAAAATGTGATGGATTAGGTTGTCGTCCTTTTCGCAGCTCATAGCGTGTGAGGCCCGACCTCGATTTACGTGCGATACCTTGATTCGTGTGCCTAACCTAGATTTGCGTGCCTTGACCTAGGTTTAAGAGTCGTGTTTCATTTTGTGTGCTTTGCATTGAATTACGTGCATTCATTTAGGGTTGCGTGCATTTACTTGGGAAATATGCATTTGTCTCGTAGTTCGTGCCTTACCTCGTAGTGCGTGCCCTAAACTTAGGAAAGCGTGCCCACACGTTAATCAAGAAAGCATCTTACATGAAGCACTAGATCATTAATTAATCCTACAAACTCCACTAACTAATATTAAAATGCTAAGTCAATGCACTAGAAGACGAAATTGCACCAAAAGCTAGACATTCTTATTCTTTATTCTTTATTCTTTTGCATATTCCAAGCACTCAATTAAATAATGCTCAAACAAAACAAAAAATTCAGATTTAAACACATCCTTGGCCGACCACATGGAGCTTTTGTGCTTGCAATTCAATTTCAAATTTGTACCTAAACATTCTATGACAACTAATGACACAAAGCAAAAAAAAAAAAAAAAGGCTCAAAACCCTTCCCAAAGCTCCACCATCTCGACACAAGCTCCATGCCCATACTAGACAATTCAAAATGCTTCTTGAAGACACAAAAATCTGAAATTTACATGCTCAAGGCCGACACAAGCATCAATGCCCATCAAGCTTTCATTTTCTCTCATTTCCTCTCATTCTTCTCTCTCTCTCGGCCCTAGCTGAAAATATACTCTCCATAGCTAAGTTCTTCATCCTAAGGCTCTTCAAGACTTCCAAGCTACTAAGGAACTCGACCAAGCAAAGCTAGAGTGCAAAAGACACACATGCAAGCTCTTTGAACCTTCATTTCAGCTTTGGTGAGTTGTTAGCTTCCATTTCATTTTCTTCTTGTTCTAACCACATGCACCTACTAAGAACATGGTAACTTAGCTAGGAAATTAGAGAAATCCCAAGTTGTCTCTCGGCTAAGCAAGGAGAAGAGTCATCATTGTGCTTCATCAAGAGTTTGTGCATCTTCTCTGTTGTCTTGCTAAGGTGAGGGCTAAAACTTCTTGAAAAGCTTTTGAAAACCACATGCATGCCTTTAAATGTCTATCTTTACTTTTGTACTTGTGATATATGTGTGTTCATGAGCTTTTGTAAACATGCATGGCAAGATATTTGGCTAGAATATGATGATAGATGAAATCGCGTATGGGACAGCCTTCTGTCTTGTTGGTGTGAGGTGATTTTGACCAGGTAAATGAGGTTGAAAATGCATGAAAATTGGTAGGTGACTAGGTTTTCCAGTTCTGAGCATTTTTAGAAGAAATAAGAAAAAGCTAATTTCGACTCTAAGGTCCTCAAAATGGAAAATTATCAAAATGTGTCCAAATCTAGAAAATCTGAGAAAATGAAGCAGGTTTTGGTAGATTCACTGTTCTTGTAGAACGAACCAGTTTTGATTTAGTAAATGACATCCAAAAATGTATGAAATTTGGTGTGATGCTATATTTTTCAGTGCTGGACATTTTTGTCAAAAATGGACTAAGGCTAAATCTGACCCTAAGGCCCTCAAAAATGACAAGTATTGAAATGTGTGCAAATCTGGACAGTTTTGTGTAGTCTCACTTTTTTGGCTATAACTCTTGAATCCGAACTCCAAATTATGTGAGGTTTGTTTCTGGATTTAGTTAACTCATTAAGATTTAATTTGACATTTTGTTTACTGGAATTGGAGTTTGTTTTCTTGTCTTAATGATTGTGAGAAAACAGCCCATTGCAGTGAGGGTTTCACCTAGTGATATGCTTAGAAAAATTATTGTAGCTTATCTTGTTGTATTAAATGCTTGGGATCGTGGCATTTGAATGTTGTGTATACTGTTTTGAATACTCGGGGGTGTTTGAATTAATTAATGCATGGCTTGAGTTTAATTACGAGATGACTTGGGGCTTAATCGCACGGGTAAGCACGAATTGAAACCCTAGTGATTAGGTAAATTCGCTAAGTGTTGATCCTATAAATATCGTGTTTAATTATGTGATTGGTAGGCTGCCCTTAGTTGCCCTTGTAGCCCTAAATGTGATTTCGATGATTACATGTTGACAAGTAGGCCTTTTTTGCACCCAGTCCCACGTAGATGTCGTTGCATGTTAAATAATCTTATTAATTAATTACGTGAACTTCGAAATGAGTTATATGACTTGATTTACATGCGTTACATGGCTGCCCGTTTAATATTCATATAAGTCCATGTGCTTTATAAGTGAAATTGTCTGTCATATCGTGCCTCACTTGTTTACTTGTCAATGTGCAATCTTATGATTGCTCGGAGGCAACCTACTTTGTTGACCTCCAAATGTGATATATTAAATGTCATAAATGTGCATTGCATTCAAGGTTGCAACCTTTCATTCTGGCGTAGTAGCGTTCACGCACACCGGGCGGTATCGGGCTTGCCGGTGCAACCGTGACTACCATTGTCTAATTTTCTCTCTCGCTTAGGGGCTAGACTTCCTCAGAGAGTTGGGTCATAGGATTTCGGGGTACATTCGGAGTACACCCATTTGGCGTGATAAGGGGATGAATTGAAGTCGGCCGCAACAACTGATATTGGAAATGAACTGAGAGCAAAAGCTCACCGTATCCTTTTCACTATGTGTATAAGTACTATCGCTTGGTTCCTAGAGGACCTCGGGGAGGAAAGACGGGTAATTGTGTTCTTTTACTTTTACATTACATTATGTACTTACTTGTTATATAATGTCATGCTTGAAAAAGGGTTTTCATAAGTTGAACCAGAAAATGAGTTTCAAAACTTATTTCTCATTTCCCCTCGCTGAGTTCATAAGGAATCACCCTCTTTTATCATCTCAGGTGAAGAAGACCAGGAACAAGTACCCGAGGACGACGTGTCTAATGATGATTCCTTGGAATGATTGCTTGTCCTATGTGCCTTATTTGACTATGGCCATTTTGTGAACGATATGTTGCTTGAAAACTATTTCTTATTTTGCTTGTTGTTGTATTGTAAATGACCTCCGTTGTAATTTGGGGTCTAATTTTGGCTTGTACTGATAATAACTAGATAGACACTACTATTGTCATTTTTGCTATCGTTATTGGCTAGTATCTATCATAGGATTATGAAGCATCAGGTAAGGATTAAGTAAAATGAACCTATCCAATCTTAAGCAGGTACTCATTGTTAAGCTAAGATCAACAGGTACTTTTGTAACGAAGATTAACAAACAAACGAGACATAGTATCATGATAGGTTATTAATCAAACGAGACTTCGAGATAACTAGTAGGTGTTTCAATTGATGGTAAATAGTAATCTTAGTTGGAAATGAAATTGAAATTGGAAATTTTGAGGCGTTTAGAGAATTAGGTCAAACTAAAGCACCCAATTACAGCCATTATGCTGCCAGTTTTTCAGAAAATTGTGGAGTTTAGGCTAAAACGTTAAGTGTTAAACTTTCATGAATGATTAAGTATGAGATATGACTTGAATGTTTAGATCACACCCTAGTCTAACCTTTATAAGCTGGGTTGGGGCGTGACACAACGTACGATCCGGGACGGAGAAACAGCGCAAAAGAAGAAAAGTGTCCTGAAACTGATAAAAACATTCGATTTTAGGCTCTGAGAATAAGCGCAGCCGAGTAGGCTTGCTGCCCCATTCGTAGAGCTCTCGGAGAGTTTTCAAACGATATGATGTGCACCGTGTAACTCATACGAATAATAAGTTATGGGTACCGGAGCGACGGAGACCTGGTCCCAAGCCCCACGCCCTCGGTTTGCGGGCCGATCCTCTACGTGAAGCGAAGTTGTCTTGCCCAAGGTAGCGTGGGATTCGATAATTGAAATGTGATGGATTAGGTTTTCGTCCTTTTCGCCGCTCACGACGTACGATCCGAGACGGAAAAATAGCGCAAGAGAAGAAAAGTGTCTCGAAACTAATGAAAATGTTTGATTTTGGGCTCCAAGAACAAGCGCAACCGAGCAGGCTTGCTTCCCCTTTCATAGAGCTCTCAGAGAGCTTTCCAACAGTATGATGTGCGTTGTGTAACTCCTTACAGATCAAAAGTTATGGGCATTAGAGCGACGTAGACCTGGTCCCAAGCTCCACGCCCTCGGTCTGCAGGCCCAGCCTCTACGTGAAGCAAAGTTGTCTTGCCTAAGGTGGCATAGGATTCGGTAATAGAAATGTGATGGATTAGGTTTTCATCTTTTTCACGGCTCAACGACGTACGATCCGGGATGGAAAAACAACGCAAAAGAATAAAAGTATCCCGAAACTGATGAAAACGTTTGATTTTGGGCTCCAAAAACAGTCTCAACCCAACAGGATTACTGCCCCCATCGTAGAGCTCTCGGAGAGCTTTCCAACGGTATGTTGTGCTCCGCGTAAGTCCTTATGGATCAAAAGTTATGGGCACCGGACCGACGGATACCGGGTCACAAGCCCCATGCCCTCGGTTTGCGGGCCCAGCCTCTACCTGAACTGAAGTTGTCTTGCCCAAGGTGCCGTGGGATTCGGTAATAGAAATGTGATGGATTAGGTTGTCGTCCTCTTCGCGGCTCACGACTTACAATCCGGGACGGAAAAACAGCGCAAAAGAAGAAAAGTGTCCCAAAACAGATGAAACTGTTCGAGTTTGTTGCTCCAAAAACAGTATGCTGGGCGCCATGTAACTCCTTACGGATCAAAAGTTATGGGCAACGGAGCGACGGAGACCTGGTCCCAAGCCCTACGCCCTCGGTTTGCGGCTGTAATTAAGCTAGTACTCCAAATTTTTTTCTGAAAACCGGCAGCATAACGGCTGTAATTAGGCTATTTAATTTGACCTAATCTTCTAAACGCCTCAAAACTTTCAATCTCAGATTCGATTCCAACTAAGATTACTATCTATCACCAATCGATATGCCTACTAGTTATCTCGAAAGTCTCATTTGATTAACAAACCTAGCATAATAACCATGTCCCGTTTATTTGTTAATTCCTGTTACACAAGTACCTATTGATCTTTAGCATACTATTAAGCACCTAGGTGAAATTAGATAGAGTTACAACATTTGATTCTTCACCTAGTAATTGAGTTGCCTATGGCAGTTACTAAATCAAAACAGTAATAGCAACCCACAAGATAGCATGTCGTCTAGTCATAGTTAGTACAAGCCAAAATTAGACCCCAAATTACAACGGGGGTCATTTACAATCGACAACAAGCAATATAAGAAATAGTCTTCAAAATAAACATAACGTTCGCAAAATAGCCATAGTCAAACAAGGCACGTAAGACAAGCAATCACTCCAAAGAGTCATCAACAGGCACGTTCTCCTCGGGTACCTGTTCCTGATCTTCTTCACCTGTGATGATAAAAGAGGGTGAGTCCTTATGAACTCAGCGAGGGATAACGAGAAATACGTTTTGAAATCCTTTTTCGGTTAACTTATGAAAACCCTTTTTGAAAGGATGACATATAACACAGGTAAGTTTATAGCATAACATAAATGTAAAGAACACATTTACCCGTCTTTCCTCCCCAAAGTCCTCTCGGAACCAAGCTAGAATACTTAAACACATAATGAAAAGGATACGATGAGCTATTGCTCTCAATTCTTTTTCGATATCAATTTTTGCGGCTGACTTCAATCATCCACTTATCGCTCCCAATTGGGTGTACTCCGGATGTACCCCGAAATCCTACGACCTAACTCTCCGAGGGTGGAATGCCAAGCGAGAGAGGGAATTGGACCATGGTAGTCACGGGAGCACCGGCAAGCCCTATGCCGCCCGACGTTCGTGAAACGCTACCATGCCACAATGAAAGGTTGCAACCTTGTATGCAATGCACAATCATAACATTTAACATATCACATTAGGTGGTCAACAAAGTAGGTTGCCTCCGAGCAATTTCAAGATCACATATTGCCAAGTAAACGAATGAGGCATGCTTAATATGAATTTTCACTTTGTAAAACATGTAGAGTCATATGAACATTAGATGGGCAGCCGAGTAACACATATAAATCAAGTCATATAACCCATTTCGGGGTTCACGTATCAAGTATTAACATTATACAAGCATGCAACGACATTTATACGAGACCAGATGCAAGAATAGCTCACTTAACAACATGCAATCATCAGAAATCATATTTAGATCTACAAGGACAACTACGGGCAGCCTATTAACCACACAATTTGACACATTTAACCAATAGGCCATCTCTTAACAAAAGTTATAAGCGTTAGGGTCTCAATTCCGTGCTTAAACGTGCGATTAAGCATACCATTCATCAATTAATGATCTCAAACCATACATAAATCAAATTAAGCAACTTCAACCGACCACAACAGTCCACACAACATCCAAGTGCCACAATTCCAAGCATTCAATACCTCAAGCAAGGTCTCAACATGATTCTAAGCGTATCACTAAACAAAACCCTCACTGCAATGGTCTGTTTTTCCACATTCGCGTAGACAAGCAAACAATCTCCAATTCCAGTGAAACAAGTGTCAATTTAAAGCTTAATGAGTGATTTAAATCTAGGAACAAACCTTGCATCATTTGGAGTTCGGGCTTAGGAGTTATGGCCGAAACCGTGAGACTACGCAAAACTGTCCAGTTTTAGGTACATTACGATTTTTGCTATTTTTGAGGGTCTTAGAGTCATAATTGGCTTTGGTCTATTTCTGACAAAAATATCCAGAACTGCAAAATATATCAACCTCCCAATTTTCATGCATTTTCACCAACATTTACTAGGTCAAAAATGCTTCGTTATACATAGTCAGTGATCTGCCAGAAACCTATTTCATTTTTCCAATTCTTCCAGATTTAGACACCCCACGATGTTTGACCATTTTGGAGGCCTTAGAGTCTGAATTGGCCTTGGCCTATTTCTACTAAACATGCTCAGAACTGGCAAAAATCGTTACCTACCAATTTTCACATATTTTCAAGATCATTTACTAAGCCAATGGCTCTTCGAACTGCAAGATCAGAAAACTGCCAGCAACACGTTTTTACCTATCTTCAAGTTCTAGCAAAAAATCTAGCCATGCATGGTCATATAAGCTCATGTACACACATATGCAACAACTACAAAGGTAAATATAGTCATATGAAGGCATGCATGTGAATTTTGAAAGCTTTTAGAAGAGTTTAACCCTCACCTTAGCCTATTGATGATTAATGATGCTCAAATGCTCTTCAAAATGCACAAAGGCTTCTTCCTTGCTTTGGCCGAGAGAGATAGCTTGTTTTCCTTTAATTCCTAACTGAGTTAGCATGTGAGGATGGTGTGCATGTGGGTGAAACCAAACGAAATGGAAGAAAACTAGCAAAATATACCTAAGGCCGAAAATGATGAACTTTATGAGCTTGCTTGCGATTTTCTTGCTTCTTGCTTGCTTGGGCTACTATGGTCGAGTTTCTTAAGGTCCTTGAGTGCCTAGGAGAGCCTTAGAAGATGAGCTTGAGCTATGGAGCTTAAAGATGCAGCCTTGGCCGAGAGAGAGAGAGAGAAGATGAGAGCTTGAGAGAAATGAAATGTTTGTGTGTGTGTGTCGGCTATAGGCTTGCAAAAATCTGATTTTGTGTTGCCTTTTGAACATTATTTGAATTGTTGGTGTGTAATGGTGATGTGGCCAAGAATGGTGGCTTAGTAGTTAGCAAAATGTGGCTTTGATGTATGCAAAAGGTATGACATTGTGTAAGATTCTTGTCTAAGCATGCATGATAAAATTGTTTGTTCAAATTTTTACTCAAGAACATGGTATGGCCGGCCATCAAGGCTCACAAATCTGAATTTTTGTCATGTTTTAAGCTTTATTTTATTGTAGGTTGATGTGGTATTTTAGGTGCTTGGAATTTGCAAAAGAATAAGTAATAAAGAATGAAGAATGTTTAGTGCTTAGTGAAATTTTGTCTTCTAGTGCATTGACTTAGGATTAAAATATTAGTTAGTGGAGTATGTAGAACTATTTATAGTCTAGTGCTTTGTGTAGAATTCTTTATTGATTAGCGTGCGGGCATGCTTTTCTAGGTCTAGGGTACGTACTATGAGACAAACACACGTATTCTAAGTAAATGCACGCAACTCTAAATGAATGCACGTAAATCAATGCAAGGCACGTAAATCAAGGTTAAGGCACGCAGTTCAAGGTTAGGGTACACAAAATGAGGTATCACACACAAATTGAGGTCGGGCCTCACATCATGGGATTCGATAATAGAAATGTGATGGATTAGGTTGTCATCCTTTTCGCGGCTCACGACGTACGATCCGAGATGGAAAAACAGAGCAAAAGAAGAAAAGTGTCCCAAAACTGATGAAAACATTCAATTTTGGGCTCCTAAAATAGGCGCAGCCAAGTAGGATGGCTTCCCCTATCGTAGAGCTCTCGGAGAGCTTTCCAACGGTATGCTATGCGCCGCGTAACTCCTTACAGATCAAAAGTTATGGGTGTCGGAGCGACGGAGACCTGGTCCCAAGTCCTACACCCTCGGTTTGCGGGCCCAGCCTCTACGTGAAGCAAAGTTGTCTTGCCCAAGGTGCCATCGGATTTGGTAAAAGAAATGTGATGGATTAGGTTGTCATCCTCAACGCGGCTCACGACGTACGAACAGGGACGAAAAAACAGCACAAAAGAAGAAAAATGTCTCAAAACTGATTAAAATGTTCAATTCTGGTCTCTGAAAACAGGCACAGCTGAGCAGGATCGCTGCCCCCGTCGTAGAGCTCTCGGAGAGCTTTCCAACGGTATGCTGTGCTCTGCGTAACTCCTTACGGATTGAAAGTTATAGGCACCGAAGCGACAGATACCGGGTCACAAGCCCCACGCCCTCGGTTTGCGAGCCCAGCCTCTACGTGAAGTAAAGTTGTCTTGCCCAAGGTACTGCGGGAGTCGGTAATAGAAATGTGATGGATTTGGTGGTCGTCCTTTTTGCGGCTCACGATGTACGATCCGGGACAAAAAAATAGCGCAAAAGAAGAAAAATGTCCCGAAACTGATGAAAACGTGCAATTTTAGGATCCAAAAATAGGCGCAACTAAGCAGGCTTGCTGCCCTCATTGTAGAGCTCTCGGAGAGCTTTTCAACGGTATGCTTTGCACCGCGTAACTCCTTACGGATCAAAAGTTATGGGCATCGGAGCGACAGAGACCTGGTCCCAAGCCCCACGCCCTCGGTTTGCAGGCCCAGCCTCTACGTGAAGCGAAGTTGTCTTGCCCAAGGTGCCATGGGATTCGGTAACAGAAATGTGATGGATTAGGTTGTCTTCCTTTTCACGGCTCACAACGTACGATCCGGGATGAAAAAACAGAGCAAAAAAAGAAAAGTGTCCTGAAATTGATGAAAATATTCGATTTTAGGCTAAGAAAACAAGCGCCGCTGTGAGGCCCGACCTCAATTTTCGTGTGATACCCATTCCTGTGCCCTAACCTTGAACTGCATGCCTTAACCTAGGTTTAAGAGTCGTGTCTTGATTTACGTTCCTTGCATTGAATTACGTGCATTCTTTTAGGGTTGCGTGCATTTACTTGGAATACGTGTATTCGTCTCGTAGTTCGTGTTTTACCTCGTAATGCATGCCCTAGACCTAAGAAAATATGCCTACACGCTAATCAAGAAAGCATCCTACACAAAGCACTAGGCTATAGAATAATCCTACAAACTCCACTAAACATTATTCTAATTCTAAGTCAATGCACTAAAAGACAAAATTTCAGTAAGCACTAAACATTCTTCATTCTTTATTCCTTATTCTTTTGCAAATTCCAAGCACCTAAAATACCACATCAACCTACAATAAAATAAAGCTTAAAACATGAAAAAAATTCAGATTTGTGAGCCATGATGGCCGGCCATACCATGTTCTTGAGCAAAAATTTGAACAAACAATTTTATCATGCATGCTTAGACAAGAATCTTACACAATGTCATACCTTTTGCATACACCAAAGCCACATTTTGCTAACTACTAAGCCACCATTCTCGGCCACATCATCATTGCACACGAACAATTAAAATAATGTTCAAAAGACAACATAAAATCAAATTTTTGCAAGCCTATAGCCGACACACATACGCAACATTTCATTTCTCTCAAACTTTCTCTCAAGCTCTTATCTTCTCTCTCTCTCTCAGCCAAGGTTGCATCTTTAAGCTCCATAGCTCAAGCTCATATTCTAAGGCTCTCCTAGGCAGTTCTCTCATTGGTAGATGACTAGTTTTGCCAGTTCTGAGAATTTTTCATAGAAATAGGCCAAGGGCAATTATGACTCTAAGGCCTCCAAAATGCTCAAACATCATGGGGTGTCTAAATCTGGAAGAATTGAAAAAATGAAATAGGTTTTTGGCAGATTACTGACTTTGTAGAACGAAGCATTTTTTACCTAGTAAATGTTGGTTAAAATTCACGAAAATCAGTAGGTTGCTAGATTTTGCAGTTTTGGACAGTTTTGTCAGAAATAGACCAAAGCCAATTATGAATCTAAGACCCTCAAAATTGGAAAAAATCGTAATGTGTCTAAAACTGGACAGTTTTGCACGGTTTTGGCCATAACTCCTAAGTCCGAACTCCAAATGATGCAAGGTTTGTTCCTAGATTTAAATCACTCATTAGGATTTAATTTGACATTTTTTTCACTAAAATTGGAGAATTTTTTCTTGTCTAATAGAATGTTGGAAAACAGACCATTGCAGTGAGGTTTTTGCTTAGTGATATGCTTTGAAACATATAACTTCTCTTGTGGTATTGAATGCTTGGAATTGTGGCACTTAGATGTTGTATGGACTGTTGTGGCTGGTTGAGGTTGCTAAATTTGATTGATGTATGACTTGCGATCACTAATTGATGAATGGTTTGCTTAACCGCATGTTAAGCACGGAATCGAGGCCCTATTGCTTATGACTATTTGCTAAGAGATAATCTTATGGTTAAACATGTCAAATCTTAACAGGCTTCCCGTAGTTGTTCTTATAGCTCTAAATGTGATTCCTGGTGATTACATGTTGATAAGTAGACTTTTCTTGCACCCGGTCTCTTGTAAACGTCGTTGCATGCATGTATAATCTTATGACTTGATTCGTGAGGCCCGAAATGAGTTATATGACTTGATTTATATGTGTTACTCGGCTGCCCGTTTAATGTTCATATGACTCTACATGTTTTACAAAGTGAAAATTCATGTTAAGCATGCCTTATTCGTTTACTTGGCAATATGTGATATTAAAATTGCTCGGAGGCAACCTACTTTGTTGTCCTCCTAATGTGAATTGTTAAATGGTATAATTGTTCATTTTACACAAGGTTGCAACCTTTCATTGTGACATGGTAGCGTTTCATAAACGCCGGGTGCCATAGGGCTTACCAGTGCTCCAGTGACTACCATGGTCCAATTCCTTTTCTCGCTTGGCATTCCACCCTCGGAGAGTTGGGTCGTAGGATTTCGGGGTACATCCAGAGTACACCCAATTGGGAGCGATAAGTGGATAATTGAAGTCGGCCACAAAAATTGATATCAAAAAAGAATTGAAAGCAACAGCTCACCATATCCTTTTCACTATGTGTTTAAGTACTCTCGCTTGGTTCCTAGAGGACCTCGGGGAGGAAAGACGGGTAAATGTGTTCTTTACATTTATGTTATGCTATAAACTTACATGTGTTATATGTCATGCTTTCAAAAAGGGTTTTCATAAGTTAACCGGAAAAGGGTTTCAAAACGTATTTCTCGTTCCCCCTCGCTGAGTTCATAAGGACTCACCCTCTTTTATCATCAGAGGTGAAGAAGATCAGGAACAGGTACCTGAGGAGAACGTGCCTGTTGATAACTCTTTGGAGTGATTGCTTGTCTTACGTGCCTTGCTTGACTATGGCTATTTGCGAACGTTATGTTTATTTTGATGACTATTTCTTATGTTGCTTGTTGTCGATTGTAAATGACCCCCATTGTAATTTGGGGTCTAATTTTGGCTTGTACTAACTATGACTAGACGACACGCTATCTTGTGGGTTGCTATTACTGTTTTGATTTAGTAACTACCATAGGCAACTCAATTACTAGGTGAAGAAATCAAATGTTGTAACTCTATCTAATTTCACCTAGGTGTTTAATAGTATGCTAAAGATCAATAGGTACTTGTGTAATAAGAATTAACAAATAAACGGGACATGGTTATCATGCTAAGTTTGTTAATCAAACGAGACTTTCGAGATAACTAGTAGGCATATCGATTGGTGATAAATAGTAATCTTAGTTGGAATTGAATCTGAGATTGAAAGTTTTGAGGCGTTTAGAAGATTAAGTCAAACTAAAGAGCCTAATTATAGCCGTTATGCTGCCGGTTTTCTAAAATTTTTTGGAGTTCTAGTTTAACAGATAAGCTTAACCTTCGTCAACCGGTTATAGTCGTAAAAGAATGTGAACGATTAGATCACACCCTAGTCTAACCTCCACAGGTCGGGTTAGGGCGTGACACCTTATATTAATGGTATCAGAGCTTAGATTGCTTAAGCCAGGTTTAACTCTCAGACCTTGGGTAGAAACCCTAAGATAATTATGGTGACTTGTTTATATGTGTTAGTATGTGCCTTCTTTGTTTCTATGTGCTTATGTGATTAACATGTCTTAACTGTTTTGAGAATTTTATGTCTATGTGAAATTGTATGTTGCATACTCTATACATTAAATTTTTGTCTGTCATATTCTAATAAATTGTGCATAATAATCTGTGCCTATAGATGGCTGGCCCTAGTACCCGCAATACCAATAGAGGCAATGAACCTTAAGAAGCCGGTGATGCCCACCAAACTAATCCCGACATGGCTATGTTTAACATGATGGCGAATGCTATGGATCATGTGTCGCGAGTAATGGAACGTCAAGATGCACGTGAAGCAACCCATAACAACAACAACAGGAATGGTGGTAACAATGGGAGAAACAGCAAAATGCGGGAGTTCCTTAATTTTCACCCGTCTAAATTCTTCGGGGAAGCTAATGATGAAAAGGCAGAGGCTCGGCTGTTTGAGATTGAAAGGATTTTCAGGCCACTTAACTATACTGATGAAGAAAAGATCGAGTTTGCTGTGTTTCTATTGCACGGGAATGCTAAGCATTGGTGGCACACTGTGGAGGCACTTTGGGAAACTGATCACACACGTCGCTTGTGGAGTAATTTCATTAAGGCATTCAAGGATAAATACGTACCTGCAGTTTCTAGGCAGAGGTGAATTGAAGAGTTCATGCACTTGAACCAGGGTAACATGACGGTGGCTCAGTATGAGGCTCGCTTCGACAGACTGTCTCGTTATGCACAATACATGGTCTGTACCCCTGAGGCGAAGATGTGGAAATTTATGAATGGGTTGAGACTAGAAATTCATGATCAGTTGGCTTCACATGACTTCACTACATATTCTGCTCTCTTTGCTGCTGCTTCCTGAGTTGAAAAGCGGAAACTTGATAGAGCCGGTTCAAGTCAACCGAACAAGAAACCTTACCAGCCTTAAGGGCAACAGAGGAAATTCCAAACTCAGAGTCGCAATCAGGGCCAGAGCCAGAATAGACTAGTCAACAACCGTGGCCCATCTAAAGTACCATCAACCTCTTCCACCCGTGGATCCACAGGTAGTTCATTTGCTACTCAGTCTATCAATTGTTCTTATTGTGACAAGAAGGGTCACACTGAGGCTCAATGGTGGAGGAAATCAGGACGATGCACGGGGTGTGGCAGCGATCAACACTAGGTTAAAGACTGCCCTAAATGGCAAGGAGGACAAAATCAGAATAAACCAACTGGTAGAGGCAAGACTCCAGTTCCTAGAGTTCAGGCCCGAGCTTATGCTATTGAATGCGAGGAGGTTTCTGAGGAGACTGTTGTTGTTGAAGGTACATTCTTGATACTAAATCAACCTGTTAGGGTGCTAATTGACCTAAGTGCTACTCATTCATTTATTACTCCCTTATGTATGCAACGTGTGAAATTACGAGTTGAATGTTTGCCTTACGAAGTCGAAGTCGGTACTCCGATGGGTTTTAGACTCGTTACTAGCTCAGCTTGTAAAGCATGTAAAATCCAAATTAAGGATAGGGAATTCTCAGCAAATCTTATAATGTTACCCTTTCGAGACTACGAAGTCATCTTAGGGATGGACTGGTTGGCAAAGCATCATGCCTAACTAGATTACCGGACGAAGATTGTAACATTCCAGATACCTGGTCAACCAAAATTGGAGGTAATGGGTCGAAAAGACTTCATCGGGAGTTCCATCATTTCATCTACGAAAGAAGTGAAGTCCTTGAGAAAAGGGTGTAGTGGATACTTAGCTTACCTCATCAACAAGCCATCGGACAAAGCTAAGTTAGAGGAGATGCTGGTGATCAAAGATTATGCTGATGTGTTTCTAGAAGAATTGCCGGGTTTGCCTCCGGATCGGGAGATCGAGTTCGTAATAGAAGTTCTGCCTGACACCCAGCCAATATCTAAAGCTCCCTATCGTATGGCACCAACCGAGCTACAAGAATTGAAGGACCAATTGCAAGGATTGTTGAAGAAGGGGTTTGTTCAACCCAGTTCTTCTCCATGGGTTGCACCAGTCCTATTTGTAAAGAAGAAAGACGGAACGTTGAGGCTATGCATCGATTATCGAGGATTGAACCAAGTAACCGTCAAGAATAAATACCCACTTCCACTAATCAACGAGTTGTTTGATCAACTTCAAGGAGCTAAAATGTATTCAAAACTCGACTTGAGACAAGGGTATTATCAGTTGCGGATCAAAAAGGAGGATGTACCTAAATCGGCTTTCAGGACTAGATATGGGCATTATGAATTTGTGGTGATGCCATTTAGGCTAACTATTGCCCTTGTAGCTTTTATGGACTTGATACACAGGGTGTTTCAACCCTACTTGGACCAGTTTGTGGTGATCTTTATTGATGATATTTTGGTATACTCGAAGTCCGAGGCCGAGCATGAACAACATCTGCGATTGGTATTGCAGAAACTTTGGGAGCATCAATTGTATGCAAAGTTTAACAAATGCGAATTTTGGTTGCGGCAGATTGTATTCTTAGGGCACATCATATCCCAAGAGGGAATAGCAGTGGACCCAGCAAAGATAGAAGCGGTGATGTCTTGGAGGAAGCCGGAAAATGTTACGGAGGTTCGGAGTTTTCTTGGTCTAGCCGGCTATTATCGGAGGTTCGTGAAGGATTTCTCAAAGATTGCAGGACCGCTTACAAAGCTCACTTAGAAGAAAACGAAGTTCGTGTGGGATGACAAGTGTGAGAACAACTTTCAAGAATTGAAGAAAAGATTGACAACTACCCCTGTTCTTGCATTGCCTGAAAGGAGTCAAGGCTTTGCTGTAACGCCTCGATCCCTCACGAGACCGGAAGCTCTAATAACCATGCTATTCTCAACCCAATACCAAACCCAGTCTCAAAATTTTAGGGAAAACGGACAGAGTTTCCCCTGTATTGTGGACATTCTGAACAACCTGTAAATACTCAATAAAGCCACAACAAGATAAGACAAACTTTTCATAACTAAAGATCAAAGGATTAAGGCCATTCGAGCCTTGAAGCATACTATAGTTCCAAAAACACACAAGCATGCTAGTGGCTAGAGTTAGAACATTCACTACCAAGCATGCAAGGTAATTGAGAGCAGAAACATAAGTTATTACAAGATATAGGTTCCCAAATCTACACAACAACCAACTATCTTTTCACTTTGTAACAACAAGCATATACATAGCCCTTAGGCCACAAAATGGAACATAAGATAAACAATTGAGTCATCCACATAGGAGCAAGAATATAAGCCACCTCAAACCAACACACAGCAACTAGGGTAAAGGCTCTATCTGCACCTCTTCCTCTTCCACTACTACCTCAACAAGCTGGGGATCACCCTCAGCGTCTCCTGAAACATATATCGAGGTATGAGCAACCACTGTTGCCCAGTGAGGGATATAGTCCCGGGGCGTGCAATGCAACAGGTAATATAGTAAACAACAATAACAATTAGACAATTAAAGAAACAATGATAACTTAAAAAATCACACATTTAAAAGGATACGGTTCATACAATCCCCTATACACCAATCTTCACAGGTCTTCAATCACGATCCACGAACCACGAGCACGATCACGATAAGCCGACATAATCCCCAAACACTCCAGTGGGTGTACTCCGGATGTACCCCGAATCCTACGACCCAACATCCCCTGGCAATCTCCGAACCAGGCGAATGAGGGAATAGGGCACGGAGTTTGAATATCCACCGGCAAGCCCTCTGCCGCCCAGTTGATATTCAACACATCCGCCCCTGACACTATGGTTGCGCAACCACTATGCAATGCACTTAACGATTACAAGTTAATAGCAATAATATAAGCATTAACACATATGAGGATCAACAAAGTAGGTTGACCTCGTTGCAATTAGGATAGAAGCAAATATAGAAGCTAATAAGCAGTTTACAAATGAACATATACCAAATAAGCATAGAATCATACCAAAAGTTCCAAATCAACTTAATATCACATATAAACACTCAAGAAGACATGCCGTGAGTTTAGAAGCGTGAGACAACCGAAATTGCACTTAAACCCCTTTATTTTACAAACTATTTCTCTTCCAAACCAAAGTTAATGATTTCATTTTCAAAGGAAACTCTCCCAACTTTCTAACTAACCCTCAAGGTACCCTCTCAACCCTTTAATTCAATCAAATGCCCGCGTTTACCCCGAAAGCCCCAATTTCCCTCTTTTGGCTTTAAACTAAACCTACATTGTCCGGGCTTCAAACAAGGGATATCAAGGCATCTATAGCACCTAGGTAGCCTAGGGATACTAGAATTGAAGCCCAAATCCACCCGGATTCGCATTAACCCCAAAAGCCCCAAGTTAAAGTCGGCTATTTTCCATTTTTAAGCGATTTAAGGGCAATGCAAGTGCACGGGGCTATTAGATTATCTTTACTAGCACCTAAGGCATCTATTAGAAGCATTAAATCAAGCTAATTTGAGCAATTACACAAAACCCTAGAAAAAAAATGTCACTATTCATCCTAAAAATCAAACTAACGATTCTAACCGTTTAAAAAGTGAAACAACGGCTCAAATGTGTTCCCTAGCATTCATATAGATGGTATATTAGCATAAATAACAATTACAATGGCATTTGATCACATTTTCAACAAATCAAGAAATTGACAACTATTTAGAAATGCAAAAACAAGCCATGAAATCCCTCACCACTACGCGTAGGAGCACCTAGGGACCTTACAAACACCCTACACTAGTTGCTCAAGGCTTGGAGAGGCTTGGATTGGAGGCTTGGTGAGCAAAATTTCTTCCTTTTTCTCCCTTGGAGCTGTCGGGTTCCTGCTTCTATTTTTCAGCTTTTTATTTTTATTTTTTTTTTGCATTTTATGAGCTTAAATGTTATAATAAAGGGGTTAAGTTGAGGTGGGGTCATTTGGGTGCTTAAGTGGTCTATTAAAATGCGCGTATTGAGCTTAAAACGAGCTTAGATAGTAAAATATATGCTAGCTAATTAAATTTCTAAGTTATGTTACGTAACACTATTCACTCAACTACAAAAATCATTTTCTAAACGAGCCCTCCTAACGCCTTTAGCTCAAATGCACATTTTTCCCACTACTATTACAATTAATATGATTTAATAAAAATGCTAATTAACTAATAGAAAGCAGTTTAAAAATGGAGTGAATAGTAGTCATAAAAGTCAGTTAGTAAGGCACAGAAGTAAATGCGCAAATAAGGGATGCAACAGTAATTAAATGCATGGCTAAATCTCGGGCGTCACATTTGCAATCTATAGCGATGCTTCTAAAGAAGGACTGGGCTGTGTATTGATGCAGAATGGTAGAGTGATTGCGTATGCCTCTAGGAAGCCCAAGCCGTATGAATTGAATTACCCGACGTATGATTTGGAGTTAGCGGCTATTGTGTTTGCACTCAAGAAATGGAGGCATTATTTGTGGGGTAACAAGTTTGAGGTGTTTACTAATCACAAGAGCTTGAAGTACTTGTTCTCACAAAAAGAGTTGAACATGAGGCAAAGACGGTAGATTGAGCTCTTGGATGATTATAATTGCACAATCAATTATCTGCCCGGTAAAGTGAATGCAGTAGCAGATGCCTTAAGCCGGAAGGGAAGCATGGCAAAATTGGAGGTTAAGGTATGGGAGATGTTAGAGGAAGCATTTTTGTGGAAGCCGCAATTGACTCAAAAAGGATTATTATTTGCCACTACACAAGTTCAATCGACCTTGTTGTCTAAATTACTAGAGGACCAACAGAAGGACCAACAGTTTCAGAAGATTAAGGAAAGCAACACAGATTTCAAGTTTCATGATGATGGTATTTAGAGGTTCAGGAGCCGAATTTTTGTTCCTAATGACCCAGAATTGAAAAAGAAGATTCTTGAAGAAGCCCATAACTCAAGATACACCATTAACCCCGGCAGAACAATGATGTACCGGGATTTGAAGCAATACTATTGGTGGAATAACATGAAGAGAGAGATTGCCGAGTTTGTGGCACGGTGTTTAACTTGTCAGAGGGTCAAGGCAGAACATCAACGACCGGCAGGTTTACTACAACCGTTGGAAATTCCCCAATAGAAATGGGAACATATAACTATGGACTTTGTCATGGACCTTCCCAGGTCACAAAAGGGTCATGACGCCATTTGGGTCATAGTGGATAGATTGACTAAGTCAGCATACTTCTTACCGATGAACAAGGATGATAGTCCTGAGAAACTGGGATATATGTATGTGGCGGACATCGTAAGGCTACATGGGATGCCTATGAGTATTGTGTCAGATAGGGATCCTCGTTTTACTTCCCGATTTTGGAAGATATTACAAGAAGCTTTGGGGACGAAGTTGAGTTTCAGTATAGCTTACCACCCTCAGACTGATGGACAATCTGAGAGAATTATTCAAATCTTGGAGGATATGTTGAGGGCGTATGTTCTAGACTTCGGAAAAGGTTGGGAGAAGTATCTGTCTCTAGTGGAGTTCACTTATAATAACAGATATTAGGCCACTATCAGAATGGCCCCATTTGAGGCATTGTATGGACGTAAGTGTCGATCCCCAATTTACTGGGATGAAGTAGGTGAGACGAAGAATTTTGACCCGACCCTGATACCAGAACTTACGAAGACTGTTGATAATGTCCACCTCATCCAGAAACGAATGCTTACCGCCCAAAGCAGGCAGAAAAGTTATGCAGACCGACAGAGATGGAATTTGGAGTTTGAGGTCGGCGACAAGGTGTTCTTGAAGTTATCACCTCAGAGGGGACTGATTAAACATGGCAAGGGTAGAAAGTTGAGCCCGAGGTTTGTAGGACCATTTGCGATAATTGAGAAGGTTGGCAAATTGGTGTATCACCTGAAACTACCCTAAAACCTCTCCAACATTCATGATGTCTTCCATATCTCAATGCTATGGAAGTATCACCCTGATCCATCACACATCTTGGAGCCAGAGCTGTTGCAGCTTCGAGAGAACTTGCCTTATGAAGAAAAGCCTATTTGAATTCTAGACGAACAAGATCGGGAATTGCACAACAAGTCGATACCGATGGTAAAAGTGTTGTGGGATCAACATGGAGTCAAAAAAGCAACGTGGGAAAGGCGAGACTGGATGGAGCAACAGTATCCGGCATTATTTCAAAGGTAATATTGAATTTCAGGATGAAATCCCTTTAAAGAGGGAAGGATGTGAGGCCCAACCTCGATTTGCGTGTGATACCCGTTTGTGTGCCCTCACCTTGAACTGCGTGCCTTAACCTAGGTTTAAGAGTCGTGTCTTGATTTACGTGCCTTGCATTGAATTACGTGTATTCTTTTAGGGTTGCGTGCATTTACTTGGAATACGTGCATTCGTCTCGTAGTTCGTGCTTTACCTCGTAGTGCATGACCTAGACCTAGGAAAATATGCCTACACGCTAATCAAGAAAGCATCCTACACAAAGCACTAGGTTATAGAATAATCCTACAAACTCCACTAACCATTATTCTAATTCTAAGTCAATGCACTAGAAGACAAAATTTCACTAAGCACTAAACATTCTTCATTCTTTATTCCTTATTCTTTTGCAAATTCCAAGCACCTAAAATACCACATCAACCTACAATAAAATAAAGCTTAAAACATGACAAAAATTCAGATTTGGGAGCCATGATGGCCGGCCATACCATGTTCTTGAGCAAAAATTTGAACAAACAATTTTATCATGCATGCTTAGACAAGAATCTTACACAATGTCATACCTTTTGCATACACCAAAGCCACATTTTGCTAACTACTAAGCCACCATTCTCGGCCACATCACCATTGCACACCAACAATTCAAATAATGTCCAAAAGACAACACAAAATTAGATTTTTGCAATCCTATAGCCGACACACACACACAACATTTTATTTTTCTCAAACTTTCTCTCAAGCTCTTATCTTCTCTCTCTCTCTCGGCCAAGGCTGCATCTTTAAGCTCCATAGCTCAAGATCATCTTCTAAGGCTCTCCTAGGCACTTAATGACCTTAAGAAACTCGACCATAGTAGCCCAAGCAAGCAAGAAGCAAGAAAATCGCAAGCAAGCTCATAAAGTTCATCATTTTCGGCCTTAGGTATGTTTTGCTAGTTTTCTTCCATTTCTTTTGGTTTCACCCACATGCACACCATCCTCACATGCTAACTCAGTTAGGAATTAAAGGAAAACGAGCTATCTCTCTCAGCCAAAGCAAGGAAGAAGCCTTTGTGCATTTTGAAGAGCATTTGAGCATAATTAATCATCAATAGGCTAAGGTGAGGGTTAAACTCTTCTAAAAGCTTTCAAAATTCACATGCATGCCTTCATATGACTATATTTACCTCTGTAGTTGTTGTATATGTGTGTACATGAGCTTATATGACCATGCATGGCTAGATTTTTTGCTAGAACTTGAAGATAGGTAAAAACGTGTTGCTGGCAGTTTTCTGATCTTGTAGTTCGAAGAGCATTTGGCTTAGTAAATGATGTTTAAAATGCGTAAAAATTGGTAGGTGACTATTTTTGCCAGTTCTGAGAATTTTTTGTAGAAATGGGCCAAGGCCAATTCTGACTCTAAGGCCTCCAAAATGGTCAAACATCGTGGGGTGTCTAAATCAGGAAGAATTGGAAAAATGAAATAGGTTTCTGGCAGATCACTGACTCTATAGAACAAAGAATTTTTGACCTAGTAAATATTGGTTCAAATGCATGAAAATTGGTAGGTTGCTATATTTTGAAGTTCTGGACATTTTTGTCAGAAATAGACCAAAGCCAATTATGACTCTAAGACCCTCCAAATTGGCAACAATCGTAATGTGTCTAAAACTTGACAGTTTTGCACAGTTTTGTCCATAACTCCTAAGTCCGAACACCAAATGATGTGAGGTTTGTTCCTAGATTTAAATCACTCATTAAGATATAATTTGAATTTTTTTTCACTGAAATTGAAGAATGTTTGCCTATCTAATTGAATGTTGGAAAATAGACCATTATAGTGAGGTTTTTGTTTAGTGATATACTTTGAAACATGTTGTAACTTCTCTTGTGGTATTGAATGCTTGGAATTGTGGCACTTAGATGTTGTATGGACTGTTGTGGCTGGTTGAGGTTGCTAAATTTGATTGATATATGACTTGGGATCTCTAATTGATGAATGGTTTGCTTAACCGCATGTTAAGCACAGAATCGAGGCCCTATTGCTTATGACTATTTGCTAAGAGATGATCTTATGGTTAAACATGTCAAATCGTGTGGTTAATAGGCTACCCGTAGTTGTCCTTACATCTCTAAATGTGATTCCAGGTGATTATATGTTGATAAGTAGACTTTTCTTGCACCCGGTCTCTTGTAAACATCATTGCATGCTTGTATAATCTTATGACTTGATTCGTGAACCCCGAAATGAGTTATATGACTTGATTTATATGTGTTACTCGGCTGCCCGTTTAATGTTCATATGACTCTACATGTTTTACAAAGTGAAAATTCATGTTAAGCATGCCTTATTCGTTTACTTGGCAATATGTGATATTGAAATTGCTCGGAGGCAACCTACTTTGTTGTCCTCCTAATGTGAATTGTTAAATGGTATAAATGTTCATTGTACACAAGGTTGCAACCTTTCATTGTGGCATAGTAGCGTTTCACGAACGCCGAGTGGCATAGGGCTTGCCGGTGCTCCCGTGACTACCATGGTCCAATTCCCTCTCTCGCTTGGCATTCCACCCTCGGAGAGTTGGGTCGTAGGATTTCGGGGTACATCCGAAGTACACCCTCTTTTATCATCACAGGTGAAGAAGATCAGGAATAGGTACACGAGGAGAACGTGCCTGTTGGTGACTCTCTGGAGTGATTGCTTGTCTTACGTGCCTTGCTTGACTATGGCTATTTTGCGAACGTTATGTTTATTTTGAAGACTATTTCTTATGTTGCTTGTTGTCGATTGTAAATGACCCCCATTGTAATTTGGTGTCTAATTTTGGCTTGTACTAACTATGACTAGACGACATGCCATCTTGTGGGTTGCTATTACTGTTTTGATTTAGTAACTACCATAGGCAACTCAATTACTAGGTGAAGAAATCAAATGTTGTAACTCTATCTAATTTCACCTAGGTGCTTAATAGTATGCTAAAGATCAATAGGTACTTGTGTAACAGGAATTAACAAATAAACGGGACATAGTTATCATGCTAGGTTTGTAAATCAAACGAGACTTTCGAGATAACTAGTAGGCATATCGATTGGTGATAGATAGTCATCTTAGTTGGAATCGAATATGAGATTGAAAGTTTTGAGGCATTTAGAAGATTAGGTCAAACTAAAGAGCCTAATTACAGTCGTTATGCTGTCAATTTTCTGAAAATTTTTGGAGTTCTAGTTTAATAGATAAGCTTAACCTTCGTCAATCGGTTATAGTCGTAAAAGAACGTGAACGATTAGATCATACCTTAGTCTAACCACTATAGGTTGGGTTGGGGCGTGACAGTAGTCGACCAGGCTTGTTGCCCCTATTGTAGAGCTCTCGAAGAGCATTCCAACGGTATGTTGTGCGCCGCGTAACTCCTTACGGATCAAAAGTTATGGGCATCAGAGCGACGGAGACCTGGTCCCAAGCCCCACGCCCTCGGTTTACGGGCCCAGCCTCTACGTGAAACGAAGTTGTCTTGCCCAAGGTGCCGTGGGATTCGGTAATAGAAATGTGATGGATTAGGTTATCGTCCATTTTGCGGCTCACGACGTACGAACCGGGACGGAAAAATAGCGCAAAAGAAGAAAAGTATCACGAAACTAATGAAAACGTTCAATTTTGGGCTCTGAAAATAGGAAAAGCTGAGCAGACTTGCTGCCCAAGTCGTAGAGCTCTCGGAGAGCTTTCCAACGGTATGCTGTGCGCCGCGTAACTCCTTACGGATCAAATGTTATGGGCATCGAAGCGACGGAGACCTGGTCTCAAGCCCCACGCCCTCGGTTTGCGGGCCCAACCTCTACGTGAAACGAACTTGTCTTGCCCAAGGTGCGGTAGGATTCGGTAATAAAAATGTGATGGATTAGGTTGTCATCCTTTTCGCGGCTTATGACATATGAACCGGGACTGAAAAATAGCGCAAAAGAAGAAAAATATCCCAAAACTGATGAAAATGTTCAATTTTGGGCTCCGAAAATAGGTGCAGCCGAGCAGGTGTGCTGCCCATGTCGTAGAGCTCTTGGAGAGCTTTCTAACGGTATGCTGCGTGCTGCCTAACTCCATACGGATCAAAAGTTATGGGCACCGGAGCGACGGAGACTTGGTCCCAAGCCCCACACCCTCGGTTTATGGGCCCAGCCTCTATGTGAAGCGAAGTTGTCTTGCCTAAAGTGCCATGGGATTCGGTAATAAATATGTGATAGATTATGTTATTGTCCTTATCGCGGTTCATGACGTACGAACCGAGACCGAAAAATAGCGTAAAAGAAGAAAAGTGGCCCAAAACTGATAAAAACATTCGATTTTGGGCTCCAAAAATAGGCACAGCTGAGCAGGCTTGCTAATCCCATCGTAGAGCTCTCGAAGAGCTTTCGAACGGTATGTTGTGCGCCATGCAACTCCACAAGGATCAAAAGTTATGGGCACCGGATCGATGGATACTGAGTCACAAGCCCCATGCCCTCGATTTGTGGGCCCAGCCTCTACGTGAAGTGAAGTTGTCTTGCCCAAGGTGCCATGGGATTCGGTAAATGAAATGTGATGGATTAGGTTGTAGTCCTTTTCGCGGCTCACGACGTACGATCCGGGACGAAAAAATAGCGCAAAAGAAGAAAAGTGTCCCAAAACTAATGAAAATATTCGTGTTTGGGCTCCAAAAATAGATGTAGTTGAGCGGGCTTGCAGCCCCTTTCGTAGAACTCTCGGAGAGCTTTCCAACGGCATGCTGTGCGTTGCGTAACTCCTTACAGATCAAAAGTTATGGGCACTAGAGCGACGGAGAAGTGGTCCTAAACCCCATGCCTTTGGTTTGCAGGCCCAGCCTCTACGTGAAGCGAAGTTGTCTTGCCCAAGGTGGCATGGGATTCGATAATAGAAATGTGATGGATTAGGTTGTCGTCCTTTTCGTGGCTCACGACGTACGATTCGGGACAAAAAAATAGTGCAAAAGAAGAAAAGTATACCAAAACTAATGAAAATGTTTGATTTTGGGCTCCGAAAATAGACGCAGCCAAGCAAGAGAGCTGCACCTATCGTAGAGCTCTCGGAGAGCTTTCCAACGGTATGCTGTGCACCGCAAAGCTCCTTACGGATCAAAAATTATGGGCACCGGAGCGACGGAGACCTGGTCCCAAGCCCCACGCCCTCGGTTTGCGGGTCCAGCCTCTACGTGAAGCGAAGTTGTCTTGCCCAAGGTGCTGTGGGATTCGGTAATAAAAATGTGATTGATTAGGATGTCATCCTTATTGCGGCTCACGATGGACGAACGGGGACAGAAAAACAGTGCAAAAGAAGAAAATTATCCCAAAACTGATGAAAATGTTCAATTTTGGTCTCTGAAAACAGGCACAGTCAAGTAGGATCGATGCCCCCTTCGTAGAGCTCTCGGAGAGCTTTCCAACGGTATGCTTTGCGCCACGTAACTCCTTACGGATCAAAAGTTATGGGCACCGGAGCGACAGATACCGCGTCACTAGCCCCACGCCCTCGGTTTGCAGGCCCAGCCTTTACGTGAAGTAAAGTTGTCTTGCCCAAGGTGCCGCGGGATTCGGTAATAGAAATGTGATGGATTTGGTTGTCGTCCTTTTTGCAGCTCACGACGTACGATCCGGGACAGAAAAATAGTGCAAAAGAAGAAACGTGTCTCAAAATTGATGAAAATGTTCAATTTTGAGCTCCAAAAATTAGAGCAACTGAGCAGGCTTTCTACCTTCGTCGTAGAGCTCTCAGAGAGCTTTCGAACAGTATGTTGTGCGCCTTGTAACTCCTTACGAATCAAAAATTATGGGCACCGGAGCGACGGAGACCTGGTCCCAAGCCCCACGCCCTCGGTTTACGGGCCCAACCTCTACGTGAAGCGAAGTTGCCTTGCCCAAGGTGCCGTGGGATTCGGTATTAGAAATGTGATGGATTAGGTTGTTGTCCTTTTCGCGGCTCACGACGTACGATTCAGGATGGAAAAACAGAGCAAAAGAAGAAATGTGTCCCAAAACTGATGAAAATGTTCAATTTTGGGCTAAGAAAATAGGTGCAGCTAAGCAAACTTGCTACCCTTATCGTAGAGCTCTCGGAGAGCTTTCCAACGGTATGTTGTATGCCGCATAACTCCTTACAGATCAAAAGTTATAGGCATCGGAGCGACGGATACCTGGTCCCAAGCCCCACGCCCTCGGTTTGCAGGCCTGGGCTTTACGTGAAACGAAGTTGTCTTGCCCAAGGTGCCGTGGGATTCAGTAATAGAAATGTGATGTATTAGGTTGTTGTCATTTTCACGGCTCACGACGTACGAACCGGGACAGAAAAATAGCTCAAAAGAAGAAAAGTATCTCGAAATTGATGAAAATGTTCAATTTTGGTCTACAAAAATAGGCGCAGCTGAGCTATCTTGCTACTCCTGTCATAGAGCTCTCGGAGAGCTTTCCAATGGTATGTTGTGTGCCGCGTAACTCCTTGCGGATCAAAAGTTATGGGCACCGGAGCGACGGAGACCTGGTTTTAAGCCCCACGCCCTCGGTTTGCAAGCCCAGCCTCTATGTGAAGCGAAGTTGTCTTGCCCAAGTTGCCATGCGATTCAGTAATAGAAATGTGATGGATTAGGTTGTCGTCCTTATCGTGGCTCACGACGTACGAACCGGGACGGAAAAACAACACAAAAGAAGAAAAGTGTCCCGAAACTGATAAAAATGTTCAATTTTGGGCTCTGAAAACTAGCGCAGTTGAGTAGGATCGCTGCACCCTTCATAGAGCTCTCGGAGAGCTTTCCAACAGTATGCTGTGCGACGCATAACTCCTTACGGATCAAAAGTTATGGGCACCGGAGCGACGGAAACCTGGTCATAAGCCCCACGCCCTCGGTTTGTGGGCCCAGCCTCTACGTGAAGTGAAGTTGTCTTGCCTAATGTGCCACGGGATTCGGTATTAGAAATGTGATAGATTAGGTTGTCGTCCTTTTCGCGGCTCACAACGTACGATCTGGGAAAGAAAAATAGTGCAGAAGAAGAAAAGTATCGCAAAACTAATGAAAACGTTCAATTTTGGGCTCCAAAAATAGGCACAGCTAAGCAGGCTTGCTGCCCCCGTCGTAGAGCTCTCGAAGAGCTTTCCAACGGTATGTTGTGCGCCGCGTAACTCTTTACGGATCAAAAGTTATGGGCACCGGAGCGACGTAGACCTGGTCCCAAGCCTCAAGCACTTGGTTTGCGGGTCCAGCCTCTTCGTGAAGCGAAGTTTTCTTGCCCAAGGTGCCATGGGATTTGGTAATAGAAATGTGATAGATTAGGTGTCGTCCTTTTCAAAAATCATGACGTACGATCCGGACGAAAAACTGCGCAAAAGAAGAAAAATATCCCGAAAGTGATGAAAACGTTCGATTTTGTTCTCTGAAAATAGGCACAACCGAGCAAGCTTGCTGCCCCCATCGTAGAGCTCTCGGAGAGCTTTCCAACGGTATGTTGTGCGCTGCGTAACTCCTTACGGATCAAAAGTTATGGGCACCGAAGCGACGGAGACTTGGTCCCAAGCGCCACGCCCTCGGTTTGTGGGCCTAGCCTCTACATGAAGCAAAGTTGTGTTACCCAAGATGTCGTGGGATTGGATAATAAAAATGTGATGGATTAGGTTGTCGCCCTTATCGTAGCTCACGACGTACGAACAGTGATGGAAAAACAGCGCAAAAGAAGAAAAGTGTCCATAAACAGATGAAAACGTTCGATTATGGGCTCCAAAAATAGGCGCAGCAGAGTAGGCTTGCTGCCCCCGTCGTAGAGCTCTTGGAGAGCATTCTAACGGTATGCTGTGCGCCGTGTAACTCTTTACGAATCAAAAGTTATAGGCACCAGAGCGACGGAGACTTGGTCCTAAGCCCCACGCCCTCGGTTTGCTGGCCCAGCCTCTACGTGAAACGAAGTTGTTTTGCCTAAGGTACCATGGGATTCAGTAACAGAAATGTGATGGATTAGGTTGTTGTCCTTTTCGCGGCTCACGACGTACGATCTAGGACGGAAAAACAGAGCAAAAGAAGAAAAGTGTCCCGAAACTGATGAAAACGTTCGATTTTGGGCTAAAAAAAGGTGTAGCCAAGCAGGCTTTACTGCCTCTGTTGTAGAGCTCTCGGAGAGCTTTCCAACGGTATGTTGTGCGCCGCGTAACTCCTTTTGGATGAAAAGTTATGGGCATCGGAGCGACGGAGACTTGGTCCCAATCCCCATGCCCTCGGTTTGCGGGCCCAGCCTCTACATGAAATGAAGTTGTCTGGCCCAAGGTGCTATGGTATTCGGTAATAGAAATGTGATGGATTAGGTTGTTGCCCTTTTCGCTGCTCACGACGTACAAATCGGGACGAAAAAAATAGAGCAAAAGAAGAACAGTATCCTGAAACTGACGAAAATGTTCAATTTTGGGCTCCAAAAATAGGCGCAGCTGAGCAGGCTTGCTGCCCCTGACGTAGACCTCTCGGAGAGCTTTCCAACGGTATGCTCTGCGCTGCGTAACTCCTTGCGAATCAAAAGTTATAGGCAACAGAGCGACGGAGACCTGGCCCCAAGTCCCACGCCCTCGGTTTGTTGGTCTAGCCTTTACGTAAAGCGAAGTTGTCCTGCCCAAGTTGTTGTGGGATTCGGTAATAGAAATGTGATGGATTAGGTTGTCGTCGTTATCGCGGCTCTCGACGTACGCACCGGGACGGAAAAACAGAGCAAAAGAAGAAAAGTGTCCCGAAACTGATGAAAATGTTCGATTTTGGGCGCAGAAAACTGGCGTAGTCGGGCAGGATCGCTGCCCCCATCGTAGAGCTCTCGGAGGGCTTTCCAACGGTATGTTGTGCACCGTATAACTCCTTACGGATCAAAAGTTATGGGCACCGGAGCGACGGAGACCTGGTCACAAGCCCCACGCCCTCGGTTTGCAAGCCCAGTCTCTACGTGAAGTGAAGTTGTCTTGCCCAAGGTACCACGGGAATCAGTATTAAAAATGTGATGGATTAGGCTGTCGTCCTTTTCGCGGCTCACGACATACTATCCAGGAAAGAAAAACAGCGCAGAAGAAGAAAGGTATCCCGAAACTGATGAAAATGTTCAATTTTGGGATCCCAAAATAGGCACAACTGAGCAGGCTTGCTACCCCCGTCATATAGCTCTCGGAGAGCTTTCTAACGGTATGTTGTGCGCCACGTAACTCCTTACGGATCAAAAGTTATGGGCGTCGGAGTGACGGAGACCTGGTCCCAAACACCACACCCTCGGTTTGCGAGCCCCGCCTCTAAGTGAAATGAAGTTGTCTGTCCCAAGGTATTGTGGGATTCAGTAATTGAAATGTGATGGATTAGGTTGTCGTCCTTTTCGTGGCTCACGACGTACGAACGGGGATGAAAAAATAGCGCAAAAGAAGAACAGTGTCCCAAAACTGATGAAAACGTTCAATTTTGAGCTCTGAAAATACCTGCAAGCTAGCAGGCTTGCTGCCCTTGTCGTAGTGCTCTCGGAGAGCTTTCCAACGGTATGTTGTGCGCCGCGTAACTCCTTACGGATGAAAAGTTATGGGCAACGGAGCGACGGAGACCTGGTCCCAAGCCCCATGCCCTAGGTTTGCAGGCCCAGCCTCTACGTAAAGCGAAGTTGTCTTGCCCAAGGTGTCGTGCGATTTGGTAATAGAAATGTGATAGATTAGGTTGTCATCCTTATCGCGGCTCACGACGTACGAACCGGGACGAAAAAACAGCGCAAAAGACGAAAAGTGTCCCGAAATTAATGAAAACGTTCGATTTTGGGCTCCAAAAATAGGCACAACTGAGCAGGCTTGCTACCCCTATCGTAGAGCTCTCGGAGAGCTTGCCAACGACATGTTTTGCATCGCGTAACTCCTTACAGTTCAAAAGTTATGGGCACCGGAGCGACGGAGACCTGGTCCCAAGCCCCACACACTTGGTTTGCTGGCCCAGCCTCTACGTGAAGCGAAGTTGTCTGGCCCAAGGTGCCGTGGGATTCGGCAATAGAAATGTGATGGATTAGGTGTCGTCCTTTTCGCAAATCACGACGTACGATCTGGGACGGAAATATAATGCAAAAGCAGAAAAGTATTATGAAACTGATGAAAACGTTCAATTTTGGGCTCCGAAAATAGGCACAGCTGAGCAGGCTTGTTACCCCTGTCGTAGAGCTCTCGAAGTGCTTTCCAACTGTATGTTGTGCGCTACGTAACTCCTTACGAATCAAAAGTTATAGGCACCGGAGCAACGGACACCTGGTCCTAAGCCCCATGCCCTCGGTTTGCGGGCCCAGCCTCCACGTGAAGCGAAGTTGTCTTGCCCAAGGTGCCATGGGATTCGGTAATAGAAATGTGATGGATTAGGTTGTCAACCTTATCGCGGCTCACGACGTACGAACTGGGACGAAAAAACAGTCGTAAGGAAGAAAAGTGTCCCAAAACTAATGAAAATGTTCGATTTTGGCTCCGAAAATAGGTGCTGTCGAGCAGGATCACTGCCCCTGTTGTAGAGCTCTCGGAGAGCTTTCCAACGGTATGCTGTGCGCCGCGTAACTCCTTACGGATGAAAAGTTATGGGCAACGGAGCGACGAAGACCTGGTCCCAAGCCCCACGTCCTTGGTTTGCAGGCCCAACCTCTACATGAAGCGAAGTTGTCTTGCCCAAGGTGTCATGGGATTCGGTAATAGAAATGTGATGGATTAGGTTGTCGTCCTTATTGCGGCTCACGGCGTACGAACAAGGACGAAAAAACAGCGCAAAACACGAAAAGTATCCCGAAATTGATGAAAACGTTCGATTTTGGGCTCCAAAAATAGGCACAACTGAGTAGGCTTGCTACCCCCATCGTAGAGCTCTCGGAGAGCTTTCCAACGGCATGTTATGCACAGCTAACTCCTTACGGTTCAAAAGTTATAGGCACCGGAGTGACAGAGACCTGGTCCCAAGCCCCACACACTTGGTTTGCTGGCCCAGCCTCTACATGAAGTGAAGTTGTCTTGCCCAAGGTGCCGTGGGATTCGGTAATAGAAATGTGATGGATTAGGTGTCGTCCTTTTCACAAATCACGACGTACGATCTGGGACGAAAAAACAACGCAAAAGAAGAAAAGTATTCTGAAACTGATGAAAACGTTCAATTTTGGGCTCCGAAAATAGGCACAGCTAAGCAGGCTTGTTTCCCCTGTCGTAGAACTCTCGGAGTGCTTTCCAACGGTATGTTGTGCGCAACGTAACTCCTTACGGATCAAAAGTTATGGGCACTAGAGCAACGGACACCTGGTTCCAAGCCCCACGCCCTCGGTTTACGTGCCCAGCCTCTACGTGAAGCAAAGTTGTCTTGCCCAAGATGCCGGGGGATTCAGTAATAGAAATGTGATGGATTAGGTTGTCATCTTTATCGCAGCTCACGACGTACAAATCGGGACAGAAAAACAGTCGTAAGGAAGAAAAGTGTCCTAAAACTAATAAAAACGTTCAATTTTGGCTCCGAAAATAGGCGCTGTCAAGCAAGATTATAGCCCCCGTCGTAGAGCTCTAGGAGAGCTTTCCAACGATATGCTGTGCGCCGCGTAACTCCTTACGGATGAAAAGTTATGGGCAACGGAGCGACAGAGACCTGGTCCCAAGCCCCACGCCCTTGGTTTGCGGGCACAACCTCTACGTGAAGCGAAGTTGTCTTGCCCAAGGTGTCGTGGGATTCGGTAATAGAAATGTGATGGATCAGGTTGTCCTCGTTATCGCGGCTCATAGTGTACGAACCAGGACGAAAAAACAGCGCAAAAGACGAAAAGTATCCCGAAATTGATGAAAACGTTCGATTTTGGGCTCCAAAAATAGGCACAACTGAGAAGGCTTGCTACCCCCATCGTAGAGCTCTCGGAGAGCTTTCCAACGGCATGTTTTGCACCACTAACTCCTTACGGTTCAAAAGTTATGGGCACCGGAGCGACGGAGACCTAGTCCCAAGCCCCACGCACTTGGTTTGCTGGCCCAGCCTCTACGTGAAGCGAAGTTGTCTTGCCCAAGGTGCCGTGGGATTCGGTAATAGAAATGTGATGGATTAGGAGTCGTCCTTTTTGCAAATCACGACGTACGATCCGGGACGGAAAAACAACGCAAAAGAAGAAAAGTATACTGAAATTGATGAAAATGTTCAATTTTGGGCTCCGAAAATAGGCACAGCTGAGCAGGCTTGTTGCCCCTGTCGTAGAGCTCTCGGAGTGCTTTCCAACGGTATGTTGTGCGTTACGTAACTCCTTACGGATCAAAAGTTATGGGCACCAGAGCAACGGACACCTGGTCCCAAGCCCCACGCCCTCGGTTTGCGGGCCCAGCCTCTATGTGAAGTGAAGTTGTCTTGCCCAAGGTACCGTGGGATTTGGTAATAGAAATGTGATGGATTAGGTTGTCATCTTTATCGCGGCTCACGACGTACGAACCGGGACGAAAAAATAATCGTAAGGAAGAAAAGTGTCATGAAACTAATGAAAACGTTCGATTTTGGCTCCGAAAATAGGCGCTGTCAAGCAATATCACTGCCCCCGTCGTAAAGCTCTCGGAGCGCTTTCCAACGTTATGCTGTGCGCCGCGTAACTCCTTACAGATGAAAAGTTATGGGTAAGGGAGTGACGGAGACCTGGTCCTAAGCCCCACGCCCTCGGTTTGCAGGCCCAACCTCTACGTGAAGCGAAGTTGTCTTGCCCAAGGTGTCATGAGATTCGGTAATAGAAATGTGATGGATTAGGTTATCGTCCTTATCGCGGCTCACGGCGTACGAACCAGGACAAAAAAACAGCGCAAAAGACGAAAAGTGTCTCGAAATTGATGAAAACGTTCAATTTTGGGCTCCAAAAATAGGCACAACTGAGCAGGCTTGCTACCGCCATCGCAGAGCTCTCAGAGAGCTTTCCAACGGCATGTTTTGCACCGCATAACTCCTTATGGTTCAAAAGTTATGGGCACCAGAGCGACGGAGACCTGGTCCCAAGCCCCACGCACTTGGTTTGCTGGCCCAGCCTCTACGTGAAGCGAAGTTGTCTTGTCCAAGGTGCCGTGGGATTTGGTAATAGAAATGTGATGGATTAGGTGTCGTCCTTTTCGCAAATCACGACATACGATCAGGGACGGAAAAATAACGCAAAAGAAGTAAAGTATTCTGAAACTGATGAAAACGTTCAATTTTGGGCTCCGAAAATAGGCATAGCCGAGCAGGCTTGTTGCCCCTGTCGTAGAGCTCTCGGAGTGCTTTCCAACGGTATGTTGTGCGCTATGTAACTCCTTATGGATCAAAAGTTATGGGCACCGGAGCAACGGACACCTGGTCCCAAGTCCCACGTCCTCGGTTTGCGGGCCCAGCCTCTACGTGAAGCGAAGTTGTCTTGCCCAAGGTGCCATGGGATTCGGTAATAGAAATGTGATGGATTACGTTGTCATCCTTATCGCAGCTCATGACGTACGAACCGAGACGGAAAAATAGTCGTAAAGAAGAAAAGTGTCCCAAAACTAATGAAAACGTTCGATTTTGGCTCCGAAAACAGGTGCTGCCGAGCTGAATCCCTGCCCCCGTCGTAGAGCTCTCGGAGAGCTTTCCAACGGTATGCTGTGCACCCATAAGTCCTTACGGATCAAAAGTTATGGGCACCGGAGCGACGGATACCTGGTCACAAGCCCCACGCCCTCGGTTGCGGGCCCAGCCTCTACGTGAACTGAAGTTGTCTTGCCCAAGGTGCTACGAGATTCGGTAATAGAAATGTGATGGATTAGGTTGTCTTCCTTTTCATGGCTCACGACGTACGATCCGAGGGGCACCAAATTAATACCATGATTCTTAATACCACCAATATCCAACTTAGGACCTTTAGCAATGTTAGTCATCTAATGCATAAATCAATATCTTACACATCTATTCGACCCAACATTTTAGGTATAGTCTTCCGAACACAAGTTCTAGCTATGTGAAAACCTTGATTCCAACATCCCTATATCTTGTTATACTAAAGAATCATCAATGGTTAATTCCAATCAAGTAAGGATTCAATCATTTAAATAGTCTATTACACCAATTTAAGATATAAGAATTTGATTCAAAAGCAACTCCTAAGTCAAACTTCCATTATAGGCATATGAATATATATATTATACTCCACATGTCCAATAGTATCCTCTTATATCTTAAGGAAAGTTGTATGTCATTAGCCTTTATACTTGAACCACAATTAGAAGAACAGTTTAACGAAATCAAGAACTTCATAGCCATAAAATTGACAACTTAATCACATGTATGGGTATTCCAAGATAAGGAGATAACTTTACCTCAACAATTATACCTGTGCTACGCATTTTATATATGCATATCCAATAATACATACGATACATCGAGTACCTGTGAAGATGCGAGAAATCTCTAACCGAGCTTTTTCGTTCTTCCTGCATAAATTCAATTCCCTGAAAGTCCTAATCCTAACTATCTATGTGTATAAACAGCCATTCATGGTTATATAACATGCACATGTATCAAGGAAGGAGTATAAAAGCATGCATGCATTATTGAGGGCACTAACGTGTCAGTGTGCATGACACATAATACATATAGTCCACAAAGGCACATAATATTCAATTCTCAAAGCAATTAAGGCACATTAGTACACATTAACACATATAAACAAGACATCATAATTATCTTGGGGCTTCTACCCATAGTCCGAGAGTTGAACCCGACTAATGCCTAGTTAGTAAACTAAGCTCTGATACCATTCTAATATAGGTGTCACGCCCCAACCCGACCTAAGGAGGCTAGACTAGGGTATGACCTAATTCATTTATACTATTTCATATTCTTAGCCTTTTGTTATGATTTAATGCTTAACGTTGGCCTAGAGTTCCAAAAGTTTTTCCAAAAAACCGACAGTATAACGGCTGTATTTAAGACCTTTGGTTTGGCCTATTTTCTAAAACGCCTCAAAACCTTTAATCATTGATTCAATTCCAAATAAAATTTCCTATTTTGTTATCAATAGATATGCCTACTAATTTAACTCGATAGTCTTGTTTGATTGACAACCCTATCATGATAACTATGTCCTGTTTATTTGCTAGTTCTTGTCTTGCAAGTACTTATTATCCCTTAGCTTACGCATAAGCACCTAAGTGAGATTAGATAGAGTTTCATTATATGCTTCTTCTTCTAGTGGTTTAAACACCTATGATAACAACTAATCAAGATAATGAAAGCAAACAACCAATAAAGAGTTCGTCCAGTTATAATCAGTACAAGCCAAAATTAGACCCAAATTACAATGGGGTCATTTACATCAACAAAATGAACAATTGCAATCAAACACAACATCCAAATAGCAACTACTTTCAGGCAAAGCACAAAAGCACGTAGTCACTCCAAGGAATCATCAACAAGCACATTCTCCTTGGGTACCTATTCCAAATTTGCTTCACCTGTGACAAAAAGAGGGTGAGTCCTTGTGAACTCAGTGAGGGGGAATACGAGATAACGTTTTAAAAACTCTTTTCAGGTTAATCTTATGAAAAAACCCTTTTGAAAACGTGTCATATAAAATAAGTAAGTTCATAACAAGGCATAAATATAAATTAACACATTTACCCGTCTTTCCTCCCCGAGGTCCTCTAAGAACCAAGCGAGAGTACTTAAACACGTAGTAAAAATGATACGTTTTGATACATACATGACTCTAGAGGTGGCTCCTATGGGCTCAAGAGGTAGCTCCCACCACTTTCAGGTATAGTACTTTGCCCTGTATAGCACTTAGTTCCTGTCGTTCAAGGGATACATTGTGCTTTTGCTTTCAAGTTCATTTTGATAACAATTTTTGCGGCCGGCTTCAATCATTCCCTTATCACTTCAAATGGGTGTACTCCGGATGTACCCCGAAATCCTACAACCCAACTCTCCGAGGGTGGAATGCCAAGCGAGAGAGGGAATTGGACCATGGTAGTCACTGTGAGGCCCGACCTCAATTTGCGTGCGATACCTCATTTTATATGCCTTAACTTGGATTTGCGTGCCTTGACCTAGGTTTAAGAATCGTGTTTCATTTTTTGTGCCTTGAATTGAATTACGTGCATTCATTTAGGATTGCGTGCATTTACTTGAAAAACGTGCATTCGTCTCGTAATTTGTGCCTTCCTTCGTAGTGCGTGTCCTAAACCTAGGAAAGCGTGCCCACACGTTAATCAAGAAAGCATCTTACACGAAGCACTAGATCATTAGTTAATCCTACAAGTCCTACTAACTAATATTAAATTGCTAATTCAACCCACTAGAAGACAAAATCTCACAAAAAGCTATACATTCTTTATTCTTTATTCTTTGCATATCCCAAACACACAATTAATTATTGCTCAACCAAGACAAAAATTCAGACTTTAACACACCCTTGGCTGACCACTAGGAGCCATTGTCCATGCATTTTAATTTCAAATTCTATTCCTAAACATTCTATGACAATTCTATGACACAAAGCAATAAAAAATTAGCTCAAAATCCTCCTCAAAGCTCCAAATCTCGACACAAGCTCCTTGCCCATGCTAGACACTTCAAATGATGCTTCTTGAAGACACAAAATCTGAATTGCAAGGCCTTAGGCCGACATATGCATCAATCTTTTAAGGCTTTTCATTTTTCTTTCATTCTTCTTTCTTTCTCTCATTTCTTCTCTCTCCCTCTCATTCTTCTCTCTCTCTCACGGCCTTGGCTGAGTTTCTACACTTCATAGCTTAACTTCATCACTCAATGGTTCATCAAGACATGCAAGAAGCTTAGCACCTCGACCAAGCAAAACTAGGAGCAAAGAAGCACACATGCAAGCCTTTAGCACATCCATTTTGGCTTAGGTGAGTTTGTTAGCTCCCATTTCGTTTTCTTCTTGTTCTAACCACATGCACCTACTAAGAACTTGGTTACTAAGCTAGGAAATTAGAGGAAATCGAGTGGTCTCTCGGCTAAGCAAGGAAAAGATCAACTTTGTGCTTCACCAAGAGTTTGTGCATCATCTTTGTTGTCTTGCTAAGGTGAGGGCTAAAACTTCTTGAAAATCTTTCAAAATACCACATGCATGCCCTTGAATGTCTATCTTTACTTCTGTACTTGAGATATATGTGTGTTCGTGAGCTTTTATAAACATGCATGGCAAGATATTTGGCTAGAATGTGATGATAGATGAAATCGGGTATGTGATAGCCTTCTGCCTTGTTGGTGCGAAGTGATTTTGACTAGGTAAATGATGTTGAAAATGTGTGAAAATTGGTAGGTAACTATTTTTGCTAGTTTGAGAATTTTTCATAGAAATAGGCCAAAGCTAATGTTGACTATAAGGTCCTCAAAATGGCTAATTATCAAAATGTGTCCAAATCTGGAAAGTCTGGAAAAATGAAGCAGGTTTTGGCAGATTCACTAACCTTGTAGAAATAATCAGTTTTGACTTAGTAAATGACATCCAAAATGCATGAAATTTGGTATGCTACTATATTTTTCAGTTCTGGACATTTTTGTCAGAAATGAACTAAGGCTAAATCTGACCCTAAGGCCCTCAAAAAAGGCAAGTATTGAAATGTGTGCAAATTTGGACAGTTTTGTGTAGTCGCACTGTTTTGGCTATAACTCTTGAACCCGAACTCCAAATGATGCGAGGTTGTTTCTGACTTTAGTTCACTCCTTAAGCTTTAATTTGACATCTTGTTCACTGGAATTGGAGTTTGTTTGCTTGTCTCAATGATTGTGAGAAAACAGTCCATTGCAGTGAGGGTTTCACCTATTGATATGCTTAGAAAAATTATTGTAGCTTCTCTTGTTGTATTAAGTTCTTGGGATTGTGGCATTTGGATGTTGTGTGAACTGTTTTTATTGCTTGAGGGTGTTTAATTTAATCAATACATGGCTTGAGCTTAATTACGATGACTTGGTGCTTAATCGCACGGGTAAGCACGAATTGAAACCCTAGTAACTAGGTAAACTCGGTAAGTATTGATCCTATGGATATTGTGTTTGATCATGTGTTTGGTAGGCTACCCGTAGTTGCCCTTGTAGCCCTAAATATGATTTCGATAATTACATGTTGATAAGTAGGCCTTTCTTGCACCCGGTCCCACGTAGATGTCATTGCATGATGAATAATCTTATTATTTGATTACATGAACTTCGAAATGAGTTATATGACTTGATTTACATGCGTTACATGGCTGCCCGTTTAATATTCATATAATTCCATGTGCTTTTCAAGTGAAATTACCTGTCATATCGTGCCTTGCTTGTTTACATGTCAATGTGCAATCTTATGACTGCTCGGAGGCAACCTACTTTGTTGTTCTCCAAATGTGATATATTAAATGTCATAAATGTGCATTGCATACAAGGTTGCAACCTTTCATTCTGGTGTGGTAGCGTTCACGCACACTTCACGCACACCGGGCGGCATCGGGCTTGCCAGTGCAACCGTGACTACCATTGTCTAATTCCCTCTCTCGCTTGGGGGCTAGACTTCCTCGGAGAGTTGGGTCGTAGGATTTCGGGGTACATCCGGAGTACACCCATTTGGTGTGATAAGGGAATAAATTGAAGTCAGCCGCAACAACCGTTACTGGAAATGAACTGAGAGCAAAAGCTCACCGTATCCTTTTCATTATGTGTATAAGTACTCTTGCTTGGTTCCTAGAGAACCTCGGGGAGGAAAGACGGGTAATTGTGTTCCTTTACTTTTACATTACGTTATGTACTTACTTGTGATATATTCATACTTGCAAAAAGGGTTTTCATAAGTTGAACCGGAAAATGAGTTTCAAAACTTATTTCTCGTTCCCCTTTGTTGAGTTCATAAGGATTCACCCTCTTTTATCATCTCAGGTGAAGAAGACCAAGAACAGGTACCCGAGGACGACGTGCCTAATGATGATTCCTTGGAATGATTGCTTGCCCTACGTGCCTTGCTTGACTATGCCATTTTGTGAACAATATGTTGCTTGAAGACTATTTCATTTCTTATGATGCTTGTTGTTGTAATGTAAAAGACTCCCGTTATAATTTGGGGTCTAATTTTGGCTTATACTGATAATAACTAGATAGACACTACTATGGTCGTTTTTGCTATCGTTACTGCTAGTATCTATCATAGGATTATGAAGTATCAGGTAAGGATTAAGTAAAATGAACCTATCCAATCTTAAGCAGGTACTCATTGTTAAGCTAAGATCAACAAGTACTTTTGTAACGAGGACAAACAAACAAACGGGATATAGTATCATGCTAGGTTATTAATCAAACGAGACTTCGAGATAACTGGTAGGCGTTTCGATTGGTTATAAATAGTAATCTTAGTTGGAAATGAAATTGAGATTGAAAATTTTGAGGCGTTTAGAGAATTAGGTCAAACTAAAGAGCCCAATTACAGCCGTTATGCTGCCGGTTTTTTGAAAAATTGTGGAGTTTAGGTTAAAACGTTAAGTGTTAAACCCTCTTGAATGATTAAGTACGTGATATGACTTGAATGATTAGATCACACCCTAGTCTAACCTTTATAGGTCGGGTTGGGGCGTGACACCTTATAGAAAGAATGGTATCAGAGCTTAGATTACTTAAGCCGGGTTTAACTCTCAGACCATGGGTAGAAGCCGTAAGATTATTAGGATGACTTGTTTATGTGTTAATGTGTGATAATTTTATTTGTGCCTTCTATGTTCTATGTGCTTACGTGATTAACATGTCTTAATTATTTATAGAATTGTGTATCTATATTATGTTGCATATCTTGTGCATTAAATTCTTGTTTGTCGTATTCCAATAAATTGTGCATCGTAATCTGTGCCTATAGATGGCTGGCCCTAGTACCCGCACTACTAATAAGAGCGGTGAGCCCCAAGAGACTGGAGATGCTTATCAAACTAATCCCAGCATAGCTATGTTTAATATGATGGCAAATGCCATGGATCGCGTGTTGCGAGTGATGGAACATCAAGATGCACGTGAAGCAAACAACAACAACAGGAATGATGGTAACCATGGGAGACATAGCAGAATGAGGGAGTTCCTTGACTTTCGCCCATCCAAATTCCACGGGGAAGCTGATGATGAGAAAGCAGAGGCTTGGCTGTCTGAGATCGAGAGGATTTTCAGGCCACTTGATTATACTGATGAAGAAAAGGTAGAGTTTGCGGTGTTTCTGTTGCACGGGGATGTTGAGCATTGGTGGCACACTGTGGAGGCACTGTGGGAAACTGATCATACCCCTCGCTTGTGGGGTAATTTCGTTAAGGCATTCAAGGAAAAATATGTACCTGCAGTTTCCAGGCAAAGGCGGATTGAGGAATTCATGCACTTGAACCAGGGTAACATGACAGTGGCTCATTTTGATTGACTGTCCTGCTATGCTCAATACATGGTCAGAACCCCTGAGGCGAAGATGTGAAAATTTACGACTGGATTGAGGCCAGAGATTCAGGACCAGTTGGCTTCGCATGACTTCGATACCTATTCTGCTATCTTTGCTGCTGCTTCCCGAGTTGAGAAGAGAAAACTTGATAGAGCCGGTTCGAGCCAGCCAAACAAGAAATTATACCAGCCTCTGGGTCAACAGAGGAAATTCTAGAGCCAGAGTCGTAGTCAGGGGAATAACCGTGGGCCGACTAAAGCACCATCAGCCTCTTCCACCCGCGGATCCACAGGTAGTTCACCTGCTACTCAATCTATCAACTGTTCTTACTGTGACAAGAAGGGTCATACCGAGGCCCAGTGCTGGAAGAAGTCAGGACGATGTGTGCGGTGTGGAAGTGATAAGCATCAGATCAAGGATTGCCCTAAATGGCAAGCAGGACAAAATCAGGTTAAACCAACTGGTAAAGGCAAGACTCTAGTTCCTAGATTTCAGGCTCAAGCTTATGCTATTGAGTGCAAGGAGCTTCCGGACGAGGCCGTTGTTGTTGAAGGTATATTCTTCATACTGAATCAACCTGTTATGGTGCTAATTGACCCAGGTGCTACTCATTCATTTATTACTCCCTTATGTGTGCAATGTGTGAAACTAAGAGTTGTATGTTTGCTTTACGAAATAGAAGTTGGTACTCCGATGGGTTCTAAACTTGTTACTAGCTCAGCTTGTAAAGCATGTAAAATCCAAATTAAAGATAGGGAATTCTCAGCCAATCTTATTGTATTACCCTTTCGAGACTATGAAGTCATCTTAGGGATGGACTGGTTGGCAAAGCATCATGCCCAACTAGTTTGTCGGACGAAGATTGTAACATTCCGGATACCTGGTCAACCAATACTAAAGGTAATGGGTCGAAGATATTTCACTGGGAGTTCCATCATTATCTACGAAAGCAATGAAGTCCTTGAGAAAAGGGTGTAGTGGATACTTAGCTTACCTCATTAACAAGCCGTCGGACAAAGCTAAGTTGGAGGAGATGCCATTGATCAAAGACTATGCGGATGTGTTTCCAGAAGAATTGCCCGGTTTACCCCCAAATCGGGAGATCGAGTTCATTATAAAATTACTGCTTGGCACCCAGCCGATATCTAAAGCTCCCTATCGTATGGCACCAGCCGAGCTACAAGAATTGAAGGACCAATTGCAAGGATTGTTGAAGAAGGGGTTTGTTCAACCAAGTTCTTCTCCATGGGGTGTACCAGTCCTATTTGTAAAAAAGAAAGATGGAACGTTGAGGCTATGCATCGATTACTCAGGATTGAACCAAGTGACTGTCAGGAATAAATACCCACTTCCACTGATAGACGAGTTGTTTGATCAACTTCAAGGAGCCAAAGTGTATTCAAAGCTCGACTTGAGGCAAGGGTACTATCAGTTGCGGATCAAAAAGGAGGATGTGCCTAAAACGGCTTTCAGGACGAGATATGGGCATTATGAATATGTGGTGATGCCATTTGGACTAACTAATGCCCCTGCAGCTTTTATGGACTTGATGCACAGGGTGTTTCAACCCTACTTGGACCAATTTGTGGTGATTTTCATTGATGATATTTTGGTATACTCGAAATCCGAGGCTGAGCATGAACAACATCTGCGATTGGTATTGCAGAAACTTCGAGAGCATCAATTGTATGAAAAGTTTAGCAAGTGCGAGTTTTGGTTGCAGCAGATTGCATTTTTGGGGCATATCATATCCCAAGAGGGAATAGCAGTTGACCCAGCAAAGATAGAAGTGGTGATGTCTTGGAGAAGCCGAAAAATGTTACGGAGGTTCGGAGTTTTCTCGGTCTAGCCGGCTATTATCAGAGGTTCGTGAAGGATTTCTCAAAGATCGCTGGACCACTTACAAAGCTCACTCAAAAGAAAACAAAGTTTGTGTGGGATGACAAGTGTGAGAACAGTTTCCAAGAATTGAAGAAAAGATTGACTACTGCACCTGTTCTTGCATTGCGTGAAGGGAGTCAAGGTTTTGTAATCTATAGCGATGCTTCGAAGGAAGGACTGGGTTGTGTGTTGATGCAAAATGGTAGAGTGATTGCGTATGCTTCTAGGAAACTGAAGTCGTATGAATTGAACTACCCAACGCATGATTTGGAGTTAGCGGCTATTGTGTTTGCACTCAAGAAATGGAGGCACTATCTGTGAGGTAACAAGTTCGAGGTGTTTACTGATCACAAGAGCTTGAAATACTTGTTCTCACAAAAAGAGTTGAACATGAGGCAAAGACGGTGGATGGAGCTTTTGGATGATTATAACTGCACAATCAATTATGTGCCCGATAAAGCGAATGTAGTTGCAGATGCCTTAAGTCGGAAAGCGAGCATGGCAAAACTGGAAGTCCAGGTGCAGGAATTGTTGGAGGAAGCATTTTTGTGGAAACCACAATTGACTCGAAAAGGATTACTATTTGCCACTACACAAGTTCAATCGACCTTGTTGTCTAAATTATGAGAGACTCAACAGAAGGACCAACAGTTTCAGAAGATTAAAGAAAGCAACACAGATTTCAAGTTTTGTGATGGTATTTGGAGGTTTAGGAATCGGATTTGTGTTCCTAATGATCCAGAGTTGAAAAAGAAGATTCTTGAAGAAGCCCATAATTCAAGATACACTATTCACCCTGACGGAACAAAGATGTACAGGGATTTGAAGCAACACTATTGGTGGAATAATATGAAGAGAGAGATTGCAGAGTTTGTGGCATGGTGTTTGACTTGCCAGAGAGCCAAAGCAGAACATCAACGACCAGCAGGTTTACTTCAGCCGTTGGAGATTCCTCAATGTAAATAGGAGCATATAACTATGGACTTTGTTATGGACCTGCCCAGGTCACAAAAGGGTCATGACGCCGTTTGGGTCATAGTGGATAGATTGACTAAGTCAGCGCACTTCTTACCGATGAACAAGGAGGATAGTCCTGAGAAGTTGGGAGATATGTAGGTGGCAGAGATTGTAAGATTACACGGGATGCCTGTGAGTATTGTATCGGATAGGGATCCTCGTTTTACTTCCCGATTTTGGAAGAGATTGCAAGAAGCTTTGGGAACGAAGTTGAGTTTCAGCACGGCTTATCACCCACAGACTAATGGACAATCTGAGAGGACTATTCAGATTCTGGAGGATATGCTGAGGGCGTGTGTTTTAGACTTCGGGAAAGGTTGGGAGAAATACCTGTCTCTAGTAGAGTTCGCTTATAATAATAGTTATCAGGCCACTATCGGGATGGCCCCATTTGAGGCATTGTATGGACGCAAGTGTCGATCCCCAATTTACTGGAATGAAGTAGGTGAGACGAAGACTTTTGACCCGACCCTTCTACCTGAACTTATGAAGACTGTTGATAATATCCATCTTATTCGAAAACGGATGCTTACCGCCCAGAGCAGGCAGAAAAGTTATGCAGACCGACGGAGACGGAGCCTAGAGTTTGAGGTCAGCGATAAGGTGTTCTTGAAGATATCACCTCGGAGGGGATTGATTATGTAACGCCCCGATCCCTCACGAGACCAGAGGCTCTAATAACCATGCTATTCTCAACCCAATACCAAACCCGGTCACAAAATTTTAAGGGAAAAACGGATAGAGTTTCCCCTGTACTATGGACATTCTGAAAACTTGTAGATTCTCAAATAAGGTAACTACAAGGTAAACAAACTTTTCATGGCTAAATATTTAAAGATTCACGGCCATCCGAGCCTTGAAGCAAACAACAGTTCTAAAACCACACAAGCATGCAAGTAACTTGTTTATAATATAGTCTAATAACCATGCCATTCTAGGATAACATTAAAACATACTTAGAGATAAAACATTTTACACTAAGCCATTCACAAGCATGCAAAGCAACTAGAAATAGAAATATAAGTTATTACAAACCATAGAATTACCACTGCTACTACATTATCAGACTTCCAGCTTACATATTACTCAAATACATACATGACCTTTAAGGCCCCAAAATAGATTATACATAGAACAACAAATTCTTCACATAGCAACCAGAAAGCACATCCACCTCAGACAAATATCACACAGCAGCTAAGGCAACTCCACCAACTGTGACACCTGAAACATGTTAGCGAGGTATAATCAACCACTGTTGCCCAGTGAGGGATAAAGTCCCGGGGCGTGCAATGCAACATGTAATACAGTTAAACGACAGTAACAATTAGACAATTAAAGAACCAGTGATAGCTTAAATAACCATGCATTTGAAAGGATACATTTCACATAACCCCTATACACCAATCTTCACTAGTCTTCATTCACGATCCACGAACTATGAGCACGATCACGATAAGCCGGCATAATCTCCAAACACTCCAATGGGTGTACTCCGGATGTACCCTGATAATCCTACGACCCAACATCCCCTGGCAATCTCCGGACCAGGCGAATGAAGGACTAGGGCACGGAGTTTGAATATCCACCGGCAAGCCCTCTGCCGCCCAGCCGATATTCAACACATCCGCCCCTGACACTATGGTTGCGCAACCACTATGCAATGCACTTAACAATGGCAAGTTAATAGCAATAATATAAGGATTAACACATAGGAGGATCAACAAAGTAGGTTGACCTCGATGCAATTAGGATAGAAGCAATTATAGAAGCTAATAAGCAGTTTACAAAGGAACATATACAAAATAAGCATAGAATCATACCAAAAGCTCCAAATCAATTTAAAATCACATATAAACACTCAAGAAGTCATACCATGGGTTTAGAAGTGTGAGACAACCGAAATTGCACCTAAACCCCTTTGTTTTTCAAACTATTTTTCTTCCAAACCAAGGTTAATGATTCCATTTACAAAGGAAACTCTCCCAACCTTCTAACTAACCCTCAAGGTACCCTCTCAACCCTCTAACTCATTTAAACGCCCGCGATTACCCCGAAAGCCCCAAATTCCCTCTTATGGCTTTAAACTACTCATACCTTATCCGGGCTTCAAACAAGGGTTATCAAAGCTTCTATAGCACCTAGGTAGCCTAAGAATACTAGAAGTGAAGCCCGAATCCACCCAGATTTGCATTAACCCCGAAAGCCCTTTGTTAAAGTCGACTATTTTTTGTTTTATGCGATTCTAAAGCAATGTAAGTGCACGGGGCTATTAAAATACCTTCACTAGTACCTAAGGCATCTATTAGAAGCATTGAATCAAGTTAAAATGCGCGATTTCATAAAACCCTAGAATTCTCGTCACTATTCACCTTAAAAATCAAACTAACGATTCTAACCGTTTAAAAACCGAAACGATGGCTCAAATGTGTTCCCTAGCATTCATATACATGGTATAATAGCATAGATAATCAATACAATAGCATTTGAACACATTTTCAACAAATCAAGAAAATAGCAACTATTTAGAAATGAGAAAATAAGCCGTGAAATCCTTCACCAATGCGCGTAGGAGCACCTAGGAAGCTTGCAAACACCCTACACTAGTTGCTCAAGGCTTGGAGTGGCTTGGATTGGAGAGTTGATGAAGAAAATTTTCCTCCCAAGTGCAAGAAGGGCTGTCGGGTTTCTGCCTGTTTTTTCAGCTTTTATTTTTTTTTTCTTTTGCATTTTATGAGCTTTAGTTGATATTTAAGGTGCATGGTTGGGTGGGGTCAAGTTTGGGTGTTTAAGTGGTCAATTATAATGCGCGTAGTAAGCTTAAAACGAGCCTAGAGTGAAACATGTGAGCTAGCTAATTAAATCTGTAAGTTAGTTACGTAACACTATTCACTTTACTACAAAAATCATTTTCTAAACGAGCTCTCCTAACGCCTTTAGCTCAAATGCACATTTTTCCCACTACTTTTACAATTAATATGATTTAATAAAAATGCTAATTAACTAATAGAAAGCAGTTTAAAAATTGAGTGAATAGTAACTCAAGAAGGCAGTCAATAATGCACAGAAGGAAATGCGCAAACAAGGATGCAACAGTAATTAAATGCATGGCTAAATCTCGGGCGTCACAGATTAAACACGGTAAGGGTGGAAAGTTGAGCCCGAGGTTTGTAGGACCCTTTGAGATAGTTGAGAAGGTTGGCAAATTGGCGTATCGCGTGGAACTATCCCAAAACCTCTCCAATATTCACGACGTCTTTCATGTTTCAATGCTACAGAAGTATCATCTTGATCCATCGCATATCTTGGAGCCAGAGCCGTTGCAGCTTCGGGACAACTTGTCTTATGAAGATAAGCCCATTCAGATCCTAGACCAACAAGATCAGGAGTTGCGCAACAAATCTATACCGATGGTGAAAGTGTTGTGGGATCATCATGGAGTTGAAGAAGCAACGTGGGAAAGGCGAGACCAGATGGAGCAACAATATCCAGCTTTATTTCAAAGGTAATATTGAATTTCGGGATGAAATTCTTTTAAGGAGAGGAGGATGTGAGGCTTGACCTAGATTTACGTGCGATACCTCATTTCGTGTGCCCTAACCTAGATTTGTGTGCCTTGACCTAGGTTTAAGAATTATGTTTCGTTTTGTGTGCCTTGCATTGAATTACGTGCATTCATTTAGGGTTGCGTGCATTTACTTGGAAAATGTACATTCGTCTCGTAGTTTGTGCCTTGCCTCGTAGTGCGTGCCCTAAACCTAAGAAAGCGTGCCCACACGTTAATCAAGAAAGCATCTTACACGAAGCACTAGATCATTAGTTAATCCTACAAATCCCACTAACTAATATTAAATTGCTAATTCAACCCACTAGAAGACAAAATCTCACAAAAAGCTAGACATTCTTTATTCTTTATTCTTTGCATATCCCAAACACACAATTAATTATTGCTCAACCAAGACAAAAATTCAGATTTTAACACACCCTTGGCCGACCACTAGGAGCCATTGTCCATGCATTTTAATTTCAAATTCTATTTCTAAACATTCTATGACAATTCTATAACACAAAGCAATAAAAAATTACCTCAAAACCCTCCTCAAAGCTCCAAATCTCGACACAAGCTCCTTGCCCATGCTAGACACTCCAAATGATGCTTCTTGAAGACACAAAATCTGAATTTGCAAGGCCCTAGGCCGACATATGCATCAATCTCTTCAAGGCTTTTCATTTTTCTTTCATTCTTCTTTCTTTCCCTCATTTCTTCTCTCTCCCTCTCATTCTTCTCTCTCTCTCTCGGCCTTGGCTGAGTTTCTACACTCCATAGCTTAACTTCATCACTCAATGGTTCATCAAGACATGCAAGAAGCTTAGGACCTCGACCAAGCAAAACTACGAGCAAAGAAGCACACATGCAAGCCTTTAGCACATCCATTTCGGCTTAGGTGAGTTTGTTAGCTCCCATTTCATTTTCTTCTTGTTCTAACCACATGCACCTACTAAGAACTTGGTTACTAAGCTAGGAAATTAGAGGAAATCGAGTGGTCTCTCGGCTAAGCAAGGAAAAGATCAACTTAAGCAGGTACTCATTGTTAAGCTAAGATCAACAGGTACTTTTGTAATGAGGACAAACAAACAAACGAGACATAGTATCATGCTAGGTTATTAATCAAACGAGACTTCGAGATAACTGGTAGGCATTTCGATTGGTTATAAATAGTAATCTTAGTTGGAAATGAAATTGAGATTGGAAATTTTGAGGCGTTTAGAGAATTAGGTCAAACTAAAGAGCCCAATTACAGTCGTTATGCTGCCGGTTTTCTGAAAAATTGTGGAGTTTAGGTTAAAACGTTAAGTGTTAAACCCTCTTGAATGATTAAGTACGTGATATGACTTGAATGATTAGATCACACCCTAGTCTAACCTTTATAGGTCGGGTTTGGGCGTGATAGTCACAGGAGCACCAGTAAACCCTATGCCGTCCAGCGTTTGTGAAACACTGTCATGCCACAATGAAAGGTTGCAACCTTGTAATGCAATGCCCATTTATGCCATTTAACATTTCACATTAGGAGGTCAACAAAGTAAGTTGCCTTCGAGCAAGTATATGATCACATTTTGAATATTGGCATATAAGGCATTGTAAGAACATATAATCATTTCATATATCAATTTGAAAGCAATTAAACTTTCATGGGCAGCCAAGTAATCATGTACAAAGAAAGCCATAAAATATCTTTTAACAATTCACATTAGGAGGTCAACAAAGTAGGTTGCCTCCGGATACACGTATGATAACATATCGACAAGTAAACATACGAGGCATGCTTTGACATGTAAATTCACTTTGTAAAACACTTAGAAGCATATGAACATTTAACGGACAGCCAAGTAACATCATATAAAACAAGTCATATAGCTCATTTTAGTTCACATATCAAGTGTTGAGATCGTACATGCATGCTACGACACTTACACAAAACCGGGTGCAAGAATAGTTCACTTATCAACATGCAATCATCGGGAATCATGCTTAGAGCTATAAGGGAAATTCCGGGCAGTCCATTAACATTTCTTAACATCAATTATAAGATACACATGAATAGTTTAGAACTTGGGAGTCTATGGGGCCATTAGGGCCTACAAGGCCGTGCTCGGGGTTGGTTTTGTTTGCTAAGCACCACAAGTAACACTTAAACCATTTCCAGCATACTTAAAATTTATTGGGCAGCCTACTAACCACACAATTGAACACATTTAACCATAGGATCATCACTTAGCAAGTTTTTATAAGCAATAGGGCCTCAATTCGTACTTACACATGCGATTAAGCAACAATTCATCAATTAACGAACCCAGACCATGCATCAACCAAATTAAGTATCCTCAACCATCCAAAACAGCCCACACAACTTCTAATTGCCACAATTCCAAGCATTCAATACCCCAAGTGAAGTTACAACATGTTTCAAAGCATTTTACTAAGTAAAACCCTACTGCAATGGTCTGTTTTTCCACATTCAGTTAGTCAATCAAATAATCTCCAAATTCAGTGAAAAAAATGTAAAATTAAATCTTAATGAGTGATTTAAATCTAGGAACAAACCTCGCATCATCTGGAGTTCGGACTTAGGAGTTATGGCCAAAACCGTAGGATTACGCAAAACTGTCCAGTTTTGGACACATTACGATGTTTGCCATTTTTGAGGGTTCTAGATTCAGATTTAGCTTTGGCCTATTTCTGACAAAAATGTCCAGAACGGCCAAATATAGAAAGCTATCAATTTTTATGCATTTTTATCAATATTTACTAGGTCAAAAATACTTCGTTCTACAAAGTTAGTAATCTGCCAGAAACCTATTTCATTTTTCCAATTTTTCCAGATTTACACACGTTTCGATATTTTGCCATTTTGGGGGTCTTAGAGTCAAAATTGGCCTTGGCTTATTTCTACAAAAAAATGTTTATAACTGAAAAGACTAGTGACCTTTAAATTTTCACGCATTTTTATCAATGTTTAATAAGCCAAATGTTCTTCAAACTACAAGGTTAGAAAACTGCCAGCAAAAACGTTTTTACCTATCTTCAAGTTCTAGACATTATCATGTCATGCATGAGTAGATAAGCTCATATACACACATATACAACAACTACAGAGGTAAATATAGCCACATGAGAGCATGCATGTGAGTTTTGAAAGCTTTTACAAGAATTTAACCCTCACCTTAGCCTATTGATGGATGAAAATGCAAGATTGCTCTTTGAATCGTACAAATAGCCCCTATTCCTTGCTTTGGCCCAGAGGTTGCTTGTTTTTCCCTAAATCCTATCTTAGTTAGCTTGTGTAGGAGGTGTGCATATGTTTAGAATAAAAAGAAATGGAAGAAAACCATCAAAAATTTACCTAGGCAAAAAATGATGAGTTATGAGCTTGTATGTGAAATTTTTTGCGTGTTTGCTTGCTATGGCTTGCTATGGACGAGCTTGGGAGAGTCTTAGAGAGTCCTTGGGAGCTTGTGAGGAGTCTTGGGAGCTCAAAGGGATGCCTTGGTCGAAAATGGAGAGAGAATGGGAGAGTTTGAGAGGAAAAAGAGAGTTTGAGAGAGAAATGATGCTTGTGTGTGTATGTCAGCCTTGAGCTTGTAAAAATTGATTTTTGTGTCATCTTTTGAGCATTGTTTTGAATTGTTAGCATGCTAGGGTGATTTGGTCGAGCATGGGAAGGGTTTGGGTGAGGTTTTTATTATTTTTTTTGTATTGTCATGCATTTGTCTATCCTAGGTTGCATTGTGTCTTGTACGTGTCATAGGAATGTTTAGATAATAGGAAAGTGCTTAGGGTTTAGCATGTGTGTAAGAGAATGTTGGGTATTTAGGGATTTTAGGTAGAATAGAATATAGGATATGTTTAGAGGTTTGTGAGATTTTGTCTTGTAGTGAGTTTAAAATATAATATTTAGGTGTTAGTGAATTTTGTAGAGATTTGAATTAGGATTATAATAATAGTTAGTGGTGTTTGTAGGATTATTTTATAGTCTAGTGCTTTGTGTAGGATTCTTTATTGATTAGCGTGCGGGCACGCTTTCCTATGTCTATGGAACGCACTACGAGGTAAGGCACGCACTTCAAGAAAAATGCACGGATTTTAAGGTAAATGCTCGCAACCCTAAGTGAATGCACGTAAACCAATGCAAGGCATGTAATTCAATACAATGTACATAAATCAAGGTATGGCACTTGAATCTAGGTTAAGACACGCAATTCAAGGTCAGGGCACACGAAACGAGGTAACACATATAAATCGAGGATTAGGGCACACAATTGTAGGTCAAGGCACGTATGATGAAGCATGCACAAAAATCAAGACATGGCACATATTCCAAGGTTAATCATATAATTCTGGGTCTATGGCATGCAAATCGAGGTAAGACATGTTATTCGAGGTGGGGTCACACATAACTCCTTACGGATCAAAAGTTATGGGCACCGCAGCGATGGAGACCTGGTCCCAAGCCCCACGCCCTCGGTTTGCAGGCCCAGCCACTACGTGAAACGAAGTAGTCTGACCCAAGGTGCAGTAGGATTCGATAATAGAAATGTGATGGATTAGGTTGTCGTCCTTTTTGCGGCTCACGACGTACGAACCGGGACAGAAAAACAGCGCAAAAGAAGAAAAGTATCCCAAAACTGATGAAAACGTTCAATTTTGGGCTCCAAAAATAGGCACAATTTAGTAGGCTTGCTACCCTTCTCGTAGAGCTCTTGGAGAGCTTTCCAACGGTATGTTGTGCGCCGCATAACTCCTTACGGATCAAAAATTATGGGCATCGAAGCGACGGAAACTAGGTCCCAAGCCTCACACCCTCAGTTTGCGAGCCCAGCCTCTACGTGAAGCGAAGTTGTCTTGCCCAAGGTGTCGTGGGATTCGGTAATAGAAATGTGATGGATTAGGTTGTCGTCCTTTTCATGGCTCACGACGTAAGAACTGGTATGGAAAAACAGCGCAAAAGAATAAAAGTATCCCAAAACTGATGAAAACATTCAATTTTGGTCTCTGAAAGCCAGCGCAGCCGAGTAGGCTTGCTGCGCCCATCGTAGAGCTCTCGGAGAGCTTTCCAACGATATGCTGTGCGCCGCGTAACTTCTTACGGATCAAAAGTTATGGGCACCGGAGCGACGTAGACCTGGTCCCAAGTCCCATGCCCTCGGTTTGTGGGCCCCGCCTCTACGTGAAGCGAAGTTGTCCTGCCCAAGGTGCCATGGGATTCGGTAATAAAAATGTGATGGATAAGGTTTTCGTCATTTTCGCGGCTCATGACGTACGATCCGAGACGGAAAAACAGGGCAAAAGAAGAAAAGTGTCCCAAAAATGATGAAAACGTTCAATTTTGGGATCCAAAAATAGGTGCAGCCGAGCAAGCTTGCTGCCCCTGTCGTAAAGCTCTCAGAGAGCTTTCCAATGGTATGCTGTGTGCCGCGTAACTTCTTACGGATCAAAAGTTATGGGCACGGGAACGACGGAGACTTGGTCCCAAGCCTCACGCCCTTAGTTTGCGAGCCCAGCCTCTACTTGAAGTGAAGTTGTCTTGCCCAAGGTCCCGTGGGATTCGGTAATAAACATGTGATGGATTAGGTTGTCGTCCTTTACGCAGCTCACGACGTACGATCCGGGATAGAAAAACAGCACAAAAGAAGAAATGGATCCCAAAACTGATTAAAATGTTTGATTTTGGGCTCCGAAAATAGGCGCACCCAAGCAGGCTTACAGTCGTAGAGCTCTTGGAGAGCTTTCCAACGGTATGCTGTGCGCCACGTAACTCTTTACGAATCAAAAGTTATGTGCACCAGAGCGACGGAGACTTGGCCCCAAGCCCGACCCCCTCTGCTTGCAGGCCCAGCCTCTACGTGAAGCGAAGTTGTCTTACCCAAGGTACCATGGGATTCGGTAATAGAAATGTGATGGATTAGGTTGTCGTCCTTTTCGCGGCTCACAACTTACGATCCGGGACGGCAAAACACTGCAAAAGAAGAAAAGTGCTTCGAAACTAATGAAAACGTTCAATTTTGGGCTTCGAAAACAGGCGCAGCCTAGCAGGCTGGCTGCCCCTGTGGTAGAGCTCTCAAACATCTTTCCAATGGTATGCTGTGCGCCGCGTAACTCCTTAAGGATCAAAAGTTATGGCCACCGGAGCAACGGAGACCTGGTCCCAAGTCCCACACTCTCGGTTTGCGAGCCCAGCCTCAACGTGAAGCGAAGTTGTCTTGCCCAAGGTGTCGTGGGATTCGGTAATAGAAATGTGATGGATTAGATTATCGCCCTTTTCATGGCTCACGACGTAAGAACTGGGATGGAAAAATAGCGCAAAAGAAGAAAAGTGTCCCAAAACTAATGAAAACATTCAATTTTGGTCTTTGAAAGCTGGCGCAGCCGAGTAGGCTTGCTGCCCTCTTTGTAGAGCTCTCGGAGAGCTTTCCAACGGTATGCTGTGCGCCGCGTAACTTCTTACGGATCAAAAGTTATGGGCACCGGAGCGACGTAGACCTGGTCCCAAGCCCCATGCCCTCGATTTACGAGCCCCGCCTCTATATGAACCGAAGTTGTCCTACCCAAGATGCCATAGGATTCGGTAATAGAAATGTGATGGATTAGGTTTTCGTCCTTTTCGCGGCTCATGACGTACGATCCGGGACGAAAAAATGGGGCAAAAAAAGAAAAGTATCCCAAAATTGATGAAAACGTTCAATTTTGGGATCCGAAAATAGGTGCAGTCGAGCAAGCTTGCTACCCCTGTCGTAAAGCTCTCGGAGAGCTTTCCAACGGCATGCTGTGCACCGCGTAACTCCTTACGAATCAAAAGTTATGGGCAAGGGAACGACGGAGACTTGGTCCCAATCCCTACGCTCTTGGTTTGCGGGCCCAGCCTCTACATGAAGCGAAGTTGTCTTGCCCAAGGTCCCGTGGGATTCGGTAATAGAAATGTGATGGATTAGGTTGGCGTCCTTTACGCGACTCACGACGTACGATCCGGGATAGAAAAACAGCGCAAAAGAAGAAATATATCCCAAAACTGATTAAAATGTTTGATTTGGGCTCCGAAAATTGGCGCACCCGAGCAGGCTTGCTGCCTCAGTCGTAGAGCTCTCGGAGAGCTTTCCAACGGTATATTGTGCGCCGCGTAACTCATTACGAATCAAAAGTTATGTGCACCAGAGCGACGGAGACCAGGCCCCAAGCCCCACGCCCTTTGCTTGCGGGCCCAGCCTCTACGTGAAGCGAAGTTGTCTTACCCAAGGTACCATGGGATTCGGTAATAGAAATGTGATGGATTAGGTTGTCGTCCTTTTTGCGGCTCACGACTTACGATCCGGGACGGTAAAACACCGCAAAAGAAGAAAAGTACTTCAAAACTAATGAAAACGTTCAATTTTGAGTTTCGAAAACAGGTGCAGTCAAGCAGGCTGGCTGCCCCTGTGGTAGAGCTCTCACAGAGCTTTTTAACGGTATGCTATGCACTGCGTAACTCCTTACGAATCAAAAGTTATGGGTACCGGAGCGACGGAGACCTGGTCCCAAGCCCCACTCCCTCGGTTTACCGGCCCAACCTCTACGTGAAGCGAAGTTTCCTGGCCCAAGGTGTCGTGGGATTCCGTAATAGAAATGTGATAGATTAGGTTATCGTCCTTTTCGTGGCTCACGACATACGAACCGGGATAGAAATACAGCGCAAAAGAAGAAAAGTATCCCGAAACTAATGAAAATGTTCAATTTTGGGCTACAAAAATAGGCACAGCTAAGCCGGCTTGCTGCCTCTGTCGTAGAGCTCTCGGAGATCTTTCAAACGGTATGCTGTGTGCCGCGTAACTCCTCACGGATCAAATGTTATGGGCACCAGAGCGACGGAGACCTAGTCCCATGCTCCACGCACTCGGTTTGCAGGACCAGCTTCTAGGTTAAGCGAAGTTGTCTTGCCCAAGGTGCCATGGGATTCGGTAATAGAAATGTGATGGATTAGGTTGTCATCCTTATCGCGACTCATGACGTACGAACCGGGATGAAAAAACAGCGCAAAAGAAAAAAATTATCCTAAAATTGTTGAAAACGTTCAATTTTGGGCTCCGAAAATAGGTGTAGTCAAGCAGGATCACTGCACTCGTCGTAGTGCTCTCGTAGAGCATTTCAACGGTATGCTATGCGCCGCGTAACTCTTTTCGGATCAAAAGTTATGGGCACTGGGATGATGGAGACTTGGTCCCAAGCCCCACACCCTCGGTTTGCGAGCCCAGCCTTTACGTGAAGCGAAGTTGTCTTGCCCAAGGTGCCTTGGGATTCGGTAATAGAAATGTGATAGATTAAGTTTTTGTCCTTTTCGAGGCTCACGACGTACGAACCGGGACGGAAAAACCACGTAAAATTAGAAAAGTGTCCCAAAATTGATGAAAATGTTCAATTTTGGTCTCCAAAAATAGGCACAGCTGAGTAGGCTTGCTACCCCCGTTGTAGAGCTCTCAGAGAGCTTTCCAATCGTATGTTGTGCGCCGCGTAACTCCTTACAGATTAAAAGTTATGGGCACCGGAGCGACGGAGACATGGTCTCAAGCCCCACGCCCTCGGTTTGCGGGCCGAGCCTCTTCGTGAAGTGAAGTTGTCTGGCCCAAGGTGCCATGGGATTCGGTAATAGAAATATGACGGATTAGGTGGTCGTCCTTTTTGCCGCTCACGACGTACGAGCAGGGACGGAAAAACAGCGCAAAAGAAGAAAAGTGTCCCAAAATTAAAGAAAATATTTAATTTTGGGCTCTGAAAACATGCGCAGCCGAGACGGCTTGCTGGCCCTGTTGTATAGCTCTCGGAGAGCTTTCCAATAGTATGTTGTGCCCCGCGTAACTCCTTACGGATCAAAAGTTATGGGCACCGGAGCGACGGAGACCTGGTCCCAAGTCCCATGCCCTCGGTTTGCGGGCCCAGCCTCTACGTGAAGTGAAGTTGACTTGCCCAAGGTGCAATGGGATTCTGTAATAGTAATGTGATGGATTAGGTTGTCGTCCTTATCGCTGGTCACGACGTACGAACCGGGACGAAAAAATAGTGCAAAAGAAGAAAGTTATCCTGAAACTGATGAAAACATTCGATTTTGGGTTCTGAAAATAGGCGAAGTCGAGCAGGATTGTTGTCTCCATCGCAGAGCTCTCGGAGAGCTTTCCAACAGTATGCTGTGTGCCACGTAACTCCTTACGGATCAAAAGTCATGGGTACCTGAGCGACGGATACCTGGTCACACGCCCCACACCCTCGGTTTGCGGAACTAGCCTCTACGTGAAGTGAAGTTGTCTTGCCCAAGGTGCCGAGGGATTTGGTAATAGAAATGTGATGGATTAGGTTGTCGTCCTTTTTGCGACTCACGACGCACGATCCGGGATAGAAAAACAGCGCAAAATAATAAATGTCTCCCGAAACAAGTGAAAACGTTCAATTTTGGGCTAGAACAGGCTTGCTGCCCCCATCGTAGAGCTCTCGGATATCTTTACAATGATATGCTGTGCGCCACGTAACTCCTTACAGATCAAAAGTTATGGGCACCGGAGCGACAAAGACCTGGTCCCAAGCCCCACGCCCTCGGTTTGCGGGCACAGCCTCTACGTGAAGCGAAATTGTCATGCCCAAGGTGTCGTGGGGTTCGGTAATAGAAATGTGATGGATTAGGTTGTCATCTTTTTCGCGGCTCATGACGTACGATCCGAGATGAGAAAACAGAGTAAAAGGAGAAAAGTGTCCCAAAACAGATGAAAAAGTTCGATTTTGGGTTCTGAAAATAGGCTTTGCAAAGCAAGCTTGCTGCCCCTGTCGAAGAGCTCTCGGAGAGCGTTCCAACGGTATGCTGTGCGCCGCGTAACTCCTTAAGGATCAAACGTTGTGGGCATCGGAGCGACGGAGACCTGGTCCCAACCCCCACCATCTCGGTTTGCGGGCCCCGCCTATACTTGTAGAAAAGTTGTCTTGCCCAAGGTGCCATGTGATTCGGTAATAGAAATGTGATGGATTAGGTTGTCATCCTTTTCTAGGCTCACGACGTACGATCTAGGACGAAAAAATAGTGCAAAAGGAGAAAAGTGTATTGAAACTGATGAAAACGTTCAATTTTGAGTTTTGAAAACAGGTGCAGTCAAGCAGGATCGTTGCCGTCGTCGTAGAGCTCTCACAGAGCTTTCTAACGGTATGCTGTGCACTGCGTAACTTCTTACGAATCAAAAGTTATGGGTACCGGAGCGACGGAGACCTGGTCCCAAGCCCCACGCCGTCAGTTTACAGGCCCAGCCTCTACGTGAAGCGAAGTTGTCTGGCCCAAGGTGCCGTGGGATTCCGTAATAGAAATGTGATAGATTAGGTTATCGTCCTTTTCGTGGCTCACGACGTACGAACCGGGATAGAAATACAGCGCAAAAGAAGAAAAGTATCCCGAAACTGATGAAAATGTTCAATTTTGGGCTACAAAAATAGGCGCAGCTAAGCCGGCTTGCTGCCTCTGTCGTAGAGCTCTCGGAGATCTTTCAAACGGTATGCTGTGCGCCGCGTAACTCCTCACGGATCAAATGTTATGGGCACCGGAGCGACGGAGACCTAGTCCCATGCCCCACGCACTCGGTTTGCAGGACCAGCCTCTAGGTTAAGCGAAGTTGTCTTGCCCAAGGTGCCATGGGATTCGGTAATAGAAATGTGATGGATTAGGTTGTCATCCTTATCGCGACTCATGACGTACGAACCGGGATGAAAAAACAGCGCAAAAGAAAAAAATTATCCTAAAATTGTTGAAAATGTTCGATTTTGGGCTCCGAAAATAGGTGTAGTCAAGCAGGATCACTGCCCTCGTCGTAGTGCTCTCGTAGAGCATTTCAACGGTATGTTATGCGCCACGTAACTCCTTTCGGATCAAAAGTTATGGGCACTGGGACGATGGAGACCTGGTCCCAAGCCCCACACCCTCGGTTTGCGAGCCCAGCCTTTACGTGAAGCGAAGTTGTCTTGCCCAAGGTGCCTTGGGATTCGGTAATAAAAATGTGATAGATTAGGTTTTTGTCCTTTTCGAGGCTTACGACGTACGAACCGGGACGGAAAAATCGCGTAAAATTAGAAAAGTGTCCCAAAATTGATGAAAATGTTCAATTTTGGTCTCCGAAAATAGGCACAGCAGAGTAGGCTTGCTACCCCCGTTGTAGAGCTCTCGGAGAGCTTTCCAATCGTATGTTGTGCGCCGCGTAACTCCTTACGGATTAAAAGTTATGGGCACCGGAGCGACGGAGACATGGTCCCAAGCCCCACGCCCTCGGTTTGCGGGCCGAGCCTCTTCGTGAAGTGAAGTTGTCTGGCACAAGGTGCCATGGGATTCGGTAATAGAAATATGATGGATTAGGTGGTCGTCCTTTTTGCCGCTCACGACGTACGAGCAGGGACGGAAAAACAGCGCAAAAGAAGAAAAGTGTCCCAAAATTAAAGAAAATATTCAATTTTGGGCTCTGAAAACATGCGCAGCCGAGACGGCTTGCTGGCCCGGTTGTATAGCTCTCGGAGAGCTTTCCAATAGTATGCTGTGCCCCGCGTAACTCCTTACGGATCAAAAGTTATGGGCACCGGAGCGACGGAGACCTGGTCCCAAGTCCCACGCCCTCGGTTTGTGGGCCCAGCCTCTACGTGAAGTGAAGTTGACTTGCCCAAGGTGCAATGGGATTCTATAATAGTAATGTGATGGATTAGGTTGTCGTCCTTATCGCTGGTCACGACGTACTAACCGGGACGAAAAAATAGCGCAAAAGAAGAAAGTTGTCCTGAAACTGATGAAAACATTCGATTTTGGGTTCTGAAAATAGTCGAAGTCGAGCAGGATTGTTGTCTCCGTCACAGAGCTCTCGGAGAGCTTTCCAACAGTATGTTGTGTGCCGCGTAACTCCTTACGGATCAAAAGTCATGGGTACTTGAGCAACGGATACCTGGTCACACGCCCCACACCCTCGGTTTGCGGAACCAGCCTCTACGTGAAGTGAAGTTGTCTTGCCCAAGGTGCCGAGGGATTCAGTAATAGAAATATGATGGATTAGGTTGTCGTCCTTTTTGCGACTCACGACACACGATCCGGGATAGAAAAACAGCGTAAAATAATAAATGTGTCCCGAAACAAGTGAAAACGTTCAATTTTGGGCTAGAACAGGCTTGCTGCCCCCGTCGTAGAGCTCTCGGATATCTTTACAACGGTATGTTGTGCGCCACGTAACTCCTTACGGATCAAAAGTTATGGGCACCGGAGCGACGGAGACCTGGTCCCAAGCCCCACGCCCTCGGTTTGCGGGCACAGCCTCTATGTGAAGCGAAATTGTCATGCCCAAGGTGCCGTGGGGTTCGGTAATAGAAATGTGATGGATTAGGTTGTCGTCTTTTTCGCGGCTCATGACGTACGATCCGAGATGAAAAAACAGAGCAAAAGGAGAAAAGTGTCCCAAAATAGATGAAAAAGTTCGATTTTTGGTTCTGAAAATAGGCTTTGCAAAGCAAGCTTGTTGCCCCTGTCGAAGAGCTCTCGAAGAGCGTTCCAACGGTATGCTGTGCACCACGTAACTCCTTACAGATCGAAAGTTATGGGCACCGGAGTGACGGAGACCTGGTTCCAAGCCCCACGTCCTCGGTTTGCGGTCCCAGCCTTTACATGAAGCGAAGTGGTCTAGCCCAAGGTGCTATGGGATCCGGTAATAGAAATATGATGGATTAGGCTGTCGTCCTTTTCGTGATTCACGACGTACGATCCAAGACGAAAAAACAGCGCAAAGAAAAGAAGTATCCTAAAATTGATGAAAAACATTCGATTTTGGGCTTCGAAAATAGTCCAGCCAAGCCAGCTTGTTGCCCCAGTGGAAGAGCTCTTGGAGAGCTTTCCAACGGTATGCTGTGCGCCGCGTAACACCTTACGGATCAAAAGTTGTGGGCATCGCAGCGTCGGAGACCTGGTCCCAAGCCCCACGCCCTCGGTTTGCTGGCCCAGCCTCTAGGTGAAGCGAAGTTGTCTGGCCTAAGGTGCCGTGGGATTCGGTAATAGAAATGTGATGGATTAGGTTGTCGTCCTTTGTCTACTCACGACGTACGATCCAGGACGAAAAAACAGTGCAAAGAAAAAAATTATCCCAAAACTGATGAAAACATTCAATTTTGGGCTTCGAAAACAGTCGCAGCCAAGCTGGCTTGTTGCCTCAGTGGAAGAGCTCTCAGAGAGCTTTCCAACGGTATGCTGTGTGCCGCATAACGCCTTACGGATCAAAAGTTATGGGCACCACAGCGACGGAGACCTGGTCCCAAGCCCTACACCCACGGTTTGCTAGCCCATTCTTTACGTGAATCGAAGTTGTCTGGCCCAAGGTGCTGTAGGATTCGGTAATAGAAATGAGATGGATTAGGTTGTCGTCCTTTTCGCAGCTCACGACGTACAAACCAGGAAAGAAAAATAGCGCAAAAGAAGAAAAGTATCCCGAAACTGATGAATACGTTCAATTTTGGGCTCTGAAAACAAGCGCAGCCGAGTAGACTTGTTGCCCCCCTAGTAGAGCTTTGGGAGAGCTTTCCAACGGTATGCTGTGCGCCGCGTAACTCCTTATAGATCAAAAGTTATGGGCACAGAGTGACGGAGGCTTGGGCCTAAGCCTCACACCCTCAGTTTGCGGGCCCATCCTCTACATGAAGCGAAGTTGTCTTGCCCAAGGTGCCATGGGATTCGATAATAGAAATGTGATGGATTAGGTTGCCGCCCTTTTTGCGGCTCATGACGTACGAACCAAGACGGAAAAACAACGCAAAAGAAGAAAAGTGTCCCAAAACTGATGAAAACGTTCAATTTCGGTCTCCGAAAATAGGCGCAGCCAAGTAGGCCTGCTGCCCCCGTAGTAGTGCTCTCGGGGAGCTTTCCAACGGTATGCTGTGCGTCACGTAACTTCTTACGGATCAAAAGATAGGGGCACCGGAGCGACGAAGACCAGGTCCCAAGCCCCACGCCCTCGGTTTACGGCCCCACCCTCTACGTGAAGCGAAGTTGTCTTGCCTAAGGTACCGTGGAATTTGGTAATAGAAATGTGATGGATTAGGTTGTCATCCTTTTCGCGGCTCACGACGTATGATCCTAGACAGAAAAATAGATCAAAAGAATCAAAGTGTCTCGAAACTGATTAAAACGTTTGATTTTGGGCTTCGAAAACATTCACAACCGAGCAGGCTTGCTGCTCCTGTCATAGAGCTCTCGGAGAGTTTTCCAATGGTATGCTGTGCGCCACGTAACACCATACGGATCAAAATTTATGTGCATCGCAGCAACGAAGACCTGGTCCCAAATCCCACGCCCTCGGTTTGCGGGCCCAGCCTCTACATGAAGCGAAGTTTTCTAGCCCAAGGTGCCATGGGATTCGGTAATAGAAATGTGATGGATTAGGTTGTCGTCCTTTTTGTTGCTCACGACGTACGAACCGGGATGGAAAAATAGCGCAAAAGAAGAAAAGTATCACGAAACTTGTGAAAATGTTCATTTTTGTGCTACGAAAATAGGCACAGCCGAGTTGGCTTACTGCCCTCGGAGAGCTTTCCAATAGTATACTGTGCGCCGCGTAACTCCTTACGGATCAAAAGTTATGGGCACCGGAGCAACGGAGACCTGGTCCCAAGCCCCACACCCTCGGTTTGCGGGCCTAGCCTCTACGTTAAGCGAAGTTGTCTTGCCCAAGGTGCCTTGGGATTCGGTAATAGAAATCTGATGGATTAGGTTTTGTTGTCCTTATAGCGGGTCACGACGTACAAATCGAGACGGAAAAACAAAGCAAAAGAAGAAACGTGTCCTAAAACTGATGAAAACGTTCGATTTTGGGCTATGAAAATAGGCGAAGTTGAGCAGTATTGTTGTCCACGTCATAGAGCTCTCGGAGATATTTCCAACGGTATGCTGTGCGCCGCGTAACTCCTAACGGATCAAAAGTTATTGGCACCGGAGCGACGGATACCTGGTCGCAAGCCCCACGCCCTCAGTTTGTGGGCCCAACCTCTATGTGAAGGGAAGTTGCCTTGCCCAAGGTGCCGCCGGATTCGGTAATAGAAATGTGATGGATTAGGTTGTCATTCTTTTTGCTGCTCACGACGCACGATCCGGGGTAGAAAAACAGGGTAAAAGAAGAAATGTGTCCCGAAACTAGTGAAAACGTTCGATTTTGGGCTCCAAAAATAGGCGCAGCTTTGCTTGCTGCCACCGTCGTAGAGCTCTCAGATAGCTTTACAATGGTATGTTGTGCGCCGCGTAACTCTTTACGGATCAAAAGTTATGGGCACCGGAGCGACGGAGACTTGGTCCCAAGCCCCACGCCCTCGGTTTGCGGGCCCAGCCTCTACGTGAAGCGAAGTTGTCTGGCCCAAGGTGCCATGGGATTCGGTAGTAGAAATGAGATGGATTAGATTGTCGTCCTTTTCGCGGCTCATGACGTATGATCCGGGACGGAAAAATAGAGCAAAAGAAGAAAAGTGTCCCGAAAGTGAGGAAAACGTTCAATTTTGGGTACCGGTAAAACGGAGATCTGGTTCCAAGCCCCACGCCCTCGGCTTGCGGGCCCAGCCTTTACGTGAAGCAAAGTTGTCTAGCCCAAGGTGCCGTGCGATTCGGTAATAGAAATGTGATGGATTAGGTTGTCGTCCTTTTTGTGACTCACGACGTACGATCCGGGACGAAAAAACAACGCAAAGAGAAAATGTCACGCCCCGACCCGACCCCGCAAAAAGCCAAGCCCAGACCCGACACACGGACGGAGTCTCCTCTGTACCGCGGACGATCCGAAAACCCTAAAATCAATATAACACTTGCGAAAGCCATATAATAATCCAAACAAGCCAACTTTCCTTAAAAACATACATTTCTTATTATCCAACTTTCCAAACCAAAAATTATATGCATACTACACAAGTATTTATGCCACTAATCAATTCCATTAGCATGCAATTTCTTACTAGTCACAAGAGTGTAAGTTACAACTTTACATTCTTTCAACTTATACAACATAAGACCGTAGAGGCCTCAAACTAGAAAATACATACAAGGCTACAAGCCTCGAAATTAAGCGAACTCCACGCAATATACATTACAAGCAAGGTTCGCATAAAATCTGGTAACCAACCACCAGCAAAGCAGAGAAGTGCTATCACGGAAACACCTCCACCTGCTCCTCCTCCTCTATTACCTCGAGAGGGTCTGCTTCAACTACTCCTGTAAAAACATAGTATAGAGAGGAATGAGCAAAAACTATTGCTCAACGAGGGCAATTGGTCTCAAGGACGGAGATGAGAGGAGTATGCAATGCAATTAGCCAAGCAATGCATACTTATATCATACAGAGATATAATAAAGCCATCAACAAAGCAAGCAAGCATTAAAGCTATAAACACTCATTCAAAGGATACGATACTCTTTTCACGTGCAACCTTCAAACACGAATTCGATGACGACGCGCCGGCCCAAACCACCTTATAACACCAGTTTGGAATACCCCGGAAGTATCCATCAACCTACGACCCAAATCTCCTTGGGAGGCAACCCAAGCGAGGAAGGGAATAGCAGCGGAGCTAGAGCAACCAACACTGGCAGCCCAAGGCTACCCAGAGAGGCCCATCACTCTCGCGCGAGACACTATGCAATGCAAGACTCGATACAAGGCGATAAACAAGCGATAAAGCCACACGTGGGAGAATAACAAAGTAGGTTACTCTCGCACGCAATAGCAGCAATTGATAAGCAATTCAATCCAAATCAAGTCAAACAAGTATTTCAAGTAACCCTAAGCATTCTATAGGCATAAAATCAAGAAAACACACAAAAACACAAACCGGCCCCAACTATCAAAACCCTACCATTTCCAAACGAGCCACGAGTTCTGGAAACCGACTTCACCAAACCTCCTAGGTCACCATAAGGCACGTCTAAAGACCCCGAAACCTTACTTTACCCTAGAACTCGCGCAAAGCCCCGATTTCCCCCTTTCTCGTTTGAACTACAACTATAACAACCAAACACCCAACCAACGCCATAATCGTACCCAAAAGTGCTTCCATGGCTTCCCGAAGTAATGCCAACACGCAAAACGAGAAAATGCTAAAGTCGACCTAAACGACCCTGACTCTCCCAAAGGCATAATTCTCATTTTTTCTACTACGCAACCCAAACAAACCACACATTTTAGCATTCTAGCGTACCTAGCACATTTCTACATTAACAGAAAGCATAATAGCGCAACTTCAACATTTCGAGGTTTTATTATTCACAAAATACTATTCAATTGACAATTTAATTTGCAATCACAACATTTAACCGCAGAAAATGTTACAAAGCTATAAATACATGTTCTACAAATGCCAAGGAACATTCTAGAAGCATCAAATCACTTTAAATAACGATCTACGGACAAATCTCAAAATTAACAAAGTTAACATACATAACGTTTAAATGCGCAAATAACATGCTTCCCTCACCTCAGGTACTCCTAGTCGCTAGGAAAACAACGCTAGTTGCCTCGAAAGTCACCCCGCACGAGCTCACGTGAAGATTGAATGATTGGAAGTTGAAAGGTTTTTTTTTTTCTCTCTTCAAAGCTCTCGGCCTTCTCCTCTGTTTTCAGCTGCAATTTCTTTTTTTATTTTGCTTAGTTTTAGCTTATAAGGTGTTAAATGGTCAAAGGGTCAAAGGTCCAAGGTCAAACTACTTAAAACTTGGTCAAAAAGCCTTATTTTTGTGCATTTTCAAGCTCAATAACTAACACCAATTAAATTTTCAGCTAGCAATAATTAAAATATAAAATTTAAGTCATCTAAATACTTGTTTCACTATTTACTGAGGACTAGAAATTGTTCTCTAGCTATCGCTCCTTAAATGCAATGCACGTTGCGACAGCGAGAAAGTAACAATTAATTCACAAAGAATTAAAGGAATATAATTTCCAAAATAATAAACAAGAAAATTCACATTCCGGGCTCGGGTATTACACCCTCTCCCCCTTAAAACAATTGCGCCCACGCAATTCCTACCTAGTCAACAAACAACTCCGGATACTGATCCCGAACCTGGTCCTCTCTTTCCCAAGTTGCTTCCTCAAACCCATGATGATTGCACAGAACCTTTACTAGCGGAATACTCTTTCTGCGAAGCTCCTGAATCTTCCGATCCACAATTCGAATCGGTTTCTCTTCATAGGACAATTTCTCTTCAATCTGCAAAGGCTCTGGTTCAAGTACATGTGAAGGGTCTGGATGGTACTTCTTCAACATAGACACATGGAACACATCGTGCAGTCTCGACAAGCTCGGAGGCAAAGCTAATCGATAAGCCAAAGGACCTACCTTTTCGGTGATCTCATACGGACCCACATACCTGGGACTAAGCTTCCCGCTTTTACCGTGCCGAATCAATCCCTTCCGTGGAGAAATCTTAAGAAACACCCAATCTCCCAAATTAAACTCAAGATCCCGACGGTGCTTATCTACATAACTCTTCTGACGACTCTGAGCTGTAAGCATACGCTGGCGAATAAGGTGAACATTATCTACCATCTTAATCATCTCAGGTAACACAGTCGGATCAACTGTTCTCATCTCTCCAACCTCTTCCCAATATAATGGGGATCTACATTTTCGACCATACAACGCCTCGTAGGGAGCCATACCTATAGTTGATTGATAACTATTATTGTAGGCGAACTCCGCTAAAGGCAAAAACTTCTCCCAATTCTTCCCAAAGTCAAGCACACATGCTCGAAGCATGTCTTCCAAGATCCTGATGGTTCTCTCAGACTGGCCATCAGTTTGCGGATGATATGCAGTACTAAAGCTCAACTTAGTTCCCATGGCCTCTTGCAACTTCTGCCAAAAATGAGATCTGAATCTGGGATCCCTATCTGCACTATACTCTGTGGCACACCATGCAATCTCACAATATTAGCAACATAAAGTTCAGCTAACTTATCAAGGCTATCTTGTTTGTTCATGGGAATAAAATGTGTAACTTTAGTCAAGCGGTCCACAACAACCCAAACAGAATCACATCCTCTCGGAGATCTAGGAAGATCGGTCACAAGGTCCATTGTTATATGTACCTACTTCCATTGCGGAATCGACAACGGCTGTAGAAGTCCGGCTGGCCTCTGATGCTCAACTTTAACCCTCTGACAAGTAAAACATCTGGATACATACCCGGCAATCTCCCTCTTCATATTGTTCCACCAGAAGTGTTGCTTCAAATCTCTATACATTTTAGTACTGCCCGGGTGAATCGTATACCTCGAATTATGTGCCTCGGACAGGATCTCATTCTTCAAAGTCAGATCATCAGGAACACATACTCTATCCCTGAATCTGAAGATGCCATCTGCATGTAATTTAAACTCCGACTCTCCCCCTTTCGACTTTTCTTGGATCTTCAAGATGTGAGGATCAGTCTTCTGAGCTTCTCTGATCTGTGCTAGCAACCCTGACTGAATCTGCAAACTAGCAAATCGAATCCCTACCTCAGTAGCTTCTGGTTTCCAAGAACAAATTTCTTCCAAAGTCTTCCAATCCTTGATAATCAAGCTTGCAACAGTAGCCTTTCGGCTCAAAGCATCAGCAACAACATTTGCTTTACCTGGCACGTAGTTAATAGAACAGTTATAACCACCCAACAGCTCTAGCCATCTCCGCTGCCTCATATTTAGATCCTTCTGTGAAAACAAATACTTGAGACTCTTGTGGTCAGTAAATATTTCAAATCTGCAACCCACAAGTAATGACGCCACTTCTTCAATGCAAACACAACTGCAGCTAACTCAAGATCATGAGTAGGGTAATTGACTTCATAAGGTTTCAATTTCCTAGAAGCATAGGCAATCACCTTACCATTCTGCATTAAAACACAGCCCAAACCTTCTTTAGATGCATCACTGTAGACAACGAACTTCTCTGTTCCCTCAGGTAAAGCTAGTATAAGAGCTGTAGTTAGTCTCTTCTTCAATTCTTGGAAACTGGATTCACACTTGGCATCCCAATTGTAAGCAACTTTCTTCCGAGTCAACTAGCTCAAAGGTCCAGAAATTTTGGAAAAGTCTTTAAAAAATCTCCGGTAGTAACCTGCCAATCCAAGAAAACTCTGAATCTCTGACACCGTCTCAGGTCTCTTCCAAGATGAAACAACTTCAATCTTAGCTGGATCCACTGAAATTCCTCGGTCTGAAGTGATATGGCCTAGAAAAGATATCTGATTCAACCAGGACTCACACTTGCTGAATTTAGCAAAAAGCTTGTTTTCTTGCAAAGTCTGTAGCACAATCTTCAAGTGTTGCTCATGTTCAGCCTCATTCTTCGAATACACTAAAATGTCGTCAATAAAGATTACGACAAACTGATCAAGGTAAGGCCGAAAGACCCTCTGCATCAAGTCCATGAATGCGGCTGGTGCATTCGTCAATCCAAACGGCAACACAACAAACTCATAGTGTCCATATCTAGTCCTGAAAGCCGTCTTGGGTATATCGTCACTCCGAATTCTAAGTTGATAGTAACCCTGCCTCAAATCAAATTTGGAGTAAACACTCGCACCCTGCAACTGGTCAAACAACTCCTCAATCAACGGCAAGGGGTATTTATTCTTAATCGTGACTTGATTAAGTCCCTTGTAATCAATGCATAACCGTAGCGTGCCGTCTTTCTTTCTCACAAACAACACAGGCGCACCCCACGGCGAAGAACTAGGTTGTATAAACCCTTTCTCAATCAAATTCTGAAGCTGAATTTTTAACTCTTGAAGTTCAGCCGATGCCATTCTATAAGGACTCCTAGAAATTGGCGCAGTGCCTGGCACAAGATCAATCACGAACTCAATCTCCCTATCCGGTGGTAAACCCGGTAATTCCTCGGGAAATACACCAGGGAAGTCTCTAACAATCGGAACCTCATTCAAACTCAACTTATCAGCAGGCTGATTGATCAAATGAGCTAAGTAAGCTTCACAACCCCTATTCAACAACTTAGAAGTCTTGATCGCTGATAAAAGTGGAATGCGGGCAGCCCTGCAGTTCCCAACAATCTCTAGTACCGGTAGATCAGGAACCTTAAGATAAACGACCTTTGTTCTACAATCCAACTGAGCATAATACTTTCCCAACCAGTCCATTCCCAAAATGATTTCAAAGTCACGGAATGGTAATATAATTAAATCAGCAGGAAATTTACGGTTCTCAATACATATATCACAAGATTTGCAAATAGACAAAGGAGTACTAACTTCAACTTCATGAGGCAATTTATCAATGCAAACATTCACAGATCGTGCACATGCAGGAGTTATAAAGGAATGTATAGCTCCGGGATCAATCAAAACTTTAACTGGCTGAGTACTGAGAAGAAAGGTACCTTCCACAATAGCTGTAGTATCGGGTAGCTCCACTGCATCCAGTGCAAAGACCCTAGCCTGAACTCTCTGTGCTGGACGTGTACCTGCAGCCCTATTCTGAACACCTTGGCCTCCACCACGGCCCTGAACATTGTTATACTTAGGGCAATCTCTCACCCTGTGATCATCACCACCACAACCCGTACATTTACCACTCTTCCTCTAGCAGTTAGCCTCAATATGCCCTGACCGATTACAATAATTACACTGCTGATTTTGCCTAACTGCAGTGTTTCCCATAGGTGCTGGGGCTCTAGTAGTAGTAGGAACTGTAGCTCCCTGCTGGGGTCTAGTCATAGCTGGCCTAGCCTGAATCTGCTGCTGTGGCTGATACGGACGTTGCTGAGGAACCTGTGCAGAAGTCTGATACTGCTTTGGCTGACTCTGGTTGCTCTGGCCCAAGTACTGCTTCTTACTCGGCTAACTGCTCTCAGCTAACATCTCAGCCTTCCGTTTCTCAAACTTCGAGGCTGCCTGAAATGCCTCGGGAAAAGTAGTGTAGGTCTGCCTAGTCAAATGCAACTGTATGTCCATTCTCAGCCCACGGACAAACCTATGAATCATCCTCCTAGCCGGCCGTACCAACTCGGGCATATACCTCGACAAGCTAACAAACCTAGCCTCGTACTGAGCAACAGTCATATTTCCCTGTTTCAGGGCCACAAACTCATCTTCCCTCCTTTCCATAGCCATCTCGGGAATATACTTATCCCGAAACTCACTTACAAAATCATCCCATAAATGTGGAACATCCTCACAATCCCACCTCAATCTGACAGTATTCCACCATTGCTCTGCATCGCCCTCAAACAAGAATGACGCATAATCTATTCTTGCCTCATCTGTGTACCTCAAAGCGGTGAAAATTTTCTCGACACGGTTAATCCATCTCTCGGCCGCCTCATCATCCGGCTCCCCGAAAAACTTTCCCGGCTCGTGCCTCAGAAATTTCTCTAACTGATTATTCTCAACTATGTACCCCTGTCCACCAGGATTAGCTTGATTTCCTTGGGGATTATTCCGGTCCTGTCTCTGCTCATGTAGCACCTGTGTAATCCGGTCTACTGCAGTAGTCATAGTAGCCATAAACTGCTCAGGCAACGGCTGCTGACCCTGTTCTGCTGCCTCTTCATCTGATCCTATACCTTGAGTACCACGACGTGGCGGCATAGTAGCAACTCACAATAGCTGGCAACATTTAAAAGCAGTTTATAGACAGAAATATAGCACATAAGATTAGATAACACTCAAGTCAATAACAATCCAATATTCTATCACACAATTCACATAAGACAAGTTCAACTTGCCAAACTATTTCACTTAAACACATAAACATTCCAAGTTCACAAAGTCATGTTATAACATTTTCTTTTCACTTAGCAATCATACATAAACACTTTAGCATTTTAGACCTTTACCCCACAAACCGAGAATCATATCCCGGCTCATGCAAGACTATCATGCTCTGATACCACCTAAAGATGTCACGCCCCGCCCCGACCCCGCAAAAGGCCAAGCCTGGACCCGACACAGGGACGGAGTCTCCTCTGTACCACGGACGATCCGAAAACCCTAAAATCAATATAACACTTGCAAAAGCCATATAATAATCAAAACAAGCCAACTTTCTTTAAAAACATACATTTCTTATTATCCAACTTTCCAAACCAAAAATGATATGCATACTACACAAGTATTTATGCCACTAATCAATTCCATTAGCATGCAATTTCTTACTAGTCACAAGAGTGTAAGTTACAACTTTACATTCTTTCATCTTATACAACATAAGACCGTAGAGGCCTCAAACTAGAAAATACATACAAGGCTACAAGCCTCAAAATTAAGCGAACTCCACGCAATATACATTACAAGCAAGGTTCGCACAAAATATGGTAACCAACCACCAGCAAAGCAGAGAAGTGCTATCACGGAAACACCTCCACCTGCTCCTCCTCCTCTATTACCTCGAGAGGGTCTACTTCAACTACTCCTATAAAAACATAGTATAGAGAGGAATGAGCAAAAACTATTGCTCAACGAGGGCAATTGGTCTCAAGGACGGAGATGAGAGGAGTATGCAATGCAATTAGCCAAGCAATGCATACTTATATCATACAGAGATATAATAAAGCCATCAACAAAGCAAGCAAGCATTAAAGCTACAAACACTCATTCAAAGGATACGATACTCTTTTCACGTGCAACCTTCAAACACGAATTCGATGACGATGCGCCGGCCCAAACCACCTTATAACACCAGTTTGGAATACCCCGAAAGTATCCATCAACCTACGACCCAAATCTCCCTGGGAGGCAACCCAAGCGAGGAAGGGAATAGCAGCGGAGCTAGAGCAACCAACACTGGCAGCCCAAGGCTACCCAGAGAGGCCCATCACTCTCGCGCGAGACACTATGCAATGCAAGACTCGATACAAGGCGATAAACAAGCGATAAAGCCACACGTGAGAGAATAACAAAGTAGGTTACTCTCGTATGCAATAGCAACAATTGATAAGAAATTCAATCCAAATCAAGTCAAACAAGTATTTCAAGTAACCCTAAGCATTCTATAGGCATAAAATCAAGAAAACACACAAAAACACAAACCGGCCCCAACTATCAAAACCCTACCATTTCCAAACGAGCCACGAGTTCTAGAAACCAACTCCACCAAACCTCCTAGGTCACCATAAGGCACGTCTAAAGACCCCGAAACCTTACTTTACCCTAGAACTCGCGCAAAGCCCCGATTTCCCCCTTTCTCGTTTGAACTACAACTATAACAACCAAACACCCAACCAACGCCATAATCGTACCCAAAAGTGCTTCCATGGCTTCTCGAAGTAATGCCAACACGCAAAACGAGAAAATGCTAAAGTCGACCTAAACGACCCCGACTCTCCCAAAGGCATAATTCTCATTTTTTTCCACTACGCAACCCAAACAAACCACACATTTTAGCATTCTAGCGTACCTAGCACATTTCTACATCAACAGAAAGCATAACAGCGCAACTTCAACGTTTCAAGGTTTTACTATTCATAAAACACTATTCAATTGACAATTTAATTTGCAATCACAACATTTAACCGTAGAAAATGCTACAAAGCTATAAATACATGTTCTACAAATGCCAAGGAACATTCTAGAAGCATCAAATTGCTTTAAATAACGATCTACGGACAAATCTCAAAATTGACAAAGTTAACATACATAACGTTTAAATGCGCAAATAACATGCTTCCCTCACCTCAGGTACTCCTAGTCGCTAGGAAAACAACGCTAGTTGCCTCGAAAATCACCCCGCACGAGCTCACGCGAAGATTGAATGATTGGAAGTTGAAAGGTTTTTTTTTCACTCTTCAAAGCTCTCGGCCTTCTCCTCTGTTTTCAGCTGCAATTTCTTTTTTTATTTTGCTTAGTTTTAGCTTATAAGGTGTTAAATGGTCAAAGGGTCAAAGGTCCAAGGTCAAACTACTTAAAACTTGGTCAAAAAGCCTTATTTTTGTGCATTTTCAAGCTCAATAACTAACACCAATTAAATTTTCAGCTAGCAATAATTAAAATATAAAATTTAAGTCATCTAAATACTAGTTTCACTATTTGCTGAGGACTAGAAATCGTTCTCTAGCTATCGCTCCTTAAATGTAATGCACGTTGCGACAGCGAGAAAGTAACAATTAATTCACAAAGAATTAAAGGAATATAATTTCCAAAATAATAAACAAGAAAATTCACATTCCGGGCTCGGGTATTACAGAAAAAGTATCCCAAAACTGATAAAAATGTTCGATTTTGGGTTTCGAAAATTGTCGCAACCAAACCGCCTTGTTGCCCCAGTGGAAGAGCTCTCGGAGAGCTTTCCAACAGTATGCTGTGCGCCGCATAACTCCTTACGGATCAAAAGTTATGGGCACTGCAGCGACAGAGACCTGGTCCCAAGCCCCACGCCCTCAGTTTGCTGGCCTATCCTCTACGTGAAGCGAAGTTGTCTAGCCCAAGGTGCCATGGGATTCGGTAATAGAAATGCGATGGATTAGGTTGTCATCCTTTTCGTGGCTCACGATGTACGAACCGGGACATAAAAATAGCGCAAAAGAAGAAAAGTATCCCAAAACTGATGAATACATTCACTTTTGATGCGCCCCTCGTAGAGCTCTCGGAGAGCTTTCCAACGGTATGCTATGCGCCACGTAACTCTTTAGAGATCAAAAGTTATGGGCACCGGAGTGACGGAGACTTGGGCCCAAGCCTAACGCCCCTAGTTTGTGGGCCCATCCTGTACGTGAAGCGAAGTTGTCTTGCCCAAGGTGCGATGGGATTCGGTAATAGAAATGTGATGGATTAGGTTGTCATCCTTTTCGCGGCTCACGACGTACGAACCAAGACGGAAAAGCAACGCAAAAGAAGAAAAGTATCTCGAAACTGATGAAAACGTTCAATTTTGGTCTCCAAAAATAGGCGCAGTAGAGTAGGCCTGCTGCCCCCATCGTAGAGCTCTCGGAGTGCTTTCCAACGGTATGCTGTGCCCTGCGTAACTTCTTACGGATCAAAAGTTATGGGCATCGGAGCGACGGAGACCTGGTCCCAAGCCCCACGCCCTCAGTTTACGGGCCCAGCCTCTACGTGAAGTGAAGTTGTCTTGCCCAAGGTGCCGTGGGATTCGGTAATAGAAATGTGATGGATTAGGTTGTCGTCCTTGTCGCGGCTCATGACGTACGATCCGGGACGCAAAAATAGATCAAAAGAAGAAAAGTGTTCCGAAACTGATGAAAATATTTGATTTTGGGCTTTGAAAACATTCGTAGCCGAGCAGGCTTGTTGCCCCTCTCATAGAGCTCTCGGAGAGCTTTCCAACAGTATACTGTCGCCGCATAACTCCTTATGGATCAAAAGTTATGTGCGCCGCAGCGACGGTGACCTGGTCCCAAGCCCCACACCCTCGGTTTGCGGGCCCAGCCTCTACGTGAAGCGAAGTTGTCTGGCCCAAGGTGCCATGGGATCCGGTAATAGAAATGTGATGGATTACGTGGTCATCCTTTTTGCAGCTCACGACATACGAATCGGGATGGAAAAATAGCGTAAAAGAATAAAAGTATCACGAAACTTATGAAAACGTTCAATTTTGGGCTACGAAAATTGGTGCAATCGAGTAGGCTTGCTGCCTTCTTCGTTGAGCTCTCGGAGAGCTTTCCAACGGTATACTGTGCGCCGCGTAACTCCTTATGGATCAAAAGTTATAGGCACCGGAGCGACGGAGACCTGGTCCCAAGTACCACGCCCTCAGCTTGCAGGCCCATCCTCTACTTGAAGCGAAGTTGTCTTGCCCAAGGTACCGTGGGATTCAGAAATAGAAATGTGATGGATTAGGTTATCGTCCTTTTCGTGGCTCACGACGTACGATCTGGGACAAAAAAACAGCGCAAAAGAATAAAAGTGTCCCAAAACTGATGAAAACATTCGATTTTGGGCTTCAAAAACACGCGCAGCTGAACAGGCTTGCTGCCCCTTGCGTAGAGCTCTTGCAAAGCTTTCCAACGGTATGTTGTGCACTGCGTAACTCCTTACGGATCAAAAGTCGTGGGCACCGGAGCGACGAAGAGCTGGTCCCAAGCCCCACGCCCTAGGTTTGCGGGCCCGACCTCTACGTGAGGTGAAGTTGTCATGCCCAAGGTGCTGTGGCATTCGGTATAGAAATGTGATGGATTAAGTTGTCATCATTTTCGTGACTCACGACGTATGATCCAGGATGGAAAAACGGTGCAAAAGGAGAAAAATATCTCAAAACTGATGAAAACGTTCGATTTTGGACCCCGAAAACAAGCGCAGTCTAGCTGGATGGATGCCCTTGTCGTAGAGCTCTCGGAGAGCTTTCCAACGGTATGCTGTGCACCGCGTAACTCCTTACGGATCAAAAGCTATGGGTACCGGAACGACGGAGACCTGGTCCCAAGCCCCACGCCCTCGGTTTACGGGCTCAGCCTCTACGTGAAGCGAAGTTGTCTTGCCCAAGGTGTCGTGGGATTCAGTAATAGAAATGTGATGATGGATTAGGTTGTCGTCCTTTTCGTAGCTCACGACGTACAATCCGGGACGGAAAAACAGAGCAAAAAAAAGAAATGTACCACGAAACTGATGAAAACATTCTAGTTTGGGCTATGAAAATAGGTGCACCCTAGCATGTTTGCTGCCCCTATCGTAGAGCTCTCCGAGAGCTTTCCAACGGTATGCTGTGCACCGCGTAACTTCTTACGGATCAAAAGTAATGGGTGTCGGAGCGACGGAGACCTGGTCCCAAGCCCCATGCTCTCGGTTTGCTAGCCCAGCCTCAGCATTAATCGAAGTTGTCTTGCCCAAGGTGCCATAGGATTCGGTAATAGAAATATGATGGATTAGGTTGTCCACCTTATCGTGGCTCACAATGTTCGAACCGAGACAGAAAAATAGCGCATAAGAAGAAAAGTGTCTCGAAATTGATGAAAACGTTTGATTTTGGGCACCGAAAATAGGCGCAGTTGAGCAGGATTGCTGCCTCCGTCGTAGAGCTCATAGAGAGCTTTCCAATGGTATGCTGTGCGTTGCGTAACTACTTACAAATCAAAAGTTATGGGCACCGGGGCGATAGAGACCTGGTCCCAAGCCCCACACCCTGGGTTTGCGCACCCAACCTCTACATGAAGCGAAGTTTTCTGGCCCAAGGTGCCATGGGATTCGGTAATATAAATGTGATGGATTAGGATGTCGTCCATTTCGAGGCTCACGACGTACGAACTGGGACAGATAAACAGCATAAAAAAAGAAAAGTATCACGAAACTGATGAAAATGATCAATTTTGGGCTCCAAAAATAGGCGTAGCTGAGTAGACTTGCTGCCCCCCTCGTAGAGCTCTCAGAGAGCTTTCCAACGGTATGCTGTGCGATGCGTAACACCTTACGGATCAAAAGTTATGGGCACCGGAGTGACGGAGACTGGTCCCAAGCCCCACGCCCTCGGTTTTCGGGCCCAGCCTCTACGTGAAGCGAAGTTGTCTGGCCCAAGGTGCCATGGGATTCGGCAATAGAAATGTGATGGAGTAGGTTGTCAACCTTATTGTGGCTCACGACGTTCGAACGGGGACAGAAAAACAGCGCATAAGAAGAAAAGTGTCCCGAAAATGATGAAAATGTTCGATTTTGGGCACCAAAAATAGGTGCAATCGAGCAGGATTGCTGCCTCCGTCGTAGAGCTCTCGGAGAGCTTTCCAACAGTATGTTGTGCGCTGCGTAACTGCTTACAGATCAAAAGTTATGGGCACCGGGGCGATAGAGACCTGGTCTCAAGCCCCACGCCCTCGGTTTGCGCACCCAGCCTCTATGTGAAGCGAAGTTGTCTGGCCCAAGGTGCCATGGGATTCGGTAATAGAAATGTGATGGATTAGGATGTCATCCATTTCGAGGCTCACGACGTACGAACTGGGATGGATAAACAGCGCAAAAAAAGAAAAGTATCACGAAACTGATGAAAACGATCAATTTTGGGCTCCAAAAATAGGCATAGCCGAGTAGGCTTGCTACCCCCCTCGTAGAGCTCTCAGAGAGCTTTCCAACAGTATGCTATGCGACGCGTAACACCTTACGGATCAAAAGTTATCGGCACTAGAGCGACGGAGACTGGTCCCAAGCCCCACGCCCTCGGTTTACGGGCCCAGCCTCTACGTTAATCGAAGTTGTCTTGCCCAAGGTACCATGGGATTCGGTAATAGAAATGTGATGGATTAGGTTGTCGTCCTTATCACGGCTCACGACGTACGATCCGTGATAGAAAAATAGCTCAAAAGAAGAAAAGTGCCCCGAAACTGATAAAAATGTTCGATTTTGGGCTTCGAAAATAGGCACAGTCGAGCAGGATTGCTGCGGTCGTAGAGCTCTCGGAGAGCTTCCCAACGGTATGCTGTGCGCCGCGTAACTCCTTACCGATCAAAAGTAATGGACACCGGAGCGACAGAGACCTGCTCCCAAGCATAACGCCATCGGTTTGCGGGCCCAGCCTCTACGTGAAGCGAAGTTGTCTTGCCCAAGGTGCCGTGGGATTCGGTAATAGAAATGTGATGGATTAGGTTGTCGTCTTTTTTGTGGCTCACGATGAACGATTCGGGACGGAAAAACAGTGCAAAAGAAGAAATGTATCCTGAAAATGATGAAAACGTTCACTTTTGGGCTTGAAAAATAGGCGTACCCGGCTTGCTGCCCTTATCGTAGAGCTCTCGGAGAGCTTTCCAACGGTATGCTGTGCGTTGTGTAACTTCTTACGGATCAAAAGTTATGGGCACTGGAGCGACAGAGACCTGGTCCCAAGCCCAACGCCATAGGTTTGCGGGCCCAGCCTCTATGTGAAGTGAAGGTTTCTTGCCCAAGTTTCCGTGGGATTCGGTAATAGAAATCTGATGGATTAGGTTGTCGTCCTGATCGCAGCTCACGACGTACGAACCAGGACGGAAAAACAGCGTAAAAGAAGAAAAGTGTGCCGAAACTAATGAAAACATTCAATTTTAGGCTTCAAAAATAGGCGTTGTCGAGCAGGATTGTTGCCCTTGTCGTAGAGCTCTTGGAGAGCTTTCCAACAGTATGATGTGCGCTGCGTAACTCCTTACGGATCAAAAGTTATGGGCACCGGAGCGACGAATACCTGGTCACAAGCCTCACGCCCTCGGTTTGCGGGCCCAGCCTCTACGTGAAGTGAAGTTGTCTTGCCTAAGGTGTCGCAGGATTCGGTAATAGAAATGTAATGGATTAGGTTGTCGTACTTTTTGCGGCTCACGACACACGATCCGGGACAAAAAAACTGCGCAAAAGAAAAAAAGTGTCCCGAAACTGATGAAATGTTCGATTTTAGGCTCTAAAAATAGGCGTAGTTGAGCAAGCTTACTGCCCTTGTCGAAGAGCTCTCGGAGAGCTTTCCAACGGTATGCTGTGCACCGCGTAACTCCTTACGGATCAAAAGTTATGGGCACCGGAGCGACGGAGACCTAGTTCCAAGGCCCATGCCCTCGGTTTGCGGGCCCAGCCTCTACGTGAAGTGAAGTTGTATTGCCCAATGTGCAGTGGGATTCGGTAATAGATATGTCATGGATAAGATTGTTATCCTTTTCGCGGCTCACGACGTATGATCCGGGACGGAAAAATAGCGCAAAAGAATAAAAGTGTCCCGAAACTGATGTAAATGTTCGATTTTTGGCTTTGAAAATAGTTGCAGCCAAGCAAGCTTGTTGCCCTAGTTGAATAGCTCTCGAAGAGCTTTCCAACAGTATGTTGTGCGCCATGTAACTCCTTACGGATCAAAAGTTATGGGCACAGCAACGACGGAGACCTTGTCCCAAGCCCCATGCCCTCGATTTATGGGGCCATCCTCTACGTGAAGTGAAGTTGTTTGGCCCAAGGTGTCATGGGATTCGGTAATAAAAATGCGATGGATTAGGTTGCCGTCCTTTTCGTGGCTCATGGCGTACGAACCGGGACAGAAAAACAACGCAAAAGAATAAAAGTATCCCGAAGCTGATGAATACGTTCAATTTTGGGCTCTGAAAATAGGAGCAACAGAGTAGGCTTGCTGCCCCCCTTGTAGACCTCTCGGATACCTTTCCAACAGTATGCTGTGCGCCACGTAACTCCTTACGGATCAAAAGTTATAGGCACTGGAGCGACGGAGACCTGGTTCCAAGGTCTATGCCCTCAGTTTGCGGGCCCAGCCTCTACGTGAAGCGATGTTGTCTTGCCTAAGGTGCCATGGGATTTGGTAATAGAAATGTGATGGATTAGGTTGTCGTCCTTTTCGCGACTTACGATGTACAATCCAGGATGAAAAAATAACGTAAAAGAAGAAAAGTGTCCTGAAACTGATGAAAACATTTGATTTTGGGCTTCGAAAACAATCGCAGCCAAGCATGCTTGTTGCCCCAGTCGAAGAGCTCTCGGAGAGCTTTCCAACAGTATGCTGTGAGCTGTGTAACTCCTTACGGATCAAAAGTTATGGGCATCGCAACGACGGAGACCTGGTCCCAAGCCCCACGCCCTCGGTTTGCGGACGCAGCCTCTACGTGAAGCGAAGTTGTCTGGCCCAAGGTGCCATGGGATTCGGCAATAGAAATACGATGGATTAGGTTGTCGTCCTTTTCGCGGCTCATGACGTACGAACCGGGACATAAAATAGTGCAAAAGAAGAAAATTATCCCAAAACTGATGAATACATTCAATTTTGGGCTCCGAAAATAGGCGTAGCGGAGTAGGCTTACTGCCCTCGTCGTAGAGCTCTCGGAAAGCTTTCCAACGGTATATTGTGCGCCACGTAACTTCTTACATATCAAAAGTTATAGGTACCAGAGCGATAAAAACCTGGTCCCAAGCCCCACGCCCTTGGTTTACGGGCCCAATCTCTACATGAAGCGAAGTTGTCTTGCCCAAGGTGCCACGGGATTCGATAATAGAAATGTGATGGATTAGGTTGTCGTCCTTTTCGCGGTTCACGACGTACGAACCGGGACGGAAATACTGCGCAAAAGAAGAAAAGTATCCTAAAACTGATGAAAACGTTCAATTTTGGGCTCTAAAAACAGGCGCAACCCAGTCACCTTGCTGCCCTTGTCATAGAGCTCTCGCAAAGCCTTCCAATGGTATGATGTGCGCCACGTAACTCCTTACGGATCAAAAGTTATGGGCACCGCAGCAACGGAGACCTGGTCCCAAGCCCCACTCCCTCGGTTTGCGGGCCCAGCCTCTACGTGAAGTGAAGTTGTCTGGTCCAAGGTGCAATGGGATTCGGTAAGAGAAATGTGATGGATTAGGTTGTCGTCCTTTTCGCAGCTCACAACGTACGAACTGGGACGAAATAACAATGCAAAAGAAGAAAAGTATCACAAAACTGATGAAAACATTCAATTTTGGGCTTTGAAAATAGGCGGAGCTGAGCCGGCTTGCTACCTTTGTGGTAGAGCTCTCGGAGAGCTTTCCAACGGTATGCTGTGCACCGCGTAACTCCTTACGGATCAAAAGTTATGGGCACCGGAGCGAGGGAGACCTGGTCCCAAGCCCCACTGCCTCGGTTTGCGGGCTGAGCCTCTACGTGAAGTGAAGTTGTCTTGCCCAAGGTATCGTGGGATTTGGTAATAGAAATGTGATGGATTAGGTTGTCATCCATTTCGCGGCTCACGACGTAAAATCCAGGGTGAAAAAATAACGTAAAAGAAGAAAAGTGTCTTGAAACTGATGAAAACATTTGATTTTGGGCTTCGAAAACAATCGCAGCCAAGCATGCTTGTTGCCCCAGTCGAAGAGCTCTCAGAGAGCTTTCCAACGGTATGCTGTAAGCTACGTAACTCCTTACGGATCAAAAATTATGGGCACCGCAACGACGGAGACCTGGTCCCAAGCCCCACGCCCTCGGTTTGCGGACCCAGCCTCTACGTGAAGCGAAGTTGTCTGGCCCAAGGTTCCATGGGATTCGGTAATAGAAATACGATGGATTAGGTTATCGTCCTTTTCGCGGCTTATGACGTACGAACCGGGACAGAAAACAACGCAAAAGAATAAAATTATCCCAAAACTGATGAATACATTCAATTTTGGGCTCCGAAAATAGGCACAGCGGAGTAGGCTTGCTGCCCTCGTCGTAGAACTCTCGGAAAGCTTTCCAGCGGTATGCTGTGTGCCACGTAACTTCTTACAGATCAAAAGTTATAGGTACCAGAGCGATAAAAACCTGGTCCCAAGCCCCACGCCCTCGGTTTACGGGCCCAACCTCTACATGAAGCGAAGTTGTCTTGCCCAAGGTGCCACGGGATTTGGTAATAGAAATGTGATGGATTAGGTTGTCGTCCTTTTCGCGACTCACGATGTACGAACCGAGACGAAAATATTGCGCAAAAGAAGAAAAGTATCCTAAAACTGATGAAAACGTTCAATTTTGGGCTATAAAAATAGGCGCAGCCCAGTCACCTTGCTGCCCTTGTCGTAGAGCTCTTGCAGAGCCTTCCAACGGTATGATGTGCGCCACGTAACTCCTTACAGATCAAAAGTTATGGGCACCGCAGCGATGGAGACCTGGTCCCAAGCCACACTCCCTCGGTTTGCGGGCCCAGCCTCTACGTGAAGTGAAGTTGTCTAGCCTAAGGTGCAATGGGATTCGGTAATAGAAATGTGATGGATTAGGTTGTCGTCCTTTTCGCAGCTCACGACGTACGAACTGGGACGAAAAAACAGTGCAAAAGAAGAAAAGTATCACAAAACTGATGAAAACATTCAATTTTGGGCTCTGAAAATAGGCGGAGCTGAGCCAGCTTGCTACCCTTGTGGTAGAGCTCTCGGAGAGCTTTCCAACGGTTTGCTGTGCGCTACGTAACTCCTTACGGATCAAAAGTTATGGGCACCGGAGCGAGGGAGACCTGGTCCCAAGCCCCACTGCCTCGGTTTGTGGGCTGAGCCTCTACGTGAAGTGAAGTTGTCTTGCCCAAGGTATCGTGGGATTTGGTAATAGAAATGTGATGGATTAGGTTGTCGTCCATTTCGCTGCTCACAACGTACAATCCGCAACGGAAAAACAGCACAAAAGAAGAAATGTATCCCAAAATTAATGAAAACGTCCGATTTTGGGCTCCGAAAATGGGCGCACCCGAGCAGGCATGTTGCCCTTGTCGTAGAGCTCTCGGAGAGCTTTCTAACGGTATGCTGTGCGCTGCGTAACTCCTTACGGATCAAAAGTTATGTGCACTAGAGCGACGGAGGCCTGGTCCCAAGCCCCACGCCCTTGGTTTGCAGGCCCAGCCTTTACGTGAAGCGAAGTTGTCTTGTGCAAGGTGCCATGGGATTCGGTAATAGAAATATGATGGATTAGGTTGTCATCCTTTTTGCGGCTCACGTCGTACGATTCGGGACGAAAAAACAGCGCAAAAGAATAAAAGTATCCCAAAACTGATGAAAATGTTCAATTTTGGGCTTCAAAAATTGGCACAGCTTAGCAAGCTTCCTACCCCTGTCGTAGAGATCTCGGAGAGCTTTCCAACGGTATGCTGTGCGCCGCGTAACTCCTTACGGATTAAAAGTTATAGGCACCGGAGCGACGGAGACCTGGTCCCAAGCCCCACGCCCTCGGTATGCGGGCTTAGCCTCTACGTGAAGTGAAGTTGTCTGGCCCAAGGTACCCTGGGATTCAGTAATAGAAATGTGATGGATTAGGTTGTCGTCCTTTTCGCGGCTCACGACGTACGAACCTGGATGAAAATACTACGCAAAAGAAGAAAAGTATCCCAAAACTGATGAAAATGTTCAATTTTGGGCTCTAAAAACAGGTGCAGCCAAGTCACCTTGCCTCCCTTGTCGTAGAGCTCTCGCAGAGCTTTCCAACGGTATGATGTGCGCCGCGTAACTCCTTACGGATCAAAGGTCATGGGCACCGGAGCGACGGAGACCTGGTCCCAAGCCTCACGCTGTCACGCCCCAACCCAGCCTATAAAGGTTAGACTATGGTGTAATCTAAACATTCAAGGCACGTCCGTACTTAACCGTTCATGAAGATTTAACACTTAACGTTTTGGCCTAAACTCCAAAAATTTTCGAAAAACCGGCAGTATAACGGCTGTAATTGGGCTCTTTGGTTTGGCCTAATTCTCTAAACGCCTCAAAATTTTCCAATCTTAATTTCGTTTCCAACTAGGATTACCATTTAACATCAATTGAATTGCCTATTGGTTATTTCGACATCTCGTTTGATTTATAACCTAGCATGATACTATGTCTCGTTCGTTTGTTAATCCTCGTGACAAAAGTACGTGTTAATCTTAGCTTAATAACGTGTACCTACTTAAGGTTTGGATGGCTCATCTTACTTCGCCCATACCTAATACTTCATAATCCTATTATAGCTACTAGCAATAATAAAAGCAAAACGACCATAGCAGTATCTAGTGTTTGTCTAGAAATATCAGTACAAACCAAAATTAGACCCCAAATTACAACGGGGGTCTTTTACATTACAAATAACAAGCAACATAAAAGAAATGGTCTTCAAGTAGCATAGAGTTCACAAGTAGCCATAATCACGCAAAGCACACAAGACATGCAATCACTCCAAGGAATCATCGATGGGCACATCGTCCTCAGGTACCTGTTCTTGATCTTCTTCGCCTGAGATGATAAAGGAGGGTGAGTCCTTATGAACTCAGCGAGGGGGAACGAGAAATAGGTCTTGAAACTCATTTTTCGGTTCAATCTTATGAAAATCCTTTTGCAAGCATGAATATAACACAACTAAGTACTGAATAATAATACAAAAGTAAAGGAACACAATTACCCGTCTTTTCTCCCCGAGGTTCTCTAGGAACCAAGCGAGAGTACTTATACACATAGTAAAAAGGATACGGTGAGCTTTTGCTCTCAGTTCATTTCCAGAATCAGTTGTTGCGGCCAACTTCAAATCATCCCTATAACACGCCAAGTGGGTGTACTCCATATGTACCCCGAAATCCTACGACCCAACTCTCCGAGGAAGTCTAGCCCCCAAGCGAGAGAGGGAATGGGACCATGGTAGTCACGGGTGCACCGGCAAGCCCGATGCCGCCCGGTGTGCGTGATCGCTACCATGCCGATATGAAAGGTTGCAACCTTGTATGCAATGCACATTTATGACATTAACATATCACATTAAGAGGACAACAAAGTAGGTTGCCTCCGGACAGTCATAAGATTGCACATTGACAAGTAAACAAGCGAGGCACGAATAGACAAGTAGTTTCACTTGAAAAGCATATGGAGTTATATGAACATTAAACGGACAGCCATGTAACGCACATAAATCAAGTCATATAACTCAATTCAAAGTCCACGTAATCAAATATTAAGATTATATAACATGCAACAACATCTACGTGGGCTCGGATGCAAGAAAAGCCTATTTGTCAACATGCAATGATCAAAATCACATTTAGGACTATAAAGGCAACTACAGGCAGCCTACTAAGCATATAATTCCACACAATATCCAAATAATCAACATTTAACAAGCCTACTTAGTCATTAGGGTTTCCATTTCGTGCTTACCCATGTGATTAAACCCTAAGTCAACTCAAAATCAACCTCAAGCCATGCATCAATTAATTCAAACATCCCCAAGTATTCAAAACAGTCCACACAACAACCCAAAGCCACCATCCCAAGCATTTAATTCAACAAGAGAAGTTACAACAATTTTACCAAGCATATAACTAAGTGAAATCCTTACTGCAATAGGCTGTATTCTCACAATTATTAGGACAAGCAAAAAATCTCCAATTTTAGTGAATAAGATTTCAAATTAAATCTTAAGAAGTGAAATAAAATCAGAAAGAAACCTTGCGTCATTTGGAGTTCGGGATCATTAGTTATAGCCGAAACAGTGGGATAGCACAAAACTGTCTAGATTTGCACATATTTTGATAATTGACGTTTTTGAGGTACTTAGGGCCCGATTCAGCCTTAGTCCATTTCTGAAAAAAATGTCCAGAACTGAAAAATCTAGCGGCATACCAAATTTAATGCATTTTTGAGATCATTTACTAAGTCAAATCTGGTTCGTTCTACAAGGTCAGTGCATCTGCCAAAACCTGCTTCATTTTTCCAGATTTCTAGATTTGGACACATTTTAATGATTTGCCATTTTGAAGACTTTAGAGTTGAAATTAGCTTTGGCCTATTTCTGCGAAAAATGTTCAAAACTGGAAAAAATAGTCACCTACCAAATTTAATTCATTTTCAACATCATTTGCCTAGCCAAACTCACCTAAAAAAAACAGGTCAGAGAGCTGTCACATAATCCGATTGTACCTATCATCATTTTCAAGCCAAAATCTTGCCATGCATGGTTGTAAAGCTTATGAACGAACATATAACTCAAGTACAGAAGCAAAGACATACATTTATGAGCATGCATGTGGATTTTTGAAGGATTTTCAAAAGGTTTTAGCCCTCACCTTAGCAAATCAACCAAGAAGATGCTCAAAACTTGTTGAAGCACAATTTTCTTTTTCTCCTTTGCCTAGCCGAGATTCCAACTAGATTTTCTCTATTTTTCCTAGCTTAGTGACCAAGCTCTTAGTACATGTATGAGGTTAGAACAAGAAGAAAAGAAATGGAAGCTTAGAAACTCACCTAGGGCCGAAATGAAGACTCAAAGGACATGCATGTGTGATTCTTGCATCCTAGCTAGCTTGCTTGAGTTTCTTTGATGGTTGCTTGTCTTGATGCGCCTGAATTGATGAAGATGAGCAAAGGCAAGAGTAAACTCAGCCAAGGCCGAGAGAGAGAGAGAAAAATGAGAGGGAGAGAGAGAAGTTGAGAGGAAAATGAGAGAATATGACAATGAATAAGGCTTTTGCAAGTTTGATGCATATGGTCGGCCTTGGGCAGCAAAATTTCAGCATTTTGTGTCTTCAAGGTGAAATTTAAAATTGCTAGCATGGGCAAGGTGTGTTTGGTCGAGCGAGGTGGAGAATTGAGAAGATTTTTGAGCAATTTTTTTTATGCATTTGTGTCATAGAATGTCATAGTATGTCTAGGATTATTAATAAATTATGCAATGCTAGTTTAAATGCACATAGTGGTCGGCTAAAGCTAGCTTAAATTATGAATTTTTGTCATCTTTGAGCATTATTTTAATTGTGTGTTGAAAGTGCAAAAAGAATAAGGAATAAAGAATAAGGAATGTCTAGCTTTTTGTGAGATTTTGTCTTCTAGCGGGTTGAATTAGTAATTTAATAATAGTTAGTGGATTTTGTAAGATTAATTAATAACCTAGTGCTTCGTGTAAGATGCATTCTTGTTTAGCGTGAGGGCACGTTTTTCTAGGTCTAGGGCACGCACTACGAGGTAGGGCACGAACTACGAGACGAACGCACGTTTTTCAAGTAAATGCACGCAACCCTAAATGAATGCATGTAATTCAATGCAAGGCACACAAAACGAACACAATTCTCAAACCTAGGTCAAGGTACGCAAATCTAGATTAGGGCACACGAAACGAGGTATCATACGCAAATCGAGGTCGGGCCTCACACACGCCCTCAGTTTTCGAGCCTAGCCTCTACGTGAAGTGAAGTTGTCTTGGCCAAGGTGCCATGGGATTTGTTAATAGAAATGTGATGAATTAGGTAGTCGTCCTTTTCGCGGCTCACGACGTACGAACCGGGACAAAAATACAATGCAAAAGAAGAAAAATATCCTGAAACTGATGAAAATGTTCAATTTTGGGCTCCGAAAATAGGCGCAGCTAAGTCGGCTTGCAACCCTTGTCGTAGAGCTCTCAGAGGGCTTTCCAACGGTATACTGTGCACTGCATAACGCCTTACGAATCAAAAGTTATGGGCATCGCAGCGACAGAGACCTGGTCCCAAGTCCCACGCCCTCGGTTTGTGGGCCCAGCCTCTACGTTAAGCGAAGTTATCTTGCCCAAGGTGCCGTGGGATTCGGTAATAGAAATGTGATGGTGTGAGGCCCGATCTCGATTTGCGTGTGATACCACGTTTTGTGTGCCCTAACCTAGAAATGCATGCCTTGACCTAGGTTTAAGAGTCGAGTCTCGTTTTATGTGCCTTGCATCGAATTACATGCATTCGTTTAGAAGTACGTGCATTTGTCTCGTAGTTCGTACCTTATCTCGTAGTGCGTGCCCTAGACCTAGGTGAGCGTGCCCGCACGCTAATCAAGAAAGCATACACCTACAATAAAATAATGCTCAAAACTTGACAAAATTCAGAATTGATCAATGCTTTGGCCGACCACTTCTTGTAAATTGACAAGCCTTTGCATAATTAAAAACATTCCAAGACAAACTATGACAAAATCACTTCAAACAATGCATAAAAAAATGAAACCAAAGCCATCACCAAGCATGCTTTTCTCGGCCACATCACCAAGGCATGCTAAACAATTCAAATGATGTTCAAAGATAGCAAAAAATCTGATTTGTAGAAGCTCAAGGCCGACCATATGCACAAACACTTCATTTCTCTCTCTCAAACTCTCATTCTCTCATTTCCTCTCTCTCTCTTGGCCAAGGCTGAATTCTCAAGCTCCATAGCTCAAGCTCATCTTCTAAGGTTCTCCTAGGCACTTAAGGACTCTAAGAAACTCATCCATGGCAGCCCAAGCAAGCAAGAAGCAAGAAAAATTGCATGCAAGCTCATAGAACTCTTCATTTCGGCCTAGGTATGTTTGATAGCTTTTCTTTCATCTCCCTTTTGTTCTAACCACATGCACATACTAAGAACATGATAACTCAGCTAGGAATTAAGGAAATCAAGCAATCTCTCTCAGCCAAGCAAGGAAAGAAGACCCTTTTTTGTGCATCTTCAAGAATTTTGAGCATCATTTATCATCAATAGGCTAAGGTGAGGGCTAAAACTCTTTTAAAAGTTTTCAAAAACCACATGATGCATGCCTTCATATGTCTATATTTACTTCTGTACTTGTTGTATATGTGTGTACATAAGCTTATGTAACCATGCATGACAAGATATTTTGCTAGAACATGAAGATAGACAAGAATCGCGTAGCTGGCAGATTTCTGACTTGGTAGAGTGAAGTGCATTTGGCCAACTAAATGATGTTTAAAATGCGTGAAATATGCTTGAAATGGTTTAAGAGTTGCTTGTGGTGTTTAGCAAACGGAACTGACCCCGAGCACGGCCTAGTAAACCTGAATGGCCCCGTAGGTTCCCAAGTCATAAACCATTCTTTTGTGAATTATAAATGACTTGATTTATATTTGTTACATGGCTGCCCGTTTAATATTCATATAACTCCATGTGTTTTACAAGTGAAATTACATGTCAAAGCATGCCTCGTGTGTTTACTTGTCAACGTGCGATCTTATAACTGCTCGGAGGCAACCTACTTTGTTGTCCTCCTAATGTGATATGTTAAATGTTATAAATGTGCATTGTATACAAGGTTGCAATATTTCATTGTGGCATGGTAGCGTTTCACGAACGTCGGGCGGCATAGGGCTTGCCGTTGCTATCGTGACTACCATGGTCCAATTCCCTCTCTCGCTTGGCATTCCACTCTCGGAGAGTTGGGTCGTAGGTTTTCGGGGTACATCCGGAGTACACCAAATTGGGAGCGATAAGTATATTATTGAAGCCGGCCGCAGTAATCGTTATTGAAATTGATATTGAGAGCAAATGCTCACCGTATCCTTGAAATGATTGGTAATTGTATTTGTTGTTCCATTTAATTTTTATACCTTGTGAATCTTATTACTTGTAATGCGTGACATGTTTTCAATAAGGGGGTTTTCATAAGTTCAACCGGAAAAGAGTTTCAAAACATATTTCTCGTCCCCCCTCTCTGAGTTCATAAGGACTCACCCTCTTTTATTATCATAGGTGAAGAAGATCAGGAACAGGTACCCGAGGATAATGTGCCTATTGATGACTCCTTGGAGTGATTGCCTACCCTAAGTGCCTTACTTGACTGTGGCTATTTTGTGAACGATATGTTTGTTTTGAAGATTATCTCTTATGTTGTTTGTCGTTGTTATTGTAAATGACCCCCGTTGTAATTTGGGGTTTAATTTTGGTTTGTATTGATCATAACTAGACAGACACTCTTTTGGTCGTTTTGCTATCACCAATTTGATTAGTAGCTACTATAGGATTATGAAGTATTAGGCAAAAAGCCAAGTAAAATGAATCTATCCAATCTTAAACAGGTACTCATTTGTAGGCTAAAGGATAACAGACACTTGTATAATAAGAATTAACAAATAAACAAGACATAGTTGCCATGCTAGGTGTTAATCAAACGAGACCTGAGATAAATAGTAGACATATCAATTGGTGATAAATAGTAACCTTAGTTGGAATCGAATTTGAGATTGAAGATTTCGAGGCGTTTAGAAAATCAAGACAAACTAAGGAGCCCAATTACAGCCGTTATGCTGCCGATTTTTCGAATTTTTTTTTTTGGAGTTCTGGTCTAACGAATAAGCTTAATCTTCGTTAATCGGTTATAGTCGTGAAAGAACGTGAATGATTAGATCACACCCTAGTCTAACCTCCATAGGTCGGGTTGGGTGCATGACACCTTATATTAATGGTATTAGAGCTTAGATTGCTTAAGCCGAGTTTAACTCTCGGACCTTGGGTAGAAGCCCTAAGATAATTATGATGACTTGTTTATATGTGTTAGTACGTGCCAGTGTTAAATGTGCCTTCTTTGTTTCTACATGCTTATGTGATTAACATGTCTTAACTGTTTTGAAAATTGTATGTCTATGTGAAATTGTATGTTACATACCTTATACATTAAATTCTTGTCTTGTCGCATTCCAATAAATTGTGCATAATAATCTGTGCCTATAGATGGCTGGCCCTAGTACCCACAATACCAATAGGAGCGATGAGCCTCAAGGAGCCGGAGATGCTCATCAAACTAATCTCGGCATGGCCATATTTAACATGATGACGAATGCTATGGATCACGTGTCACGAGTAATGAACGTCAAGATGCACGTGAAGCAACCCACAACAACAACAACAGGAATGGGGGTAACAATGGGAGAAACAACAGAATGAGGGAGTTCTTTGATTTTCACCCGTCCAAATTCTTCGGGGAAGCTAATGATGAAAAGACAGAGGCTTGGCTGTTTGAGATTGAAAGGACTTTCAAGCCACTTGACTATACTGATGAAGAAAAGATCGAGTTTGTTGTGTTTCTATTGCATGGGGATGCTGAACAGTAGTGGCACACTGTGGAGGCACTTTGGGAAACTAATCTTACACCTCGCTTGTGGAGTAATTTCGTTAAGGAATTCAAGGAAAAATACATACCTGCAGTTTCCAGGCAGAGGCGAGTTGAAGAATTCATGCACTTGAACCAGGATAACATGACGGTGGCTCAGTATGAGGCTCGCTTTGACAGACTGTCCCGTTATGCACAATACATGGTCAGTACCCCTGAGGCGAAGATGTGAAAATTCATGAATGGATTGAGGCCAGAAATTCAGGATTAGTTGGCTTCACATGACTTTACTACCTATTCTGCTCTCCTTGCTGCTGCCTCCCGAGTTGAGAAGAGGAAACTTGATAGAGCCAGTTCAAGCCAGCCGAACAAGAAACCATATTAGCCTCCAGGACAACAGAGGAAATTCCAGAGTCAGAGTCGTAGTCAGGGTCAGAGCCAGAACAAACCAGTTAATAACCGTGACCCGACTGAAGCACCATCAGCCTCTTCTACCCGTGGATCCACAGGTAGTTCACCTGCTACTCAGACTGTCACATGTTCTTACTGTAACAGGAAGGGTCACACTGAGGCCCAGTGTTGGAGGAAATCGGGACGATGTGTAGGGTGTGGCAGCGATCAACACCAGGTTAAGGATTGCCCTAAATGGCAAGGGGGACAAAATCAGATTAAACAAGCTGGTAGAGGCAAGACTCCAGTTCCAAGAGTTCAGGCCCGAGCTTATGCTATTGAATGCGAGGAGCTTCCTGAGGAGACTTCTGTTGTTGAAGGTACATTCTTGATACTGAATCAACTTGTTAGGGTGCTAATTGATCCAGGTGCTACTCATTCATTTATTACTCCCTTATGTGTGCAACGTGTGAAATTACGAGTTGAATGTTTGCCTTATGAAGTAGAAGTTAGTACTCCAATGGGTTATAAACTTGTTACTAGCTCAGCTTGTAAAGCATATAAAATCCAAATTAAGGATAGGGAATTCTTAGCCAATCTTATAGTGTTACCCTTTTGAGACTATGAAGTCATCTTAGGGATGGACTGGTTGGCAAGGCATCATGCCCAACTAGATTGTCGGACGAAGATTGTAACATTCCAGATACCTGGTCAACCAACATTGGAGGTAATGGGTCGAAGAGACTTAACCGGGAATTCCATCATTTCATCTATGAAAGTAGTGAAGTCCTTGAGAAAAAGGGTGTCGTAGATACTTAGCTTACCTCATCAACAAGCCATCTGACAAAGCTAAGTTGGAAGATATGCCAGTGATTAAAGAATATGCCGATGTGTTTCCAGAAGAATTGCCCAGTTTACCCCCGGATCGGGAAATCGAGTTTGTAATAGAAGTACTGCCTGACACCCAACCAATATCTAAAACTCCCTATCGTATGGCACCAGCCGAGCTACAAGAATTGAAGGACCAATTGCAAGGATTGTTGAAAAAGGGGTTTGTTCAACCGAGTTCTTCTCCGTGGGGTGCACCAGTCCTATTTGTAAAGAAGAAAGACGGAATGTTGAGGCTATGCATTGACTACCGAGGATTGAACCAAGTAACCGTCAAGAATAAATACCCACTTCCACTGATCGACGAGTTGTTTGATCAACTTCAAGGAGCTAAAGTGTATTCAAAACTCGACTTGAGACAAGGGTACTATCAATTGCGGATCAAAAAGGAGGATGTGCCTAAATTGGCTTTCAGGACGAGATATGGGCATTATGAATTTGTGGTGATGCCATTTGGGCTAATTAATGCCCCTGTAGCTTTTATGGACTTGATGCACAGGGTGTTTCAACCCTACTTGGACCAATTTGTGGTGATCTTTATTGATGATATTTTGGTATACTCAAAATCCGAGGTTGAGCATGAACAACATCTGCGATTGGTATTGCAGAAACTTCGAGAGCATCAATTGTATGCAAAGTTTAGCAAATGCAAATTTTGGTTGCGGCAGATTGCATTCTTGGGGCACATCATATCCCAAGAGGGAATAGCGGTGGACCCAGCAAAGATAGAAGCAGTGATGTCTTGGAAGAAGCCATAAAATGTTACGGAGGTTCGGAGTTTTCTTGGTTTAGCAGGCTATTATCGGAGGTTTGTGAAGGATTTCTCAAAGATTGCGGGACCGCTTACAAAGCTCACTCAAAAGAAAACAAAGTTCGTGTAGGATGACAAGTGTGAGAACAACTTTCAAGAATTGAAGAAAAGATTGACTACCGCACCGGTTCTTGCATTGCCTGAAGGGAGTCAAGGCTTTGTAATCTATAGCGATGCTTCGAAAGAAGGACTGGGTTGTGTGTTGATGCAGAATGGTAGAGTGATTGCATATGCTTCTAGGAAACCGAAGCCCTATGAACTAAATTATCCGACGCACGATTTGGAGTTAGCGGCTATTGTGTTTGCACTCAAGAGATGGAGGCACTATTTGTGGGGTAACAAGTTTGAAGTGTTTACGGATCACAAGAGCTTGAAGTACTTGTTCTCACAGAAAGAGTTGAACATGAGGCAAAGACGGTGGATGAAACTTTTGGATGATTATAACTGCACAATCAATTATGTGTCTGATAAAGCGAATGTAGTGGCGGATGCCTTAAACCGAAAGGCGAGCATGGCCAGAGTCGAGGTTAAGGTGTGGGAAATGTTCGAAGAAGCATTTTTTTGGAATCCACAATCGACTCAAAAAGGGTTACTATTTGCCACTACACGAGTTCAGTCGACCTTGTTGTCTGAATTACGAGAGGCTCAACAGAAGGACCAACAGTTTCAGAAGATCAAGGAAAGCAACATAGATTTCAAGTTTCGTGATGATGGTATTTGGAGGTTCAGGAATCATATTTGTGTTCCTAATAACCCATAGTTGAAAAAGAAGATTCTTGAAGAAGCCCATAACTCGAGTTATACTATTCACCCCAGTGAAACAAAGATGTACCAGGATCTGAAGCAACATTATTAGTGGAATAACATGAAGAGAGAGATTGCGGAGTTTGTGGCTCGGTGTTTAACTTGTCAGAGAGTCAAAGCAGAACATCAACGACCGACAGGTTTACTTCAACCGTTGGAAATTCCCCGATGAAAATGGGAACATATAACTATGGACTTTGTCATGGACCTGCCCAGGTCACAAAAGGGTCATGATGCTATTTGGGTCATAGTGGATAGATTGACTAAGTCAGCGCACTTCTTAGTGATGAACAAGGAGAATAGTCCTGAGAAACTAGGAGATATGTATATGGCAGATATTGTAAGGGTACATGGGATGCCTGTAAGTATTGTGTCGGATAGGGATCCTCGTTTTACTTCCCGATTTTGGAAGAGATTGCAAGAAGCTTTGGGAATGAAGTTGAGTTTCAGCACGGCTTATCACCCTCAGATGGATGAACAATCTGAGAGAACTATTCAAATCTTGGAGGATATGCTGATGGCGTGTATTCTAGACTTTGGAAAAAGTTGGGAGAAATATCTGCCCCTAGCGGAGTTCGCTTATAATAACAGCTATCAGGCCACTATCGGGATGGCCCCATTTGAGGCATTGTATGGGCGCAAGTGTCAATTCCCAATATACTGGGATGAAGTAGGTGAGACGAAGACCTTTGACCCGACCCTTCTACCTGAACTTATGAAGACTATTGAAAATGTCCACCTCATTCGGAAACGGATATTTACCGCCCAAAGCAGGCAGAAAAGTTATGCAGACCGACGGAGACGGAACCTAGAGTTTGAGGTCAGCGACAAGGTATTCTTGAAGTTATCACCTCAGAGGGGACTGATTAAACATGACAAGGGTGGAAAGTTGAGCCCGAGGTTTGTAGGACCATTTGGGATAATTGAGAAGGTTGGCAAATTGGCGTATCATCTGGAACTACCTCAAAACCTCTCCAATATTCATGATGTCTTCCATGTCTCAATGCTACGAAAGTATCACCCTGATCCATCACACATCTTGGAGCCAGAGCCATTGCAGCTTCGGGAGAACTTGTCTTATGAAGAAAAGCCTATTCAGATCCTAGACGAGCAAGAACGGGAGTTGCACAACAAATCTATACCGATGGTGAAAGTGTTGTGGGATCACCATGGAGTTGAAGAAGCAACGTGGGAAAGACGAGACCAGATGGAGCAACAGTATCCGACATTATTTCAAAGGTAATATTGAATTTCAGGATGAAATTTTTTTAAGAAGGGGAGGATGTGAGGCCCGACCTCGATTTGCATACGATACCACATTTCATGTGCCCTAACCTAGAATTGCGTGCCTTGACCTAGGTTTAAGAGTCGAGTCTCGTTTTATGTGCCTTGCATCGAATTACGTGCATTCATTTAGAAGTACGTGCATTTGTCTCGTAGTTCGTGCCTTACCTCGTAGTGCGTGCCCAAGACCTAGGTAAGCATTCCCACACGCTAATCAAGAAAGTATCTTACACGAAGCACTAGATTATTAATTGATCCTACAACTCCACTAACTCTTATTTTAATTCTAAGTCAATGCACTAGAAGACAAAATTTCACCAAAAGCTAAACATTCTTATTCTTTATTCTTTAATCTTTTGCAAAACCCATACACCTACAATAAAATAATGCTCAAAACATGACAAAATTCAGAATTGATCAATGCTTTGGCCGACCATTTCTTGTAAATTGACAAGCCTTTGCATAATTAAAAATATTCCAAGACAAACTATGACAAAATCACTTCAAACAATGCATAAAAAAAATGAAACCTAAGCCATCACCAAGCATGCTTTTCTCGGCCACATCACCAAGGCATGCTAAACAATTCAAATGATGTTCAAAGATAGCAAAAAATCAGATTTGTAGAAGCTCAAGGCCGACCATATGCACAAACACTTCATTTCTCTCTCTCAAACTCTTATTCTCTCATTTCCTCTCTCTCACTCTCGGCCAAGGGTGCATTCTCAAGCTCCATAGCTCAAGCTCATCTTCTAAGGTTCTCCTAGGCACTTAAGGACTCTAAGAAACTCGTCCATGGCAGCCCAAGCTAGCAAGAAGCAAGAAAAATTGCATGCAAGCTCATAGAACTCTTCATTTCGGCCTAGGTATGTTTGATAGCTTTTCTTTCATCTCCCTTTTGTTCTAACCACATGCACATACTAAGAACATGATAACTCAGGTAGGAATTATGGAAATGAAGCAATCTCTCTCGGCCAAGCAAGGAGAGAAGACCTTTTTGTGCGTCTTCAAGAATTTTGAGCATCATTTATCATCAATAGACTAAGGTGAGGGCTAAAACTCTTTTAAAAGTTTTCAAAAACCACATGCATGTCTTCATATGTCTATATTTGCCTCTGTACTTGTTGTATATGTGTGTACATGAGCTTATGTAACCATGCATGGCAAGATATTTGGCTAGAACATGAAGATAGGCAAGAATCGCGTAGCTGGCAGATTTCTGACTTGGTAGAGCAAAGTGCATTTGGCCAAGTAAATGATGTTTAAAATGCGTGAAAATTGGTAGGTAACTATTTTTGCCAGTTATGAACATTTTTTGTAGAAATAGGCCAAGGCCAATTCTGACTCTAAGGCCTTCAAAATGGTCAAACATCATGAGGTGTCTAAATTTGGAAAATCTGGAAAATCTGGGAATATGAAATTGGGTTCTGGCAGATTTCTAACTCTGTAGGACGAAACGTTTTGGACCTAGTAAATGTTGGTGAAATTGCATGAAAATTGGTAGGTTGCTATATTTTGCAGTTCTCGACAATTTTTTTCTAGAAATAGACTAAAGCCAATTCTGACTCTAAGACCCTCAAAAATAGAAAAAAAACGTAATGTGTTTAAAACTGGACAGTTTTGCGTAGTCTCACGGTTTTGGCCATAACTCCTAAGTCTAAACTCCAAATGAGGTGAGATTTGTTTTTGAATTTAAATCACTCATTAAGCTTTAATTTGAAATTTTTTTCACTGGAATTGGAGATTGTTTGCTTGTCTAAATGATTGTGAGAAAATAAACCATTGCAGTGAGGTTTTTATTTAGTGATTTGCCTTGAAAAATGTTGTAACTTCTCTTGTGGTATTGAATGCTTGGAATTGTGGCACTTGGATGTTGTGTGGACTATTTTGGATGATTAAGGATGTTTTAATTAATCGATACATGGCTTGGGTTTAATTACGTGACAACTTGTGGTTTAATCGCACGTGTAAGCATGAATTGAAACCCTATTGACTGTGAAAACTAGCTAAGTGATGATCCTATGGTTATTGTGTTTAATTGTGTGATTAGTGGGCTGCCTAATAAATGTTAAATATGCTTGAAATGGTTTAAGAGTTGCTTGTGGTGCTTCGCAAACAGAACCGACCTCGAGCACGGCCTAGTAAACCCGAATGGCCCCGTAGGTTCCCAAGTCATAAACCATTCTTTTGTGAATTATAAATGACTTGATTTACATTAGTTACATGGCAGCCCGTTTAATATTCATATAACTCCATGTGTTTTACAAGTGAAATTACACGTCAAAGTATGCCTCGTGTGTTTACTTATCAACGTGCGATCTTATAACTGCTCGGAGTCAACCTACTTTGTTGTCCTTCTAATGTGATATGTTAAATGTTATAAATATGCATTTGTTATAAATGGAGCGATAAGTGGATTATTGAAGCCGGCCGCAACAATCGTTATCGAAATTGATATTGAGAGCAAATGCTCACCGTATCCTTGAAATGATTGGTAATTGTATTTGTTGTTCCATTTAATTTTTATACCTTGTGAATCTTATTACTTGTAATGCGTGACATATTTTCAATAAGGGGGTTTTCATAAGTTCAACCGAAAAAGAGTTTCAAAACATATTTCTCGTCCCCCCTCGCTGAGTTCATAAGGACTCACCCTCTTTTATCATCACAGGTGAAGAAGATCAGGAATAGGTACCTGAGGATAACATGCCTATTGATGACTCCTTGGAGTGATTGCCTGCCTTACGTGCCTTACTTGACTGTGGCTATTTTGTGAACGATATGTTTGTTTTGAAGATTATCTCTTATGTTGTTTGTCGTTGCTATTGTAAATGACCTCCGTTGTAATTTGGGGTCTAATTTTGATTTGTACTGATCATAACTAGATAGACACTCTTTTGGTCGTTTTGCTATCACCACTTTGATTAGTAGCTACTACAGGCTTATGAAGTATTAGGCAGAAAGACAAGTAAAATGAATCTATCCAATCTTAAGCAGGTACTCATTTGTAGGCTAAAGGATAACAGAAACTTGTATAACAGGAATTAATAACTAAACAAGACATAGTTGCCATGCTATGTGTTAATCAAACGAGACTTGAGATAAATAGTAGACATATCAATTGGTGATAAATAGTAACCTTAGTTGGAATCGAATTTGAGATTGAAGATTTCAAGGCGTTTAGAAAATCCGGACAAACTAAGGAGCCCAATTACAGCCGTTATGTTGTCGATTTTTCAGAGATTTTTTGGAGTTCTGGTCTAACGGATAAGCTTAATCTTCGTTAATCGGTTATAGTCATGAAAGAACGTAAATGATTAGATTACACCCTAGTCTAACCTCCATAGGTCGGGTTGGGGGCGTAACAGATGGTATGCTGTGCTCCACGTAACTCCTTATGGATCAAAATTTATGGGCACCGGAGCGATGAATACCTGGTCACAAGCCCCACGCCCTCAGTTTGCGGGCCCAGCCTCTACGTGAAGTGAAGTTGTCTTTCCCATGGTGCCACGGGATTCGGTAATAGAAATGTGATGGATTAGGTTGTCGTCCTTTTTAAGGATCACGACGCACGATCCGAGACAGAAAAATAGCGCAAAAGAAGAAATGTGACCCGAAACTGATAAAAATTTTCAATTTTGGGCTCCAAAAATAGGCACAGTGGAGTAGGCTTGCTGCCCCTATAGTAGATCTCTCGGAGAACTTTACAACGGTATGTCGTGCGCCGCATAACTCCTTACGGATCAAACTTTATGGGCACCGGAGCGACGAAGACCTGGTCCTAAGCCCAACGCCCTCGGTTTGCGGGCCCAGCCTCTATGTGAAGTGAAGTTGTCTTGCCCAAGGTGCCATGGGATTCAGTAATAGAAATGTGATGGATTATGTTGTCGTCCTTTTCGCGGCTCATGACGTATGATCCGGGCCGAAAAAACAGAGCAAAAGAAGAAAAGTGTCCCGAAACTGATGAAAACATTCGATTTTCAGCTCTGAAAATAGGCACATCCGAGCAAGCTTGCTGCCGTTATCAAAGAGCTCTCAGAGAGCTTTACAACGGTATGCTATGCGTCGCGTAACTCCTTACGGATCAAAAGTTATGGGCACCGGAGCGACGGAGACCTGTTTCCAAGCCCCACGCCCTCAGTTTGCAGGCCCAGCCTCTACGTGAAGCGAAGTTGTGTTGCCTAGGGTGCCATGGGATTCGGTAATAGAAATGTGATGAATTAGGTTGTCGTCCTTTTCGCAACTCACGACGCACGATCCGGGATGGAAAAACAGCGCAAAAGAAGAAAAGTGTCCCGAAACAAATGAAAATGTTCAATTTTGGGCTTCAAATTCAGTCGCAGCCAAGCAGGCTTGTTGCCCAAGATGAAGAGCTCTCGTAGAGCTTTCCAACGGTATGTTGTGTGCCGCGTAACTCCTTACGGATCAAAAGTTATGGGCACCGCAGCGACGGAGACCTGGTCCCAAGCCCCACGCCCTCGGTTTGCGGGCCCATCCTCTACGTGAAATGAAGTTGTCTTACTCAAGGTGCCGTGGGATTCGGTAATAAAAATGTGATGGATTAGGTTGTCGTCCTTTTCGCGGCTCACGACGTACGAACCGGGATAGAAAAACAGTGCAAAAGAAGAAAAGTATCCCAAAATTGATGAATACGTTCAATTTTGGGCTCTGAAAATATGCACAGCCGAGTAGGCTTGCTGCCCTCCTCGTAGAGCTCTTGGAGAGCTTTCCAACGGTATGCTATGCGCTATGTAACTCCTTATAAATAAAATGTTATGAGCACCGGAGCGACGGAGACTTGGGCCCAAGCCTCACGCCCTCGGTTTGCGGGCCCAGCTTTACATGAAGTGAAGTTGTCTGGCCCAAGGTACCGTGTGATTTGGTAATAGAAATGCGATGGATTAGGTTGTCATCTTTTTTGCGGCTCACGACGTACGAACCAAGACGGAAAAAAAGCTAAAAAGAAGAAAAGTGTCCCGAAACTGATGAAAATGTTTAATTTTGGTCTATTAAAATAGGCACAACCGAAGAGGCCTGCTGCCCTTGTCGTAGAGCTCTTGGAGAGCTTTCCAACGGTATGCTGTGCGCCGCGTAACTTCTTACGAATCAAAAGTTATGGGCACTAGAACGATGGAGACCTGGTCCCAAGCCCCACGCCCTCGGTTTACGGGCCCAATCTCTACGTGAAGCGAAGTTGTCTTGCCCAAGGTGCCATGGGATTCGGTAATAGAAATGTGATGGATTAGGTTGTCGTCCTTTTCGCCGCTCACGACGTACGATCCGGGGCGAAAAAATAGATCAAAAGAAGAAAAATATCCCGAAACTGATGAAAAAGTTTGATTTTGGGCTTCGAAAACAATCGCAGCCAAGCAGGCTTGTTGCCCTAGTCGAAGAGCTCTTGTAAAGCTTTCCAACGGTATGCTTTGTGCCGTGTAACTCCTTACGGATCAGAAGTTATGGGTACTGCAGCAACGGAGACCTAGTCCTATGCCCCATGCCCTCGGTTTGCGAGTCCATCCTCTACGTGATGTGAAGTTGTCTCGCCTAAGGTGCCGTGGGATTCGGTAATAGAAATGTGATGGATTAGGTTGTCATCCTTTTCGCGGCGCACGATGTACGAATCGGGACAGAAAAACAGCGCAAAAGAAGAAAAGTATCTCGAAATTGATGAATACGTTTAATTTTGGGCTCTGAAAATAGGCGCAGCAGAGTAGGCTAGCTACCCATCTCGTAGAGCTCTCGGAGAGCTTTCCAACGGTATGTTGTGCGCCACGTGACTCCTTATAGATCAAAAGTTATGGGCACCGGAACGACAGATACCTGGTCACAAGCCCCACGCCCTCGGTTTGCAGGCCCAGCCTCTACGTGAAGTGAAGTTGTATTGCCCAATGTGCCATGGGATTTGGTAATAGAGATATGATGGATTAGGTTATCGTCCTTTTTGCAGCTCACGAAGCACGATTCGGGATAGAAAAATAGTGAAAAAGAAGAAAAGTGACACGAAACTGAGGAAAACGTTCAATTTTGGGCTCCAAAAATAGGCGCAGTGGAGCAGGCTTGTTTCTCTCATCGTAAAGCTCTTGGAGAACTTTACAATGGTATGTCGTGCGCCGCGTAACTCCTTACGGATCAAAAGTTATGGGCACCGTAGTGACGGAGAGCTGGTCCCAAGCCCCACACCCTCGGTTTGCGGGCCCAGCCTCTATGTGAAGCGATGTTGTCTTGCCCAAGGTGCCGTGGGATTCGATAATAGAAATGTGATGGATTAGGTTGTCGTCCTTTTCGCAGCTCATGACGTATGATCCGGGACGGAAAAACAGAGGAAAAGAAGAAAAGTATCCCGAAACTGATGAAAAGTTTTGATTTTAGGATATGAAAATAGGCGCAACCGAGCAAGCTTACTGTCCCTGTCGAAGAGCTCTCGGAGAGCTTTCCAACGGTATTGTTGTGCGCTATGTAACTCCTTACAGATCAAAAGTTATGGGCACCGAAGCGACGGAGACCTGGTTCTAAGCCCCACGCCCTCGGTTTGCGGGCCCAGCCTCTACGTGAAGCGAAATTGTCTTGCCCAAGGTGTCATGGGATTCGGTAATAGAAATGTGATGGATTAGGTTGCCATCCTTTTCGCAGCTCACGACGTACGATCTGGGACGGAAAAACAGCGCAAAAGAAGAAAAGTATCCCGAAACTAATGAAAACGTTCGATTTTGGACTTCGAATTCAGTTGCAGCCAAGCAGGCTTATTGCCCCAGACGAAGAGCTCTCGTAGAGCTTTCCAACGGTATGTTGTGCACCACATAACACCTTACGAATCAAAAGTTATGGGCACCGCAGCGACGGAGTTCTGGTCCCAAGCCCCACGCCCTCGGTTTACGGGCCCATCCTCTATGTGAAGCGAAGTTGTCTCACCCAAGGTGCTATGGGATTCGGTAATAGAAATGTGATGGATTAGGTTGTCTTCCTTTTCGCGGCTCACGACGTATGAAACGGGACAGAAAAACAGCGCAGAAGAAGAAAAGTATCCCGAAACTGATGAATACGTTCAATTTTGGGCTCTAAAAACAGGCGCAGCCGAGTAGGCTTGCTGCCCCCCTCATAGAGCTCTCGGAGAGCTTTCTTATGGTATGCTATGCACCGCGTAACGCCTTACAAATCAAAAGTTATGGGCACCGGAGCGACGGAGACTTGGGCCCAAGCCTCACGCCCAATGTTTGCGGGCCCATCCTCTACGTGAAGTGAAGTTGTCTGGCCCAAGGTGCCGTGGGATTCGGTAATAGAAATGCGATGGATTAGGTTGTCGTCCTTTTCGCGACTCATGACGTACGAACCAAGACTGAAAAACAGCTAAAAAGAATAAAAGTGTCCCAAAACTGATGAAAATGTTCAATTTTGGTCTCCGAAAACAAGTGTAGTCGAGTAGGCCTGTTGCCCCCGTCGTAGAGCTCTTAGAGAGCTTTCAAACGGTATGCTGTGAATTGTGTAACTTCTTACGGATCAAAAGTTATGGGCACCAAAGCGACGGAGACCTGGTCCCAAGCCCCACACCCTCAGTTTACGGGCCCAGCCTCTACATGAAGCGAAGTTGTCTTGCCCAAGGTGCCATGGGATTCGGTAATAGAAATGTGATGGATTAGGTTGTCATCCTTTTTGCGGCTCACGACGTACGATCCGGGACGGAAAAATAGATCAAAAGTAGAAAAGTGTCCCGAAACTGATGAAAACGTTTGATTTTGGTCTTCGAAAACAGTCGCAGTCGAGTGGGCTTATTGCCCCTGTCGTAGATCTCTCAGAGAGCTTTCCAACCGTATGCTGTGCGCACCGCGTAACTCCTTACGGATCAAAAGTTATGGGCACCGGAGCGACGGAGACCTGGTTCTAAGCCCCATGCCCTCGGTTTGCGGGCCCAGGCCCTACGTGAAGCAAAGTTGTCTTGCCCAAGGTGCCGTGGGATTCGGTAATAGAAATGTGATAGATTAGGTTGTCATCCTTTTCGCAGCTCACGACGTACGATCCGGGACGGAAAAACAGAGCAAATGAAGAAAAGTGTCCCGAAACTAATGAAAACGTTCGATTTTGTGCTTTGAATCCAGAATTTGAATAGTTCTCTCAAATTGTCCATCAGTTTGAGGGTGATAAGCTGTGCTGAAACTCAACTTCGTTCCCAAAGCTTCTTGCAATCTCTTCCAAAATCGGGAAGTAAAACGAGGATCCCTATCCAACACAATACTCAAAAGCATCCCGTGCAACCTTACAATATCCGCCACATACATATCTCCCAGTTTCTCAGGGCTATCTTCCTTGTTCATCGGTAAGAAGTGTGCTGACTCGGTCAATCTATCCACTATGACCCAAATGGCGTCATGACCCTTTTGTGACCTGGGCAGGTCCATGACAAAGTCCATAGTTACGTGTTCCCATTTCCATTGAGGAATTTTCAACGGTTGAAGTAGACCTACCGGTCGTTGATGTTCTGCTTTGACTCTCTGGCAAGTCAAACACTGTGCCACAAACTCCGCAATCTCCCTCTTCATGTTATTCCACCAATAGTGTTGCTTCAAATCCCAGTACATCTTTGTTCCGCCGGAGTGAATAGTGTATCTTGAATTATGGGCTTCTTCAAGAATCTTCTTTTTCAACTCTGGATCATTAGGAACACAAATTCGATTCCTGAACCTCCAAATACCATCATCATGAAACTTGAAATCTGTGTTGCTTTCTTTAATCTTCTGAAACTATTGGTCCTTCTGTTGAGCCTCTCGTAATTCAAACAACAAGGTCGATTGAACTTGTATAGTGGCAAATAGTAACCCTTTTTGAGTCAATTGTGGTTTCCACAAAAATGCTTCCTCTAACAACTCCTGCACCTTAACTTCCAGTTTTGCCATGCTCACTTTCCGACTTAAGGCATTTATAACTACATTTGCTTTACCAGGCACATAATTGATTGTGCAGTTATAATCATCCAAAAGCTCCATCCACCGTCTTTGCCTCATGTTCAACTCTTTTTGTGAGAACAAGTACTTCAAGCTCTTGTGATCAGTAAACACCTCAAACTTGTTACCCCACAGATAGTGTCTCCATTTCTTGAGTGCAAACACAATAGCCGCTAACTCCAAATCATGCGTCGGGTAGTTCAATTCATACGGCTTCGGTTTCCTAGAAGCATACGCAATCACTCTACCATTTTGCATCAACACATAACCCAGTCCTTCCTTCGAAGCATCGCTATAGATTACAAAGCCTTGACTCCCTTCAGGCAATGCAAGAACAGGTGCAGTAGTCAATCTTTTCTTCAATTCTTGGAAGCTGTTCTCACACTTGTCATCCCACACGAACTTTGTTTTCTTTTGAGTGAGCTTTGTAAGCGGTCTTGCGATCTTTGAGAAATCCTTCACGAACCTCCGATAATAGCCGGCTAAACCAAGAATACTCCTAACCTCCGTAACATTTTTTGGGTTCTTCCAAGACATCACCGCTTCTATCTTTGTTGGATCTACTGCTATTCCCTCTTGGGATATGATGTGCCCCAAGAATGCAATCTGCTGCAACCAAAATTCACATTTACTAAACTTCGCATACAATTGATGCTCTCGAAGTTTCTGCAACACCAATCGCAGATGTTGTTCATGCTCAGTCTCGGATTTCGAACCAAAATATCATCAATAAAGATCACCACAAATTGGTCCAAGTAGGGTTGAAACACCCTGTGCATCAAGTACATAAAAGCTGCAGGGGCATTAGTTAGCCCAAATGGCATCACCACATATTTATAATACCCATATCTCATCCTGAAAGTCGTTTTAGGTACATCCTCCTTTTTGATCCGCAATTGATAGTACCATTGCCTCAAGTCGAGCTTCGAATACACTTTAGCTCCTTAAAGTTGATCAAACAACTCGTCGATCAGAGGAAGTGGGTATTTATTCTTGACGGTCACTTCGTTTAATCCTCGATAATCGATGCATAGCCTCAACGTTCCGTCTTTCTTCTTTACAAATAGGACTGGCGCGCCCCACGGAGAAGAGCTTGGTTGACCAAACCCCTTCTTCAACAATCCTTACAATTGGTCCTTCAGTTCTTGTAGCTCGGCTGGTGCCATACGATAGGGAGCTTTAGATATCGGCTGGGTGCTAGGTAGTAATTCTATAATGAACTCGATCTCCTGATTTGGGGGTAAACCGGGCAATTCTTCTGGAAACACATCCTCATAATCTTTAATCACTGGCATCTCCTCCAACTTAGCTTTGTTCGACGGCTTGTTGATGAGGTAAGCTAAGTATCTACTACATCATTTTCTCAAGGACTTCACTACTTTCGTAGATGAAATGATGGAACTCCTGGTGAAGTCTCTTCGACTCATTACCTCCAATATTAATTGACCAAGTATCTAGAATGTTACAATCTTCGTCCGGCAATCTAGTTGGGCATCATGCTTTGCCAACCAGTCCATCCCTAAGATGACTTCATAGTCTCGAAAGGGTAATACAATAAGATTGGCTGAGAATTCCATATCTTTAATTTGGATTTTACATGCTTTACAAGCTGAGGGAGTAACAAGTTTAGAACCCATCGGAGTACCAACTTCTACTTCGTAAGGCAAACATACAACTCGTAGTTTCACACGTTGCACACATAAGGGAGTAATAAATGAATGAGTAGCACCTGGATCAATTAGCACCCTAACAGGTTGATTCAGTATTAAGAATGTACCTTTAACAACATCGGTCTCTTCAAGAAGCTCCTCGTACTCAATAGCGTAAGCTCGGGCCTGAACTCTAAGAACTGGAGTCTCGCCTCTACCAGCTAGTTTAATCTAATTTTGTCCCCCTTGCCATTTAGGACAATCCTTGACCTGGTGTTGATCGCTGCCACACCCTACACAACGTCCCGATTTCCTCCAACACTGGGCCTCGGTGTGACCCTTCCTGTTATAGTAATAACATGTGACAGTCTAAGTAGTAGGTGAACTACTTGTGGATCCGCGGGTGGAAGAGGCTGAGGGTGCTTTAGTCGGGCCACGGTTATTGACTGGTCTATTCTAGCTCTGGCCCTGACTGCAACTCTGAGTCTGGAACTTCCTCTGTTGTCCTGGAGGCTGATATGGTTTCTTGTTCGGCTGGCTCGAACCGGCTCTATCAAGTTTCCTCTTCTCAACTCGGGAGGCAACCGCAAGGAGAGCAAAATAGGTAGTAAAGTCATGCGAAGCCAACTGGTCCTGAATTTCTGGCCTCAACCCATTCGTAAATTTCCACATCTTCGCCTCAGGGGTACTGACCATGTATTGAGCAAAACGGGACAGTCCGTCAAAACGAGCCTTATACTGGGCCACCGTCATATTACTCTGGTTCAAGTGCATGAATTCCTCAATTCGCCTCTGCCTGGAAACTGCAGGTACGTATTTCTCCTTGAATGCCTTAACGAAATTACCCCACAAGCGAGGTGTATGATCAGTTTTCCAAAGTGCCTCCACAGTGTGCCATCAATGCTCAGCATCCTCGTGCAACAGAAACACAACGAACTCAACATTTTCCTCATCAGTATAGTCAAGAGGCTTGAAAATCCTTTCAATCTCAGACAGCCAAGCCTCTGCCTTTTCATCATCAGCTTCCCCAAAGAATTTGGACGGGTGAAAGTCAAGAAACTCTCGCATTCTGTTGTTTCTCCCATTGTTACCCCCATTCCTGTTGTTGTTGTTGTTGTTGTTTGCTTCACGTGCATCTTGACGTTCCATCACTCGTGACACGCGATCCATAGCATTCGCCATCATATTAAACATAGCCATGCTGGGATTAGTTTGATGAGCATCTCCGGTCTCTTGGGGCTCACCGCTCCTATTAGTATTGCGGGTACTAGGGCCAGCCATCTATAGGCACATATTATTATGCACAATTTATTAGAATACGACAAACAAGAATTTAATGTATAAGGTATGCAACATACAATTTTATACAGACACACAATTCTCGAAACTGTTAAGACATGTTAATCACATAAGCACATAGAAACAGAGAAGGTACAATTGATATCGTCACACAATAACACATATAAACAAGTCATCCCAATAATCTTAGGGCTTCTACCCATGGTCCGAGAGTTAAACCTGGCTTAAGCAATCTAAGCTCTGATACCATTTCTCTAAGGCGTCACGCCCCAACCCGACTTATAGGGGTCAGACTAGGGTTTCAATTCATGCTTACACGTATGATTAAGCCACGAGTTGACAAGTAATTAAACCAAAGCCATGCATCAATTAATTAAACATCCTCAAGCATTCAAACAGTCTACACAACATCCAAGTGCCACAATCCCAAGCATTTAATACAACAAGAGAAGTTACAATAATTTTCAAAGCATATCACTAGATGAAAACCTCACTGCAATGGTCTGTTTTCCCACAATCATATAGACAAGAAAACAATTTCCAATCCCAGTGAACAAAATTTCAGATTAAAGCTTAAGGAGTGAACTAAATCCAGAAACAAACCTCGCATCATTTTCAGTTCGGATTCAAGAGTTATAGCCAAAACCGTGCGACTACACAAAACTGTCCAGATTTGTGCACATTTAAATACTTGTCATTTTTGAGGACCTTAGGGTCAGATTTAGCCTTAGTCTATTTCTGAAAAAAATGTCCAGAACTGAAAATTCTAGCAACCTGCCACGTTTCATGCATTTTAGATATCATTTACTAAGTCAAAACTGGTTTGTTCTACAGGGACAGTGAACTGCCAAAAACCTGCTTTATTTTCCAGATTTTCCAGATTTAGACACCCTTCGATGTCTTGCCATTTTGGAGACCTTAGAATAAAATTTGGCCTTGTCCTATTTCTACAAAAAATGTTCAGAACTGGAAAAAATAGTCACCTACCAATTTTCGTGCATTTTAAACACCATTTACCTGGTCAAATTCACTTCGCTCCAATGGGTCAGAAAACTGCCATTTACGCAATTTCACCTATCTTCAAATTCTAGCCAAATATTTTGCCATGCATGGTTACAAAAGCTCATGTGCACACACATAACACAAGTACAGAGGTAAAAATAGACTTATGAAGGCATGCATGTGGATTTCGAAAGCTTTTAAAAAGGATTAACCCTTACCTTAGCAACTTTATCAACAAAGGATGCTCAAAACTCTTGGAGGTGCACAAATGGTGTTCTCTCCTTGTTTGGCCAAGGAGTATTGCTTGATTTCCTAATTCCTATCTAAGTTACCAAGTCCTTAGTATGTGCATGTGCTTAGAACAAAAAGGAAATGAAATAGAAGCTATCAACATACCTAAGGGCTGAATGAGTGTTCTATGAGCTTGCATGCATGGTTCTTTGCTTCTAGCTTGCTTTGTCGAGTTCCTTAGTGGCTTGAATGTCTTGAAGAACCTTAGGATGATGAACGTAAGCTATGGAGACTAAGATTGCAGCCAAGGCCGAGAGAGAGAGAGAGGAAATGAGAGAGAAAATGAGATGCTTTGAAGAGTTTGATGCTTTTGTGGGAATGTGTCGGCCTTGAGCTTCTAAATTTCAGATTTTGTGTCTTCAATAGCATAATTTGAATCATCTTAGCATGGGTAATTGAGTGGGTTGAGATTGTGGTGCATTGGGTAGGGTTTTAAGTCATTTTTATGCTTTGTTTTATGTGTTGTTGTCATAGGATGTCTAGGTATAATCTTTGAAATATGCAATGCTTGTTCAAATGCATCATGTGGTCGGCCAAGCTAGCGTTCCAATATGAATTTTTTGTCTTGTTTCAACTTATTTTATTGTGTGCTTGGAACATGCAAAAAGAATGAAGAATAAAGAATATGAATGTTTAGCTTTTTGTGAGATTTTGTCTTCTAGTGCATTGACTTAGCATTTTAATATTAGTTAGTAGAATTTGTAGGATTAATTAATAATCTAGTGTTTTGTGTAAGATGCTTTCTTGATTAGCGTGCGGATACGCTTTTTTAGGTTTAGGGCATGCACTACGAGGTAAGGCACAAACTACGAGATGAATGCACGTTTTCAAGTAAATGCACGCAACCCTAAATGAATGCACGTAATTCAATACAAGTCATATAAAACGAGACATGACTCTTAAACCTAGGTCAAGGCACGCAAATCTAGGTTAGGGCACACAAAACGAGATATTGCACGCAAATTGAGGTCGGGCCTTACAAATTAGGTTGTCGTCCTTTTCGTTACTCACGACGTACGATCCGGGATGGAAATACAGCGCAAAAGAAGAAAAGTGTCTCAAAACTGATAAAAATATTCAATGTTGGGCTCCAAAAATAGGCGCAGTTGACCAGGACGGCTACCCACGTCGTAGAGCTCTCGGAGAGCTTTCCAATGGTATGATGTGCGCCGCATAACTCCTTGTGGATCAAAAGTTATGGGCACCGGAGCAACAGAGACCTGGTGCCAAGCCCCACACCCTCAGTTTGCGAACCCAGCCTCTACGAGAAGCGAAGATGTCTTGCCCAAAGTGCCATGGGATTTGGTAATAGAAATGTGATGGATTAGGTTGTCGTCCTTTTTGCGGCTCACGACGTACGATCCTGGACAAAAAAACAGAGCAAAAGAAGAAAAGTGTTCGAAAACTGATGAAAATGTTCGATTTTGGACTTCGAAAACAGGCGCAGCCGAGGAGGCATGCTGCCTCTGTCGTAGAGCTCTCGGAGAGATTTCTAACGGTATGTTGTGCGCCTCATAATTCCTTGCAGATCTAAAGTTATAGGCACCGAAGCGACGGAGACCTGGTACCAAGCCCCACGTCATCGGTTTGCGAGCCCAATCTCTACATGAAGGGAAGATGTCTTGCCCAAGGTCCCATGGGATTCGATAATAGAAATGTGATGGATTAGGTTGTCATCCTTTTCGCGGTTCACGACGTACGAACCTGGACGGAAAAACAGAGCAAAAGAAGAAAAGTGTCTGAAAACTAATGAAAACGTTAGATTTTGGGAACCGAAAACAGGCGTAGCCAAGCAGGCATGCTTCCCCTATCGTAGAGCTCTCGGAGAGATTTCCAACGGTATGCTGTGCGCCGCATAACTCCTTGCAGATCAAAAGTTATGGGCACTGGAGCGACAGAGACCTGGTGCCAAGCCCCATGCCCTCAGTTTGCGAGCTCAACCTCTACGTGAAGCGAAGATGTCTTGCCCAAGGTGCCATGGGATTTGGTAATAAAAATGTGATGCATTAGGTTGTCGTCCTTTTCGCAGCTCATGACGTACGGTCCCGGATGAAAATACAGAACAAAAGAAGAAAAGTGTCCAAAAACTGATGAAAACGTTCGATTTTGGGCTCTGAAATCAGGTGCAGCCAAGCAAGCATGCTGCCACTGTCGTAGAGATCTTGGAGGGCTTTCCAACGGTATGTTGTACACCGCGTAACTCCTTACGGATCAAAATTTATGGGCACCAGAACGACGAAGACCTGGTCCCAAGCCCCACGCCCTAGGTTTGTGGGCCCAGCCTCTACTTGTAGTGAAGTTGTCTTGCCCAAGGTGCCCTAGGATTCTGTAATAGAAATGTGATGGATTAGGTTGTCGTCCTTTTTGCGGTTCATGTCGTACGAACCGGGACGAAAAAACAGCGCAAAAGAAGAAAAATATCCCAAAACTTATGAAAATGTTCAATTTTGGACTCTGAAAATAGGCGCAGCCGAGTAGGTTTGTGGCACCCATCGTAGAGCTCTCAGAGAGCTTTCCAACGGTATGTTGTGCATCGCGTAAGTCCTTACGGATCAAAAGTTATGGGCAATGGAGCGACGGAGACCTGGTCTCAAGCCCCATGCCCTCGGTTTGAGTGCCCAGCCTGTACGTTAATCGAAGTTGTCTAGCCCAAGGTGTCATGGGATTCGGTAATAGAAATGTGATGGATTAGGTTGTCGTCCTTTTCGCGGCTCACGACGTACGAACCGGGTCAAAAAAACATCGCAAAAGAAGAAAGATATCCCAAAACTGATGAAAATGTTCAATTTTGGTCTCCGAAAATAGGTGGAGCCGAGTAGGCTTGTTGCCTCCCTCGAAGAGCTCTCGGAAAGCTTTCCAACGGTATGCTGTGCACCGCGTAACTCCTTACGGATCAAAAGTTATTGGCACCGGAGCGACAGAGACCTAGTCCCAAGCCCCACGCCCTCGGTTTACGGGCCCAACCTCTACGTGAAGCGAAGATGTCTTACCCAAGGTAGTCTAGGATTCGGTAATAGAAATGTGATGAATGATCCGGGATGAAAAAACAGCGCAAAAGAAGAAAAGTGTCCCAAAATTGATGAAAACGTTCGATTTTGGGCTCCGAAAATAGGCGCAATCGAGTAGGCTTGTTGCCTTTGTCGTAGAGCTCTCGAAGAGCTTTCCAACGATATGTTGTTCGCCGCATAACTACTTACGGATCAAAAGTTATGGGCACCGGACCGACGGATACCTAGTCACAAGCCCCACGCCCTCGGTTTGCTGGCCCAGCCTCTACGTGAAGTGAAGTTGTCTTGCCCAAGGTGCCATGGGATTCGGTAACAGAAATGTGATGAATTAGGTTGTCGTCCTTTTCGCGGCTCACGACATACGATCCGGGACAGATAAACAGTGCAAAAGAAGAAAAGTGTCCCGAAACTGATGAAAATGTTCAATTTTGGGCTCCAAAAATAGGAGTAGCTAAGTAGGCCTGCTGCCCACGTCGTAGAGCTCTCGGAGAGCTTTCCAACGGTATGCTGTGCGCCGCATAACTTCTTACGAATTAAAAGTTATGGGTACCGGAGCGACGAAGACCTGGTCCTAAACCCCACACCCTCGGTTTGCAGCCCCAGCCTCTACATGATGCGAATTTGTCTTGGCCAAGGTGTCGTGGGATTCGGTAATAGAAATTTGATGGATTAAGCTGTCGTCCTTTTCGCGTTTCACGACGTACGATCCGAGATGAAAAAATAGCGCAAAAGAAGAAAAGTATCTCGAAACTAAAGAAAATGTTCAATTTTAGGCTCTGAAAATAGGTGCAGCCCTGCCGGATCGCTAACACCGTTGTAGAGCTCTCGTAGATCTTTTCAACGGTATGCTGTGCACTGCGTAACTCCTTACGGATCAAAAGTTATGGGCATCGGAGCGACAGAGACCTGGTCCTAAGCCCCAGGCCCTCGGTTTGCGAGCCCAACCTCTACGTGAAGTAAAGTTGTCTTGCACAAGGAGTCGTGGGATTCGGTATCGGAAATGTGATGGATTAGGTTGTCGTCCCTTTTGTGGCTCACGACGTACGATCCGGGATGGAAAAATAGCACAAAAGAAGAAAAGTGTCCCGAAACTGATGAAAACGTTCAATTTTGGGCTCCGAAATAGGCGCAGCCAAGCAGGATTGCTATACCTGTTGTAGAGCTCTCGGAGTGCTTTCCAAGGGTATACTGTGCGCCGCATAACTCCTAACAGATTAAAAGTTATGGGCACCGGAGCGACGGAGACCTGGTCCCAAACCCCACACCCTCGGTTTGCGGCCCTAGCCTCTACATGATGCAAATTTGTCTTGCCCATGGTGTCGTGGGATTCAGTAATAGAAATGTGATGGATTAGGCTGTCGTCCTTTTCGCGACTCACGACGTACGATCCGAGACAAAAAAATAGCGCAAAAGAAGAAAAGTATCCTGAAACTGATGAAAACGTTCCATTTTAGGCTCCGAAAATAGGCACAGCCTAGTTGGATCACTAACCCCGTTGTAGAGCTCTCAGAGATCTTTCCAACAGTATGCTGTGCGTCGCGTAACTCCTTACGGATCAAAAGTTATAGGCATCGGAGCGACAGAGACCTGGTCCTAAGCCCCAGGCCCTCGGTTTGCGAGCCCAGCCTCTACATGAAGCGAAGTTGTCTTGCACAAGGAGTCGTGGGATTGGGTAATAAAACTGTGATGGATTAGGTTGTTGTCCCTTTCGCAGCTCACAACGTACGATCCGGGATGAAAAAATAGCGTAAAAGAAGAAAAGTGTCCCGAAACTGATGAAAATGTTCGATTTTGGTCTGCGAGAACTGGCGCAGCCAAGGGCTTGCTGTCCAAGTCGTAGAGCTCTCGGAGAGCTTTCCAACGGTATGTTGTGCACCACATAACTCCTTACAGATCAAAAGTTATGGGCACCGGAACGACAAAGACTTGGTCCCAAGCCCCATGCCCTCAGTTTGCGGGCCCAGCCTCTTCGTGAAGTGAATTTGTCTTGCCCAAGGTGGTGTGGGATTCGGTAATAGAAATGTGATGGATTAGGTTGTCGTCCTTTTCACTATGTGTATAAGTACTCTCGCTTGGTTCCTAGAGGACCTTGGGGATGAAAGACGGGTAATTGTGTTCCTTTACTTTTACATTATGTTATGTACTTACTTGTGATATATTCATGCTTGCAAAAAGGGTTTTCATAAGTTGAACCGAAAAATGAGTTTCAAAACTTATTTCTCGTTCTCCCTTACTGAGTTCATAAGGACTCACCCTCTTTTATCATCTCAGGTGAAGAAGACCAGGAATAGGTACTCGAGGACGACGTGCCTAATGATGATTCCTTGGAATGATTGCTTACCCTACGTGCCTTACTTGACTATGGCCATTTTGTGAACGATATGTTGCTTGAAGACTATTTCATTTCTTATGTTGCTTGTTATTGTATTGTAAATGACCCCCGTTGTAATTTGGGGTCTAATTTTGGCTTGTACTGATAATAACTAGATATACACTACTATGGTCGTTTTTGCTATCGTTATTGGCTAGTACCTATCATAGGATTATGAAGTATCAGGTAAGGTTTAAGTAAAATGAACCTTTCCAATCTTAAGCAGGTACTCATTGTTAAGCTAAGATCAACAAGTACTTTTTTAACGAGGATTAACAAACAAACGAGACATAGTATCATGCTAGGTTATTAATCAAATGAGACTTCGAGATAACTAGTAGGCGTTTCAATTGATGGTAAATAGTAATCTTAGTTGGAAAAGAAATTAGGATTGGAAATTTTGAGGCGTTTAGGAAATTAGGTCAAACTAAAGAGCCCAATTACAGCCGTTATGCTGTTGGTTTTTTGGAAAATTGTGGAGTTTAGGCTAAAGCGTTAAGTGTTAAACTTTCATGAATGGTTAAGTACGAGTTATGACTTGAATGTTTAGATTACACCCTAGTCTAACCTTTATAGGCCGGGTTGGGTCGTGACACCAAGCCCCATGGCCTCGGTTTGCGGGCCCAACCCCTACGTGAAACGAAGTTGTCTTGCCCAAGGTGACATGGGATTCAGTAATAGAAATGTGATGGATTAGGTTGTCGTCCTTTTCGAGGCTCACGACGTACGATCCGGAACGGAAAAACAGCGTAAAAGAAGAAAAATGTCCCGAAACTAATGAAAACGTTCGATTTTAGGGTCCGAAAATTGGCGTAGCCTAGCAAGCTTGTTGCCCCCGTCATAGAGTTCTTGGAGAGCTTTTCAATGACATGATGTGCACTGCATAACTCCTTATGGATCAAAAGTTATAGGCCCCGGAGCGACGGAGACCTGGTCCCAAGCCCCATGCCCTCGGTTTGCGAGCCCAGTCTCTACGTGAAGTGAAGTTGTCTTACCCATGGTGCTGCAAGATTCGGTAATAGAAATGTGATGGATTAGGTTGTCGCCCTTTTTGCGGCTCACGACCTACGATCCGTGACAGAAAAAGAGCGCAAAAGAAGAAAAGTGTACTGAAACTGATGAAAACATTCGATTTTGGGATCCGAGAACAGGCGTAGCTGAGTAGGCTTGTGACCCCTACCGTAGAGCTCTCGGAGAGCTTTCCAACGGTATGCTGTGCGCTGCATAACTCCTTATGAATCAAAAGTTATGGGCATCAGAGCGACAGAGACCTGGTCCCAAGCGCCACGCCCTTGGTTTGCTGGCCTAGCCGCTACGTGAAGCAAAGTTGTCTTGCCCAAGGTGCTATGGGATTCGGTAATAGAAATGTGATGGATTAGGTTGTCATTCTTTTCGCGGCTCACGACGTACGATCCGGGACGGAAAAATAGTGTAAAAGAATAAAAGTATCCGGAACGGGCGCAGCTGAGCAGGCTTGCTGCCCCTGTCGTAGAGCTCTCGGAGAGCTTTCCAACAGTATGCTATACACCGCGTAACTCCTTACGGATCAAAAGTTATGGGCATTGGAGCGACGGAGACCTGGTCCTAAGCCCCACGCCATCGGTTTGCGGGCCAAGCCTCGACATGAAGCGAAGTTGTCTTGCCCACGGTGCCGTGGGATTCGATAATAGAAATGTGATTGATTAGGATGTCGTCTTTATTGCTGCTAACGATGTACGAACCGGGACGGAAAAACAGCGTAAAAGAATAAAAGTGTCCCGAAACTGGTGATAATGTTCGATTTGGGCTCTGAAAATAGGTCCAGCTAAGCAAGCTTGCTGCCCACGTCGTAGAGCTCTCGGAGAGCTTTCCAACAGTATACGGTACGCCGCGTAACTCCTTACGGATAAAAAGTTATGGGCACTGGAGCGACCGAGACTTGGTCCCAAGCCCCCACGCCCTCGGTTTGTGGGCCCAGCCTCTATGTGAAGCGAAGTTGTCTTGCCCAAAGTGGTGTGGGATTGGGTAATATAAATGTGATAGATTAGGTTGTCTTCCTTTTCGCGGCTCACAACGTACGATCCGAGACGGAAAAATAGCTCAAGAGTAGAAAAACGTCCCTAAACTGATGAAAACGTTTGATTTTGGGCTCCGAGAATAGGCGCAGATGAGTAAACTTGCTGCCCGTATCGTAGAGCTCTTAGAGAGCTTTCCAACGGTATGTTGTGCGCCGCGTAACTCCTTATGGATCAAAAGTTATGAGAACTAGAGCGACGGAGACTTGGTCCCAAGCCCCACGCACTTGGTTTGCTGGCCCAGCCTCTACGTGAAGAGAAGTTGTCTTGCCCAAGGTGCCATGCGATTCCGTAATAGAAATTTAATGGATTAGATTGTCGTCCTTTTTGAGGCTCACGACGTACGATCTGGAACGAAAAAATAGCGCAAAATAAGAAAAATGTCCTGAAACTAATGAAAATGTTCAATTTTGGGCTCCGAAAATTGGCATAGCCTAGCAAGCTTACTGCCCCCGTCATAGAGTTCTCATAGAGCTTTTCAACGATATGTTGTGCACTGCATAACTCCTTATGGATCAAAAGTTATGGGCCCCAGAGCGACGGAGACTTGGTCCCAAGCCCCATACTCTCGGTTTGCGAGCCCAGCTTCTACGTGAAGTGTAGTTGTCTTGCCCAAGGTGCCATGGGATTCGGTAATAGAAATGTGATGGATTAGGTTGTCTCCCTTTTTGCGGCTCACGACCTAGGATCCGTGACAGAAAAATAGCGCAAAAGAAGAAAAGTGTACCGAAACTTATGAAAACATTCGATTTTGGGATCCGAGAACAGGCGCAGCTAAGAAGGCTTGCGACCCCTACCGTAGAGCTCTCGGAGAGCTTTCCAACGGTATGCTGTGTGCCACATAACTCCTTACGGATCAAAAGTTATGGGCATCGGAGCGACAGAGACCTGGTCCCAAGCCCCACGCCCTCAGTTTGCTTGCCCAGCCTCTACGTGAAGTGAAGTTGTCTTGCCCAAGGTGCTGTGGGATTTGGTAATAGAAATGTGATAGATTTGGTGGTCATCCCTATCGCAGCTCACGACGTACGATCCCCAACGGAAAAACAGTGCAAAAGAAGAAAAGTATCCCGAAACTGATGAAAACGTTCGATTTTGGGCTACGAGAACAGGCGTAGCCGAGCAGGCTTGCTGCCGTTGTTGTAGAGCTCTCGGAGAGCTTTCCAACTGTATGTCGTGCGCTGCGCAACTCCTTACGGATCAAAAGTAATGGGCATCAAAGCGACGGAGACGTGGTCTCAAGCCCCACGCCCTCGGTTTGCGAGCCCAACCTTTTCGTGAAGCAAAGTTGTCTTACCGAAGGTGGCATGGGATTCGATAATAGAAATGTGATGGATTAGGTTGTCGTCCTTTCCGCGGCTCACGACGTATGATCAGACATGGAAAAACAGGGTAAGACAAGAAAAATGTATCGAAACTGCTGAAAACGTTTGATTTTGGGCTCCGAGAACAGGCGCAACTGAGCAAGTTTGCTGCCCTCGTCATAGAACTCTTGGAGAGCTTTCCAACGGTATGCTGTGCGCCGTGTAACTCGTTACAGATCAAAAGTTATGGGCACCGGAGCGACGGAGACCTGGTCCCAAGCCCCACACCCTCGGTTTGCGGGCCCAGCCTCTATGTGAAGCGAAGTTGTCTTATCCAAGCTAGTGTGGGATTCGGTAATAGAAATGTGATGGATTAGGTTGTCATCCTTTTCGCGGCTCACGACGGATGATCTGAGACGGAAAAATAGCGCAAGAGAAGAAAAGTGTCCCTAAACTGATAAAAACATTCGATTTTGGGCTCCAAGAATAGGCGCTACTGACCAAGCTTACTATGCCTGTCGTAGAGCTCTCGAAGAGCTTTCTAACGGTGTGCTGTGCGCCGTGTAACTCCTTATGGATCAAAAGTTATGGGCACCAGAGCGACGAAGACCTGGTCCTAAGCCCCACGCCCTCAGTTTGAGGGCCCAGCCTCTACAAGAAGCCAACTTGTCTTGCCCAAGGTGCCATGGGATTCGGTAATAGAAATGTGATGGATTAAGTAGTCGTCCTTTTCACGGCTCACGACGTACGATCCGGGATGAAAAAATAATGCAAAAGAAGAAAAATGTACCGAAACTAATGAAAACATTCAATTTTGGCATTCAAGATCAGGTGCAGCAACACTGGCTTGCTACCCCTATCGTAGAGCTCTCGGTGAGCTTTCCAACGGTATGCTGTGTGCCGCGTAACTCCTTACGGGTCAAAAGTTATGGGCATCGGAGCGACCAAGACCTGGTCCCAAGCCCCATGCACTCGGTTTGCGGGCCCAGCCTCTACGTGAAGCGAACTTGTCTTGCCCAAGGTGGCATGGGATTCGATAATAAAAATGTGATGGATTAGGTTGTCATCCTTCTCACCGCTCACAACGTACGATCCGGGATGAAAAAATAGAGCAAAAGAAGAAAAGTGTCCTGAAACTGATGAAAACGTTTGATTTTGGGCTCAGAAATAGGCGCAGCCGAGTAGGGTTGCTGCCCCCATCTTAGAGCTATCGGAGAGCTTTCCAACAGTATGCTCTGCACCGCGTAACTCCTTACGAATCAAAAGTTATGGGCACCAAAACGACAGAGACCTGGTCCTAAGCCCCATGCCCTCGGTTCATGGGCCTAGCCTCTACGTGAAGCGAATTTTTCTTGCCTAAGGTGGCATGGGATTCGGTAATAGAAATGTAATGGATTAAGTTGTCGTCCTTTTCGTGAATCACGACGTACGATCCGAGACGGAAAAATAGCGCAAGAGAAGAAAAGTGTCCCAAAATTGATGAAAACGTTCGATTTTGTGTTCCTAGAATAGGCGCAGCTTGGCTGGCTTGCTGCCCTTCTCGTAGAGATCCCAGAGAGCTTCCCAACGGTATGTTGTACGTCGTGTAACTCCCTACGGATCAAAAGTTATGGGCACCAGAGCGATGGAGACCTGGTCCTAAGCCCCACACCCTCAGTTTGAGGGCCCAGCCTCTACGAGAAGCCAAGTTGTCTTGCCAAAGGTGCAGTGGGATTCGGTAATAGAAATGTGATGAATTAGGTTGTTGTCCTTTTCGCGGCTCACGACGTACGATCCAGGACGAAAAAATAGTGCAAAAGAATAAAAGTGTACCAAAATTGATGAAAATGTTCGATTTTGGCATCCGAGAACAGGTGCAACATAGCTTGCTTGCTGCCCCTATCGTAGAGCTCTTGATGAGCTTTCCAACGGTATGCTGTGCATCGCGTAACTCCATACGGATCAAAAGTTATGGGCACAGGAGCGACGAAGACATGGTCCCAAGCCCCACGCCCTTGGTTTGCGGGCCCAGCCTCTACGTGAAGCGAAGTTGTCTTGCCCAAGGTGGCGTGGGATTCGATAATAGAAATGTGATGGATTAGGTTATCGTCCTTCTCGCGGCTCACGACGTACGATTTGGGACGGAAAAAACTGAGCAAAAAAAGAAAAATGTCCCAAAATAGATGAAAATGTTCAATTTTGGTCTCAGAAAAAAGGCGCAGCCAAGCAGGATTATTGCCCCCATTGTAGAGCTCTCGGAGAGCTTTCCAACGGTATGCTGTGCCCTGCGTAACTCCTTACAGATCAAAAGCTATGGGCACCGAAGTGACAGAGACCTGATCCCAAGCCCCACGCCCTCGGTTTGCGAGCCCAGCCTCTACGTGAAGCGAAGTTGGCTTGCCCAAGGTGGCATGGGATTCGGTAATAGAAATGTGATGGATTAGGCTGTCGTCCTTTTTGAGGATCACGACGTACGATCCGAGACTAAAAAATAGCGCAAGAGAAGAAAAGTGTCCAAAAACTGATGAAAACATTCGATTTTGGGCTCCGAGAACAAGCCAAGCCCGGCAGGCTTGCTGCCCCTGTCGTAGAGCAGTCAGAGAGCTTTCCAACGGTATGTAGTGCGTAGCGTAACTCCTTAAGGATCAAAAGTTATGGGTACCAGAGTGACGGAGACCTGGTTTCAATCCCCACGCCCTCGGTTTGCGGGCCCAGCCTCTACATGAAACGAAGTTGTCTTGCCCAAGGTGCCGTGGGATTCGGTAATAAAAATGTGATGGATTAGATTGTCATCCTTTTTGCGGCTCTCGACGTAAGATCCGGGACGAAAAAACTGCGCAAAAGAAAAAAAGTGTACCGAAAATGATAAAAACATTCGATTTTGGGCTCCAAGCACAGGCACAGCCGGGCAAGCTTGCTGCCCTTGTCGTAGAGCTCTCGAAGAGCTTTCCAACGGTATGCTGTGCGCCGCATAACTCCTTACGGGTCAAAAGTTATGGGCACTAGAGCGACGGAGACCTAGTCCTAAGCCCCACGCCATCGGTTTGCGGGCCTAGCCTCTACATGAAGCGAAGTTGTCTTGCCCAAGGTGGCATGGGATTCGGGAATAGAAATGTGATGGATTAGGTTGTCGCCCTTATCGCGGCTCACGACATACGAACCGGGACGGAAAAACAGCGTAAAAGAATAAAAGTGTTCCAAAACTGATGATAACGTTTGATTTTGGGCTCCGAAAATAGGCGCAGTCGAGCAAGCTTGCTGCCCCCGTCGTAGAGCTCTCGGATAGCTTTCCAACGGTATACAATGCGCTGCGTAACTCCTTACGGATCAAAAGTTATGGGCACCGGAGCGATGGAGACCTGGTCCCAAGCCCTATGCCCTCGGTTTGCGGGCCCAACCTTTACGTTCGGCAAAGTTGTCGTGCCCAAGGTGGTGTGGGATTGGGTAATAGAAATGTGATGGATTAGGTTATCGTCATTTTCGCGGCTCACGACGTACAATCCGAGATGAAAAAACTGCGCAAGAGAAGAAAAGTGTCCATAAACTGATGAAAACGTTCGATTTTGGGTTCTGAGTACAAGCGCAGCCAAGCAAGCTTGCTACGCTTGTCGTAGAGCTCTCAGAGAGCTTTCCAACGGTATGTTGTGCGTCGCATAACTCCTTACGGATCAAAAGTTATGGGCACCAGAGCGACAGAGACCTAGTCCCCTGCCCCACGCACTTGGTTTGCGGGTCCAGCCTTTACGTGAAGCGAAGTTGTCTTGCCCAAGGTGCCATGGGATTCGGTAATAGAAATGTGATGGATTAGGTTGTCGTCCTTTTCGCGGCTCACGACGTATTATCCGGGACGGAAAAACAGCACAAAAGAAAATAAATGTCCCGAAAGTGATGAAAACGTTCAATTTTGGGCTCCAAAAATAGGCGTAGCTGAGCAAGATTGCTGCCCCCGTCGTAGAGCTCTCGGAGAGCTTTCCAACGGTATGTTGTGCGCCACGTAACTCCTTATGGATCAAAAGTGATGGGCATCGGAGCGACAGAGACCTGGTCCCAAGCGCCACGCCCTCTGTTTGCGGGCCCAACCTCTACTTGAAGCGAAGTTGTCTTGCCCAAGGTACTGTAGGATTCAATAGTATAAATGTGATGGATTAGGTTGTCGTCCTTTTCACAGCTCACGACATATGATCCAGGATGGAAAAATAGCGCAAAAGAAGAAAAGTGTCCCAAAACTGATGAAAACATTCAATTTTGGGCACAGAAAACAGGCACAGCTGTCAAGCCCCAACCCGGCCTATAAGGTTAGACTAGGGTGTGATCTAAACGTTCAGGACAAGTCACATACTTAACCGTTTATGAAGATTTAACACTTATCATTTTAGTCTAAACTCCAAAGTTTTCTGGAAAACCGGCAGCATAACGGTTGTAATTGGACTCTTTGGTTTGGCCTAATTCTCTAAACGCCTCAAATTTCTCTAATCTCAATTTCATTTCCAACTAAGACTACCATTTAACATCAATTGAAACACCTATTGGTTATCTCGATGTCTCGTTGATTTATAACCTAGCATGATACTATGTCTCGTTTGTTTATTTATCCTCGTTACAAAGTACCTGTTGATCTTAGCTTAATAGCGAGTACCTGTTTAGATTGGATAAGTTCATTTACTTAGTCCTTAACTAATACGTCATAACCTATGATAGATACTAGCGGCAATAAGCAAAACGATCATAGTGATGCCTAGCATTAGTCTATTTAATATAAGTACAACCCAAAATTAGACCCCAAATTACAACGGGGGTCCTTTACATTACAAATAGCAAGCAATATAAAAGAAATAGTCTTCAGGTAGCATAGAGTTCACAAGTAGCCACAATCACGCAAAGCACACAAGCAGGCAATCACTCCAAGGATTCATCGTTAGGCACACCGTCCTCGGGTACCTGTTCTGGATCTTCTTCACCTGAGATGATAAAAGAGGGTGAGTCCTTATGAACTCAGCGAGGGGGAACGAGAAATAGGTTTTGAAACTCATTTTCCGGTTCAACTTATGAAATCCTTTTGCAAGCATGAATATAACAATAATACAAGTACAGGAACAGAAATACCAGTCTTTCCTCCCCGAGGTTCTCTAGGAACCAAGCGAGAGTACTTATACAGATAGTAAAAAGGATACAGTGAGCTTTTGCTCTCAGATCAGTTTCAAAATCAGTGGTTGCAGCTGACTTTAAATCATCTCCAAAACACGCCAGGTGGGTGTACTCCGGATGTACCCTGAAATCCTACGACCCAACTCTCTGAGGAAGTCTAGCCCCCAAGCGAGAAAGGGAATGGGACCATGGTAGTCACGGGTGCACCAGCAAGCCCGATGTCGCCCGGTGTGCATGATCGCTACCATGCTGATAGGAAAGGTTGCAACCTTGTATGCAGTGCAGATTTATGACATTAACATATCACGTTAGGAGGACAGCAAAGTAGGTTGCCTCCGGACAGTCATAAGATTGCACATTGACAAGTAAACAGGCAGGGCACGGTAAGACAAGTAATTTTACTTGAAAGGCATATAGAGTTATATGAACATTAAACGGGCAGTCATGTAACACATGTAAATCAAGCCATATAACTCATTTCAAAGTCCACGTGATCAAGTAGTAAGCTTATTCAACATGCAATAATATCTACGTGGGTCCGGGTGCAAGAAAAGCTTATTTGTCAACATGCAATGATCAAAGTCACATTTAGGACTATAAAGGCATTTACAGGCAGCCTACTAAACATATAATTCCGCATCATATCCAAATGATCAACACTTAGCAAAACTACCTAGTCATTAGGGTTTTCATTTCGTGCATATTCGTGCAATTTGAGCCTCAAACCAACTGAAGGTCAATCTCAAGCCATGCATCATTTAATTCAACATCCTCAAACATTCAAAACAGTCCACACAACATCCCGAAGTCACAATCCCAAGCATTTAATTCAACAAGAGGAGTCACAACAATTTTTCTAAGCACAACATTAAGTGAAACCCTTACTGCAAAAGGCTGTTTTCTTACAATCAATAGGATAAGCAAACAATCTCCAAACCCAGTGAATAAGATGTCAAATTAAAGCTTAATAAGTTAACTAAAATCATAAACAAACCTTGCATCAATTGGACATCGGGATCATTAGATATAGCCGAATCAGTGGGATAGCACAAAACTGTCCAGATTTGCACACATTTCGATAATTGACGTTTTTGAGGTCCTTAGGGTCAGATTCAACCTTAGTCCATTTATGACAAAAATGTCCAGAACTGAAAAATATAGCAGTACACCAATTTTCATGCATTTTGGACATTATTAACTAAGTCAAATCTGGTTCGTTCTACAAGGTCAGTGCATCTGCCAAAACCTGCTTCATTTTTCCAGATTTCCAGATTTGGACACATTTTAAAGATTCGCCATTTTGAAGACCTTAGAGTCAAAATTAGCTTCGGCCTATTTCTGCGAAAAATGTTTAAAACTGGAAACACTAGTCATCTACCAATTTTTTTGCATTTTAAAAATCATTTTTCTGGCTAAACTTACCTCGAAACAATCTGGTCAGAGAGTTGTCAACAATCCGACTTCACCTATCACCACTTTCAAGCCAAGATCTTGCCATGCATGGTTGTTTAAGCTTATGAAAGAACATATAACTCAAGTACAGAAGCAAAGACATACATTTATGAGCATGCATGTGGATTTTTGAAGGATTTTCAAAAGGTTTTAGCCCTCACCTTAGCAAATCAACAAGAAGATGCACAAAAACTAGTTGAAGCTCCAAATCTCTTCTTCTTCTTGCTTTGCCGAGATTCCAACTTGGTTTCTCTATTTTTCCTAGCCTAGTGACCAAGCTCTTAGCACATGCATGAGGTTAGAACAAGAAGAAAAGAAATGGAAGCCAAGAAACTTACCTAGGCCGAATAGAAGACTTCAAAGGACATGCATGTGTGATTTTCGAACTCTAGCTAGTTTGCTTGAGCTTCTTCGATGGTTGCTTGTCTTGATTGACCAAAGTGTGAAGAAGATGAGCTATGGTATGGTGAGAACTCAGCCAAGGCCGAGAGAGAGAGAGAAAATGAGAGGGAGAGAGAGAAGTTGAGGAAGAAATGAAGAAATGACAAAAATATGACAAAGAATAAAGCTTTACATTCTTTCATGCTTATGGTCGGCCTTGGGCAGCCCAAAATTCCTGATTTTGTGTCTTCAAGATGTGATTTTAAAATGTTAGCATGGGCATAGGTGGTTTGGTCGAACAAGGTAGAATTTTGAGGTGGTTTTGAGTATTTTTTCATGCATTGATAAGTGTTTTTGTGTCATGATTTGTCTAGATTCATTTTGAATTAAACATGCATGCAAGGAACAATATAGTGGTCGGCTAAAGCTCCTCAATAATCTGAATTTTTGTCATCTTTGAGCATTATTTTAATTGTGTCTTGAAAGTGCAAAAAGAATAAGGAATAAAGAATGAAGAATGTTTAGTGTTTAGTGAATTTTTGTCTTTTAGCAAGTTGAATTAGGATTATAATATTGATAGTAGAGTTTGTAGGATTGTTTAATAGTCTAGTGCTTTGTGTAAGATGCTTTCTTGATTAGCGTGAGGGCATGCTTTTCTAGGTCTAGGGCACGTACTATGAGGTAGGGCACGAACTACGAGACGAACGCACATTTTTCAAGTAAATGCACGCAACCCTAAGTGAATGCACGTAATTCAATGCAAAGCACACAAAACGAACACAATTCTCAAACCTAAGTCAAGGCATGCAAATCTAGGTTAGGACACACGAAATGAGGTATCTCTTGTTAATCGAGGTCCGGGCACGTAAGTCGAGGATTAGGGCACATAATTCTAAGTCAAGGCACGTATGACGACGCATGCACGAAAACCAAGATAGGGCACATAATCCAAGGTCAGTCATATCATTCTTGGTCTATGGCACGCAAATCAAGGAAACACACGTTATTCGGGGTCGGGCCTCACAACAGCTGAGCAGGGTCATTGCCCCCATCGTAGAGCTCTCAAAGAGCTTTCCAACGGTATGTTGTGTCTTGCGAAACTCCTTACGGATCAAAAGTTATGGGCACCGAAGCGACGGATACCTGGTCACAAGCCCCACGCCCTCGGTTTACGGGCCCAACCTCTACGTGAAGTGAAGTTTTCTTGCCCAAGGTGCTGCGGGATTTAGAAATAGAAATGTGATGGATTAGGTTGTCGGCCTTTTCACGGCTCACGACCTATGATCCTGGACAGAAAAACAGCACAAAAGAAGAAAAGTGTACATAAACTGATGAAAACGTTCGATTTTAGGCTCCGAGAATAGGGTCAGCTGAGTAGGCTTGCTACCCCTATCGTAGAGCTCTCGGAGAGCTTTCCAACGGTATGTTGTGCGCCGCATAACTCCTTACAGATCAAAAGTTATGGGCACCGGAGCGACAGAGACCTGGTCCCAAACCCCATGCCCTCGGTTTGCGGGCCCAGCCTCTATGTGAGGCGAAGTTGTCTTGCCCAAGGTGACATGGGATTCGGTAATAGAAATGTGATAGATTAGGTTGTCATCCTTTTCGCTGCTCACGACGTACGATCCGAGACGAAAAAACAGCGCAAGAGAAGAAATGTGTCCCAAAACTGATGAAAATGTTTGATTTTGGGCTCCGAGAATAGGCGCAGTCGAGCAGGCTAGCTGCCCCTGCCGTAGAGCTCTCAGAGAGCTTTCCAACAGTATGTTGTGCGCCGCGTAACTCCTTACGCATCAAAAGTTATGGGCACCAGAGCGACGGATGTCACGCCCCAACCCGACTTAAGGAGGCTAGACTAGGGTATGACCTAATTCATTTATATTGTTTCATATTCTTAGCCTTTTTTTTATGATTTAATGCTTAACGTTGGCCTAGAGCTCCAAAAGTTTTTTCGGAAAACCGACAGCATAACAGCTGTATTTAAGACCTTTCGTTTGACCTATTTTCTAAAACGCCTCAAAACCTTTAATCATTGATTCAGTTCCAATTAAAATTTCCTATTTTGTTATCAATAGATATGCCTACTAATTTATCTCTATAGTCTTGTTTGATTGACAAGCCTAGCATGATAACTATGTCCCATTTATTTGCCTGTTCCTATTATGCAAGTACATATTATCCTTTAGCTTACAATGAGTACCTAAGTGAAATTAGATAGAGTTAACTTGTTTGATTCTTCACCTAGCGGTTTAAACGCCTACGATAACTACTAACCAAGATAATGAAGGCAAATAACCAATAAAGAGTTCGTCCAGTTATAATCAGTACAAGCCAAAAATTTGACCCAAATTACAACGGGGTCATTTACATCAACAACATGAACAATTGCAATCAAACACAATATCCAAATAGCAACTACTTTCAGGCAAAGAACAAAAGCACGTAGTCACTCCAAGGAATCATCAACAAGCACATTCTCCTTGGGTACCTATTCCAAATCTTCTTCACCTGTGACAAAAAGAGGGTGAGTCCTTATGAACTCAACGAGGGGGAACGAGAGATATCGTTTTTAAAACTCTTTTCCGGTTAATCTTATGAAAACTCCTTTGAAGACATGTCAAATAAAATAAGTAAGTTCATAACAATACATAAATATAAAGGACCACTTTTACCCGTCTTTCCTCCCCGAAGTCCTCTAAGAACCAAGCGAGAGTACTTAAACACATAGTGAAAAGGATACGGTGAGCTTTCGCTCTCAAGTTCAATTGGTGAGCATTTGCTCTCAAGATTATTTTCGATAACAATTGTTGCGGCCGGCTTCAATCATCCACTTATCGCTCCCAATTGGGTGTACTCCAGATGTACCCGAAATCCTACGACCCAACTCTTCGAGGGTGGAATGCCAAGTGAGAGAGGGAATTGGACCATGGTAGTCACGGGAGCACCGGCAAGCCCTATGCCGCCCGGCGTTTGTGAAATGCTACCATGCCACAATGAAAGGTTACAACCTTGTATACGATGAACATTTATACCATTTAACAATTCACATTAGGAGGACAACAAAGTAGGTTGCCTCCGAGCAATTTCAAGATCACATATTGCCAAGTAAACGAATGAGGCATGCTTAACATGAATTTTCACTTTGTAAAACATGTAGAGTCATATGGACATTAAACGGGCAGCCAAGTAACACATATAAATCAAGTCATATAACTCATTTCGGGGTTCACGTATCAAGTATTAACATTATACAAGCATGCAATGACATTTATACGAGACCGGATGCAAGAATAACTCACTTAGCAGCATCCAATCATTGGAAATCATATTTAGAGCTATAAGGACAACTACGGGAAGCCTATTAACCATAAAATTTGACACATTTAACAAATAGGTCATCTCTTAACAAAAGTCATAAGCGTTAGGGTCTCAATTCCGTGCTTAAACGTGCAATTAAGCATACCATTCATCGATTAATGATCCCAAACCATACATCAATCAAATTAAGCAACCTCAACCAACCACAACAGTCCACACAACATCCAAGTGCCACAATTCCAAGCATTCAATACCTCAAGCAAGGTCTCAACATGATTCTAAGCACATCACTAAACAAAACCCTCACTGCAATGGTCTGTTTTCCCACATTCGATTAGACAAGAAAAAAAATCTCCAATTCTAGTGAACCAAGTGTCAAATTGAAACTTAATAAGTGATTTAAATATAGGAACAAACCTCGCTGCATTTGGAGTTCGGATTTAGGAGTTATGACCGAAACCGTGAGACTACGCAAAAACTGTTCAGTTTTAGACACATTACGATTTTTGCCAATTTTGAGGGTCTTAGAGTCAAAATTGGCTTTGGTCTATTTCTGAAAAAAAAAAAAATGTCTAGAAATGTAAAATATAGCAACCTACCAATTTTATTGCATTTTGGACGTCATTTGTTATGCTAAAACTGTTTCGTTCTACAAGGTCAGAAGGCTGCCAGATCCTACTTCATATTTCCAATTTTTCCAAATTTAGGCACCTTTCGATGTTTTGCAATTTTGGAGGCCTTAGATTCAAAATTGGCCTTGGCCTATTTCTACTAAAAATTCTCAGAACTGGCAAAACTAGTAGCCTACCAATTTTCACGCATTTTTATCAAGCTTTTCTATGTCAAATTCACCTCGTACTACAAGATCAGAAAACTGCCAGTAACACGTTTTTACCTATCTTCAAGTTCTAGCCAAAAATCTAGCCATGCATGGTCATATAAGCTCATGTACATACATATAAAACAACTACAGAGGTAAATATAGTCATATGAAGGCATGCATGTGATTTTTGGTAGCTTTTAAAAGAGTTTAACCCTCACCTCTTTGAAGATTTAGCAAATGAGCACAAAATCCTTGTTTTTGAGCTTTGTGTGTGACTTTGAGCTATCCTTGCTTGATTACCTTGCTATGGCCGATGCTTGGAGTGTCCTAGAGAGTGAGCTTGAGGTCTTGGAAGCTCTAGAGATGCCTTACCCGAAATGGAGAGAGAATGAGAGCTTGAGAGAGTTTTGAGAGGAAAATGAAATGTGATGAGTTGTGTGTGTGTGTGTCAGCCTTAGGGCCTTTCAAGTCTGATTTTTGTGTGTCAACTAGCATATAATTTGAGTTATAATGAGGCATGGGGTAGGTTGGTCGAGAAAGGGGACTTGGGGTAGGGTAAAATGGCAATATTTTATGCATTGTGTCTTGTGTATGTCATAGATTGTCTAGGGTAGAATATTTTTTGTTCAAAACTTGCTCAAGACCTTGATATGACCGAGTAATGCAATGAAAAATCTGAAATTTCAGATTCAAGTTAATACATTATAGATTATAATAAGGGTGGAATTTGAGGTGCATTAGTTTTGGGTGAGAATAAAGAATAGAGAATGTTTAGGTGTTTGTGTAGATAGAATTATTTATTGTTAGTAGATTTTGTAGAGAATTTGAATTAGGAATATAATATTGGTTAGTGGATTGTGTAGGATTATTTAATAGTCTTGTGCTTTGTGTAGGAATCTTTATTGATTAGCGTGCAGGCACGCATTCTTAGGTTCTAGGGCACACACTATGAGGTAGACACGAACTATGAGGTAAGACACATAATTCAAGACTAATACACAGATTCCAAAGTAAATGCACGCAACCCTAGGTGATTGCCCGTAAACCAATGCAAGGTACGTAATTCAATGCAATATACGTAAATCGAGGTACGACTCTTAAACCTAGGTTTAGGGCACGCAATTCAAGGTCAGTGTACACAAATCGAGGTATCGCACGAAAATCGAAGTCAGGACACGTAAGTCAAGAATTAGGGCACACAATTCTAGGTCAAGGCATGTATGACGAGGTATGCACGTAAACCAAGATAGGGCACGTAATCCAAGGTCAGTCATATAATACTGGGTCTAAGGCATGCAAATCGAGGTAAGACATGTTATTCGGGGTCGGGCCTCACATCCTTCCCTCCTTAAAAGAATTTCGTCCCGAAATTCATTCTCACTTGTTGAGGTCATTTAGACGGATTCCGACCATTGTTATTTTCCAACTCCGGGTCGTCCTTTGCTCTGTGATCTCTCTTACCACAACGAATTCACTTCCTAGCTTTCTCCAATCATTTAATTCGGTGTGACCCCTACATTTACAGTTCGTTCCTTTGAACGACTCTATTTTCTCCATTTGATCTTCAGGTCAAGTTCATTAATTAAGGTTAGAATCTCCAAACATGGTAATCAAAGCTGCATCGGTATTCTTACAATATAACTATAACTCCAAAATCATGACTCATGTTGTATCAATCTCGCATTCATACTTCAAAAGGAATATCACAATAATACTATGATCCTAAGGTGACATCCCTAATTTCAAGATGATAGGTCTATATCCGATTTACATATTCTATCAACTAGCTTCAAAATTGTTAACACGTAGGACATACACAAGTTATTGATCATTTCCACAATACGACCCTGTCTTCAAGAAGAACTCACCAAACAAACTAATCTATCTCAAATCGTCATCTATTGATAGTATCATAATCCTTATCTCGTAGGTACATTAGATTAGCAAATCTTCTAATGACTAGTCTCCCGGTTACAAGCTCCTATTCACTAACATTCATTCCCAGCTTCGTTAACCTTCACTCTCGTAGTCAAGAATAAAGACCGTTGATATTAGTTAAACTCAAATTCTAAGGTTTATTAAGTACCACCAACAAATTGCCATCGAAATTGCATGGGTAAACTAATCATGTTACACTAGTTCAACTCTTACAAGTAAATTTCATCAGCTTGTGATCCATAATTTATTTCCTTATTCAAATCTTTATCTTCAAGTCATGAGGCTTTAGAATTTCTTTTAATCTTAACCGAAACTCCTAAGGCGAATAGTTTCAATCTCAAATAAATTTCACTCACCTCAATCCAAGGTTACGTCATACTTAAGAGGATAATGGTCCTACTCACTTCGTGACCTAGTCAGTCTTTCGAACACTTAATGCCCGCCAATATATCTTCAACATTAGTGTTACTAAATCAGGGCTATAGCCATGTAAGTGATATCAATGTTCCACTAGGTTATCGGCCATACAAAACCAATCTTAGAACTACAAATGGGTACCGAAATGATATAGCTCATAAGACACTTACCATACTAATCCAAATAGGTTGTTACACGAAATAATTTCAAGGCTATGTCATCATAAGAATTATAACCACAAGGCATCCTTCAATATAATCTAATAGAACTTTAAAAGTAATCAACCACTCATTTAATTATCACTACAAGATTCACCCTCTATTCAATCAAACACGATTCGAAATCTACCAACAGCTAGTTTCTAGACGTGAAATGGTGCACATAAATACGGTGGTCTAACATTAGTTTCTTGGGTCATCATGACTCTAATTCATCTCTATCTTAACTATATGAAATCTTACTCTTCTCATTTACATGTTCAACTAGCTAAGAGCATCAAGACTCATCGACCTTAGGTCCTAGGGTTCATCATGAATCATCATGCATACTCACTATTAGCTATTTAAGATTACTAATCATACCTTAATGACTTCACCTTGCAGTCGGATGCTTAAATCTTATTTCCATGGTTTATATGCCAGGTCCATCAATATTACTTATGGATATATGCTTCCTAACATCCTCTAGGGTATCCAAATAACGAGGGTGTAGAATAACTCACTCTGTATAATCACAAATAAATCCAATGGGGCACGAAATTAATACCATGATTCTTAATATCGCCAATATCCAACTTAGGACCTTTAGCAACGTTAGTCATCTAATGTAAAATTCAATACCTTATACTTCTATCTGACCTAACATTTTAGGTGTAGTCTTCCGAATACAAGTTCTAGCTATGTGAATTCCTCGATTCCAACATCCCTATATCTTGTTATACTAAAGAATCATCAACCTTGTTAAACTCAGTTCCCAGAGTTGCCTATATGTATTGGGGTTATCCATTGTTAAGTTACTTAAATACATTATCTATGTCTTAATAATCTAACCCTTAAAAGTAATTATCATCAACTTCCATGAATTCATCTCTTAATTTCTAGGTCATGATCTTACCATTTAGTGGACTTGAAGCTCACTACTATACACCATGTTGGAATCATCAATGCTTCATTCCAATCAAGTAAGGATTCAATCGTGAGAGTATATTGCTAACTTCTTAGATAGTCTATCAAGCCAATTTTAAGATGTGAGAAATGGATTCAAAGAAACCTCTAAGTCAACTTCCACTATTAGCACATGAGAATATATACTACTGTACATATTTAATAGTATGCTCTTATATCTTAAGTGAAGTTGTATGTCATTAAACTTTATACTTGAACCATAATTAGAAGATCGGTTTAACGGAATCAAGAACTTCATACTATAAAATTGACAACTTAATCACAGGTATAGGTATTCCAAAGATAATGAGATAACTTTACCTCAACAATTATACATGTGCTACGCATTTTATATATATGCATATCCAATAATACATACGATCCATCGAGTACTTGTGAAGATGTCAGAAATCTCTAACCGAGACTTTTCGTTCTTCCTGCATGAATTCACTTCCCTGAAAGTTCTAGTCCTAACTATCTATGTGTATAAACAGTCAGTCATGGTTATGCACATGTGTCAAGGAAGAAGTATAAAAGCATGCATACATTATTCAGGGCACTAACGTGTCGGTGTGCATGACACATATTACATATGGTCCATAAAAGCACATGATATTCAATGCTCAAATCAATTAAAGCACATTAGCATACATTAACACATATAAACAAGACATCATAATTACCTTAGGGCTTCTACCCATGGTCCGAGAGTTGAACTTGACTAATGCCTAGTTAGCAAACTAAGCTCTGATACCATTGTAATATAGGTGTCACGCCCCAACCCGACCTAAGGAGGCTAGACTAGGGTATGACCTAATTCATTTATACTGTTTCACATTCTTAGCCTTTTTTATAATTTAATGCTTAACGTTGGCCTAGAGCTCCAAAAGTTTTTCCGAAAAATCGACACCATAATGGCTGTATTTAAGACCTTTGGTTTGACCTATTTTCTAAAATGCATCAAAACCTTTAATCATTGATTCAATTCCAATTAAAATTTCCTATTTTCTTATCAATAGATATGCCTACTAATTTATCTCGATAGTCTCGTTTGATTGACAAGCCTAGCATAATAACTATGTCCCGTTTATTTGCCAGTTCCTATTATGCAAGTACATATTATCCTCTAGCTTACAATGAGTACCTAAGTGAAATTAGATAGAGTTAACTTGTTTGATTCTTCACCTAGCGGTTTAAATGCCTACGATAACTACTAACCAAGATAATGAAGGCAAACAACCAATAAAGAGTTCATCCAGTTATAATCAGTACAAGCCAAAAATTAGACCCAAATTACAACGGGGTCATTTACATCAACAAAATGAACAATTGCAATCAAACACAACATCCAAATAGCAACTACTTTCAGGCAAAGCATAAAAGCACGTAGCCACTCCAAGGAATCATCAACAAGCACATTCTCCTCGGCTACCAATTCCAAATCTGTTTCACCTATGACAAAAAGAGGGTGAGTCCTTATGAACTCAGCGAGGGGGAATGAGAGATAACGTTTTAAAAACTCTTTTCCAGTTAATCTTATGAAAACTCCTTTGAAGACATGTCAAATAAAATAAGTAAGTTCATAACAATACATAAATATAAAGGAACACATTTACCCATCTTTCCTCCCCGAGGTCCTCTAGGAACCAAGCGAGAGTACTTAAACACGTAGTGAAAAGGATACGGTGTGTGAGGCCCGACCTCGATTTGCGTATGATACCTCGTTTCGTGTGCCCTAACTTAGATTTGCATGCCTTGACCTAGGTTTAAGAATCGTGTTTCGTTTTGTGTTCCATGCATTGAATTACATGTATTCATTTAGGGTTCGTGCATTTACTTGGGAAATGTGCATTCGTCTCGTAGTTCGTGCCCTACCTCGTAGTGCATGCCCTAGACCTAGAAAAGCGTGCCCTCACGCTAATCAAGAAAGCATCTTACACGAAGCACTAGATCAATAATTAATCCTACAAATTCCACTAACTAATATTAAATTACTAATTCAACCCACTAGAAGACGAAATTGCACCAAAATCTAGACATTCTCATTCTTTATTCCTTATTCTTTTGCACTTTTCAAACACACAATTAATTAATGCTCAAAAGATGACAAAAAATCAGATTTTTACATGCCTTGGCCGACCACTTGTTGGGCATTTGTGCTTGCTTGCATAATTCAATTTATTCCTCAAACATTCTATGACAATTCTATGACACAAATGCATAAAAAAAATTAGCTCAAAGACCTCCTCAAAGCTCTAGGAAATTCAAAAACCATGCTTCTTGAAGACACAAATCTGAAATTTCTATGCCCAAGGCCGACACATGCTTCATCAATTGCAAGGCTTTCATTTTTCTTTCATTTCTCTCATTTTCCTCTCATTCTTCTCTCTCCCTCTCATTCTTCTCTCTCTCTCTCGGCCCTAGCTGAGTTTCTAGACTCCATAGCTCATCTTCATCACTCCATGGTTCATCAAGGCAAGCAAGAAGCTAGGGAGCTCGACCAAGCAAGCTAGGTTGCAAGAAAACTCACATGCAAGCTTATTGAACATCCATTTCGGCTTAGGTGAGTTTGCTAGCTTCCATTTCTTTTCTTCTTGTTCTAACCACTGCACCTACTAAGAACTTGGTCACTAAGCTAGGAAAAATAGAGAAAATCGAGTGGTGTCTCGGCTAAGCAAGGAAGAAGATCAACTTTGTGCTTCACCAAGAGTCGTGTGCACCTTCTTGTTGTTTTGCTAAGGTGAGGGCTAAAACTTCTTGAAAATCTTTCAAAAACCCACATGCATGCCCTTAAACGTTTATCTTTGCTTATGTACTTGAGATATATGTGTGTTCATAAGCTTTTACAACCATGCATGGCAAGATTTTGGGCTAGAATATGGTGATAGATGAAATCGTGCATGTGACAACTTTCTGTCTTGTTGGTGTGAGGTGATTTTGGCTAGGTAAATGATGTTGAAAATACGTGAAAATTGGTAGACAACTAGTTTTGCCCGTTATGAACATTTTTCACAGAAATAGACCAAAGCTAATTTTGACTCTAAGACCTCAAAATGGCAAATCATTAAAATGTGTCCAAATCTGGAAAGTCTGGAAAAATGAAGCAGGTTTTGGCAAATTCACTGACCTTGTAGAACGAACCAGTTTTGACTTAGTAAATGATATCCAAAATACATGAAATTTGGTGTGCTGCTATATTTTTCAGTTCTGGACATGTTTGTAAGAAATGTACTAAAACTAAATCTGACCCTAAGGACCTCAAAAATGATAAGTATTGAAATGTGTGCAAATCTGGATAGTTTTGTGCAGTTTCACTGTTTTGGCTATAACTATTGAACCCGAACTCCAAATAATGTGAGGTTTGTTTATGAATTTAGTTTACTTCTTAATGTTTTAATTTGACATCTTATTCACTGGATTTGGAGATTGTTTACTTGTCTTAATGATTGTGAGAGAACAGTCCATTGCAGTGAGGGTTTCACTTAGTGATACGCTTAGAAACATTATTATAGCTTCTCTGGTTGTGTTAAATGCTTGGGATTGTGGCATTAGAATGTTGTGTGGACTGTTTTGAATACTTAAGGATGTTTGAATTAATAGATGCATGGCTTGAGTTGATTTCGAGATGACTTGGGGCTTAATCGCACGGAGAAGCACGAATTGGAACCCTAGTAACTAGGTGAATTTGCTAAGTGTTGATCCTTTGGATGTTGTGTTGGATTATGTGTTTAGTAGGCTGCCCGTAGTTTCCCTTGTAGCCCTAAATATGATTTCATGTTGATAAGTAGGCTTTTCTTGCACCCGGTCCTACGTAAATGTCGTTGCATGTTAAATAATCTTGTTATTTGATTACATGAACTTTGAAATGAGTTATATGACTTGATTTACATGCGTTACATGGCTGCCCGTTTAATGTTCATATAACTCCATGTGTCTTTCAAGTGAAATTACTTGTCTTATAGTGCCTCGCTTGTTTATTTGTCAATGTGCAATCTTATGACTGCTCGGAGGCAACCTACTTTGTTGTCCTCCTAATGTGATATATTAAATGTCATAAATGTGCATTGCATACAAGGTTGCAACCTTTCATTCTTGCATGGTAGCGTTCACGCACACCGGGCGGCATCGGGCTTGCCGGTGCAACCGTGACTACCATTGTCCAATTCCCTCTCTCGCTTGGGGGCTAGACTTCCTCGGAGAGTTGGGTCGTAGGATTTTGGGGTACATCTGGAGTACACCCATTTGGCGTGAAAAGGGGATGATTTGAAGTCGACCGCAACAACTGATACTGGAAATGAACTGAGAGCAAAGGCTCACCGTATCCTTTTCACTATGTGTATAAGTACTCTCGCTTAGTTCTTAAAGGACCTCGGGAGGAAAGATGGGTAATTGTGTTCCTTTACTTTTATATTATTGTTATTTACTTATTTGTAAAATATTCATGCTTGCAAAAAGGGTTTTCATAAGTTGAACCAGAAAATGAGTTTCAAAACCTATTTCTCGTTCCCCCTCGCTGAGTTTATAAGGACTCACCCTCTTTCATCATCTCAAGTGAAGAAGATCAAGAACAGGTACCCGAGGATGACGTGCCCAACGATGATTCCTTGGAATGATTGCATGTCCTATGTGCTTTGCTTGATTATGGCCATTTGTGAAAACTATGCTGCTTGAAGACTATTTCTTTTCATGTTGCTTGATGTTTGTAATGTAAAAGACCCCGTTATAATTTGGGGTCTAATTTTGGCTTGTACCAATAATAACCAGACAGACACTACTATGGTCGTTTTGCTATCGTTACTGGTTAGTATCTATCATAGGATTATGAAGTATCAGGTAAGGACTAAGTAAAATGAACCTATCCAATCTTAAGCAGGTACCCATTATTAAGCTAAGGTTAACAGGTACTTTCGTAACGAGGATTAACAAACAAACGAGACATAGTATCATGCTAGGTTATTAATCAAACGAGACATCGAGATAACTAGTAGGCGTTTCAATTGATGGTAAATAGTAATCTTAGTTGGAAATGAAATTTGAGGTGTTTAGAGAATTAGGTCAAACCAAAGAGCCAAATTACAGCTGTTATGCTTCCGGTTTTTCGGAAAGTTATGGAGTTTAGGCTAAAACGTAAGTGTTAAACTTTCATGAACAGTTAAGTACGAGATAAACTTGAATGTTTAGATCACACCCTAGTCTAACCTTTATAGGCTGGGTTGGGGCGTGACACCTTATAGAAGAAGAAATGGTATCAGAGCTTAGATTGCTTAAGCTGGGTTTAACTCTCGGACCATGGGTAGAGCCCTAAGATAATTAGGATGACTTGTCTATATGTTATTGTGTGATAATGTTAATTGTGCCTTCTATGTTCTATGTGCTTAAGTAATTAATATTTCTTAATTGTTTCTAGAATTATGTATCTATATTATGTTGCATATCTTATGTATTAAATTCTTGTTTGTCGTATTTCAATAAATTGTGCATCGTAATCTGTGCCTATAGATGGCTAGCCCTAGTACCCGCACTACTAATAGGAGCGGTGAACCCCAAGAGACCGGAGATGCTTATCAAACTAATCCCGGCATAGCTATGTTTAACATGATGGCAAACGCCATGGATCGCGTGTCACGAGTGATGGAACGTCAAGATGCACGCGAAGCTAACAACAACAACAACAGGAATGATGGTAACCATGGGAGACATAGCAGAATGAGGGAGTTCCTTGACTTTCGCCCGTCCAAATTCCACGGGGAAGCTGATGATGAGAAAAAAAAGGCTTGGCTGTCCGAGATCGAGAGGATTTTTAGGCCACTTGATTATACTGATGAAGAAAAGGTGGAGTTTGTTGTGTTTCTGTTGCACGGGGATGCTGAGCATTGGTGGCACACTGTGGAGGCACTGTGGGAAACTGATCAGACACCTCGCTTGTGGGGTAATTTCGTTAAGGCATTCAAGGAGAAATATGTACCTGCATTTTCCAGGCAGAGGCGGATTGAGGAGTTCATGCACTTGACCCAGGGTAACATGACGGTGGCCCAGTACGAGGCTCGTTTTGACCGACTATCCCACTATGCTCAATACATGGTCAATACTCTGGAGGCAAAGATGTGGAAATTTACTACGGGATTGAGGCCAGAGATTCAGGACCAATTGGCTTCGCATGACTTCGATACCTATTCTGCTCTCTTTGTTGCTGCTTCCCTAGTTGAGAAGAGAAAACTTGATAGAGCCGGTTCGAGTCAGCCGAACAAGAAACCATACCAGCCTTCAGGTCAACAGAGAAAATTCCAGGGCCAGAGTCGTAGTCAGGGACAGAGCCAGAACAGACCAGTGAATAACCGTGGCCCGACTAAAGTACCATCAGCCTCTTCCACCCGCGGATCCACAGGTAGTTCACCTGCTACTCAGTCTGTCAACTGTTCTTACTGTGACAAGAAGGGACATACCGAGGCCCAGTGCTGGAAGAAGTCGGGACGATGTGTGTGATGCGGCAGTGATCAGCATCAGATCAAGGATTTCCCTAAATGGCAAGCATGAAGAATCAGGTTAAACCAACTGGTAGAGGCAAGACTCTAGTTCCTAGAGTTCAGGCTCGAGCTTATGCTATTGAGTGCAAGGAGCTTCCAGAGGAGACCGCTGTTGTTGAAGGTACATTCTTCATACTGAATCAACCTGTTAGGGTGCTAATTGATCCGGGTGCTTCTCATTCATTTATTACTCCCTATGTGTGCAACGTGTGAAACTACGAGTTGTATGTTTGCCTTACGAGGTAGAAGTTGGTACTCCGATGGGTTCTAAACTTGTTACTAGCTCGACTTGTAAAGCATGTAAAATTCAAATTAAGGATAGGGAATTCTTAGCCAATCTTATTGTATTACCTTTTCGAGACTATGAGGTCATTTTAGGGATGGACTGGTTGGCAAAGCATTATGCCCAACTAGATTGCCGGACGAAGATTGTAACGTTCCAAGTACCTGGTCAACCAATACTGGAGGTAATGGGTCGAAGAGATTTCACCGGGAGTTCCATCATTTCATCTACGAAAGCAGTGAAATCCTTCAGAAAAGGGTGTAGTGGATACTTAGCTTACCTCATCAACAAGCCATCGGACAAAGCTAAGTTGGAGGAGATGCCTGTGTTCAAAGACTATGCAGATGTGTTTCTTGAAGAATTGCCCAATTTACCCCCAAATCGGGAGATCGGGTTCATTATAGAGTTACTGCCTGGCACCCAGCTGATATCTAAAGCCCCCTATCGTATGGCGCTGGCCGAGCTACAAGAATTGAAGGACCAATTTGTGGTGATTTTCATTGATGATATTCTGGTATACTCAAAATCCGAGGCTGAGCATGAATAACATCTGCGGTTGGTACTGCAGAAACTTCGAGAGCATCAATTGTATGCAAAGTTTAGCAAGTGCGAATTTTGGTTGCAGTAGATTGCATTTTTCGGGCATATCATATCCCAAGAGGGAATAGCAGTGGATCCAGCAAAGATAGAAGCGGTGATGTCTTGGTAGAAGCCGGAAAATGTTACGGAGGTTCGGAGTTTTTTTGGTTTAGCCGGCTATTATCGGAGGTTCATGAAGGATTTCTCTAAGATTGCAGGACCGCTTACATAGCTCACTCAAAAGAAAACAAAGTTCGTGTGGGATGATAAGTGTGAGAACAGCTTCCAAGAATTGAAGAAAAGATTGACTACCGCACCTATTCTTGCATTTCCTGAAGGGAGTCAAGGTTTTGTAATCTATAGCGATGCTTCGAAAGAAGGATTGGGTTGTGTGCTGATGCAAAATGGAAGAGTGATTGCGTATGCTTTTAGGAAACCGAAGCCGTATGAATTGAACTACCCGCCGCATGATTTGGAGTTAGTGGCTATTATGTTTGCACTCAAGAAATGGAGGCACTATTTATGGGGTAACAAATTCGAGGTGTTTACTGATCACAAGAGCTTGAAATACTTGTTCTCACAAAAAGAGTTGAATATGAGGCAAAGGCGGTGGATGGAGCTTTTGGATGATTATAACTGCACAATCAATTATGTGCCCGGTAAAGCAAATGTAGTTACAGATGCCTTAAGTAGGAAAGCGAGCATGGCAAAACTGGAAGTCAAGGTGCAAGATTTGTTGGAGGAAGCATTTTTGTGGAAACCACAATTGACTCGAAAAGGGTTACTTTTTGCCACTATACAAGTTCAATCGACCTTGTTGTCTGAATTACGAGAGGCTCAACAGAAGGACCAACAATTTTAGAAGATTAAAGAAAGCAACACAGATTTCAAGTTTCATGATGATGGTGTTTGGAGGTTTAGGAACCGGATTTGTGTTCCTAATGAACTAGAGCTGAAAACGAAGATTCTTGAAGAAGCCCATAATTCAAGATACACTATTCACCCTGGCGGAACAAAGATGTACCAGGATTTGAAGCAATACTATTGGTGGAATAACATGAAAAAAGAGATTGCGAAGTTTGTGGCACGGTGTTTGACTTGCCAGAGAGTCAAAGCGGAACATCAACGACCAGCAGGTTTACTACAACCGTTGGAGATTCCTCAATGGAAATGGGAACATATAACTATGGACTTTGTTATGGACCTGCCCAGGTCACAAAAGGGTCATGATGCCGTTTGGGTCATAGTGGATAGATTGACTAAGTCAGCGCACTTCTTGCCGATGAACAAGGAGGATAGTCCTGAGAAATTGGGAGATATGTATGTGGCGGAGATCGTAAGATTGCACGGGATGCCTGTGATTATTGTATCGGATAGGGATCCTCGTTTTACCTCTCGATTTTGGAAGAGATTGCAAGAAGCTTTGGGAATGAAGTTGAGTTTCAGCACGGCTTATCACCCTCAGACTGATGGACAATCAGAGAGAACTATTCAGATTCTGGAGGATATGCTGAGGGCGTGTGTTTTAGACTTTGGGAAAGGTTGGGAGAAATACTTGTCTCTAGCGGAGTTCGCTTATAATAATAGTTATCAGGCCACTATCGGGATGGCCCCATTTGAGGCGTTGTATGGACGTAAGTGTCGATCCCCAATTTACTGGGATGAAGTAAGTGAAACGAAGACTTTTGACCCGACCCTTCTACCTGAACGTATGAAGACTGTTGATAATATCCACCTCATCTAGAAACAGATGCTTACCGCCCAAAGCAGGCAAAAGAGTTATACAGACCGACGGAGACGGAGCCTAGAGTTTGAGGTTGGTGACAAGGTGTTCTTGAAGATATCACCCCGGAGGGGACTGATTAAACACGGCAAGGGTGGAAGGTTGAGCCCGAGATTTGTAGGACCATTTGAGATAATTGAGAAGGTTGGAAAATTGGCGTATCGCCTGGTACTACCCCAAAACCTCTCTAATATTCACGACGTCTTTCATGTTTCGATGCTACGGAAGTATCACCCTGATCCATCGTATATCTTGGAGCCAGAGCAGTTGCAGCTTCGGGACAACTTGTCTCATGAGGAGAAGCCCATTCGGATCCTAGACCAGCAAGATCGAGAATTACGTAGCAAAACTTTACCGATGGTGAAAATGTTGTGGGATCATCATGGAGTTGAAGAAGCAACGTGGGAAAGGCGAGACCAGATGGAGCAACAGTATCCAACTTTATTTCAAAGGTAATATTGAATTTCAGCATGAAATTCTTTTAAGGAGGGAGGATGTGAGGCCCGACCTCGATTTGCGTGTGATACCTCGTTTCATGTGCCCTAACCTAGATTTGTGTGCCTTGACCTAGGTTTAAGAATCGTGTTTCGTTTTGTGTGCCATGCATTGAATTACGTGCATTCATTTAGGGTTGCATGCATTTACTTAGAAAACGTGCATTCGTCTCGTAGTTCATGCCCTACCTCGTAGTGCGTGCCCTATACCTAGGAAAGCGTGCCCTCACGCTAATCAAGAAATCATCTTACACGAAGCACTAGATCAATAATTAATCTTACAAATTCCACTAACTAATATTAAATTACTAATTCAACCCACTAGAAGATGAAATTGCACCAAAAGCTAGACATTCTCATTCTTTATTCCTTATTCTTTTGCACTTTTCAAACACACAATTAATTAATGCTTAAAAGATGACAAAAAATCAAATTTTTACATGCCTTGGCCGACCACTTGTTGGGCATTTGTGCTTGCTTGCATAATTCAATTTATTCCTCAAACATTCTATGACAATTCTATGACACAAATGCATAAAAAAATTAGCTCAAAGACCTCCTCAAAGCTCCCAATCTCGACATAAGCTCCTTGCCCATGCTAGGAAATTAAAAAACCATGCTTCTTGAAGACACAAATCTGAAATTTCTATGCCCAAGGCCGACACATGCTTCATCAATTGCAAGGCTTTCATTTTTCTTTCATTTCTCTCATTTTTCTCTCATTCTTCTTTCTCCCTCTCATTCTTCTCTCTCTCTCTCGGCCCTAACTGAGTTTCTAGACTCCATAGCTCATCTTCATCACTCCATGGTTCATCAAGGCAAGCAAGAAGCTAGGGAGCTTGACCAAGCAAGCTAGGTTGCAAGAAAACTCACATGCAAGCTTATTGAACATCTATTTCGGCTTAGGTGAGTTTGCTAGCTTCCATTTCTTTTCTTCTTGTTCTAACCACATGCACCTACTAAGAACTTGGTCACTAAGCTAGGAAAAATAGAGAAAATCCAGTGGTGTCTCGACTAAGCAAGGAAGAAGATCAACTACCAAGAGTCATGTGCACCTTCTTGTTGTTTTGCTAAGGTGAGGGCTAAAACTTCTTGAAAATCTTTCAAAAACCCACATGCATGCCCTTAAATGTTTATTTTTGCTTTAGCACTTGAGATATATGTGTGTTCATAAGCTTTTACAACCATGCATGGCAAGATTTTTGGCTAGAATGTGATGATAGATGAAATCGTGCATGTGACAACTTTCTATCTTGTTGGTACGAGGTGATTTTGGCTAGGTAAATGATGTTGAAAATGCGTGAAAATTGATAGGTAACTAGTTTTGCCAGTTCTAAACATTTTTCACAAAAATAGACCAAAGCTAATTTTGACTCTAAGGACCTCAAAATGGCAAATCATTATAATGTGTCCAAATCTGGAAAGTCTGGAAAAATGAAGCAGGTTTTGGCCGATTCACTGACCTTGTGGAACAAACCAGTTTTGTCTTAGTAAATGATATCCAAAATACATAAAATTTGGTGTACTGCTAAATTTTTCAGTTCTGGACATTTTTCAGTTTCACTGTTTTGGCTATAACTATTGAACCCGAACTCCAAATGATGCGAGGTTTGTTTATGAATTTAGTTCACTTCTTATTGTTTTAATTTGACATCTTATTCACTGGATTTGGAGATTGTTTGCTTGTCTTAATGATTGTGAGAAAACAGTCCATTGCAGTGAGGGTTTCACTTAGTGATACGCTTAGAAACATTATTATAGCTTCTCTTGTTGTGTTAAATGCTTGGGATTTTGGCATTGGGATGTTGTGTGGACTATTTTGAATACTTGAGGGTGTTTGAATTAATAGATGCATGGTTTGAGTTGATTTCGAGATGACTTGGGGCTTAATCGCACGGATAAGCACGAATTGGAACCCTAGTAACTAGGTGAATTTGCTAAGTGTTGATCCTTTGGATGTTGTGTTGGATTATGTGTTTAGTAGGCTGCCCGTAGTTGCCTTTGTAGCCCTAAATATGATTTCGATGATTTCATGTTGATAAGTAGGCTTTTCTTGCACCCGGTCCCACGTAGATGTCGTTGCATGTTGAATAATCTTGTTATTTGATTACGTGAACTTTGAAATGAGTTATATGACTTGATTTACGTGCATTACATGGCTGCCCGTTTAATGTTCATATAACTCCATGTGCCTTTCAAGTGAAATTACTTGTCTTATTGTGCCTCGCTTGTTTACTTGTCAATGTGCAATCTTATGACTGCTCGGAGGCAACCTACTTTGTTGTCCTCCTAATGTGATATATTAAATGTCATAAATGTGCATTGCATACAAGGTTTCAACCTTTCATTCTGGCGTGGTAGCGTTCACACACACCGGGCGGCATTGGGCTTGCCGGTGCAACCGTGACTACCATTGTCCAATTCCCTCTCTCGCTTGGGGGCTAGACTTCCTCAGAGAGTTGGGTCGTAGGATTTTGGGGTACGTCCGGAGTACACCCATTCGGTGTGATAAGGGGATGATTTGAAGTCGGCCGCAACAACTGATACTGGAAATGAACTGAGAGCAAAAGCCCACCGTATCCTTTTCACTATGTGTATAAGTACTCTCGCTTGGTTCCTAGAGGACCTCGGGGAGGAAAGACGGGTAATTGTGTTCCTTTACTTTTATATTATTGTTATGTACATATTTGTGATATATTCATGCTTGCAAAAAGGATTTTCATAAGTTGAACCGAAAAATGAGTTTCAAAACCTATTTCTCGTTCCCCCTCGCTGAGTTCATAAGGACTCACCCTCTTTCATCATCTCAGGTGAAGAAGATCAAGAACAGGTACCCGAGGACGACGTGCCCAACGATGATTTCTTGGAATGATTGTCTGTCCTATGTGCTTTGCTTGATTATGGCCATTTGTGAAAACTATGCTGCTTGAAGACAATTTATTTTCATGTTGTTTGATGTTTGTAATGTAAAAGACCCCCGTTGTAATTTGGGGTCTAATTTTGGCTTGTACCGATAATAACTAAACAGATACTACTATGGTCGTTTTGCTATCGTTACTGGTTAGTATCTATCATAGGATTATGAAGTATCAGGTAAGGACTAAGTAAAGTGAACCTATCCAATCTTAAGCAGGTACTCATTGTTAAGCTAAGGTTAACAGGTACTTTCGTAACGAGGATTAACAAACAAGCGAGACATAGTATCATGCTAGGTTATTAATCAAACGAGACATCGAGATAACTAGTAGGTATTTCAATTGATGGTAAATAGTAATCTTAGTTGGAAATGAAATTTGAGGCGTTTAGAAAATTAGGTCAAACGAAAGAGCCGAATTACAGCCGTTATACTACCGGTTTTTCAGAAAGTTATGGAGTTTAGGCTAAATTGTAAGTGTTAAACTTTCATGAATAGTTAAGTACGAGATAAACTTGAATGTTTAGATCACACCCTAGTCTAACCTTTATAGGCCGAGTTGGGGCATGACACGGTGAGCTTTCGCTCTCAAGTTCAATCGGTGATTTGCTCTTAAGATCATTTTCGATAACAATTGTTGCGGCCGGCTTCAATCATCCACTTATCACTCCCAATTGGGTGTACTCCAGATGTACCCCGAAATCCTATGACCCAACTCTCCGAGGGTGGAATGCCAAGCGAGAGAGGGAATTGGACCATGGTAGTCACGGGAACACTGACAAGCCCTATGCCGTCCGGCGTTCGTGAAACGCTACCATGCCACAATGAAAGGTTGCAACCTTGTATACGATGAAAATTTATACCATTTAACAATTCACATTAGGAGGACAACAAAGTAGGTTGCCTCCGAGCAATTTCAAGATCACATATTGCCAAGTAAACGAATGAGGCATGCTTAACATGAATTTTCACTTTGTAAAACATGTAGAGTCATATGGACATTAAACGGGCAGCCAAGTAACACATATAAATCATGTCATATAACTCATTTTGGGGTTCGCGTATCAAGTATTAACATTATACAAGCATGCAACGACATTTATACGAGACCAGATGCAAGAATAGCTCACTTAGCAACATGCAATCATCGAAAATCATATTTAGAGCTATAAGGACAACTACGGGCATCCTATTAACCACACAATTTGACACATTTAACAAATAGGTCATCTCTTAACAAAACTCATAAGCGTTAGGGTCTCAATTCCATGCTTAAACGTGCGATTAAGCATACCATTCATCGATTAATGATCCCAAACCATACATCAATCAGATTAAGCAACCTTAACCAACCACAACAGTCCACACAACATCCAAGTGCCACAATTCCAAGCATTCAATACCGCAAGCAAGGTCTCAACATGATTCTAAGCACATCACTAAACAAAACCCTTACTGCAATGGTCTATTTTTCCACATTCAATTAGACAAGCAAACAATCTCCAATTCTAGTGAACCAAGTTTCAAATTAAATCTTAATAAGTTATTTAAATCTAGGAACAAACCTCGCTGCATTTGGAGTTCAGATTTAGGAGTTATGACCAAAACCGTGAGACTACGCAAAAACTATCCAGTTTTAGACACATTATGATTTTTGCCAATTTTGAGGGTCTTAGAGTTAGAATTGGCTTTGATCTATTTCTGAAAAAAAACAAAATGTCCAGAAATGTAAAATATAGCAACCTACCAATTTTTATACATTTTGGAAATCATTTACTATGCTAAAACTGTTTCGTTCAACAAGGTCAGAAGGCTGCCAAATCCGACTTCATATTTCCAATTTTTCTAGATTTAGGCACCTTTCGATGTTTTGCAATTTTGGAGGCCTTAGAGTCAAAATTGGCCATGGCCTATTTCTATGAAAAATGCTCAGAACTGGCAAAAATGTCGTGGGATTTGGTAATAGATATGTGATGGATTAGGTTGTCATCCTTTTTGCGGCTCACGACGTACGATCCGGGACGGAAAAATAGCACAAAAGAATAAAAGTATCCCAAAACTGATGAAAACATTCGATTTTGGGCTTCTAGAACAGGAGCATCCGAGTAGGCTTGCTGCCCCTATTTTAGAGCTATCGGAGAGCTTTCCAACGGTATGTTGTGTGCCGCATAAGTCCTTACGGATCAAAGGTTATGGGCACCGGAGCGACGGAGGCCTGGTCCCAAGCCCCACGCCCTCAGTTTGCAGGCCCAGCCTCTACGTGAAGCGAAGCTGTTTTGCCCAAGCTGGCGTGGGATTTGGTAATAGAAATGTGATGGATTAGGTTGTCGTCTTTTTCGCGGCTCACGACGTACGATCCGAGACAGAAAAACAGCGCAAGAGAAGAAAAATATATCGAAACTGATGAAAGCATTCAATTTTGGGCTCCGATAACAAGCGCAGCCGAGCAGGCTTACTGTCCTTGTCGTAGAGCTCTCAGAGACCTTTCCAATGGTATGATGTGCGCCGCGTAACTCCTTACGGATCAAAAGTTATGGGCACAAGAGCGACGAAGACCTGGTCCCAAGCCCTACGCCCTCAGTTTCTGGGCCTAGCCTCTACATGAAGCGAAGTAGTCTTGCCCAAGGTGCAGTGGGATTCAGTAATAGAAATGTGATAGATTAGGTTGTCATCCTTTTCGCCGCTCACGACGTACGATCCGGGGCAGAAAATTAGCGAAAAAGAAGAAAAGCGTCCCAAAATTGATGAAAACATTCAATTTTGGGCTCCGAGAACAGGCGCAGCCGAGCAGGCTTACTGCCCCTGTCGTAGAGCTCTCGGAGACCTTTCCAACGGTATGCTTTGCGCCACGTAACTCCTTACGGATCAAAAGTTATGCACACTGGAGCGACGGAGACTTGGTCCCAAACGCCACGCCCTCGGTTTGTTAGCCCATCCTCTACATGAAGCGAAATTGTTTTGCCTATGGTGTCATGGGATTCGTAAGAGAAATGTGATGGATTAGGTTGTCGTCCTTATCATGGCTCACGACGTATGAACCAGGACGAAAAACAGCGTAAAAGAAGAAAAGTGTCAAGAAACCGATGAAAACGTTTGATTTTGGGCTTTGAAAACAGGCGCAGCTGTCACGACCCAACCCGGCCTATAAAGGTTAGACTAGGGTGTGATGTAAACATTCAAGTCATATCTCTTACTTAACCGTTCATGAAAGTTTAACACTTAACGTTTTAGCCTAAACTCCATGTTTTTTTGAAAAACCGGCAGCATAACGGCTATAATTGGGCTCTTTAGTTTGACCTAATTTCCTAAACGCCTCAAAATTTCCAATCTCAATTTCATTTCCAACTAAGATTACTATTTACCGTCAATTGAAATGCCTACTAGTTATCTCGAAGTCTCGTTTGATTAAAAACCTAGCATGATACTATGTCTCGTTTGTTTGTTAATCCTCGTTACAAAAGTACCTGTTGATCTTAGCTTAACAATGAGTACTTACTTAAGATTGGATAGGTTCATTTTACTTAATCCTTACCTGATACTTCATAATCCTATGATAGGTACTAGCCAATAATGATAGCAAAAATGACCATAGTAGTGTCTATCTAGTTATTATCAGTACAAGCCAAAATTAAACCCCAAATTACAACGGGGGTCATTTACAATACAATAACAAGCAACATAAGAAATGAAATAGTCTTCAAGCAACATATCGTTCACAAAATGGCCATAGTCAAGTAAGGCACGTAGGGCAAGCAATCATTCCAAGGAATCATCATTAGGCACGTCATCCTCGGGTACCTGTTCCTGGTCTTCTTCACCTGAGATGATAAAAGAGGGTGAGTCCTTATGAACTCAGCGAGGGGAAACGAGAAATAAGTTTTGAAACTCATTTTCCGGTTCAACTTATGAAAACCATTTTTGCAAGCATGAATATATCACAAGTAACTACATAACGTAATTTAAAAGTAAAGGAACACAATTACCCGTCTTTCCTCCCCGAGGTCCTCTAGAAACCAAGCGAGAGTACTTATACACATAGTGAAAAGGATACGGTGAGCTTTTGCTCTCAGTTTATGTCAGTATCAGTTGTTGCGGCCGACTTCAAATCATCCACTTATCACGCCAAATGGGTGTACTCCAGATGTACCCCGAAATCCTACGACCCAACTCTCCGAGAAAGTCTAGCCCCCAAACGAGAGAGAGAATTGGACAATGGTAGTCACGGTTACACCGGCAAGCCCAATGCCGCCCGGTGTGTGTGAACGCTACCATGCCAGAATGAAAGGTTGCAACCTTGTATGCAATGCACATTTATGACATTTAATATATCACATTAGGAGGACAACAAAGTAAGTTGCCTCCGAGCAGTCATAAGATTGCACATTAACAAGTAATCACGCGAGGCACGATATGACAAGTAATTTCACTTGAAAAGCACATGGAGTTATATGAGTATTAAACGGGCAGCAATGTAACGCATGTAAATCAAGTCATATAACTCACTTCGAAGTTCACGTAATCAAATAACAAGATTATTCAATATGCAACGACATCTACGTGGGTCCGGGTGCAAGAAAGGCCTACTTGTCAATATGTAATCATCGAAATCATGTTTAGGGCTATGAGGGCAACTACGGGCAGCCTACTAATTACATAATTAAACACGATATTCATAGGATCAACACTTAGCGAATTTACCTAGTCACTAGGGTTTCAATTCATGCTTACCCGTACGATTAAGCCCCAAGTCATCTCGTAATTAAGCTCAAGCCATGCATTGATTAATTCAAACACCCTCAAGTATTCAAAACAGTCCACACACATCCAAATGCCACAATCCCAAGCATTTAATACAACAAGAGAAGCTACAATAATTTTTCTAAACATATCAATAGGTGAAACCCTCACTGCAATGGACTATTTTCTCACAATCATTGAGACAAGCAAACAAACTCCAATTCCAGTGAACAAGATGTCAAATTAAATATTAAGGAGTGAACTAAATTCAGAAACAAACCTCGCATCGTTTGGAGTTCGGGTTCAAGAGTTATAGCCAAAACAGTGAGACTACGCAAAACTGTCCAGATTTGCACACATTTCAATACTTGTCATTTTTTAGGGCCTTAGGGTCAGATTTAGCCTTAGTCCATTTTTGACAAAAATTTCCAGAACTGAAACATCTATCAGAGCACCAAATTTCATGCATTTTTAATGTCATTTACTAAGTCAAAACTGGTTCCTTCTACAAGAATAGTGAATCTGCCAAAACCTGCTTCATTTTTCCAGACTTTCTAGATTTGGACATATTTTGATAATTTGGCATATTTAGGACCTTAGAGTCGAAATTAGATTTGGCCTATTTCTGTCAAAAATTGTCAGAACTGGCAAAAATAGTTACCTACCAATTTTCATGCATTTTCAACATCATTTACCTGGTCAAAATCACCCCGTACCAACAAGGCAGAAGGCTGTCCCATACGCGATTTCAACTATCATCACATTCTAGCCAAATATCTTGCCATGCATGTTTATAAAAGCCCATGAACACACATATATCACAAGTACATAGATAAAAATAGACATTCAAAGGCATGCATGTGGTTTTCAAAAGCTTTTCAAGAAGTTTTAGCCCTCACCTTAGCAAGACAACAAAGAGATGCACAAATTCTTGAGGATGCACGATATTGACTCTTTTCCTTGCTTAGCCGAGAGACAACTTGGGATTTCTCTAATTTCCTAGCTAAGTTACCATGTTCTTAGTAGGTGCATGTGGTTAGAACAAGAAGAAAATGAAATGGAAGATAACAAACTCACCTAAGCCGAAATGGATATTCAATGAGCTTGCATGTGTGTCTCTTGCACTCTAGCTTTGCTTGGTCGAGTTCCTTGGTAGCTTGGAGGCCTTGAAGAGCCTTAGGATGAAGAACTTAGCTATGGAGTCTACAATATTCAGCTAGGGCCGAGAGAGAGAGAGAAGAAATGAGACGGAGAGAGAAGAATGAGGGAAAGAAAGAAGAATGAAAGAAAAATAAAAAGCCTTGAAGACTATGAAGCTTGTGTCGGCCTAGGGCCTTGAAAAATCAGAATTTTGTGTCTTCAAGAAGCATTTTGAATTGTCTAGTATGGGCATGGAGCTTGTGTCGAGAATATGGAGCCTTGGGTAGAGTTTTGAGTTAAATTTTTTATGCATTATGTCATAGATTGTCATAGGATGTCTAGGAATAGAATTTGAAATTGGAATGCATGCACAATGTCAAGAGTTGGTCGGCCAAGGCTTGTGCAAAATCTGAATATTTTTCTTGGTTAAGCAATATTTAATTGTGTGTTTGGGATATGCAAAGAATAAAGAATAAAGAATAAAGAATGTCTAGCTTTTTGTGAGATTTTGTCTTCTAGTACGTTGAATTAGCAATTTAATATTAGTTAGTGGAGTTGAAGGATTAATTAATGATCTAGTGCTTCATGTAAGATGCTTTCTTGATCATCGTGTGGGCATGCTTTCCTAGGTTTAGGGCACGCACTACGAGGTAGGGCACGCACTATGAGACGAATACACGTTTTCCAAGTAAATGCACACAACCTTAAATGTATGCACGTAATTCAATGCAAGGCACACAAAATGAAACACGACTCTTAAACCTAGGTCAAGGCATACAAATCTAGGTTAGTCACATGAAACGAGGTATTGCACGCAAATTGAGGTCGGGCCTCACATCCTCCCCTCCTTAAAAGAATTTTGTCTCGAAATTCATTCTTACCTATTGAGGTCAGTTAGATTGGTTCTGGCCATTGATATTTCTACTTTGGGCCGATGCTCGCTCCATGATGCCCTTTTCCAAAACTAATTCACTTCCAAACTTTCTCTAATCGTTAATTCGGTGTGACCCCTACATTTGTAGTTCGTTCCTTTGAACGACTCTGTTCTCCATTTGATCTTAAGGTCAAGTACATTAATTAAGGTTAGAATCTCTATATATAGTCATCAAAGCTGCATCGGTATTCTAACTATATAACTATAACTCCAAAATCATGACTTATGTCGTGTCGATTTTGCACTCATATCTCAAAAGGAATATCCCAATAATACCACTATCATAGGGTGACATACACTAATTGCAATATGATAAGTCTATATCCGATTTACATACCATATCAACTAACTTCAAATTGTTATCACATAGGTCATACACAGGTTATGGATCATTTCACAATACGACCCTATTTTCAGGAAGAACTCTTCCAAACAAACTAATCCATTTCAAGTCGTCATCTATCGATAGTATCATAGTCCTTTTTATCTCATAGGTACATTAGATTAGCAAATCTTCTAGTGACTAGTCTCCAAGTTACAGGCTCCTATTCACTAACCTCCTTTCCCGGCTTTGTTAACTTTCACGCTCATAATCAACGAGAAAGACCGTTGAGATTCGTTAAACTCAACTCTAAGGCTTATTAAGTACCACCAACAAATTGCCATCAAAATTGCATGGGTAAACTAATCATATGGCACTCATTCAACTCTTCAAGTAAGTTTCATCAGCTTGTGACCCATAATTTATTTCTTTATTCAAATCTCTGTCTTTAAGTTACGAAGCTTCAGAATTTCTTTTAATCTTAATCAAGACTCCTAAAGCGAATGGTTTTAACCTCAAATAAATTTCACTCACCTCAATCCAAGGTTACGTCATACTTAAGAAGATAATGGTCCCACTTACGTAGCGACCTAGTCATTCTTTCGAACACTTAATACCTGCCAATATATCTTCAACATTAATGCCACTAAGCTAGGGTTATAACCATATAAGCGATCTCAATGTTCCATTAGGTTACCGGTCGTACAACAATAATCCTAGGACTATAAATGGGTACTAGAATGATCTAGCTCATAGGATACTTACCATACTAACCCAAGTAGCTTGTTACACGAAATAACTTCAAGGCTGTATCAACATAAGAATTATAACCACGAGGCATTCTTCAATATAACCTAATAGAACTTCAAAAGTAATCAACCACTCATCTAACTATCACTACAAGATTCGTCCTCTATTCAACAACCACAATTCGAAGTCCACCAACCGCTAGTTTCTAGACGTGAAACGGCGTATTTAAATACGGTTGTCTAACAACAGTCTCTTGGGTCATCATGACTCTGATTCATATTTATTTTAACTATGTGGAATATTACTCTCCCCATTCACATGTTCAATTAGCTACGAGCATCAAGACTCGTTGACCTTATGTCTTAGGGTTTACTATCATAATGCTCGTATTTTACTTCCGTTATATAAAGCAACCTCTTTACTTGCATGACAATACGTTGTTTCTAAGGAAATGCACATAAAGGATGGATGATACTAAGGTCAAGTAATATTTTTCCTATAGGTTTAATAGGTAAGTTTACCTTCAACCGTGGTTACTGCTAGCAATCTGGACACGATTCTTTTGCCACCTTGGACATTCCTTGATGAGATTTTGATCACTCCTACATCCTTTGCATTTACCAGACCTCTTCCAACATTGGGCCTCCGTGTGTCCCCTCTTATTGCAATAGTTACATGTATCAGGATGGGGGTTAACCGTGCCTCTCGATGTGACATGACTAAATTGGTTGACTGTGGTACCCGACTGTAATCTGTTAGTAGCTTCCTTCCCCGAATTCTGGCCCTGACCCTGGGTACTTCCTCTCGTAGCCTGCCCTTGCACCCTCTGTCGTTTTGGGCATTCCTTGACCTTATGTTGATTGCTACCGCAACCGTTACACCTTCTTATTTTCCTCCAACAGTTAATCTCCAGATGACCTCTACGTGCACAGTGAGTACAACATGGGATTAGAGTAGTAGTAACACCTCCATAAGGGCCTTGAGCTACAGGAATATCTAAACCACCCTGGCATACTTTCTCGACAGGTAGCTCCTCCAGGCTCTGAACTTGACTCAGTTGACTTGACCCCGCCACTTCCTGACTCTTTCCTCTCTCAGCTTTTATTGCCTCGAAAAGAACTTCACCATAGGTGAGAAACTGAAAAGGAGCCAAGCTATTTTGAATCTCGGATCTCAGCCCATGAATAAATCTCTGGATCTTTTTCTCAGTAGTCTGTACCATTTCAGGAGCATACTGGGACAATTGATTCAATTGGGTTTCGTACTATGCAACCGTCAAATCCCCTTGTTTGAAGGTCACGAACTCATTCCTTCGAAGTCTCCCTCTACTTCCAAGAACTCTTCCAACCATTCTAAAAGAGGTAGCCCCACGATATGACATGTATTTATATATATACGATTATGTTACACGAGAAGCAAATATGTACTTATATAATCATACCACATAAGAACAACTATATCTTAATGCATGGGATTGTATAATAAAACATTAACAGCTAGTGTACAGCCTAGCATACAAGAAACCATTGTAACATAATAAACACTTAAAGCATACGGTGCACTTGAATCACATAGGCATGTTGAGCAAATAAAACATATTATTCACATTGGTTCATAAAAGCACATAATATTCAATGCTCAAAGCAATTAAAGCACATTAGCACACATTAACACGTATAAACAAGACATCAAAATTACCTTAGGGCTTCTACCTACGGTCCGAGAGTTGAACCCGACTAATGCCTAGTTAGCAAATTAAGCTCTGATACCATTTCTCTAAGGTATCACGCCCCAACCCGACCTATAAAGGTTAGGCTAGGGTGTGATCTAAACATTCAAGTCATATCTCTTACTTAACCGTTCATGAAAGTTTAACACTTAACGTTTTAGCCTAAACTCCACAATTTTTCAGAAAACTAGCAGCATAACGGCTGTAATTGGGCTCTTTAGTTTGACCTAATTTCCTAAACGCCTTAAAATTTCCAATCTCAATTTCATTTCCAACTAAGATTACTATTTACCATCAATTGGAACGCTTACTAGTTATATCGAAGTCTCGTTTGATTAATAACCTAGCATGATACTATGTCTCGTTTGTTTGTTAATACTCGTTACAAAAGTACCTGTTGATCTTAGCTTAATAATGAGTACCTACTTAAGATTGGATAGGTTCATTTTACTTAATCCTTACCTGATACTTCATAATCCTATGATAGGTACTAGCCAATAACGATAGCAAAAACGACCATAGTAGTGTCTATCTTGTTATTATCAATACAAGCCAAAATTAGACCCCAAATTACAATGGGGGTCATTTACAATACAATAACAAGCAACATAAGAAATGAAATAGTCTTCAAGCAACATATCGTTCACAAAATGGCCAAAGTCAAGTAAGGCACGTAGGGCAAGAAATCATTCCAAGGAATCATCATTAGGCACGTCGTCATCGGGTACCTGTTCCTGGTCTTCTTCACCTGAGATGATAAAAGAGGGTGAGTCCTTATGAACTCAGCGGGGGGGAACGAGAAATAAGTTTTGAAACTCATTTTCCGGTTCAACTTCTAAAAACCCTTTTTGCAAGTATGAATATATCACAAGTAAGTACATAACGTAATGTAAAAGTAAAGGAACACAATTACCCGTCTTTCCTCCACGAGGTCCTCTAGGAACCAAGCGAGAGTACTTATACACATAGTGAAAAGGATACAGTGAGCTTTTGTTCTTAATTTATGTCAGTATCAGTTGTTGCGGCCGACTTCAAATCATCCACTTATCACGCCAAATGGGTGTACTCTGGATGTACCCCGAAATCCTATGACCCAACTCTCTGAGGAAGTCTAGCCCCCAAGCGAGAAAGGGAATTGGACAATGGTAGTCACGGTTGCACCGGCAAGCCCGATGTCGCTCGGTGTGCATGAACGCTACCACGCCAGAATGAAAGGTTGCAACCTTGTATGCAATGCACATTTATGACATTTAATATATCACATTAGGAGGACAACAAAGTAGGTTGCCTCTGAGCAGTCATAAGATTGCACATTGACAAGTAATCACGCGAGGTACGATATGACAAGTAATTTCACTTGAAAAGCACATGGAGTTATATGAGTATTAAACGGGCAGCCATGTAACGTATGTAAATCAAGTCATATAACTCACTTCGAAGTTCACGTAATCAAAAGATTATTCAATATGCAACGACATCTACGTGGGTCCGGGTGCAAGAAAGGCCTACTTATCAACATGTAATCATCGAAATCATGTTTAGGGCTATGAGGGCAACTACGGGCAGCCTACTAATTACATAATTAAATACGATATTCATAGGATCAACACTTAGCGAATTTACCTAGTCACTAGGGTTTCAATTCATGCTTACCCGTGCGATTAAGCCCCAAGTCATCTCGTAATTAAGCTCAAGCCATGCATTGATTAATTCAAACACCCTAAAGTATTCAAAACAGTCCACACACATCCAAATGCCACAATCCCAAGCCCTACACCCTCGGTTTGCTGGCCCAGCCTATATATGAACCGAAGTTATATCACCAAAGGTATGGTGGCATTCGGTAATATAAATGTGATAGATTAGGTTGTCGTCCTTTTCAAGACTCACGACGTACGATCTGGGACAAAAAAACACATGCAAAAGAACAAAAGTATCTCGAAACTTATGAAAACGTTCGATTTTGGGCTCCGAGAATAGGCGCATCCGAGCAGTCTTGCTACCCCTATCATAGAGCTCTCATAGAACTATCCAACGGTATGTTGTGTGCCACGTAACTCCTTACGGATCAAAAGTTATGGGCACCAGAGCGACGGAGACCTTGTCCCAAGCCCCACGCCCTTAGTTTGCGGGCCCAACCTCTACGTGAATTAAAGTTTTCTTGCCCAAGGTGCCGTAGGATTCGGTAATAGAAATGTGATGGATGAGGTTGTCGTCCTTTTCCCGGCTCACGACGTGCGATCTGGGACAGAAAAACAACGCAAAAGAAGAAAAATATCCCGAAACTGATGAAAATGTTCTATTTTGGGCTCCGAGAATAGGCACATCCGAGCAGGCTTGATGCCCCTGTCGTAGAACTCTCGGAGAGATTTTCAATGGTATGCAATGCACTCCGTAACTCATTACGGATAAAAAGTTATTGGCACCGGAGCGACGGAGACCTGGTCCCAAGCCCCACGTCCTCGGTTTGCGAGCCCAACCTCTACATGAAGCGAATTTGTTTTGCCCAAGGTACCGTGAGATTCGGTAATAGAAATGTGATGGATTAGGTTGCCGTCCTTTTCGCGGCTCACGACGAACGATCTGGGATAAAAAAAATCGTGCAAAAGAAGAAAAGTATCCCAAAATTGATGAAAACGTTCAATTTTGGACTCTGAAAATAGGCATAGCCGAGTAGGCTAGCTACCCCCGTCGTAGAGCTCTCGGAGAGCTTTCCAACGGTATGTTGTGTGCCGCGTAACTCGTTACGGATCAAAAGTTATGGGCACCGGAGCGACGGAGACTTGGTGCCAAGCCCCACGACCTCTGTTTGCGGGCCCAGCCTCGACGTGAAGCAGAGTTGTCTTGCCCAAGGTGCCTTGGGATTCGGTAATAAAAATGTGATAGATTAGGTTGTCGTCCTTTTCGCGGCTCACGACGTATGACCCGGGACGGAAAAACAATGCCAAAGAAGAAAAGTGTCCCAAAACTAATGAAAATGTTCGATTTTGGGCTCCGAAAATAGGTACAGCTGAGTATGCTTGCTACCCCCGTTGTAGAGCTCTCGGAGAGCTTTCCAACGGTATGATGTGCGCATCGTAACTCGTTACAGATTAAAAGTTATGGGCACTGGATCGACGGAGACCTGGTCCCAATCCCAATGCCCTCGATTTGCGGGCCCAGCCTCTAAGTGAAGCAAAGTTGCCTTGCCCAACGAGCCGTGGGATTCAGTAATAGAAATGTGATGGATTAGGTTGTCGTCCTTTTCGCAGCTCATGACGTACTATTCGGGACGGAAAAACTGTACAAAAGAAGAAAAGTTTACTAAAACTGATGAAAACGTTCAATTTTAGGCTCCGAAAATAGGTTCAGTCGAGCAGGCTTGCTGTTTCCATCGTAGAGCTCTCGGAGAGCTTTCCAACGGTATGCTGGGCGCCGCGTAACTCCATACGGATCAAAAGTTATGGGCACCGGAGCGACTGAGACATAGTCCCAAGCCCCACGCCCTCGGTTTGCAGGCCCAGCCTCTACGTGAATCGAAGTTGTATTGCCCAAGGTGCGATGGGATTTGGTAATAGAAATTAGATGGATTAGGTTGTCTACCTTTTTAAGGCTCACGACGTACCATCCGGGATGAAAAAACAGCGCAAAAGAAGAAAAGTATCCTAAAACTGATGAAAATTTTTAATTTTGGCCTCCAAAAATATGCGCAGCAGAGTAGGCTGGCTACCTCAATCGTAGAGCTCTTGGAGAGCTTTCCAACGATATGTTGTGCGCCGCATAACTCCTTACGAATCAAAAGTTATGGGCACCGAAGAGACAGAGACATGGTCCCAAGCCCCACGCCCTCGGTTTGCGGGTCCAGCCTCAAACTGATGCAAAGTTTTCTTTCCCAAGGGGTCGTGGGATTCGGTAATAGAAATTTGATGGATTAGGTTGTCGTCCTTTTTCCTTCTCATGACGTACTATCCGGGATGGAAAAACAGCGCAAAAGAAGAAAAGTGTCCCGAAACTGAGGAAAATGTTCTATTTTGGGCTATGAGAACAGGCGCAGCCGTGCAGGCTTTTTGCCCCTGTCATAGTACTCTTGGAGAGCTTTCCAACGGTATGCAGTGCGCCTCATAACTCCTTACGGATCAAAAGTTATGAGCACCGGAGCGACAGAGACCTTGTCCCAAGCCCCACGCCCTCGGTTTGCGGGACCAGCCTCTACGTGAAACGAAGTTGTCTTGCCCAAGGTGGCGTACAATACGGTAATAGAAATGTGAATGATTAGGTTGTCGTCCTTTCCGCGGCTCACGACATACGATCCGACACGAAAAAACAACGCAAGAGAAGAAAAGTGTCCCGAAACTGATGAAAACGTTCAATTTTGGGCTCTGAGAATAGGCACATCCGAGCAGGCTTTCTGCCCTTGTCGTAGAGCTCTCGGTGAGCTTTCCAACGGTATACTGTGCGCCGCATAACTCCTTACGGATCAAAGGTTATGGGCACTGGTGCGACGGAGACCAAGTCTTAAGCCCCACGCCCTCGGTTTTCTGGCCCAGCCTCTATGTGAAGTAAAGTTGTCTTGCCCAAGGTGGCATGGGATTGGGTAATAGAAATGTGATGGATTAGGTTGTTATCATTTTCGCGGCTCACTACGTACAATCCAAGACTGAAAAACAGCGCAAAAGAATAAAAAATGTCCTGAAACTGATAAAAACGTTTGATTTTGGCCTCCGAGAACAAGTACAGTCGAGTAGGCTTGCTTCCCTTGTCGTAGAGCTCTTGGAGAGCTTTCCAACGGTATGTAGTGTGCTGCGTAACTCCTTACGGATCAAAAGTTATGGGTACCGGAATGACAGAGACCTTGTCCCAGGCCCCACGCCCTCGGTTTGCGGGCCCAGCCTCTACGTGAACCGAAGTTGTCTCGCCCAAGGTACGGTGGGATTCGGTAATAGAAATGTGATGGATTAGGTTGTTGTCCTTGTCGTGGCTCACGACGTACGATCCGGAACAAAAAAACAGCACAAAATTAAAAAAGTGTACCGAAACTATTGAAAATGTTCAATTTTGGGCTCCGAAAATAGGCGCAGCCGAGCAATCTTGCTACCCTCGTCGTAGAGCTCTCTGAGAGCCTTCCAACAGTATGCTTTGCGCCGCGTAACTCCTTACAGATCAAAAGTTATTGGCACCGGAGTGACGGAGACCTAATCCCAAGCCCCAAGCCCTCGGTTTGCAGGCCCAGCCTCAACGTGAATCGAAGTTTTATTGCCCAAGGTGCCGTGGGATTCAGTAATAGAAATATGATGGATTAGGTTATCGTCCTTTTCGCGGCTCATGACGTACGATTCGGGATGAAAAAATAGCGCAATAGAAGAAAAGTGTCATGAAACTGAGGAAAATGTTCTATTTTGGGCTATGAGAACAAGCGCAGCCGTGCAGGCTTTCTGCCCCTGTCATAGTACTCTTGGAGAGCTTTCCAACGGTATGCAGTGCGCCTCATAACTCCTTACGGATCAAAAGTTATGAGCACCGGAGCGACAGAGACCTTGTCCCAAGCCCCATGCCCTCGGTTTGCGGGACCAGCCTCTACGTGAAACGAAGTTGTCTTGCCCAAGGTGGCGTACAATACGGTAATAGAAATGTGATGGATTAGGTTGTCGTCCTTTCCGCGGCTCACGACGTACGATCTGACACGAAAAAACAACGCAAGAGAAGAAAAGTGTCCCGAAACTAATGAAAACGTTCAATTTTGGGCTCTGAGAATAGGCACAGCCGAGCAGGCTTTCTGCCCTTGTCGTAGAGCTCTCGGTGAGCTTTCCAACGGTATGCTGTGCGCCGCATAACTCCTTACGGATCAAAGGTTATGGGCACTGGTGCGACGGAGACCAAGTCTTAAGCCCCACGCCCTCGGTTTTCTGGCCCAGCCTCTATGTGAAGTGAAGTTGTCTTGCCCAAGGTGGCGTGGGATTGGGTAATAGAAATGTGATGGATTAGGTTGTTATCATTTTCGCGGCTCACTACGTACAATCCAAGACGGAAAAACAGCGCAAAAGAATAAAAAATATCCTGAAACTGATAAAAACGTTTGATTTCGGCCTCCGAGAACAAGTGCAGTCGAGTAGGCTTGCTTCCCTTGTCGTAGAGCTCTTGGAGAGCTTTCCAACGGTATGTAGTGTGCTGCGTAACTCCTTACGGATCAAAAGTTATGGGTACCGGAATGACAGAGACCTTGTCCCAGGCCCCACGCCCTCGGTTTGCGGGCCCAGCCTCTACGTGAACCGAAGTTGTCTCGCCCAAGGTACGGTGGGATTCGGTAATAGAAATGTGATGGATTAGGTTGTTGTCCTTTTCGTGGCTCACGACGTACGATCCGGAACAAAAAAATAGCACAAAATTAAAAAAGTGTACCGAAACTATTGAAAACGTTCAATTTTGGGCTCCGAAAATAGGCGCAGCCGAGCAATCTTACTACCCTCGTCGTAGAGCTCTCTGAGAGCCTTCCAACAGTATGCTTTGCGCCGCATAACTCCTTACGGATCAAAAGTTATTGGCACCGGAGTGACGGAGACCTAATCCCAAGCCCCAAGCCCTCGGTTTGCAGGCCCAGCCTCAACGTGAATCGAAGTTTTATTGCCCAAGGTGCCGTGGGATTCAGTAATAGAAATATGATGGATTAGGTTATCGTCCTTTTCGCGGCTCATGACGTACGATTCGGGATGAAAAAATAGCGCAATAGAAGAAAAGTGTCATGAAACTGAGGAAAATGTTCTATTTTGGGCTCCGAGAATAGGCGCAGCCGATCAGGCTTGCTGCCCCTATCGTAGAGCTCTCGGAGAGCTTTCCAACGGTATGCAGTGCGTCTCGTAACTCCTTATGGATCAAAAGTTATGGGCACTGGAGCGACAGAGACCTTGTCCCAAGCCCCACGCCCTCGATTTACGGGCCCAATCTCTAAGTGAAGCGAAGTTGTCTTGCCCAAGGTGCCGTGGGATTCGGTAATAGAAATGTGATGGATTAGGTTGTCGTCCTTATTACGGCTCACGACATACGATACGGGATGGAAAAATATCGCAAATGAAGAAAAATGTCGCGAAACTGATGAAAATATTAGATTTTGGACTCCAAAAATAGGCGCAGCTGATTAGGGTCACTACCCTCGTCGTAGAGCTCTCGGAGAGCTTTATATCGGTATGCTGTGCGTCGCGTAACTCTTTACGGATCAAATGTTATGGGCACCGGAGCGACGGAGACCTGGTCCCAAGCCCCACGCACTCAATTTGTGGGCCCAGCCTCTACGTGAAGCGAAGTTGTCTTGCCCAAGGTGGCGTGGGATTCAGTAATAGAAATGTGATGGATTAGGTTATCGTCCTTTTCGCGGGTCGCGACGTACGATCCGGGATGGAAAAACAGCGTAAAAGAAAAAAAGTGTCCCGAAATAGATGAAAACATTCGATTTTGGGCTTCTAGAACAGGCGCATCTGAGTAGGCTTGGTGCCCTTGTCATAGAGCTATTAGAGAGCTTTCCAACGGTATGCTGTGCGCCGCGTAACTCCTTACGGATCAAAAGTTATGGGCACCGGTGCGATAGAGACTTGGTCCCGGGCCCCATGCCCTCGGTTTGCGGGCCCAGCCTCTGCGTGAAGCGAAGTTGTCTAGCCCAAGGCGGCGTGAGATTCGGTAATAGAAATGTGATGGATTAGGTTGTCATCCTTTTCGCGGCTCACGACGTACGATTCGATACGGAAAAACAGCGCAAGAGAAGAAAAGTGTCCCGAAACTGATGAAAATGTTTACCTAGTTACTAGGGTTTCAATTCGTGCTTACCCGTGCGATTAAACCCCAAGTCATCTCGTAATTAAGCTCAAGCCATGCATTGATTAATTCCAACACCCTCAAGCATTCAAAACAGTCCACACAACATCCAAATGCCACAATCCCAAGCATTTAATCCAACAAGAGAAGCTACAATAATTTTTCTAAGCATTTCACTAAGTGAAACCCTCACTGCAATGGACTGTTTTCTCACAATCATTAAGACGAGCCAAAAATCTCCAATTCTAGTAAATAAGATGTCAAATTAAAGCTTAAGAAGTGAACTAAATTCAGAAACAAACCTCGCATCATTTGGAGTTCGGGTTCAAGAGTTATAGCCAAAACAGTGAGACTACACAAAACTGTCCAGATTTGCACACATTTCAATGCTTGTCATTTTTTAGGGCCTTAGTGTCAGATTTAGCCTTGGTCCATTTCTGACAAAAATGTCCAGAACTGAAAAATCTAGCAGCACAACAAATTTCATGCATTGTGGATGTCATTTACTAAGTTAAAACTGGTTCTTTCTACAAGGTCAGTGAATCTGCCAAAACCTGCTTCATTTTTCCAGACTCTCTAGATTTGGACACATTTTGATAATTAGCCATTTTGAGGACCTTAGAGTCAAAATTAGCTTTGGTCTATTTCTGCGAAAAGTGTGCAGAACTGGCAACACTAGTTAAATACCAATTTTCACGCATTTGCAACATCATTTACCTATCCAAAAGCACCTCTCACCAACAAGGCAGAAGGCTATCACATACCCGATTTCATCCAACATCACATTTTAGCCAAATATATTGCCATGCATGTTTATAAAAGCTCATGAACACACATATATCTCAAGTACAGAAGTAAAGATAGACATTTAAGGGCATGCATGTGGTTTTTTGAAATATTTTCAAGAAGTTTTAGCCCTCACCTTAGCAAAACAACAAGAAGATGCACAAGACTCTTGATGGTTGCACAAGATTGACTTTTTTCCTTGCTTACCCGAGACACCACTAGATTTTCTCTATTTTTCCTAGCTTAGTGACCAAGTTCTTAGTAGGTGCATGTGGTTAGAACAAGAAGAAAAGAAATGGAAGCTAGCAAACTCACCTAAGGCGAAATGGAGGTTCAATGAGCTTGCGTGTCAGTTTCTTGCAACCTAGCTTGCTTAGTCGAGCTCCCTAGCTTCTTGCATGCCTTGATGAACCATGGAGTGATGAAGATAAGCTATGGAGTGTAGAAACTCAGCCAAGGCCGAGAGAGAGAGAGAGAAGAATGAGAGGGAGAGAGAGAGGAATGAGAGGAAATGAGAGAAAGTGAAAGAAAATAAAAGCTTTGTTGGGCAAAGGAGCTTGCGTCGGCCTTGGGCATACAAATTTCAGACTTTTGTGTCTTCAAGAAGCATTTTGAATCATCTAGTATGGGCATGGAGTTTGTGTTGAAAATTTGGAGCTTTGAGGAGGGTTTTTTGAGCCATTTTTTTTATTGCTTTGTGTCATTAAATTGTCATAGAATGTCTAGGAATTAATTTGAATTATGCAAGCAAGCACAAATGCTCAACAAGTGGTCGGCCAAGGAATTGCTAGAATCTGAATTTTTTTTCTTGTTCAAGGCTTATTTTATTGTGTGTTTGGGATATGCAAAGAAAAAAGAAAAAAGAATAAAGAATATCTAGCTTTTTGTGAGATTTTGTCTTCTAGTGGGTTGAATTAACAATTTAATATTAGTTAGTGGAATTTGTAGGATTAATCATTGATCTAGTGCTTCATGTAAGATGCTTTCTTGATTAGCGTGAGGGTACGCTTTCCTAGGTCTAGGGCACGTACTACGAGGTAGGGCACGAACTACGAGACGAATGCACATTTCTCAAATAAATGCACGCAATCCTAAATGAATGCACGTAATTCAATGCAAGGCACAAAAAACGAAACACAATTCTTAAACCTTGGTCAAGGCACACAAATCTAGGTTAGGGCACACGAAACGAGGTATTGCACATAAATCGAGGTCGGGCCTCACATCCTCCCCTCCTTAAAAGAATTTCGTCCTGAAATTCAATATTACCTTTGAAATAAAGCTGGATATTGCTGCTCCATCTGGTCTCGCCTTTCCCACGTTGCTTCTTCAACTCCATGATGATCCCACAACATTTTCACTATCGGTATAGTTTTGTTGCGCAACTCCCGATCTTGCTGGTCTAGGATTTGAATGGGCTTCTCTTCATAAGACAAGTTCTCCCGAAGCTGCAACGGCTCTGGCTTCAAGATATGCGATGGATCAGGATGATACTTTCGTAGCATTGAAACGTGAAAGACGTCGTGAATATTGGAGAGGTTTTGGGGTAGTGCCAGGCGATACGCCAATTTGCCAACCTTCTCAATTATCTCGAATGGTCCTACAAACCTTGGGCTCAATTTTTCACCCTTGCCGTGTTTAATCAGTCCCCTCCAAGGTGATATCTTCAAGAACACCTTGTCGCCGACCTCAAACTCTAGGCTCTATATCCGTCGGTCTGCATAACTTTTCTGCCTGCTCTGGGCGGTAAGCATCCGTTTTCGGATGAGGTGGATATTATCAACAATCTTCATACGTTGAGGTAGAAGGGTCAGGTCAAAAGTCTTCGTCTCACCTGCTTCATCCCAGTAAATTGGGGATCGACACTTACGTCCATACAATGCCTCAAATGGGGCCATCTCGATAGTGGCTTGATAACTATTATTATAAGCGAACTCCTCTAGAGACAGATATTTCTCCCAACCTTTCCCGAAGTCTAAAACACACGCCCTCAGCATATCCTCCAGAATCTAAATAGTTCTCTCAGATTGTCCATCAGTCTGAGGGTAATAAGCCGTGCTGAAACTCAACTTCATTCCCAAAGCTTCTTGCAATCTCTTCCAAAATTGGGAAGTAAAACGAGGATCCCTATCTGATACAATACTCACAGGCATCGCGTGCAATCTTACAATCTCCGCCACATACATATCTCCCAACTTCTCAGGATTATCCTCCTTGTTCATCGGTAAGAAGTGCGCTGACTTAGTTAATCTATCCACTATGACCCAAACGGCGTCATGAGCCTTTTGTGACCTGGGCAGGTTCATGACAAAGTCCATAGTTATATGTTCTTATTTCCATTGAGGAATCTCCAACGGCTGAAGTAAACCTGTGGGTCGTTGATGTTCCGCTTTGACTCTCTGGCAAGTCAAACACCGTGCCACAAACTCTGCAATCTCTCTCTTCATGTTATTCCACCAATAGTGTTGCTTCAAATCCTAGTATATCTTTGTTCCGTTGGGGTGAATAGTGTATCTTGAATTATGGGCTTCTTCAAGAATCTTTTTTTTCAACTCTGGCTCATTAGGAACACAAATCCGATTCCTAAACCTCTAAATACCATCATTATGAAACTTGAAATCTGTGTTGCTTTATTTAATCTTCTGAAACTGTTGGTCCTTCTATTGAGCCTCTCGTAATTCAGACAACAAGGTCGATTGATGTGAGGCCCGACCCCGAATAATATGTGTTACCTCGATTTACGTGCCTTAGACCTAGAATTATATGACTGATCTTGGATTGTATGCCCTGTCTTGATTTTCGTGCAAGCTTCGTCATACGTGCCTTGACTTAGAATTGTGTGCCCTAATACTCGATGTACTGCATACCTAGATATACGTGTCCTGACCTTGAATTACGTGCGAGACCTCAATTTGTGTGCTTTGACCTAGGTTTAAGAATTGTGTTCATTTTGTGTGCCATGCATTGAATTACGTGCATTCATTTAGGATTGCATGCATTTACTTGGAAAACGTGCATTTGTCTCGTAGTTCGTGCCCTACCTCGTAGTGTGTGTCTTAGACCTAGGAAAGCATGCCCTCACGCTAATCAAGAAAGCATCTTACACGAAGCACTAGGTCATTAATTAATCCTACAAATTTCACTAACTATTATTAAATTACTAATTCAACCCACTAGAAGACAAAATCTCACAAAATGCTAGACATTACTTATTCTTTATTCCTTATTCTTTTTGCACTTTCAACACACAATTAAATAATGCTCAAAAGATGACACAAATGCATAAAAAAAATTGCTCAAAACCTCCTCAAAACTCCACCATTCTCAACAATGCTCCCTTGCCCATGCTAAATACTTCAAAATTCAAGCTTCTTGGAGACACAAATATGATTTTTGCATGCCCAAGGCCAACATTTGCATCAACAATAGCAAAAGCTTCTATTTTCTCTCATTTCTCTCACTCTCCTCACATTTCTCTCTCTCCCTCTCATTCTTCTCTCCCAATCTCGGTTTTGGCTGAGTTCATACACCCCATAGCTCATCTTCATCATACCATAGTTAATCAAGACAAGCCACAAGCAAAGGAACTCGACCAAGCTAGCTAGGATGCAAGAATCACACATGCATGCTCCTTGAGTCACCATTTCGGCCTTGGTGAGTTTGCTAGCTTCCATTTCTTTTCTTCTTGTTCTAACCACATGCATCTACTAAGAACTTGGTCACTAAGCTAGGAAAAATAGAGAGAAATCGGGTGGTGTCTTGGCTAAGCAAGGAAGAAGAAGAAATTTGTGCTTTATCAAGTTTTGTGCATCTTCTTGTTGATTTGCTAAGGTGAGGGCTAAAACCTTTTGAAAATCCTTCAAAAAATCCACATGCATGCTCTTAAATGTATGTCTTTGCTTCTGTACTTGAGTTATATGTGTGTTCATAAGCTTTTACAACCATGCATGGCAAGATTTTGGCTTGCAGATGATGATAGATGAAATCGGGTTTGGTGACAGCTCTCTGTCTTGCTGTTACGAGGTTCGTTTGGCTAGGCAAATGATGTTGAAAATGCATGAAAATTAGTAGGTAACTTTTTTTTCCAGTTTTGAACATTTTTCAAAGAAATAGGCCAAAGCTAATTTTGACTCTACGGTCCTCAAAATGGAAAATCATTAAAATGTGTCCAAATATGGAAATCTGGAAAAATGAAGCAGGTTTTGGCAGATGCACTGACCTTGTAGAATGAACCAGTTTTGACTTAGTAAATGATGTCCAAAATGCATGAACTTTGGTGTGCTGCTAGGCTTTTCAGTTCTGGGCGTTTTTTTCAGAAATGGACCAAGGCTAGATCTGACCCTATGGACCTCAAAAACGACAAGTATTGAAGTGTGTGCAAATCTGGACAGTTTTGTGCAATCCCACTGTTTTGGCTATAACTATTGGACCCGAACTCCAAATGATGCAAGGTTTGTTCCTGATTTTAGTTCACTTCTTAAGATTTAATTTGACATCTTATTCACTAGAATTGGAGATTTTTTGCTTGTCTTAAGGATTGTGAGAAAACAGCCTATTGCAGTGAGGATTTCACTTAGTTATATGCTTAGAAAATTGTTGTAACTTCTCTTGTGGTATTAAATGCTTGGGATTGTGGCATTGGGATGTTGTGTGGACTGTTTGAATACTTGGGTATGTTTGAATTAATTGATGCATGGCTTGAGATTGATTTTGAGTTGACTTGGGGCTTAGTCGCACGGGTAAGCACGAAATGGAAACCCTAGTGACTAGGTAAACTTGCTAAGTGTTGATCCTTTGGATATTGTGTATAATTATATGTTGAGTAGGCTGCCCATAGTTTCCCTTATGGCCCTAAATGTGATTTTGATCATTGCATGTTGACAAATAGGCTTTTCTTGCATCTAAACCCACGTAAATGTTGTTGCATGTTGAATAGTCTTATTATTTGATTACGTGGACTTTGAATTGAGTTATATGACTTAATTTACATGCGTACATGGCTGTCCATTTAATGTTCATATAACTCCATATGCCTTTCAAGTGAAATTACTTGCCTATTCGTGCCTCGCTTGTTTACTTGTCAATGTGCAATCTTATGACTGTCCGGAGGCAACCTACTTTGTTGTCCTCCTAATGTGATATATTAAATGTTATAAATGTGCATTGCATACAAGGTTGCAACCTTTCATTCTGGCGTGGTAGCGTTCACGCACACCGGGTGGCATCAGGCTTGCCGGTGCAACCGTGACTACCATTGTCCAATTCCCTCTCTCGCTTGGGGGCTAGACTTCCTAGGAGAGTTGGGTCGTAGGATTTCGGGGTACATCCGGAGTACAGCCACTTGGTGTGTTAAGGGGATGATTTGAAGTCGGTCGCAACAACTGAGGGCAAAAGCTCACCGTATCCTTTTTCTATATGTATAAGTACTCTCGCTTGGTTCCTAGAGGACCTCGGGGAGGAAAGACTGGTAATTGTGTTCCTTTACTTTATATTATTGTTATGTACTTAATTGCGTACATTCATGCTTACAAAAGGATTTTCATAAGTTGAACCGGAAAATGAGTTTCAAAACCTATTTCTCGTTCCCCCTCGCTGAGTTCATAAGGACTCACCCTCTTTTATCATCTCAGGTGAAGAAGATCAAGAACAGGTACCTGAGGACGATGTGCCTAACGATGATTCCTTGGAGTGATTGCATGTCCTATGTGCTTTGCGTGATTATGGCTATTTGTGAACACTATACTACTTGAAGACTATTTCTTTTCATGTTGCTTAATGTTTGTGATATAAAAGACCCCCGTTGTAATTTGGGGTGTAATTTTGGTTTGTACTGATATTAACTAGACAGACACTACTATGGTCTTTTGCTATTGTCATTGACTAGTATCTATCGTAGGGTCATGAAGTATCAGATAAGGACTAAGTCAATGAACCTATCCAATCTAAGCAGGTACTTACTATTAAGCTAAGATCAACAGGTACTTTTGTAACGAGAATTAATAAACAGACGAGACATAGTATCATACTAGGTTATTAATCAAACGAGACTTCGAGATAACCAATAGACATTTCAATTGATGGTAAATAGTAATCTTAGTTGGAAATGAAATTGAGATTGGAAAATTCGAGGCGTTTAGAAAATTAGGTCAAACCAAATAGCCCAATTACAGCCGTTATGCTGCCGGTTTTCCGAAAAATTTTGGAGTTTAGGCTAAAACATTAAGCGTTAAACTTTCATGAACAGTTAAGTACGAGATATGACTTGAATGTTTAGATCACACCCTAGTCTAACCTTTATAGGCCGGGTTGGGGCGTGACAATTGAACCTGTGTAGTGGCAAATAGTAACCCTTTTCGAGTCAATTGTGGTTTCCACAAAAATGCTTCCTCCAACAACTCCTGCACCTTGACTTCCAGTTTTGCCATGCTCGCTTTCCTACTGAAGGCATCTGCAACTACATTCGCTTTACCGGGCACATAGTTGATTGTGCAGTTATAATCATCCAAAAGCTCCATCCACCGCCTTTGCCTCATATTCAACTCTTTTTGTGAGAACAAGTATTTCAAGCTCTTGTGATCAGTAAATATCTCGAACTTGTTACCCCACAGATAGTGCCTCCATTTCTTGAGTGCAAACACAATAGCCGCTAACTCCAAATCATGCGTCGGGTAGTTCAATTCATACGACTTCGGTTTCCTAGAGGCATACGCAATCATTCTACCATTTTGCATCAACACACAACCCAATCCTTCCTTCGAAGCATCGCTATAGATTACAAAACCCTGACTCCCTTCAGGCAATGCAAGAACAGGTGCAGTAGTCAATCTTTTCTTCAATTCTTGGAAGCTGTTCTCACACTTGTCATCCCACATGAACTTTGTTTTCTTCTGAGTGAGCTTTGTAAGCGGTCCTGCAATCTTAGAGAAATCCTTCACGAACCTCCGATAATAGCCGGCTAGACCAAGAAAACTCCGAACCTCCGTAACGTTTTCCGGCTTCTTCCAAGACATTACCACTTCTATCTTTGCTGGATCCACTGCTATTCCCTCTTGGGATATGATATGCCCCAAAAATGCAATCTGCTGCAACCAAAATTCGCACTTGCTAAACTTAGCATACAATTGATGCTCTCGAAGTTTCTGCAGTACCAACCGCAGATGTTGTTCATGCTCTGCCTCGGATTTCGAGTATACCAAAATATCATCAATGAAGATCACCGCAAATTGGTCCAAGTAGGGTTGAAACACCTTGTGCATCAAGTCCATAAAAGCTGCAAGGGCATTAGTCAGTCCAAATGGCATCACCACATATTCATAATGCCCATATCTTGTCCTGAAAGCCGTTTTAGGCACATCCTCCTTTTTGATCTGCAACTGATAGTACCCTTGCCTCAAGTCGAGTTTTGAATACACTTTGGCTCCTTGAAGTTGATCAAATAACTCGTCGATCAGTGGAAGTGGGTATTTATTCTTGACGGTCACTTGGTTCAATCCTCGGTAATCGATGCATAGCCTCAATGTTTCGTCTTTCTTCTTTACAAATAGGACTGGCGCACCCCACGGAGAAGAACTTGGTTGAACAAACCCCTTCTTCAACAATCCTTGCAATTTATCCTTTAATTCTTGTAGCTCGGCTGGTGCCATACAATAGGGAGCTTTAGATATCGACTGGGTACCAGGCAATAACTCTATAATGAACTCGATCTCCCGATTTGGGGGTAAACCGGGCAATTCTTCTAGAAACACATCTGCATAATCTTTGATCACTGGCATCTCCTCCAACTTAGCTTTGTCTGACGGCTTGTTGATGAGGTAAGCTAAGTATCCACTACACCCTTTTCTCAAGGACTTCACTGCTTTCGTAGATGAAATGATGGAACTCCCGGTGAAGTCTCTTCAACCCATTACCTCCAGTATTGGTTGACCAGGTACCTGGAACGTTACAATCTTCGTCCGAAAATCTAGTTGGGCATGATGCTTTGCCAACCAGTCCATCCCTAAAATGACCTCATAGTCTCGAAAGGTAATACAATAAGATTGGTTGAGAATTACCTATCCTTAATTTGGATTTTACATGCTTTACAAGTTGAGCTAGTAATAAGTTTAGAACCCATCGGAGTACCAACTTCTACTTTGTAAGGCAAACATACAACTCGTAGTTTCACATGTTGCACACATAAGGGAGTAATAAATGAATGAGTAGCACCCGGATCAATTAGCACCCTAACAGGTTGATTCAGTATGAAGAATGTACCTTCAACAACAGCGGTCTCCTCTGGAAGCTCCTCGCACTCAATTGCATAAGCTCGAGCCTGAACTCTAGGAACTGGAGTCTTGCCTCTACCAGTTGGTTTAACCTGATTTTGTCCTGCTTGCCATTTAGGGCAATCATTGATCTGATGCTGATCACTGCCACACCGCACACATTGTCCTGACTTCTTCCAGCACTGGGCCTCGGTATGCCCCTTCTTGTCACAGTAAGAACAGTTGATAGATTGAGTAGCAAGTGAACTACCTGTGGATCCGCGGGTGGAAGAGGCTGATGGCGCTTTAGTCGGGCCACGGTTATTCACTGGTCTGTTCTGGCTCTGGCCTTGACTACGACTCTGGCTCTGGAATTTCCTCTGTTGACCTGAAGGCTGGTATGGTTTCTTGTTCGGCTGACTCGAACCGGCTCTATCAAGTTTTCTCTTCTCAACTCGGGAAGCAGCAGCAAAGAGAGCAGAATGGGTATCGAAGTCATGCGAAGCCAACTAGTCCTGAATCTCTGGCCTCAATCTAGTCATAAATTTTCACATCTTTCCCCCCGAAGTACTGACCATATATTGAGCATAACGGGACAGTCGGTCAAAGCGAGCCTCGTACTGGGCCATCGTCATGTTACCCTGGTTGAAGCGCATAAATTCTTCAATCCACCTCTGCTTGGAAACTGTAGGTACATATTTCTCCTTGAATGCCTTAACGAAATTACCCCACAAGCAAGGGGTATGATCAGTTTCCCACAGTGCCTCCACAGTGTGCCACCAATGCTCAGCATCCCCGTGCAACAGAAACACAGCAAACTCCACCTTTTCTTCATCAGTATAATCAAGTGGCTTGAAAATCCTCTCGATCTCAGACAACCAAGACTCTGCTTTCTCATCATCAACTTCCCCGTGGAATTTGGACAGGCAAAAGTCAAGGAACTCCCTCATTCTGCTATGTCTCCCATGGTTACCATCATTCCTGTTGTTGTTGTTGTTGTTTGCTTCCCGTGCATCTTGATGTTCCATCACTCGCGACACGCGATTCATGGCATTCGTCATCATATTAAACATAGCTATGCCAGGATTAGTTTGATAAGCATCTCCGGTCTCTTGGTGTTCACCGCTCCTATTAGTAGTGCGGGTACTAGGGCCAGCCATCTATAGGCACATATTACGATGCACAATTCATTGAAATACGACAAACAAGAATTTAATGCATAAGATATGCAACATAATATAGATACACAATTCCAGAAACAATTAAGACATGTTAATCACTTAAACACATAGAACATAGAAGGCACAATTAACATTATCACACAATAACATATAGACAAGTCATCCTAATTACCTTAGGGCTCTACCCATGGTCTGAGAGTTAAACCCAGCTCAAGCAATCTAAGCTCTGATACCATTCTAACTATAAGGTGTCACGCCCCAACCCGGCCTATAAAGGTTAGACTAGGGTGTGATCTAAACATTCAAGTCATATCTTGTACTTAATCGTTCATGAAAGTTTAACACTTAACGTTTTAGCCTAAAGTCCATAATTTTCTGGAAAACCGGCAACATAACGGCTGTAATTGGGCTCTTTGGTTTGACCTAGTTCTCTAAACGCCTCAAATTTCATTTCCAACTAAGATTACTATTTACCATCAATTGAAACGCCTACTAATTATCTCGAAGTCTCGTTTGATTAATAACCTAGCATGATACTATGTCCCGTTTGTTCGTTAATCATCATTACAAAAGTACCTGTTGATCTTAGCTTAACAATGAGTACCTGCTTAAGATTGGATAGGTTCACTTTACTTAATCCTTACCTGATACTTCATAAATCCTATGATAGATACTAGCCAATGACGATAGCAAAACGACCATAGTAGTGTCTATTTAGTTATTATCAGTACAAGCCAAAATTATACCCTAAATTACAACGGGGGTCTTTTACAATACAACAGCAAATATCATAAGAAATGAAATAGTCTTTAAGCAACATAGTGTTCACAAATGACCATAATCAAGCAAGGCACATAGGACAAGCAATCATTCCAAGGAATCATAATTAGGCACGTCGTCCTCGGGTACCTATTCTTGGTCTTCTTCACCTGAGATGATAAAGGAGGGTAAGTCCTTATGAACTCAGTGAGAGGGGAACGAGAAATAAGTTTTGAAACTCATTTTCCAGTTCAACTTATGAAAACCCTTTTTCCAAGCATGAATATGTCACAAGTAAGTACATAACATAATATAAAAGTAAAAGAACACAATTACCCGCCTTTCCTCCCCGAGGTCCTCTAGGAACCAAGCGAGAGTACTTATACACATAGTGAAAAGGATACGGTGAGCTTTTGCTCTCAGTTCATGTCAGTATCAGTTGTTGCGGCCGACTTCAAATCATCCCCTTATCACGCCAAATGGGTGTACTCATGATGTACCCCGAAATCCTACGACCCAACTTTCCGAGGAAGTCTAGCCCCCAAGCGAGAGAAGGAATTGGACAATGGTAGTCACGGTTGCACCGGCAAGCCCGATGCCGCCCGGTGTGCGTGAACGCTACCACACCAGAATGAAAGGTTGCAACCTTGTATGCAATGCACATTTATGAAATTTAATATATCACATTAGGAGGACAACAAAGTAGGTTGCCTCCGAGCAGTCATAAAATTGTACATTGACAAGTAAACAAGCGAGGCATGATAAGACAAGTAATTTCACTTGAAAGGCACATGGATTTATATGAACATTAAACAGGCAGCCATGTAACGCATGTAAATCAATTCATATAACTCATTTCGAAGTTCATGTAATCAAATAATAAGATTATTCAACATGCAACGACATCTACGTGGGACCGGGTGCAAGAAAGGCCTATTTGTAAATCATGTAATCATCAAAATCATGTTTAGGGCTATGAGGGCAACTACGGGAAGCCTACTAAACACATAATCAAACACAATATCCAAAGGATCGACACTTAGTGAGTTTACCTAGTTACTAGGGTTTCAATTCGTGCTTACCCATGCGATTAAACCCCAAGTCATCTCGTAATTAAGCTCAAGCCATGCATTGATTAATTCCAACACCCTCAAGCATTCAAAACAGTCCATACAACATCCAAATGCCACAATCCCAAGTATTTAATACAACAAGAGAAGCTACAATAATTTTTCTAAGCATTTCACTAAGTGAAACCCTCACTGCAATGGACTGTTTTCTCACAATCATTAAGACAATCCAAAAATCTCCAATTCCAGTGAATAAGATGTCAAATTAAATCTTAAGAAGTGAACTAAATTCAGAAACAAACCTCGCATCATTTGGAGTTGGGGTTCAAGAGTTATAGCCAAACCAGTGAGACTACACAAAACTGTCCATATTTGCACACATTTCAATGCTTGTCGTTTTTGAGGGCCTTAGGGTCAGGTTTAGCCTTGGTCCATTTCTGAAACAAATGTCCAGAACTGAAAAATATAGCAGCACACCAAATTTCATGCATTGTGGATGTCATTTACTAAGTTAAAACTGGTTCATTCTACAAGGTCAGTGAATCTGCCAAAACCTGCTTCATTTTTCCAGACTTTCCAGATTTGGACACATTTTGATAATTAGCCATTTTGAGGACCTTAGAGTCAAAATTAGCTTTGGTCTATTTCTGTGAAAAGTTTTCATAATTGGAAAAACTAGTTACCTACCAATTTTCATGCATTTTCAACAACATTTACCTATCCAAAATCACCTCGCACCAACAAGACAGAAGTCTGTCACATACCCGATTTCATCCAACATCACATTTTAGCCAAATATATTGCCATGCATGTTTATAAAAGCTCATGAACACACATATATCTCAAGTACAGAAGTAAAGATAGACATTTAAGGGCATGCATGTGGTTTTTTGAAAGATTTTCAAGAAGTTTTAGCCCTCACCTTAGCAAAACAACAAGAAGATGCACAAGACTCTTGATGGTTGCACAAGATTGACTCTTTTCCTTGATTAGCCGAGACACCACTCGATTTTCTCTATTTTTCCTAGCTTAGTGACCAAGTTCTTAGTAGGTGCATGTGGTTAGAACAAGAAGAAAAGAAATGGAAGCTAGGAAACTCACCTAAGCCGAAATGGAGGTTCAATGAGCTTGCACGTGAGTTTCTTGCAACCTAGCTTGCTTAGTCGAGCTCCCTAGCTTCTTGCATGCCTTGATGAACCATGGAGTGATGAAGATAAGCTATGGAGTTTAGAAACTCAGCCAAGGCCGAGAGAGAAAGAGAGAAGAATGAGAGGGAGAGAGAGAGGAATGAGAGGAAATGAGAGAAAGTGAAAGAAAATAAAAGCTTTGTTGGGCAAAGGAGCTTGTGTCAGCCTTGGGCATACAAATTTCAGACTTTTGTGTCTTCAAGAAGCATTTTGAATCATCTAGTATGGGCATGGAGCTTGTGTCGAAAATATGGAGCTTTGAGGAGGGTTTTTGAGCCATTTTCTTATTGCTTTGTGTCATTAAATTGTCATAGAATGTCTAGGAATTAATTTGAATTATGCAAGCAAGCACAAATGCTCAACAAGTGGTCGGCCAAGGCATTGCTAGAATCTGAATTTTTTGTCTTGTTCAAGTCTTATTTTATTGTGTGTTTGGGATATGCAAAGAATAAAGAATAAAGAATAAAGAATGTCTAGCTTTTTGTGAGATTTTGTCTTCTAGTGGGTTGAATTAGCAATTTAATATTAGTTAGTGGAATTTGTAGGATTAATCATTGATCGAGTGCTTTGTGTAAGATGCTTTCTTGATTAGCGTGAGGGCACGCTTTCCTAGGTCTAGGGAACGTACTACGAGGTAGGACATGAACTACGAGACGAATGCACGTTTCCCAAATAAATGCATGCAATCCTAAATGAATGCATATAATTCAATGCAAGGTACACAAAACGAAACACAATTCTTAGGTTAGGGCACACAAAATGAGGTATTGCACGTAAATCGAGGTCGGGCCTCACTGCAGCTGATCAGGATCGTTGCCCCCATCGTAGATCTCTCGGAGAGCTTTTCATTGGTATGTTGTGCGTCGCGTAATTCCTTACGGATCAAAAGTTATGGGCACCGGAGCGACGGAGACCTGGTCCCAAGCTCCACGCACTCGGTTTGCAGGCCCAGCCTCTACATGAAGCGAAGTTGTTTTGCCTAAGGTGGCGTGGGATTTAGTAATAGAAATGTGATCGATTAGGTTGTGATCCTTTTCGCGGCTCGCGACGTACGATCCGAGACAGAAAAACAGCACAAAAAAAGAAAAGTATCCCAAAACTGATGAAAACGTTCGATTTTGGGCTTCTAGAACCGGCGCAGTGGAGTAGGCTTGCTGCCCTTGTCGTAGAGCTATCAGAGAGGTTTCCAACGGTATAGTGTGCGCAGCGTAACTTCTTACGGATAAAAAGTTATGGGCACTTGAGCGACGAAGACCTGGTCCCAAGCCGCACGCCCTCGGTTTAGGGGCCTAGCCTCTATGTGAAGCGAAGTTTTCTTCCCCAAGGTGGCGTGGGATTCGGTAATAGAAATGTGGTGGATTAGGTTGTCGTCCTTTTCGCGGCTCACGACGTACGATCCGAGATGAAAAAACAGCGCAAGAGAAGAAAAGTGTCCCGAAACTGATGAAAATGTTCGATTTTGGCCTCTGAGAACATGCGTAGCCAAGCAGGCTTGCTACTCTTGTCGTAGAGCTATTAGAGAGCTTTCCAAAGGTATGCTATGCGCCTCGTACCTCTTTACGGATCAAAAGTTATGGGCACAAGAGCGACGGAGACCTGGTCCTAATCCCCACGCCCTCAGTTTGTGGGCCCAGCCTCTACGTGAAGCGAAGTTGTCTTGCCCAAGGTGCCGTGGGATTCGGTAATAGAAATGTGATGGATTAGGTTGTCATCCTTTTTCGCGGCTCATGACGTACGATCCGGGACGAAAAAACTCATGCAAAAGAACAAAAGTGTCCCGAAACTTATGAAAATGTTCTATTTTTGGGCTCTGAGAACAGGCGTAGCCATGCAGTCTTGCTACCCTTGTCGTAGAGCTCTCATAGAGCTTTCCAACGGTATGCTGTGCGCTGCGTAACTCTTTACGGATCAAAAGGTATGGGCACTGAAGCGACGAAGACTTGGTCCCAAGCCCCACGCCATTGGTTTGCGGGCCCAGCCTCTACGTGAAGCGAAGTTGTTTTGCCTAAGGTACAGTGGGATTCGGTAATAGAAATGTGATGGATTAGGTTGTCGTCCTTATCGCGGCTCACGGCATATGAATCGGGATAAAAAAAATAGCGTAAAAGAAGAAAAGTGTCCTGAAACTGATGAAAATGTTCGATTTTGGGCTCGGAAAACAGCCACAGCCGAGCCGGATCGCTGCCCCCATCGTAAAGCTCTCGGAGAGCTTTCCAAATGGTATGCTGTACGTCGTGTATCTCCTTACAGATCAAAATATATAGGCACCGGAATGACGGAGACCTGGTCCCAAGCCCTACGCCCTCAGTTTGCGGGCCCAACCTCTACGTGAACTGAAGTTATCTCACCCAAGGTATGGTGGGATTCGGTAATATAAATGTGATAGATTAGGTTGTCGTCCTTTTCGTGGCTTACGACGTACGATCCGGGACGAAAAAATACATGCAAAAGAACAAAAGTGTCCCGAAACTTATGAAAATGTTCACTTTTGGGCTCCAAGAATAGGTGCAGCCGAGCCGCCTTTTTGCCGCTGTCGTAGAGCTCTCATAGAGCTTTCCAACGGTATGCTATGTGTTGCATAACTCCTTATGGATCAAAAGTTATAGGCACTAAAGCGACGGAGACCTGGTCCTAAGTCCCACGCCCTCGATTTGCGGGCCCAGCCTCTACGTGAAGCGAAGTTGTTTTGCCTAAGGTGCTATGGGATTCGGTAATAAAAATGTGATGAATTAGGTTGTCGTCCTTATCGCGGCTCACGACGTACAAATCGGGACAGAAAAATAGCGCAAAAGAAGAAAAGTGTCCTGAAATTGATGAAAATGTTCGATTTTGGGCTCCGAAAACTGGCGCAGCCGCACAGGATCGCTGCCCCCGTCGTAGAGCTCTCGGAGAGCTTTCTAAATGGTATGATGTACGTCGTGTAACTCCTTACGGATCAAAAATTATGGGCACCGAAATGACGGAGACCTGGTCCCAAGCCCCACACCCTCGGTTTGCTGGCCCAGCCTCTACGTGAACCGAAGTTATCTCACCCAAGTTACGGTGGGATTCGGTAATATAAATGTGATGGATTAGGTTGTAGTCCTTTTCGCGGCTCACGACGTACGATCCGGAATGGAAAAACATCATAAAATTAGAAAATTGTACCGAAATTTTTGAAAATGTTCAATTTTGGGATCTGAAAATAGACGCAGCCGAGCAATCTTGAAGCACAATTCGTAGAGCTCTTGGAGAGCTTTCCAACGATATGCTGTACACCACGTAACTCCTTATAGATCAAAAGTTATGGGCACCGGAGCAACGAAGACCTGGTCCCAAACCCTACGCCCTCGGTTTACGGGCCCAGCCTCTACGTGAATCAAAGTTTTCTTGCCCAAGGTGCCGTGGGATTCGGTAATAGAAATGTGATAAATTAGATTGTCGTCCTTTTCGCGGCTCACGACATATGATCCGGGACCGAAAAACAGCGCAAAAGAAGAAAAGTATCCCGAAACTGATGAAAACATTATATTTTGGGCTCTGAGAATAGGCGCAGCCGAGCAGGCTTGATGCCCCTATCGTAGAGCTCTCGGAGAGCTTTCCAACAGTATGCAGTACGTTCCGTAACTCTATACGGATCAAAAGTTATGGGCACCGGAGCGATGGAGACCTTGTCCCAAGCCCCACGCCCTCGGTTTGCGGGCCTAGCCTCTATGTGAAGCGAAGTTGTCTTGCCCAAGGTGGCATGGGATTCGGTAATATAAATGTGATGGATTAGGTTGTCGTCCTTTTTGTGGCTCACGACGTACGATCTGAGAAGGAAAAACAGCGCAAGAGAAGAAAAGTGTCCCTAAACTGATGAAAACGTTTGATTTTGGGCTCCTAGAATAGGCGCAGCCGAGCAAGCTTTTTGCGCCTATCGTAGAGCTCCCAAAGAGCTTTCCAACGGTATGCTGTGAGCCGTGTAATTCCTTACGGATCAAAAGTTATGGGCACCAGAGCGACGAAGACCTGGTCCCAAGCCCCACGCCCTCAGTTTGATGGCCCAACCTCTACATGAAGCAAAGTTGTCTTGCCCAAGGTGCCGTGGGATTCGGTAATAAAAATGTGATGAATTTGGTTGTCGTCATTTTAGCGGCTCACAACGTACGATCCGGGAAGAAAAAATAGCTCAAAAGAAGAAAAGTATACTGAAACTGATGAAAACAATAGATTTTGGTCTCTGAGAATAGGCGCAGCTGAGCAGGCTTGCTGCCCCTGCTGTAAAGCTCTCGGTGAGCTTTCCAATGGTATGCTGTGCGCCGCGTAACGCCTTACAGATCAAAAGTTATGGGCACCGGAGCGACGAAGACCCGGTCCCAAGCCCAAGCCCCATGCCCTCGGTTTGCGGGCCCAGCCTCTATATGAAACGAAGTTATCTTGCCCAAGGTGGCATGGGATTCGGTAATAGAAATGTGATGGATTAGGTTGTCGTCCTTTTTGCTGCTCACGATATATGATCCGGGATGGAAAAACAGAGCTAAAGTAGAAAAGTGTCCCGAAATTGATGAAAACATTTGATTTTGAGCTCCAAAAATAGGCGCTGCCAAGTAGGTTTGCTGCACCTGTCGTTGAGCTCTCAGAGAGCTTTCCAATGGTATACTGTGCGCCACGTAACTCCTTACGGGTCAAAAGTTATGGGCACTAGAGCGATGGAGACTAGGTCCCAAGACCCATACCCTCGGTTTGCGGGCCAAGCCTCTAAGTGAAACGAAGTTGTCTTGCCTAAGGTGCCATGGGATTCAGTAATAGATATGTGATGGATTAGGTTGTTGCCCTTATCGCGGCTCACGACGTACGAACCGAGACAGAAAAACAGCGCAAAAGAAGAAAAGTATCCAGAAATTGATGAAAATGTTCAATTTTGGACTCCGAAAATATGCGCCGCCGAGAAGGATCGCTGCCCTGGTCGTAGAACTCTCGGAGAGGTTTCTAACAGTATGCTGTGCGCCGCATAACTCCATACGGATCAAAAGTTATGGGCACCGAAGCGACAGAGACCTGGTCCCAAGCCCCACTCCCTCGATTTGCGGGCCCAGCCTCTACGTGAAGCGAAGTTGTCTTGCCCAAGGTGCTGTGGGATTCAGTAATAGAAATGTGATGGATTAGGTTGTCGTCCTTTTCGCGGCTCACGACGTACGATCCAAGATGAAAAAACAGCGCAAAAGAAGAAAAGTGTCCCAAAACTGATGAAAATGTTAGATTTTGGGCTCCGAGAATAGGCACAATTGAGTAGGCTTGCTGCCCCTGTCGTAGAGATCTCGGAGAGCTTTCCAACGGTATGATGTGCGCTGCGTGACTCTTTACGGATCAAAAGTTATGGGTACCGGAGCAACGGAGACGTAGTCCCAAGCCCCACGCCCTCGGTTTGCAAGCCCAGCCTCTATGTGTAGCGAAGTTGTCTTGCCCAAGGTGGCGTGGGATTCGGTAATAGAAATGTGATGGATTAGGTTGTCATCTTTTTTGCGGCTCACGACGTACGATCTGAGACCGAAAAACAGCGCAAGAGAAGAAAATTGTCCCAAAACTAATTAAAACGTTTGATTTTGGGCTCCGAGAACAGGCGTAGCCGAGCAGGCTTGCTGCCACAGTCGTAGAGCTCTCAAAGAACCTTCCAACGGTATGCTGTACGCCACGTAACTCCTTACGGATCAAAAGTTATTGGCACTAAAGCGACGGAGACCTGGTCCCAAGCTCCCCGCCCTCGGTTTGGGGGCCCAGCCTCTACATGAAGCGAAGTTATCTTGCCCAAGGTGCCGTGGGATTTGGTAATAGAAATGTGATGGATTAGGTTGTCGTCTTTATCGCAACTCACAACGTACGAACTAGGACCAAAAAACAGAGCAAAAGAAGGAAAGTGTCCCAAATTGATGAAAACGCTCGATTTTGTGCTCCGAAAATAGGCGCAATTGAGCAGGATCGTTGCCCCCGTCGTAGAGCTCTCATAGAGTTTTCCAACGGTATGCTGTGCGCCGCGTAACTCCTTACCCATCAAAAGTTATTGGCACCGGAGCGACGGAGACTTGGTCCCAAGCCCCACGCCCTCGGTTTGCTGGCCCAGCCTCTACGTGAAGGGAAGTTGTCTTGCCCAAGGTGCTATAGGATTCAGTAATAGAAATGTGATGGATTAGGTTGTCATCCTTTTCGCGGCTCACGACGTACGAACCGGTATTGGAAAATATCGCAAAAGAAGAAAAGTATTGTGAAACTGATGAAAACATTTGATTTTGTACTCCGAAAATAGGCGTAGCTGATCAAGATCGCCGTCCACGTCGTAGAGCTCTCAGAGAGTTTTCCAACTGTATGCTGTGCGCCGCATAACTCCTTACCGATCAAAAGTTATTGGCACCGGAGCGACGGAGACGTGGTCCCAAACCCCACGCCCTCGGTTTGCTGGCCCAGCCTCTACGTGAAGTGAAGTTGTCTTGCCCAAGGTGCCGTGGGATTCGGTAATAGAAATGTGATGGATTAGGTTGTCATCATTTTCGTGGCTCACGACGTACGAACCGGGATTGGAAAACATTACAAAAGAAGAAAAGTGTTGTGAAACTAATGAAAACGTTCAATTTTGTACTCCGAAAATAGGCGTAGCTAATCGGCACAGCTGCCCCCGTCATAGAGCTCTCGGAGAACTTTCCATCGGTATGCTGTGCGTCGCGTAACTCCTTACGGATCAAAAGTTATGGGCACCGGAGCGACGAAGACCTGGTCCCAAGCCCCACGCACACGATTTGTGAGCCCAGCCTCTACATGAAGCGAAGTTGTCTTGCCCAAGGTGGCATGGGATTCGGTAATAGAAATCTGATGGATTAGGTTGTTGTCCTTTTCGCGGGTCGCGACGTACGATCCAGGACTGAAGAACAGCGCAAAAGAAAAAAAGTATCCCGAAATAGATGAAAACGTTCGATTTTGGGCTTCTAGAATAGGCACGGCCGAGCAGGATTGGTGCCCTTGTCGTAGAGCTATCAGAGAGCTTTCCAACGGTATGCTGTGCGCCGCGTAACTCCTTACGGATCAAAAGTTATAGGCACCGGAGCGACGCAGACCTGGTCCCAAGCCCCATGCCCTCGGTTTATGGGCCCAACCTTTACGTGAAGCGAAGTTGTCTTGCCCAAGGTGGCATGGGATTCGGTAATAGAATGGATTAGGTTGTCGTCCTTTTCGCGGCACACGACGTACGATCCGAGACGGAAATACAATGCAAGAGAAGAAAAGTATCCCGAAACTGATGAAAATGTTCGATTTTGGGCTCTGAGAATAGACGCAGCCGAGCAGGCATGCTGCCTTTGTCGTAGAGCTATCAGAGAGCTTTCCAATGGTATGCTGTGCGCCGCGTCCCTCCTTACGAATCAAAAGTTATGGGCACAAGAGCGACGGAGACCTCGTCCCAATCCCCATGCTCTCAGTTTGTGGGCCCAGCCTCTACATGAAGCGAAGTTGTCTTGCCCAAGGTACCATGGGATTCGGTAATAGAAATGTGATGGATTAAGTTGTCATCCTTTTCGCGGCTTACGACGTACAATCCGGGGAAAAAAAACACATGCAAAAGAAGAAAAGTGTCCCAAAACTGATGAAAACGTTCGATTTTGGGCTTCGAGAATAGGCGCAACCAAGTAGTCTTGCTACCCTTGTCGTAGAGCTCTCTTTGAGCTTTCCAACGGTATGCTGTGCGCCGCGTAACTCCTTATGGATCAAAAGTTATGGGCACTGGAGCGACGGAGACCTGGTCTCAAGCCCTACGCCATCGATTTACGGGCCCAGCCTCTACGTGAAGCAAAGTTGTCTTGCCCAAGGTGGCGTGGGATTCGGTAATAGAAAAGTGATGGATTAGGTTGTCATCCTTTTCGCGGCTCGCGACGTACGATCCGGGACAGAAAAATAGCGCAAAAGAAGAAAAATATCCAAAAACTGATGAAAACCTTCGATTTTGGGCTTCTAGAAAAGGTGCAGCCTAACAGGCTTGCTACCCTTGTCGTAAAGCTATCAAAGAGCTTTCCAATGGTATGTTGTGCGCCGTGTAACTCCTTACGGATCAAGAGTTATGGGCACCTGAGCAACGGAGACCAGGTCCTATGCCCCACACCCTTGGTTTGCGGGCCCAGCCTTTACGTGATGCGAAGTTGTGTTGCCCAAGGTGGCATGGGAATCGGTAATAGAAACGTGATGGATTAGGTTGTCGTCCTTTTCGCGGCTCACGACGTACGATCCGAGACGAAAAAATAGCACAAGAGAATAAAAGTGTCCCCAAACTGATGAAAACATTCCATTTTGGGCTCTGAGAACAGGCGCAGCCGAGCGAGCTTTATGTGCTATCGTAGAGCTCCCAGAGAGCTTTCCAACGGTATGCTATGCGCCGCGTAACTCCTTACGGATTAAAAGTTATGGGCACAAGAGCGATGGAGACTTGGTCCCAATCCCCACGCCCTCAGTTTGTGGGCCCAGCCTCTACGTGAAGCGAAGTTGTCTTACCCAAGGTGCCATTGGATTCGGTAATAGAAATGTGATGGATTAGGTTGTCATCCTTTTCGCGGCTCGCGACGTACGATCCGGGACGGAAAAACATATGCAAAAGAACAAAAGTGTCTCGAAACATATGAAAATGTTCGATTTTGGGCAGCGAGAACAGGCACAGCCGCGCAGTCTTCCTGCCCCTATCGTAGATCTCTCATAGAGCTTTCCAACACTTTGTTGTGTGCCGTGTAACTCTTCACGGATCAAAAGTTATGGGCACTGAAGCGACGGAGACCTGATCCTAAGCCCCACGCCCTCGGTATGCGGGTCCAGCCTCTACGTGAAGCGACGTTGTTTTGCCTAAGGTGCCGTGGGATTTGGTAATAGAAATGTGATGGATTAGGTTGTCTTTGTTATCGCGGCTCACGACGTACTAATCGGGACAGAAAAATAGCGCAAAAGAAGAAAAGTATCCCGAAACTGATGAAAACATTCGATTTTGGGCTCCGAAAACAGGCGCAGCCGAGCAGGATCGCTACCCCAGTCGTAGAGCTCTCAAAGAGCTTTCCAAATGGTATGCTGTACGTCGTGTAACTACTTACAGATCAAAATTTATGGGCACCGAAATGACAGAGACTTGGTCCTAAGCCCCTTGGCCTCAGTTTGCGGGCCCAGCCTCTACGTGAACCGAAGTTATCTCGCCCAAGGTACGGTGGGATTCAGTAAAATAAATGTGATGGATTAGGTTGTCGTCCTTTTCGCAGCTCACGACGCACGATCCAGAACAGAAAAACAACGCAAAAGTAGAAAATTATACCAAAACTGAAGAAAATGTTCAATTTTGGGATCTGAAAATAGACGTAGCCGAGCAATCTTGCAGCCCCCGTCCTAGAGCTCTTGGAGAGCTTTCCAACCGTATGCAGTGCACCCAGTAACTCCTTACGAATCAAAAGTTATGGGCACCAGAGCAACAGAGACCTTGTCCCAAGCCCCACGCCCTCGGTTTGCGGGCCCAACCTCTATGTGAAGCAAAGTTGTCTTGTCCAAGGTGGCGTGGGATTCGGTAATAGAAATGTGAGGGATTAGGTTGTCGTCCTTTTCGCGGCTCACGACGTACTATCCGCGATGAAAAAACAGCGCAAGAGAAGAAAAATATCCCTAAACTGATGAAAATGTTCATTTTGGGCTCCAAAAATAGGTGCAGCAAAGCAAGCTTCTTGTGCCTATCGTAGAGCTCCTAGTGAGCTTTCCAACGGTATGCTATGCGCCTCGTAACTCCTTACGGATCAAAAATTGTGGGCACCAGAGCGACGAAGATCTGGTCCCAAGCCCCACGCCCTCAGTTTGAGGGCCCATCCTCTACGTGAAGCAAAGTTGTGTTGCCTACGGTGCTGTGGGATTCGGTAATAGAAATGTGATGAATTTGGTTGTCGTCCTTTTTACAGCTCACGACGTACGATCCAGGACGGAAAAACAGCGCAAAAGAAGAAAAGTGTACCGAAACTGATGAAAACGTTTGATTTTGTCTATGAGAATAGGCGCAGCTGAGCAGGCTTGCTGCCCCTGCCATAGAGCTCTCGGGGAGCTTTCTAACAGTATGCTGTTTGCCGCGTAACTCTTTACGGATCAAAAGTTATGGGCACCGGAGCGACGAAGACCTGGTCCCAAGCCCCACGCACACGATTTGTGAGCCCAGCCTCTACATGAAGCGAAGTTGTCTTGCCCAAGGTGGCATGGGATTCGGTAATAGAAATCTGATGGATTAGGTTGTCGTCCTTTTCGCGGGTCGCGACGTACGATCCAGGACTGAAGAACAGCGCAAAAGAAAAAAAGTATCCCGAAATAGATGAAAACGTTCGATTTTGGGATTCTAGAACAGGCACGGCTTAGCAGGATTGGTGCCCTTGTCGTAGAGCTATCAGAGAGCTTTCCAACGGTATGCTGTGCGCCGCGTAACTCCTTACGGATCAAAAGTTATAGGCACCGGAGCGACGCAGACCTGGTCCCAAGCCCCATGCCCTCGGTTTATGGGCCCAACCTTTACGTGAAGCGAAGTTGTCTTGCCCAAGGTGGCATGGGATTCGGTAATAGAATGGATTAGGTTGTCGTCCTTTTCGCGGCACACGACGTACGATCCGAGACGGAAATACAATGCACGAGAAGAAAAGTATCCCGAAACTGATGAAAATGTTCGATTTTGGGCTCTGAGAATAGACGCAGCCGAGCAGGCATGCTGCCTTTGTCGTAGAGCTATTTGAGAGCTTTCCAATGGTATGCTGTGCGCCGCGTCCCTCCTTATGGATCAAAAGTTATGGGCACAAGAGCGACGGAGACCTCGTCCCAATCCCCATGCTCTCAGTTTGTGGGCCCAGCCTCTACATGAAGCGAAGTTGTCTTGCCCAAGGTACCATGGGATTCGGTAATAGAAATGTGATGGATTAAGTTGTCATCCTTTTCGCGGCTTACGACGTACAATCCGGGGCAAAAAAACACATGCAAAAAAAGAAAAGTGTCCCAAAACTGATAAAAACGTTCGATTTTGGGCTCCGAGAATAGGCGCGACCAAGTAGTCTTGCTACCCCTGTCGTAGAGCTCCCTTTGAGCTTTCCAACGGTATGCTGTGCGCCGCGTAACTCCTTATGGATCAAAAGTTATGGGCACTGGAGCGACGGAGACCTGGTCTCAAGCCCTACGCCATCGATTTACGGGCCCAGCCTCTACGTGAAGCGAAGTTGTCTTGCCCAAGGTGGCGTGGGATTCGGTAATAGAAAAGTGATGGATTAGGTTGTCATCCTTTTCGCGGCTAGCGACGTACGATCCGGGATAGAAAAATAGCGCAAAAGAAGAAAAATATCCAAAAACTGATGAAAACCTTCGATTTTGGGCTTCTAGAAAAGGTGCAGCGTAGCAGGCTTACTACCCTTGTCGTAAAGCTATCAAAGAGCTTTCCAATGGTATGTTGTGCGCCGTGTAACTCCTTACGGATCAAGAGTTATGGGCACCTGAGCGACGGAGACCAGGTCCTATGCCCCACACCCTTGGTTTGCGGGCCCAGCCTTTACGTGATGCGAAGTTGTGTTGCCCAAGGTGGCATGGGAATCGGTAATAGAAACGTGATGGATTAGGTTGTCGTCCTTTTCGCGGCTCACGACGTACGATCCGAGACGAAAAAATAGCACAAGAGAATAAAAGTGTCCCCAAACTGATGAAAACATTCCATTTTGGGCTCTGAGAACAGGCGCAGCCGAGCGAGCTTTATGTGCTATCGTAGAGCTCCCAGAGAGCTTTCCAACGGTATGCTGTGAGCCGCGTAACTCCTTACGGATTAAAAGTTATGGGCACAAGAGCGATGGAGACTTGGTCCCAATCCCCACGCCCTCAGTTTGTGGGCCCAGCCTCTACGTGAAGCGAAGTTGTCTTACCCAAGGTGCCATGGGATTCGGTAATAGAAATGTGATGGATTAGGTTGTCATCCTTTTCGCGGCTCGCGACGTACGATCCGGGACGGAAAAACATATGCAAAAGAACAAAAGTGTCTCGAAACTTTTGAAAATGTTCGATTTTGGGCAGCGAGAACAGGCACAGCCGCGCAGTCTTCCTGCCCCTATCGTAGATCTCTCATAGAGCTTTCCAACACTCTGTTGTGCGCCGCGTAACTCTTCACGGATCAAAAGTTATGGGCACTGAAGCGACGGAGACCTGATCCTAAGCCCCATGCCCTCGGTATGCGGGTCCAGCCTCTACGTGAAGCGACGTTGTTTTGCCTAAGGTGCCGTGGGATTTGGTAATAGAAATGTGATGGATTAGGTTGTCTTTGTTATCGCGGCTCACGACGTACTAATCGGGACAGAAAAATAGCGCAAAAGAAGAAAAGTGTCCCGAAACTGATGAAAACATTCGATTTTGGGCTCCGAAAACAGGCGCAGCCGAGCAGGATCGCTACCCCAGTCGTAGAGCTCTCAAAGAGCTTTCCAAATGGTATGCTGTACGTCGTGTAACTACTTATAGATCAAAATTTATGGGCACCGAAATGACGGAGACTTGGTCCTAAGCCCCTTGGCCTCGGTTTGCGGGCCCAGCCTCTGCGTGAACCGAAGTTATCTCGCCCAAGGTACGGTGGGATTCAGTAAAATAAATGTGATGGATTAGGTTGTCGTCCTTTTCGCGGCTCACGACGCACGATCCAGAACAGAAAAACAACGCAAAAGTAGAAAATTATACCAAAACTGAAGAAAATGTTCAATTTTGGGATCTGAAAATAGACGTAGCCGAGCAATCTTGCAGCCCCCGTCCTAGAGCTCTTGGAGAGCTTTCCAACCGTATGCAGTGCACCCAGTAACTCCTTACGAATCAAAAGTTATGGGCACCAGAGCAACAGAGACCTTGTCCCAAGCCCCACGCCCTCGGTTTGCGGGCCCAGCCTCTATGTGAAGCAAAGTTGTCTTGTCCAAGGTGGCGTGGGATTCGGTAATAGAAATGTGACGGATTAGGTTGTCGTCCTTTTCGCGGCTCACGACGTACTATCCGCGATGAAAAAACAGCGCAAGAGAAGAAAAATATCCCTAAACTGATGAAAATGTTCATTTTGGGCTCCAAAAATAGGTGCAGCAAAGCAAGCTTCTTGTGCCTATCGTAGAGCTCCTAGTGAGCTTTCCAACGGTATGCTATGCGCCTCGTAACTCCTTACGGATCAAAAATTGTGGGCACCAGAGCGACGAAGATCTGGTCCCAAGCCCCACGCCCTCAGTTTGAGGGTCCATCCTCTACGTGAAGCAAAGTTGTGTTGCCTACGGTGCTGTGGGATTCGGTAATAGAAATGTGATGAATTTGGTTGTCGTCCTTTTTACGGCTCACGACGTACGATCCAGGACGGAAAAACAGCGCAAAAGAAGAAAAGTGTACCGAAACTGATGAAAACGTTTGATTTTGTCTATGAGAATAGGCGCAGCTGAGCAAGCTTGCTGCCCCTGCCATAGAGCTCTCGGGGAGCTTTCTAACAGTATGCTGTTTGCCGCGTAACTCCTTACGGATCAAAGGTTATGGGCACCGAAGCGACGGAGACTAGGTCTCAAGCCCCACACCCTTGGTTTGCAGGCCTAGCCTCTACATGAAGCGAAGTTGTCTTGCCCAAGGTGGCGTGGGATTCGATAATAGAAATGTGATGGATTAAGTTGTCGTCCTTTTCGAGGCTCGCGACGTACGATCCGGGACAGAAAAACAAAGCAAAAGCATAAAAGTGTCCTGAAACTGATGAAAACGTTTGATTTTGGGCTCCAAAAATAGGCGCTGCTATGGAGGCTTGCTACCCTTGTCGTAGAGCTCTCGGAGAGCTTTCCAACGGTATACTGTGCGCCACGTAACTCCTTACGGATCAAAAGTTATGGGCACTGGGGCAATGGAGACCAGGTCCTAAGTCCCACGCCCTCGATTTGCGGGCCCAGCCTTTAAGTGAAATGAAGTTGTCTTGCCCAAGGTCCCGTAGGATTCAGTAATAGATATGTGATGGATTAGGTTGTCTTCCTTATCGCGGCTCATGCTTACGAACTGGGATAGAAAAACAGCGCAAAAGAAGAAAAGTATCATGAAACTGATAAAAATGTTCGATAGTGGACTCCGAAAATAGGTGCCACTGACCAGGATCGCTGCCCTCATCGTAGAACTCTCGGAGAGGTTTCAAACGGTATGCTTTGTACCTCTTAACTCTATACGGATCAAAAGTTATGGGCACCGGAGCGACAGAGACCTGGTCCCAAGCCCCACGCCCTCGGTTTGTGGGCCCAGCCTCTACATGAAGCGAAGTTTCCTTGCCCAAGGTGCCATGGGATTCGGTAATAGAAATGTGAAGGATTAAGTTGTCGTCCTTTTCGCAGCTCACGACGTACGATCCAGGATGGAAAAACAGCGTAAAAGAAGAAAAGTGTCCCGAAACGGATGAAAACGTTAGATTTTGGGCTTCGAGAATAAGCGCAGCTCAGTAGACTTGCTGCCCCTATTGTAGAGCTCTCGGAGAGCTATCCAACGGTATGCTGTGCGCCACGTGACTCCTAACGGATCAAAATTTATGGGCACCGGAGCAACGGAGACCTAGTCCCAAGCGCCACGCCCTGGGTTTTCGGGCCCAGCCTCTCTATGAAGCGAAGTTGTCTTGCCCAAGATGGCGTGGGATTCGGTAATAGAAATGTGATGGATTAGGTTGTCGTCCTTTTTGAAGCTCACGACGTACGATCAGAGACCGAAAACAGCGCAAGAGAAGAAAACTGTCCCAGAACTGATGAAAATGTTCAATTTTGGGATCCGAGAACAGGTGCAACCGAGTAGGCTTGCTGCCACAGTCGTAGAGCTCTCAGAGAGCCTTCCAACGGTATATTGTGCGCCGCGTAACTCTTTACGGATAAAAAATTATGGGCACCAGAGGGACGGAGACTTAGTCCTAAGCCCCACTCCCTCAGTTTGCAGGCCCAGCCTCTTCGTGAAGCGAAGTTGTCTTGCCCAAGGTGCCGTGGGATTTGGTAATAGAAATGTGATGGATTAGGTTGTTGTCGTTATCGCGGCTCACAATGTACGAACCGGGATGGAAAAACGGAGCAAAAGAAGGAAAGTGTCCCGTAATTGATGAAAACGTTTGATTTTGGGATCCGGTGTAGGATCGCTGCGTAACTCCATACAGATCAAAAGTTATTGGCACCGGAGCGACAAAGACCTGGTCCCAAGCCCCAAGCCCCAAGCCCTTGATTTCCAGGCCTAGCTTCTCTGTGGCGCAAAGTTGTCTTGCCCAATGTGGCATGGGATTCGGTAATAGAAATGTGATGGATTAGGTTGTCATCCTTATCGTGGCTCATGACGTACGAACCGGGATGGAAAAACAGCACAAAAGAAGAAAAGTGTCTCGAAACTGATGAAAATGTTCGAATTTGGGCTCTGAAAACAAGCGCAGCGAAGTAAGATCGCTGCCTCCGTCGTAGAGCTCTTGGAGAGCTTTCCAATGGTATGCTGTGCGCCGTATAACTCCTTACGGATCAAAAGTTATGGGCACTGGAGCAACAGAGACTTGGTCCAAACCCTACGCCCTCGATTTGTGGGGCCAACCTCTATGTGAAGCGAAGTTGTCTTGCCCAAGGTGTCGTGGGATTCAGTAATAGAAATGTGATGGATTATGTTGTCGTCCTTTTCGCGGCTCATGGCGTACGATCCAGAATTGAAAAACAGCATAAAATAAGAAATATGTTGCAAAATTGATGAAAACATTCGATTTTGGGCTCTGAAAACAGGCGCAGCTGAGTAAGCTTACTGCCCCCATCGTAGAGCTCTCATAGAGCTTTCCAACGGTATGATGTGCGCCGCGTAACTCCTTACGGATCAAAAGTTATGGGCACCTGAGCGACGGAGACCTGGTCCAAAACCCCACGCCCTCAGTTTGCGTGCCCAACCTCTACTTGAAGTGAAGTTTTCATGCCCAAGGTGCCTTGGGATTTGGTAATAGAAATGTGATGGATTAGGTTATCGTCCTTTTCGCGGCTCACGACGAATGATCCGGGATAGAAAAACAACGCAAGAGAAGAAAAGTGCCCCAAAACTGATGAAAGCATTCGATTCTGGGCTCCGAGAATAGGAGTAGCTGAGCAGACTTGCTGCCCCTATCGTAGAGCTCTCGGAGAGCTTTCCAATGGTATGCAGTGAGCCGTGTAACTCCTTACGGATCAAAAGTTATGGGCACTAGAGCGACGGAGACGTGGTCCCAAGCCCAACGCCCTCGGTTTGCAGGCCCAACCTCTACGTGAAGCGAAGTTGTCTTGCCCAAGGTGTCGTGAGATTCGGTAATAGAACTGTGATGGATTAGGTTATCGTCTTTATCGAGGCTCACAATTTTCGAACCGGGACGAAAAAACAGAGCAAAAGAAGGAAAATGTCCCGTATTCGATGAAAACGTTTGATTTTGGGCTCCGGTGCAGGATCGCTGCGTAACTCTTTACGGATCAAAAGTTATTGGCACCAGAGCGACGAAGACCTAGTCCCAAGCCCCACGGCCTTGGTTTTCGGGCCCAGCCTCTTCGTGGCGTAAAGTTGTCTTGCCCAAGGTGGCATGGGATCCGGTATTAGAAATGTAATGGATTAGGTTGTCGTTCTTTTCGCGGCTCACGACGCACGAATCTGGATGGAAAAATAGTCAAAAGTAGAAAAGTGTCCTGAAACTGATGACAATGTCCGATTTTGGTCTCCGAGAATAGGTGCAACTGGGCAGGCTTGTTGCCCTTGTCGTAGTTCTCTCGGAGAGCTTTCCAACCGTATGTTGTGTGCCGCGTAACTCCTTACGGATCAAAAGTTATAGGTTCTAGACCGACGGAGACCTGGTCCCAAGCCCAACGCCCTCGGTTTGCGTGCCCAATCTCTACGTGAAGCGAAGTTGTCTTGCCCAAGGTGTCGTGGGATTCGGTAACAGAATTGTGATGGATTAGGTTGTCGTCCTTATCGTGGCTCATGACGTACGAACCGGGATGGAAAAACAGCGCAAAAGAAGAAATGTGTCCCGAAACTAATGAAAATGTTCAATTTTGAGCTTCAAAAACTGGCGCAGCCAAGTAGGATCGCTGCCCCCGTTGTTGATCTCTCGGAGAGCTTTCCAATGGTATGTTGTGCGCTGTGTAACTCCTTACGGATCAAAAGTTATGGGCACTAGAGCGACGGAGACCTGGTCCGAAGCCCTATGCCCTCGATTTGCTGGGCCAGCCTCTACATGAAGCGAAGTTGTCTTGCCCAAGGTGTCGTGGGATTTGGTAATAGAAATGTGATGGATTAGGTTGTTTTCTTTTTCGCGGCTCACGACTTACGATCTAGAATGGAAAAACAGCGCAAAAGAAGAAAAGTGTTGCAAAATTGATGAAAACGTTCGATTTTGGGCTCTGAAAACTGGCGCAGCCGAGCAAGCTTGCTGCCCCAATCGTAGAGCTCTCGAGAGCTTTCCAACGGTATGCTGTGCGCCACGTAACTCCGTATGGATCAAAAGTTATGGGCACCGGAGCGACGGAGACCTGGTCCCAAGCCCCATACCCTCGGTTTACGGGCCCAGCCTCTATGTGAAGCGAAGTTTTCTTGCCCAAGGTACCGTGGGATTCGGTAATAGAAATGTGATGGATTAGGCTGTCGTCCTTTTCGCGGCACACGACATACGATCCGCGACGGAAAAATAGCTCAAAAGAAAAAAAATGTCCCAAAACTGATGAAAACGTTCTATTTTGGGCTCCGAGAATAGGTGCAGCCGAGCAGACTTGCTGCCCCTGTCTTAGAGCTCTTGGAGAGCTTTCCAATGGTATGTAGTGACACGCTTAACTCCTTACGGATCAAAAGTTATGGGTAGTGGAGCGACGGAGACCTTGTCCTAAGCCCCACGCCCTCGTTTTGTAGGCCCATCATCTACGTGAAGTGAAGTTGTCTTGCCCAAGGTGGCATGCGATTCAGTAATAGAAATGCGATGGCTTAGGTTGTCCTCCTTTTCGCGGCTAACGACGTACGATCCAAGATAAAAAAACAACGAAAGAGTAGAAAAGTGTCCCTAAACTGATGAAAATGTTGGATTTTGGGCTCCGAGAACTGGCGCAGCCCTGCAGGCTTGCTGTGCCTGTCGTAGAGCTCTCGGAGAGCTTTCCAACGGTATGCTGTGCGCCACGTAACGACTTACGGATCAAAAGTTATGGGCACTAGAGCGACGTAGACCTGGTCCCAAGCCCTACGCCCTCGGTTTGCGAGCCCAGCCTCTACGTGACACAAAGTTGTCATGCCCAAGGTGGCATGGGATTCAGTAATAGAAATGTGATGGATTAGGTTGTCATCCTTATCGTGGCTCATGACATACGAACGGAGATGGAAAAACAGCATAAAAGAAGAAAAGTGTCCCGCAACTGATGAAAATGTTCGAATTTGGGCTGCGAAAACAGGCGCAGCCGAGTAGGATCGCTGCCCACATCGTAGAGCTCTCGGAGAGCTTTCCAATGGTATGCTGTGCGCCGTATAACTCCTTACGGATCATAAGTTTTGGGCACTAAAACAACGGAGACTTGGTCCAAGCCCTACGCCCTCGATTAGTGGGGCCAGCCTCTACGTGAAGTGAAGTTGTCTTGCCCAAGATGTCGTGGGATTCGGTAATAGAAATGTGATGGATTAGGTTGTCGTCCTTTTCGCGGCTCACGACGTACGATCCGGAATTGAAAAACATCGTAAAAGAAGAAAAGTGTTGCAAAATTGATGAAAATGTTTGATTTTGGGCTCCGAAAACAGGCACAGCTGAGCAAGCTTGCTGCCCCCATCGTAGAGCTCTTATAGAGCTTTCCAACGGTATGTTGTGCGCTGCGTAACTCTTTACGAATCAAAAGTTATGGGCACCGGAGCGACGGAGACCTGGTCCCAAACCCCATGCCCTCGGTTTGCATGCCCAGCTTCTACTTGAAGTGAAGTTTTCTTGCCCAGGGTGCCTTGGGATTCGGTAATAGAAATGTGATGGATTAGGTTATCGTCCTTTTCGCGGCTCGCGACGAATGATCCGGGACAGAAAAATAACGCAAAAGAAGAAAAGTGCCCCGAAACTGATGAAAACATTCGATTATGGGCTCCGAGAATATGAGTAGCTGAGCAGACTTGCTGCCCCTATCGTAGAGCTCTAGGAGAGCTTTCCAATGGTATGCAGTGAGCCGTGTAACTCCTTACGGATCAAAAGTTATGGGCACTAGAGCGACGAAGACCTGGTCTCAAAACCAATGCCCTCAGTTTGCAGGCCCAACCTCTACGTGAAGCGAAGTTATCTTGCCCAAGGTGTAGTGGGATTCGGTAATAGAACTGTGATGGATTAGGTTATCGTCTTTATCGCGGCTCACAATGTTCTAACCGGGACGAAAAAATAGAGCAAAAGAAAGAAAGTGTCCCGTATTTGATGAAAACGTTTAATTTTGGGCTCCGGTGTAGGATCGCTGCGTAACTCCTTACAGATCAAAAGTTATTGGCACCGGAGCGACGAAGACCTGGTCCCAAGCCCCACGGCCTTGGTTTTTGGGCCCAGCCTATTCGTGGCGTAAAGTTGTCTTGCCCAAGGTGGCATGGGATTCGGTATTAGAAATGTAATGGATTAGGTTGTCGTTCTTTTCGCGGCTCACGACGCACGAATCGGGACGAAAAAATAGCACAAAAGTAGAAAAGTGTCCCGAAACTGATGAAAATGTTCTATTTTGGTCTCCGAGAATAGGCGCAACTAGGCAGGCTTGTTGCCCCTGTCGTAGTTCTCTCGGAGAGCTTTCCAACCGTATGTTGTGTGCCGCGTAACTCCTTACGGATCAAAAGTTATAGGTTCTAGACCGACGGAAACCTGGTCCCAAGCCCAACGCCCTCGGTTTGTGGGCCCAACCTCTACGTGAAGCGAAGTTGTCTTGCCCAAGGTGTCGTGGGATTCGGTAATAGAACTGGGATGGATTAGGCTGTCGTCCTTATCGTGGCTCATGACGTACGAACCGGGATGGAAAAACAACGCAAAAGAAGAAAAGTGTCCCGAAATTGATGAAAATATTCGATTTTGGGCTTCGAAAATAGGCGCAGCCAAGTAGGATCACTGCCCCCGTTATAGATCTCTCGGAAAGCATTCAAATGGTATGATGTGCGCTGTGTAACTCCTTACAGATCAAAAGTTATAGGCACTAGAGCGACGGAGACCTGGTCCGAAGCCCTATGCCCTCGATTTGCTAGGCCAGCCTCTACGTGAAGCGAAGTTGTCTTGCCCAAGGTGTCGTGCGATTCGGTAATAGAAATGTGATGGATTAGGTTGTTTTCTTTTCCGTGGCTCACGACGTATGATCCGGAATGGAAAAACCGTGCAAAAAAAGAAAAGTGTCGCAAAATTGATGAAAACGTTCGATTTTGGTCTCCGAAAATAGGCACAGCCAAGCATGCTTTCTACCCCAATCGTAGAGCTCTCGAGAGCTTTCCAATGGTATGCTGTGCGCCACGTAACTCCGTACGGATCAAAAGTTATGGGTACTGGAGCGACGGAGACCTGGTCCCAAGCCCCACGCCCTCGGTTTACGGGCTCAGCCTCTATATGAAGCGAAGTTTTCTTGCCTAAGGTGCTGTGGAATTCGGTAATAGAAATGTGATGGATTAGGCTGTTGTCCTTTTCGCGGCACACGACATACAATCCGCGACGGAAAAATAGCGCAAAAGAAAAAAAGTGTCCAAAAATTGATGAAAACGTTCTATTTTGGGCTCCGAGAATAGGTTCAGCCAAGCAGACTTGCTACCCCTGTCTTAGAGCTCTTGGAGAGTTTTCCAATGGTATGTAGTGACACGCTTAACTCCTTACGGATCAAAAGTTATAGGTACTGGAACGACGGAGACCTTGTCCCAAGCCCCACGCCCTCATTTTGTGGGCCTATCATCTACATGAAGCGAAGCTGTCTTGCCCAAGGTGGCATGCGATTCAGTAATAGAAATGCGATGGACTAGGTTGTCCTCATTTTCGCGGCTAACGACGTACGATCCGAGAACAGATGAAAATGTTGGATTTTTGGCTCCGAGAACTAGCGCAGCCCTACAGGCTTGCTGTGCCTGTTGTAGAGCTCTCGAAGAGCTTTCCAACGGTATGCTGTGCGCCGCGTAACTACTTACGGATCAAAAGTTATGGGCACCAAAGCGACGTAGACCTGGTCCCAAGCCCTACGCCCTCGGTTTGCAGGCCCACCCTCTACGTGACACAAAGTTGTCTTGCCCAAGGTGGCATGGATTCAGTAATAGAAATGTGATGGATTAGGTTGTCATCCTTATCGTGGCTCATGACGTATGAAAGGAGATGGAAAAACAGCATAAAAGAAGAAAAGTGTCCCGAAACTGATGAAAATGTTCGAATATGGGCTCCGAAAATAGGCGTAATCGAGTAGGATCGCTGCCCCCATCGTAGAGCTCTCGGAGAGCTTTCCAATGGTATGTTGTGCGCCGTATAACTCCTTACGGATCATAAGTTATGGGCATTGGAACGACGGAGACATGGTCCAAGCCCTATGCCCTCGATTAGTGGGGCCAGCCTCTACGTGAAGTGAAGTTGTCTTGCCCAAGATGTCGTGGGATTCGGTAATAGAAATGTGATGGATTAGGTTGTCGTCCTTTTCGCGGCTCACGACGTACGATCCGAAATTGCAAAACATCGTAAAAGAAGAAAAGTGTTGCAAAATTGATGAAAACATTTGATTTTGGGCTCCAAAAATAGGCGCAGCCGAGCAAGCTTGCTGCCCCTATCGTAGAGCTCTCATAGAGCTTTCCAACGGTATGTTGTGCGCTGCGTAACTCCGTACGGATCAAAAGTTATAGGCACCGGAGCGACAGAGACTTGGTCCCAAGCCCCACGCCCTCGGTTTGCGGGCCAGCCTCTATGTGAAGCGAAGTTTTCTTGCCCAAGGTGCCATGGGATTCGCTAATAGAAATGTGATGGATTAGGTTGTCGTCCTTTTTGCGGCACACGACTTATGATCCGGAACGGAAAAACAGCGCAAAAGAAGAAAAGTGTCCTGTAATTGATGACAACGTTCTATTTTGGACTTCAAGAATAGTCGCAGCCAAGCAGACTTGCTGCCTCTGTCTTAGAGCTCATGGGGAACTTTTCAACGGTATGTAATGACCCGCGTAACTCCTTACGGATCAAAAGTTATGGGTACCGGAGCGACGGAGACCAGGTCCCAAGCCCCTCGCCCTCGGTTTGGGGGCCCATCATCTACATGATGTGAAGTTGTCTTGCCCAAAGTGGCATGGGATTCGGTAATAGAAATGCGATGGATTAGGTTGTCCTCTTTTTTGCTGCTAACGACGTACGATCCGAGGCAAAAAAATAACGCAAGAGTAGAAAAGTATCCCTAAACTGATGAAAATGTTGGATTTTGGGCTCCGAGAACTGGCGCAAGCCTGCAGGCTTGATGTGCTTGTCGTAGAGCTCTCGGAGAACTTTCCAACGGTATGCTGTGCACCGCGTAACTCCTTACGGATCAAAAGTTATGGGCACCAGAGTGACGTAGACCTGGTCCCAAGCCCTATGCCCTCGGTTTACGGGCCCAGCCTTTACGTGATACAAAGTTGTCTTGCCTAAGGTGGCATGGGATTCGTAATAGAAATGTGATGGATTAGGTTGTCATCCTTATCGTGGCTCATGACGTACGAACCGGGATGGAAAAACAGCACAAAAGAAGAAAAGTATCCCGAAACTGATGAAAATGTTTGAATTTGGGCTATGAAAACAGGCGCAGCCGAGTAGGATTACTGCCCCTGTCGTAGAGCTCTCGGAGAGCTTTCCAATGGTATGTTGTGCGCCGTATAACTCCTTACGGATTAAAAGTTATGGGCATTGGAGCAACAGAGACTTGGTCCAAGCCCTACGCCCTCGATTTGTGGGGCCAACCTCTACGTAAAGTGAAATTGTCTTGCCCAAGGTGTCGTGGGATTCGGTAATAAAAATGTGATGGATTAGGTTGTCGTCCTTTTCGCGGTTCACGGCGTACGATCCGGAATTGAAAAACAGCGTAAAATAAGAAAAGTGTTGCAAAATTGATGAAAACGTTCGATTTTGGGCTCCGAAAATAGGTGCAGCCGAGCAAGCTTGTTGCCCCCATCGTAAAGCTCTCATAGATCTTTCCAACGGTATGTTGTGCATCGTGTAACTCCTTGCGAATCAAAAGTTATAGGCATCGGAGCGACGGAGACCTGGTCCCAAACCCTACGCCCTCGGTTTGCGTGCCCAGCCTCTACTTAAAGTAAAGTTTTCTTGCCCAAGGTGCCTTGGGATTTGGTAATAGAAATGTGATGGATTAGGTTATCATCCTTTTCGCGTCTCGTGACGAACGATCCGGGATAGAAAAACAGCGCAAAAGAAGAAAAGTACCCCGAAACTGATGAAAACATTCAATTTTGGGCTCCGAGAATAGGCGTACCCGAGCAGACTTGCTGCCCCTGTCGTAGAGCTCTCGGCGAGCTTTCCAACGGATCCAGTGAGCCGTGTAACTCCTTACGGATCAAAAGTTATGGGCACTAGAGCGACGGAGACCTGGTCCCAAGCCTAACGCCCTCGGTTTGCAGGACCAACCTCTACGTGAAGCGAAGTTGTCTTGCCCAAGGTGTCGTGGGATTCGGTAATAGAACTGTGATGGATTAGGTTGTCGTCTTTATCGCGGCTCACAACGTACGAACTGGGACGGAAAAACATAGCAAAAGAAGGAAAGTGTCCCGTATTTGATGAAAATGTTTGATTTTGGGCTCAGGTTCGGGATCGCTGCGTAACTCCTTACGGATCAAAAGTTATTGGCACCGGAGCGACGAAGACCTAGTCCCAAGCCCCACGGCCTCGATTTTCGGGCCCAGCCTCTTCGTGGTGTAAAGTTGTCTTGCCCAAGGTGGCGTGGGATTCAATATTAGAAATGTAATGGATTAGGTTGTCGTCCTTTTCGCGGCTCACGATGCACGAACATGGACGGAAAAATAGCGCAAAAATAGAAAAGTGTCTTGAAACTGATGAAAATATTAGATTTTGGTCCCCGAGAATAGGCGCATCTGGGCAGGCTTGTTGCCCCTGACGTAGTGCTCTCGAAGAGCTTTCCAACCGTATGTTGTGTGCCGCGTAACTCCTTACGGATCAAAAGTTATGGGCACTAGAGCAACGGAAACCTTGTCCCAAGCCCAACGTTGTCGGTTTGCGGGCCCAACCTCTACGTGAAGCGAAGTTGTCTTGCCCAAGGTGTCGTGGGATTCGGTAATAGAGCTGTGATGGATTAGGTTGTCGTCCTTATCGTGGCTCATGGGAACAAATCGGGATGGAAAAACAGAGCAAAAGAGAAAAAGTGTTCCGAAACTGATGAAAATGTTCAATTTTGGGCTTCGAAAATAGGCGCAGCCAAGTAGGATCACTGCGCCCATTATAGATCTCTTGGAGAGCTTTCAAATGGTATGATGTACGCTGTGTAACTCCTTACGGATCAAAAGTTATAGGCACTAGAGCGACGGAGACCTGGTCCGAATCCCTATGCCCTCGATTTCCGAGGCCAGCCTCAACGTGAAGCGAAGTTGTCTTGCCTAAGATGTCGTGGGATTCGGTAATAGAAATGTGATGGATTAGGTTGTCTTCTTTTTCGCTGCTCACGACGTACGATTCGGAATGGAAAAATAGCACAAAAGAAGAAAAGTGTCCCAAAATTGATGAAAACATTCGATTTTGGGCTCCGAAAATAGGCACAGCCGAGCAAGCATGCTGCCCCAATCGTAGAGCTCTCGAGAGCTTTCCAATGATATGCTGTGCACCGCGTAACTCTGTACGGATCAAAAGTTATGGGCACCGGAGCGACGGAGACCTGGTCCCAAGCCCCACGCCCTCGGTTTATGGGCCCTGCCTCTATGTGAAGCAAAGTTTTCTTGCCCAAGGTGCCATGGGATTTGGTAATAGAAATGTGATGGATTAGGCTGTTGTCCTTTTCGTGGTACACGACGTACGATCCGTGATAGAAAAATAGCGCAAAAGAAGAAAAGTGTCCCGAAACTGATGAAAACATTCTATTTTGGGCTCCGAGAACAGGCACAGCCTAGCAGACTTGCTGCCCCTGTCTTAGAGCTCTTGGAGAGTTTTCCAATGGTATGTAGTGACCCGCTTAACTCCTTACGAATCAAAAGTTATGGGTACCGGAGCGACGGAGACCTTGCCCCAAGCCCCACGCCCTCATTTTGCAGGCCCATCATCTACGTGATGCGAAGTTGTCTTGCCCAAGGTGGTATGGAATTCAGTAATAGAAATGCGATGGATTAGGTTTTCCTCCTTTTCGCGGCTAACGATGTACGATCTGAGACAAAAAAACAATGCAAGAGTAGAAAAGTGTCCCTAAACTGATGGAAATGTTGGATTTTGGGCTCCAAGAACTGGCACAGCCCAGCAGGCTTGCTGTGCCTGTCGTAGAGCTCTCAGAGAGCTTTCTAACGGTATGTTGTGCGCCGCGTAACTCCTTACGGATCAAAAGTTATCGACACTAGAGCGACGTAGACCTGGTCCCAAGCCCTACGCCCTCGGTTTGCAGGCCCAACCTCTACGTCACACAAAGTTGTCTTGCCCAAGGTGGCATGGGATTCAGTAATAGAAATGTGATGGATTAGGTTGTCATCCTTATCGTGGCTCATGACGTACGAACCGAGATGGAAAAACAACACAAAAGAAGAAAAGTGTCCCGAAACTGATAAAAATGTTCGAATTTGTGCTCCGAAAATAGGCGCAGCCGAGTAGGCTCGCTGCCCCCGTCGTAGAACTCTCGGAGAGCTTTTCAATGGTATGTTGTGCGCCGTATAACTCCTTACGGATCATAAGTTATGGGCATTGGAACGACGGAGACTTGGTCCAAGCCCTACGCCCTCGATTAGTAGGGCCAGCCTCTACGTGAAGTGAAGTTGTCCTGCCCAAGGTGTCGTGGGATTCGGTAATAGAAATATGATGGATTAGGTTGTCGTCCTTTTCGCGGCTCACGATGTACGATCCGGAATTGAAAAATAGAGTAAAAGAAGAAAAGTGTTGCAAAATTGATGAAAACGTTTGATTTTGGGCTCCGAAAACAAGCGCAGCCGAGCAAGCTAACTACCCCCATCGTAGAGCTCTCATAGAGCTTTCCAACGGTATGTTGTGCGCCTCGTAACTCCTTACGGATCAAAAGTTATGGGCATTGGAGCGACGGAGACCTGGTCCGAAACCCCACGCCCTTGGTTTGGAAGCCCAGCCTCTACGTGAAGCGAAGTTTTCTTGCCCAAGGTGCCGTGGGATTTGGTAATAGAAATGTGATAGATTAGGTTATCGTCCTTTTCGCGGCTCCCGACGTACGATCCGGGACAAAAAAATAGCGCAAAAGAAGAAAAGTGCCCTAAAACTAATGAAAACGTTCGATTTTGGGCTCTGAGAACAGGAATAGCCGAGCAGAGTTGTTGCCCTTGTTGTAGAGCTCTAGGAGAGCTTTCCAACGGTATGTAGTGAGCCATGTAACTCCTTACGGTTCAAAAGTTATGGGCACCGGAGCGACGGAGACCTGGTCCTAAGCCCCACGCCCTCGGTTTGCGGGCCCAGCATCTACGTGAAGCGTAGTTGTCTTGCCCAAGGTGGCATGGGATTCGGTAATAGACATGCGATGGATTATGTTGTCTTCCTTTTCACGGATAATGACGCACGATCTGAGACAAAAAAATAGCGCAGGAGTAGAAAAGTGTCCATAAACTGATGAAAATGTTCGATTTTGGGCTTCGAGAACTGGCGCAGCCTAGCAGGCTTGCTACGCCTGTCGTAGAGCTCTCGGAGAGTTTTTCAACGTTATGTTGTGCGCCGCGTAACTCCTTACGGATCAAAAGTTATGGGCACCAGAGCGACGGAGACATGGTCCTAAGTCCTACGCCCTCGGTTTGCGGGCCCAGCCTCTACGTGACACAAAGTTGTCTTGCCCAAGGTGGCATGGGATTTGGTAATAGAAATGTGATGGATTAGGTTGTCATCCTTAGCGTGGCTCATGACGTACGAACCGGGATGGAAAAACAGCACAAAATAATAAAAGTGTCCCGAAATTGATGAAAATGTTCGAAGTTGGGCTCCGAAAACAGGCGCAGCCGAGTAGGATCGCTGCTCCCGTCGTAGAACTCTCGCAGAGCTTTCCAATGGTATGTTGTGCGTCGTACAACTCTTTACGGATCAAAAGTTATTGGCACTGGAGCGACGGAGACTTGGTCCAAGCCCCACGCCCTCGATTTGCGGGGCCAGCCTCTATGTGAAGCGAAGTTGTCTTGCCCAATGTGTCATGGGATTTAGTAATAGAAATGTGATGGATTAGGTTGTTGTCCTTTTAGCGGCTCACGACGTACGATTCGGAATTGAAAAACAACATAGAAGAAGAAAAGTGTCCCAAAATTGATGAAAACGTTCAATTTTCAGCTCCGAAAACAGGCACAACCGAGCAAGCTTGCTGCCCCCATCGTAGAGCTCTCATAGAGCTGTCCAACGTTATGCTGTTCGCCGCGTAACTCCTTACGGACCAAAAGTTATGGGCACCAGAGCGACGGAGACCTGCTCCCAAACCCCACGCCCTCGGTTTGCGGGTCCAGCTTCTACGTGATGCGAAGTTTTCTTGCCCAAGGTGCCGTGGTATGCAATAATAGAAATGTGATGGATTAGGTTATCGTCTTTTTTGCGGCTCGCGACGTACGATCTGGGATAGAAAAACAGCGCAAAAGAAGAAAAATACACTGAAATTGATGAAAACATTCGATTTTGGGCTTCGAGAATAGATGTAGCCGAGCAGACTTGCTGCCCCTGTCATAGAGCTCTCGAAGAGCTTTCCAACGGTATGCAGTGAGCCGTGTAACTCCTTACGGATCAAAAGTTATGGGCACCGAAGCGACGAAGACCTGGTCCCAAGCCCCACGCCCTCGGTTTGCAGGCCTAGCATCTACATGAAGCGAAGTTGTCTTGCCTAAGGTGGCATGGGATTCAGTAATAGAAATGCGATGGATTAGGTTGTCCTCCTTTTCGCTGCTAACGACGCACGATCCAAGACAAAAAAATAGCGCAAGAGTAAAAAAGTGTCCTTAAACTGATGAAAATGTTCAATTTTGGGCTCCGAGAACTGGCGCAGCACAGCAGGATTGCTACACCTGTCGTAGAGCTCTCAGAGAGTTTTTTAACGTTATGCTGTGCGCCGCGTAACTCTTTACAGATCAAAAGTTATGGGCACCAGAGCGACGGAGACCTGGTCTCAAGCCCCACACCCTCGTTTTGCGGGCCAGCCTCTACGTTACACAAAGTTGTCTTGCCCAAGGTGGCGTGGGATTCGATAATAAAAATGTGATGGATTAGGTTGTTGTCCTTTTCGCGGCTCACGACGTACGAACCGGGACAGAAAAATAACGCAAAAGAATAAAAGTATCCCAAAATTGATGAAAATGTTCGATTTTGGTCAACGAGAACAGGTGCAGCTGAGCAGGCTTGTTGCCCCTGTCGTAGTGCTCTCGGAGAGCTTTCCAACCGCATGTTGTGTGCCGCGTAACTCCTTACGGATCAAAAATTATGGGTACTTGAGCGACGGAGACTTGGTCCCAAGCCCCACGCCCTCGATTTGCGGGCCCAACCTCTAAGTGAAGCGAAGTTGTCTTGCCCAAGGTGCCATGGGATTTTGTAATAGAAATGTGATGGATTAGGTTGTCGTCCTTATCGTGGCTCATGACGTACGAACCGGGATGGAAAAACAGCACAAAAAAAGAAAAGTATCCCGAAACTGATGAAAATATTAAATTTTGGGCTCCGAAAATAGGCGCACCCGAATAGGATCGCTGCACCCATCGTAGAGCTCTCGGATAGCTTTCCAATGGTATGTTGTGCGCCGTATAACTCACAGATCAAAAGTTATGGGCACTAGAGCGACGGCGACCTGGTCCAAGCCCTACGCCCTCGATTTGCGTGGCCAGCCTCTACGTGAAGCGAAGTTGTCTTGCCCAAGGTGTCATGGGATTCGGTAATAGAAATGTGATGGATTAGGTTGTCGTCCTTTTCCCGGCTCACGATGTACGATCCGGAATTGAAAAATAGCGCAAAAGAAGAAAAGTGTCCCAAAATTGATGAAAACGTTCGATTTTGGGCTCCGAAAATAGCCATAGCCAAGCAAGCTTGCTGCCCCCATCGTAGAGCTCTCATAGAGCTTTCCAACAGTATGTTGTGTGCCATGTAACTCCTTACGGATTAAACGTTATGGGCACCAGAGCGACGGAGACCTGGTCCCAAACCCCATGCCCTCGGTTTGCGGGCCCAGCCTCTACGTCAAGCGAAGTTTTTTTGCCTAAGGTGCCGTGGGATTCGGTAATAGAAATGTGATAGATTAGGTTATTGTCCTTTTTGCGGCTCACGACGTACAATCCAGTACAGAAAAATAGTGCAAAAGAAGAAAAGTGCCCCGAAACTGATTAAAACGTTTGATTTTGGGCTCCGAGAACGGGCATAGCCGAGCAGACTTGCTGCCCCTGTCATAGAGCTCTCGGAGAGCTTTCCAATGGTATGCAGTGAGCCGTGTAACTCCTTACGGATCAAAAGTTATGGGCACCGGAGCGACGGAGACTTGGTCCCAAGCCCCACGCCCTCAGTTTGTTGGCCCAGCATCTACATGAAGCGAAGTAGTCTTGCCCAAGGTGGCATAGGATTTGGTAATAGAAATGCGATGGATTAGGTTGTCCTCCTTTTCACTGCTAACAACGCACGATCCAAGACAAAAAAACAGCGCAAGAGTAGAAAAGTGTCCTTAAACTGATGAAAATGTTCGATTTTGGGCTCCGAGAACTGGCAGAGCCCAGTAGGCTTGCCATGCCTAGCGTAAAGCTCTCAGAGAGTTTTTCAACGTTATGTTGTGCGCCGAGTAACTCCTTAAGGATCAAAAGTTATGGGCACCAAAGTGACGGAGACCTGGTCCCAAGCCCCTCGCCCTCGTTTTACGGGCCTAGCCTCTACGTGACACAAAGTTGTCTTGCCCAAGGTGGCACGGGATTCGGTAATAGAAATGTGATGGATTAGGTTGTCGTCATTTTTGCGGCTCACGACGTACGAACCGGGACAGAAAAATAGCGCAAAAGAATAAAAGTATCCCGAAACTGATGAAAATGTTCGATTTTGGTCACCGAGAATAGGCGCAGTTGTGCAAGCTTGTTTCCCCTGTCGTAGTGCTCTCGGAAAGCTTTCCAACCGTATGTTGTGTGCCACCTAACGCCTTAATGATCAAAAGTTATGGGCACTTGAGCGACGGAGACTTGGTCCCAAGCCCCACGTACTCGGTTTGTGGGCCCAACCTCTAAGTGAAGCGAAGTTGTCTTGCCTAAGGTACCGTGGGATTCGGTAATAGAAATGTGATGGATTAGGTTGTCGTCCTTATCGTCGCTCATGACGTACGAACCGAGATGGAAAAATAGCGCAAAAGAAGAAAAGTGTCCCGAAACTGATGAAAATGTTTGATTTTGGGCTCCGAAAACAAGAGCAGCCTAGTAGGATCGCTGCGCCCATCGTAGAGCTCTCGGATAGCTTTCCAATGGTATGATGTGCGTCGTATAACTCACAGATCAAAAGCTATTGGCACTGGAGCGATTGTGACCTAGTCCAAGCCCTACGCCCTCGATTTGTGGGGCCAGCCTCTACGTGAGGCGAAGTTGTCTTGCCCAAGGTGTCATGGGATTCGGTAATAGAAATGTGATGGATTAGGTTGTCGTCCTTTTCGCGGCTCACGATGTACGATCCGAAATTGGAAAATAGCGCAAAAGAAGAAAAGTGTCCCAAAATTGATGAAAACGTTCGATTTTGTGCTCCGAAAACAGGCGCAGCCACGCAAGCTTGCTGCCACCATCGTAGAGCTCTCATAGAGCTTTCCAACGGTATGCTGTGTGCCGTGTAACTCCTTACAGATCAAAAGCTATGGACACCGGAGCGACGGAGACCTATTCCAAAACCCCACGCCCTCGGTTTGCGGGCCTAGCCTCTACGTGAAGCAAAGTTTTCTTGCCCAAGGTGCCGTGGGATTCGGTAATAGAAATGTGGTGGATTAGGTTATCGTCCTTTTCACGGCTCCCAACGTACGATCCGGGACAGAAAAACAGCGCAAAAGTAGAAAAGTGCCCCGAAACTGATGAAAACGTTCTATTTTGGGCTCCGAGAACAAGCGCAGCCGAGCAAACTTGCTGCCCTTGTCGTAGAGCTCTCGGAAAGCTTCCCAACGGTATGTAGTGAGCCGTGTAACTCCTTACGGATCAAAAGTTATGGGTACCGGAGCGACGGAGACCTGGTCCCACCACGCCCTCGGTTTGCGGGCCCAGCATCTATGTGAAGCGAAGTTGTCTTGCCCAAAGTGGCATGGGATTCGGTAATAGAAATGCGATGGATTAGGTTGTCCTCCTTTTTGCCGCTAATGACGCACGATCCGAGACAAAAAAATAGCGCAAGAGTAGAAAAGTGTCCCTAAACTAATGAAAATGTTCGATTTTAGGCTCCAAGAATTGCCGCAACCTAGCAGGCTTGCTATGCCTGTAGTAGAGCTCTTGGAGAGTTTTCCAACATTATGCTGTGCACCGCGTAACTCCTTACGGATCAAAAGTTATAGGCACCAGAGCGACGGAGACCTGGTCCTAAGCCCCACGCCCTCGTTTTGCGGGCCCAACCACTACGTGACACAAAGTTGCCTTGCCCAAGGTGGCATGGGATTCGGTAACAAAAATGTGATGGATTAGGTTGTCAATATTTTCGCGGCTCACAACGTACGAACCGAGACAGAAAAACAGCGCAAAAGAATAAAAGTGTCCCGAAACTTATGAAAATGTTCGATTTTGGTCTCCGAGAACAGGCGCAGCTAAGCAGGCTTGTTGCCCTTGTCGTAGTACACTCGGAGAGCTTTCCAACCGTATGCTGTGTGCCGCTTAACTTCTTACGGATCAAAAGTTATGGGCACTGGAGCGACAGAGACCTAGTCCCAAGCCCCATGCCCTCGGTTTGTAGGCCCAACCTCTAAGTGAAGCGAAGTTGTCTTGCCCAAGGTGCCCTGGGATTCAGTAATAGAAATGTGATGGATTAGGTTGTCGTCCTTATCGTGGCTCATGACGTACGAACCGGGATGGAAAAACAGCGCAAAAGAAGAAAAGTATCCCGAAACTGATGAAAATGTTCAATTTTGGGCTCCGAAAACGGGCGCAGCCTAGTAGGATCACTACACCCATCGTAGAGCTCTCGGATAGCGTTCCAATGGTATGCTGTGCGCCGTATAACTCACGGATCAAAAGTTATGGGCACTAGAGTGACGTTGACCTGGTCCAAGCCCTACGCCCTCGATTTGCGAGGCCAGCCTCTAAGTGATGCGAAGTTGTCTTGCCCAAGGTGTCATGGGATTCGGTAATAGAAATGTGATGGATTAGGTTGTCAGCCTTTTCGCAGCTCACGACGTACGATCCGGAATAGAAAAACAGCGAAAAAGAAGAAAAGTGTCCCAAAATTGATAAAAACGTTCGATTTTGGGCCCCAAAAATAGGCGCAGCAATGCAAACTTGCTGCCCCCATCGTAGAGCTCTTAGAGAGGTTTCGAACGGTATGTTATGCGCCGCGTAACTCTTTACGGATCAAAAGTTATGGGCATCGGAGCGACAGAGACCTGGTCTCAAACCCTACGCCCTCGATTTGCGGGCCCTCGATTTACGGGCCCAGCCTCTACGTGAAGTGAAGTTTTTTTGCCCAAGGCGCTGTGGGATTCGGCAATAGAAATGTGATGGATTAGGTTATCGTCCGTTTTGTGGCTCCCGACATACGATCCGAGACAGCAAAACAACACAAAAGAAGAAAAGTGCCTCGAAACTGATGAAACTGTTCGATTTTGGGCTCCCAGAATAGGTGCAGCAGGGCAGACTTGCTGCCCCTATCGTAGAGCTCTCAGGGAACTTTTCGACGTTATGCAGTGAGCCACGTAACTCTTTACGGATCAAAAGTTATGGGCACTGGAGCGACGAAGACCTAGTCCCAAGCCCCACGCCCTCGGTTTGTGGGCCCAACATCTACGTGAAGTGAAGTTGTCTTGCCCAAGGTGGCATGGGATTCGATAATAGAAATGTGATGGATTAGGTTGTCCTCCTTTTCGCAGCTAACGACATACGATCCGAGACAAAAAAACAGCGCAAGGGTAGAAAAGTGTCCCTAAACTGATGAAAATGTTCAATTTTAGGCTCTGAGAACTGGCGCAGCCTAGTAGGCTTGCTGCGCCTATCGTAGAGCTCTTGGAGAGCTTTCGAACGGTATGCTGTGCGTCGTGTAACTCCTTGCGGATCAAAAGTTATGGGTACCAGAACGACGGAGACCTTGTCCCAAGCCCCACGCCCTCAGTTTGTGGGCCTAGCCTTTACGTGAAACAAAGTTGTCTTGCCCAAGGTGCCGTGGGATTCGATAATAGAAATGTGATGGATTAGGTTGTCGTCCTTTGCACGGCCCACGACGTACGTTCCGGGATGGAAAAATAGCGCAAAAGAATAAAAGTGTACTGAAACTGATAAAAACGTTCAATTTTGGGCTCCGAGAACAGGCGCAGCTGAGTAGCCTTGCTGCCCCTATCGTAGAGCTCTAGGTGAGCTTTCCAACGGTTTGCTTTGCACCGCGTAACGCCTTACGGATCAAAAGTTATGGACACCGGAGCGACGGAGACCTAGTCCCAAGCCCCACGCCCTCGATTTACGGGCCCAGCCTCTGCGTGAAGCGAAGTTGTCTTGCCTAAGGTGGCATGGGATTCAGTAATAGAAATGGGATGGATTAGGTTGTCGTCCTTTTCGCGGCTCGCAACGTACGATCCGAGATAGAAAAAATTCGCAAGAGAAGAAAACTGTCCCGAAACTGATGAAAACGTTCGATTTTGGGCTCCGAGAACAGGCATAGCTAAGCAGGCTCGCTACCCTTGTCATAGAGCTCTCAGAGAACTTTCCAACGGTATGGTGTGCGCCGCGTAACTCCTTACCGATCAAAAGTTATGCGCCCGAGAGCGATGGAGACCTGGTTCCAAGCCCCACGCCCACAGTTTGCAAGCCCAGCCTCTACGTGAAGCGAAGATGTCTTGCCCATGGTACCGTGGGATTCGGTAATAGAAATGTGATGGATTAGGTTTTCATCCTTTTCACGGCTCACAGCGTACGATCCGGGACGAAAAAACAACACAAAGGAAAAAAAGTGTCCCAAAACTAATGAAAACGTTTGATTTTCAGCTCAAAAAATAGGCACAGCTGAGCAAGGTCGGTGCCTCCGTCATAGAGCTCTCTGGGAGCTTTTCAACTGTATGTTGTGCGTCGCGTAACTCCATACGGATCAGAAGTTATGGGCACGGGAGCAACGGATACCTGGTCACAAGCCCCACGCCCTCGGTTTGCGGGCCCAGCTGCTATGTGAAGTGAAGTTGTTTTGCCCAAGGTGCCGCAGGATTCGGTAATAGAAATGTGATGGATTAGGTTGTTGTCCTTTTCGCGGCTCACAATGTACGATCCGGGATAGAAAAACAACTAAAAAGAAAAAAAGTGTACCAAAACTGCTGAAAATGTTCGATTTTGGGATCCAAAAAATCTGCACAGCTGAGCAGGCTTGCTGGGGCCCCAGTCGTAGAGCTCTTGGAGAGCTTTCCAACAGTATGATGTGCGCCGCGTAACTCCTTACGAATCAAAAGTAATGGGCACTGGAGCGACGGAGACCTGGTCCTAAGCCCTACGCCCTCGGTTTGCGGGTCAAGGCTCTACGGGAAGCGAAGTTGTCTTGCCCAAGGTGCCATGGGATTCGGTAATAGAAATGTGATGGATTAGGTTGTTGTCCTTTTCGCGGCTCACGACGTACGATCTGTGATGGAAAAACAGCGCAAAAGAAGAAAAGTGTCCCAAAACTGATGAAAACGTCTGATTTTGGGCTCCGAGAACAGGCATAGCCAAGCAGGCTTGTTGCTCCAATCGTAGAGCTCTCGGAGAGCTTTCCAACAGTATGGAGTGCGCCGTGTAACTCTTTACGAATCAAAAGTTATGGGCACCAGAGCGATGGAGACCTTATCCCAAGCCCCACGCCCTCTGTGAAACCTCGCACAAGGCTCATGTGCATTTTATAACATTTCATGTATTTTTGCATCATTTAAATTGCATTTATATTAATTAATATGCAATTTATATCATTTACGTGTTCATGTTCAACGTGCCAAAATGTTCAATTACGTGCATTATGGAGTTTTATGTGTCATAGGCATTAATAGTACTCAAATAAGTCATGAGTAGTAACTAATTAGTTGCAATTCAACCAAAATGGCAAACTAGCAATACATAACTTAGTTGGAGGGCAAGGTGGTCATTTGGCCATTTGATATTTTTATATCCTAATTTAAACTATTCTTTCCCACTCAAAACACACACAATACACTCAACACACACTAAAATCCTGCACATACACATACACACAAAACACACACCTACACACGCCTAAGAGAGGGAGAGGGGAAGAAGAGAAAAAGAAAGAGGAAGAAGAAGAAATAGGAAGAAAGAAAGTTGATTTCCGCCATTTCAAGCCACTCATGAGCTTTCTCTTGCCTTCAACTACACTACTCTAGCATTTTCTTGCATCCTTGAGGTGAGGGTTGTTTTCTTAAAAGTTTGCTAAAGCTATATGGAGCATGATTATGATTATATATGAGTATTAGTCTTGATATAACTTGTATACAATAGTTTTGTTGATGGGAAGGTTGAGTATTTTGTGTTGTAGATTTAGGATTTTGAATTTGATTTTGGGTGTTTGTGGATTGTGATGTGGGGTGGTTTTGGTTAGGTTAGAACCCTTGTATGATACCTAATAGTCTCATTGAACTTGATTGTAAGTTGGTTGAAGCATTTGGTTGCTGTATAGATGTTTTGGGTAAAATTTGGGTGTTTCCCATCAGCTATCCGGGTGTTACAGCCCCTATCTAGTCACCCGGATAGAGGCCTCAATGCCTGGCAGAAAGCTCCGATCCGGGCATTACTGGCTTCTTCCGGGCGCCCGGATTAAGGCCTCAGCGCCCGGATGTTTGACAGCTCTGCGCAGTGATTTTGCAAAAGCCATATCTCATTCGTTTTAACTTCGAATTGAGTTCCGTTTGATTCTAGAACTATCTACATTCGATAAGATTTGATTCTATACCAAAATAAAGTTAATTGGTGGTTGGGATCATAGATAAACTAACTGTATAAGTTAGGGCTTGTGTAACTCTTCTATTTCATTTCACTTGCTTAGCCTACCTTGCCTCTTTCTTTGCACACTTTGTCCCTTTGTTTCTAACTTGTTCCATGACCCTTTTCGGTAAATTATGGGGTAGGAGTTGAACATAAAAGTTAGCCTTCACCTTAAACATGTAAATACATTGCCTTGAACCTAGCTATGAGCACCGAGCTAGCATGAACTTCTTATTGCATTTGTGATCATTCTTGGCTATCAGAGGAATCCTACTTGGTTGATCTTCTCATGCATGTTTATATGTTATATGAACTCTAATTGGATTATGATTATACTGTATGTGTTTAATTGTTATCACTAACCGGTGGCAACCTACTTTGTTGCCTCCGAGCTTGTTTCTATATTTGAAATCCACTCTCGCTTGGTGAATTCTCCTTGGAGAGATGGAAGTTATATAAACGATATAATTAAGCAATATAATGGACCCCATGGTAGAAATTCCAGTACCGCCTGGGCGGCATTGGGCTTGCCAGGACGGACAGGCTACCGTGGCATTAGGGTGTATATCCGGATTTCATCCTTGTAATTTGGTGTATGGGGTTATAACATTGATGAAGTAGCGAGATTGGCCATCTCTAGCATTTGCAACCATTCTCACTTGGTCCCTTGAGGTCCTCGGAGGAAAGCGTTGCCTGTATCCTTTTATTATATGTTCAACCACTCTCATTCAGGGAGAAGAGTTGATTACTTGTTCACATGTTTAATTTTGTTGTTAACATATTTGGTTATCTTTTCATTAAAGATTCGGGATACATGTTCTTTGTTAGTACTACTTGTTATAAATACTTAAACTGATCATTTATCATGTTTTTACCTTGTTTCTTATCAGCTGTTTTGTATGTGCATGGCATGACTTTTCAAAAAGGGTTTTCTAAATGTTGAAAAATGTTTACGAAAACCTACTGAGACCTTTAACCCTCGCTGAGCTAAGTGTAGCTCATCCCTTTCCATGACAATATTTCGGGTGAGACTGATCCCGAGCCAAGGACTCAAACTGAGGATGAGATTTACATGTATGGCAAGTCAGACTTTTGCTTGCTGTGATCATGCTTTTTGTTAATGTGGTTAGGGTGTTAAGCTATGTTAATATTGAGCAACTTTATGTATTGTAATTATTCTTTTGGATTCGATGGTTGTAATTTTATTTATTAGTGATGAAGTTTGTATAATGTGTTTATTAGAATTAAATTATTAACAAGTGGTGTAATAGTAATGATTAGCAACTTGAATGTCACCTAATGTTTGGTTCCGAAAAAAATCAAAACTCATACTAGTATCTTGTCCCTTTGCGGACCTAAGAGGAGTAATCTTCTTAAGCCCGTGGCATTTCACGATCCCAGATTTCAAAGCCATTATAAGTTAAGATTATTCCCGTCTATGTCATTATTTTGGAATTAGGAACCATTATAAAGATTAAGGAAATGGGGTCGTGACACCCTCGGCTTGCGGGCCCAGCCTCTACGTGAAGCAAAGTTGTCTTGCCCAAGGTAGCGTGGGATTCGGTAATAGAAATGTAATGGATTAGGCTGTCGTCCTTTCCGGGGCTCACGACGTACGATCCGAGATAAAAAAAAAGCACAAAAGAAGAAAAGTGTATTGAAACTGATGAAAATATTCAATTTTGGACTCCAAGAATAGGCGCAGCTGAGCAGGTTTGCTGCCCCTGTCGAAGAGCTCTCGGTGAGCTTTCCAACGGTATGTTGTGTGCCTCGTAACTCCTTACGGATCAAAAGTTATGGGCACCGGAGCAACGGAGACCTAGTCCCAAGCCCCACACCCATTGTTTGCGGCCCCAGCCTCTACGTGAAGCGAAGTTGTCTTGCCCAAGGTAGCATTGGATTTGATAATAGAAAAGTGATAGATTAGATTGTCGACCTTTTCACGTCTCACGACGTACGATCCGCAACGAAAAAACACTGCAAGAGAAGAAATGTGTCCCGAAATTGATGAAAATGTTCCATTTTGGGCTCCAAGAACAAGCACAGCCGAGCAGGCTTGTTGCCCCTGTCGTAGAGCTTTCAGAGAGCTTTCCAACGGTATGCTGTGCACCACATAAGTCCTTACGGAACAAAAGTTATGGGCACTAGAGCAACAGAGACCTGGTCCCAAGCCCCACGCCCTCGGATTGCAGGCCCAGCCCCTACATGAAGCAAAGTTATCTTGCCCAAGGTGCCATGGGATACGGTAATAGATATGTGATGGATTAGGTTGTCATCCTTTTCGCGTCTCACGACGTACGATTCGGGACAAAAAAACAGCGCAAAAGTAGAAAAGTATCCTAAAATTGATGAAAACATTCCATTTTGGGCTCAAAAAATAGACACAGCCGAACAGGGTCACTGTCCCCGTCGTAGAGCTCTCGGAGAGTTTTCCAATGGTATGATGTACACCATGTAACTCCTTACGGATCAAAAGTTATGGGCACCAGAGCGACGGATACCTGGTCATAACCCCTACGCCCTCAGTTTGTGGGCCGGGCCACTACATGAAGTGAAGTTGTCTTGCCCAAGGTGCCGCTGGATTCAGTAATAGAAATGTGATGGATTACATTGTCGTCATTTTCATGGCTCACGACGCACGATCCGGGAAAGAAAAATAGCGCAAAAGAAGAAAAATGTACCGAAACTGCTAAAAAACTTCAATTTTGGGATGGAAAAATAGGTGCGGCTGAGTAGGCTTGCTGCCCCCGTCGTAGAGCTCTCGGAGAGCATTCCAACGGTATACTTTGCGCCACGTAACGCTTTACGGATCAAAAGTTATGGGTAGCGGAGCGATGGAGACCTAGTCCCAAGCCCCATGCCCTCAGTTTGCGGGCCCAACATCTATGTGAAGCGAAGTTATCTTGCCCAAGGTGGCATGGGATTCGGTAATAGAAATGTGATGGATTAGGTTGTCCTCCTTTTTGCGGATAACGACGTACGAACGGAGACAAAAAAACAGCGCAAGAGTAGAAAAGTGTCCCTAAACTGATGAAAATGTTCAATTTTGGGCTCTGACAACTAGCGCAGCATAGCTGGCTTGCTGCGCCTGTCGTAGAGCTCTTGGAGAGCTTTCCAACGGTATGTTGTGCGCCGCGTAACTCCTTACGGATCAAAAGTTATGGGCACCAGAATGACGAAGACCTTGTCCCAAGCCCCACACCCTCAGTTTGCGGGCTCAGCCTCTACGTGAAGCAAAGTTGTCTTGCCCAAGGTGCCATGGGATTCGGTAATAGAAATGTGATGGATTAGGTTGTCGTCCTTTGCGCGGCTCACAACGTACGTTCCAGGACGAAAAAATAGCGCAAAAGAATAAAAGTGTACAGAAACTAATGAAAACATTCGATTTTGGGCTCCGAGAACAGGCGCAGTTGAGAAGCCTTGCTGCCCCTGTCGTAGAGCTCTAGGTGAGCTTTCCAACGGTATGCTTTACACCGCGTAACTCCTTACAAATCAAAAGTTATGGGCACTGGAGCGACCGAGACCTAGTCCCAAGCCCCATGCACTCGGTTTGCGGACCCAGCCTCTTCGTGAAGTGAAGTTGTCTTGCCCAAGGTGTTGTGGGATTCGGTAATAGAAATGTGATGGATTAAGTTGCCATCCTTTTCATAGCTCACGACGTACGATCCGGGATGAAAAAATAGCGCAAAATAACAAAAGTGTCAGGAAATTGATGAAAATGTTCAATTTTCAGCTCCGAAAACAAGCACTGTCAGAGAGCTCTCGAAGAGCTTTCCAACGGTACACTGTGCGCCGCGTAACTCCTTACGGATCAAAAGTTATGGGCACCGGAGCGACAGAGACCTGGTCTCAAGTCCCACGCCCTCGGTTTGCGGCCCCAGCCTCTACGTGAAGCGTAGTTGTCTTGCCCAAGATGGCGTGGGATTCGGTAATAGAAATGTGATGGATATGGTTGTCGTCCTTTTCGCAGCTCACGACTTACGATCCGGAATTGAAAAATAGCGTAAACGAAGAAAAGTGTCCCGAAATTGATGAAAATGTTCAATTTTGGGATCCAAAAATAGGCGCAGCCTAGCATGATTACTGCCCTTATCGTAGAGCTCTCATAGAGGTTCCCAACGGTATGCTGTGTGCCGCGTAACTCCTTATGGATCAAAAGTTATAGGCACCGGACTGACGGATACCTGGTCACAACCCCCCCGCCCTCGGTTTGCAGGCTCAGCCTCTACGTGAAGTGAAGTCATCTTGCCCAAGGTGCCATGGGATTCGGTAATAAAAATGTGATGGATTAGGTTTTCATCTCTTTCGCGCCTCACGACATACGATCCGGGACGAAAAAATAGAGCAAAAGAAGAAAACTATCCCGAAACTGATGAAAATGTTCTATTTTATTCTCCAAAAATAGACGTAGTAGGCATGCTGCGCCAGTCGTAGAGCTCTCGCAGAGCTTTCCAACTGTCTGCTGTGCACCGCGTAACTCTTCACGGATCAAAAATTATGGGCACTAGAGCGACAAAGACCTGGTCCCAAGCCCCACGTCCTCAGTTTACGGGCCCAACCTCTACGTGAAGCAAAGTTGTCTTGCCCAAGGTCTCGTGGGATTCGGTAATAGAAATGTGATGGATTAGGTTGTCGACCTTTTCGCGGCTCATGACGTACGATTAGGGAAGGAAAAACAGCGCAAAAGAAGAAAAATATACCCAAACTGATGAAAACGTTTGATTTTGTACTTCGAGAATAGGCACAGCCGAGCAGGCTTGCTGCCCCTGTCTTAGAGCTCTAGGTGAGCTTTGCAACGGTATGCTGTGCGGTGCGTAACTCCTTATGGATCAAAAGTTATAGGCACCGGAGCGACGGAGACTTGGCCCCGAGCCCCACGCCTTCGGTTTGCGGGCCCAGCCTCTACGTGAAGCGAAGTTTTCTTGCCCAAGGTGTCGTATGATTTGGTAAGAGAAATGTGATGGATTAGGTTGTCGTCCTTTTCGCGGCTCACGACGTACGATCCGGGACGAAAAAAATGCACAAAAGAAGAAAAGTGTCCTAAAACTGATGAAAACATTCGATTTTGGAATTCGAGAATAGGCGCAGCTAAGCAGGCATGCTGCCCCTGTCGTAGAGCTCTCGGAGAGCTTTCCAACGGTATGTTGTGAGCCGTGTAACACCTTACGGATCAAAAGTTATGGGCACCGGAGCGACAAAGACTTGGTCCTAAGCCCCATACCCTTGGTTTGCGAGCCCAGCATCTACGTGAAGCAAAGTTTTCTTGCCCAAGGTGCCGTGGGATTCGGTAATAGAAATTTGATGGATTAGGTTGTCGTCCTTTTCACGGCTCACAACGTACGATCTGAAATGGAAAAATAGCGCAAAAGAAGAAAAATGTCCCAAAACTAATGAAAACGTTCGATTTTGGACTCTGAAAATAGGCACAGCCGAGCAAGTTTGCTTCCCACATCGTAGAGCTCTCGGAGAGCTTTCTAACGGTATGCTGTGCGCCGCGTAACTCCTTACGGATCAAAAGTTATGGGCACCGGAGCGACGGAGACCTGGTCCCAAGCCCCATGCATTCGGTTTGCGGGCCCAGCCTCTACGTGAAGCGAAGTTTTTTTGCCCAAGGTGTCGTGGGATTCGGTAAGAGAAATGTGATGGATTAGGTTGTCGTCCTTTTCGCGGCTCACGATGTACGATCCGGGACGGAAAAACTGCGCAAAAGAAGAAAAGTGTCCTAAAACTGATGAAAACGTTTGATTTTGGACTCCGAGAATAGGCACAGTCAAGCAGGCATACTGCCCCAGTCGTAGAGCTCTCAGAGTGCTTTCCAACGCTATGCTGTGCGCCGCCTAACGCCTTACGGATCAAAAGTTATTGGCACCGGAGCGACAGAGACCTGGTCCCAAGCCCCACACCCTCGGTTTGCGGGCCCAGCCTCTACGTGAAGTGAAGTTATCTTGCCCAAGGTGGTGTGGGATTTAGAAATTTGAAATGTGATGGATTTGGTTGTCATCCTTTTCGCGTCTCACGACTTACTATCCGAGATGAAAAAATAGCGCAAATGAAGAAAAGTGTCCCGAAACTGATAAAAATGTTTGATTTTGGGCACCGAAAATAGGCACAGCCTAGTAGAATTACTGCACCTGTCGTAGAGCTCTCGGAGAGCTTGCCAACGGTATGTTGTGCACCGCATACCTTCTTACGGATCAAAAGTTATGGGAACTGGACCGTCGGATACCTCGTCACAAGCCCCCCGCCCTCGGTTTGCTAACCCAGCCTCTACGTGAAGCGAAGTTGTCTTGCCCAAGGTGCCATGGAATTCAATAATAGAAAAGTGATAGATTAGGTTATCGTCCTTTTCACGGCTCACGACGTACGAACCGAGACGGAAAAATAGCGTAAAAGAAGAAAAGTGTCCCGAAACTGATGAATACATTCGATTTTGGGCTCCGAGAACAAGCGTAGCTGAGCAGACTTGCTGTCCTAGTCATAGAGCTCTCAGAGAGATTTCTAACGGTATGTTGTGCGTCGCGTAACTCCTTAAGGATCAAAAGTTATGGGCATTGGTACGACGGATACCAGGTCCCAAGCCCCACGCCCTCGATTTGTGGGCCCATCCTCTACGTGAAACGAAGTTGTCTTGCCCAAGGTGGCATAGGATTCAGTAATAGAAATGTGATGGATTTGGTTGTCATCCTTTTCGCAGCTCACGACCTACGATACGGTACAAAAAAACAGCGTAAAAGAAGAAAAGTGTCCTGAAATTGATGAAAATATTCAATTTTGGGCTCCGAAAATAGGCACAGCCGAGCAAGCTTGCTGCCCCTGTCGTAGAGCTCTCGAAAAGCTTTCCAACGGTATGATGTGCACCGCGTAACTCCTTACGGATCAAAAGTTATGGACATCGAAGTGACGGAGACCTGGTCCCAAGCCCCACACCATCAGTTTATGGGCCCAGCTTCTACGTGAAGCGAAGCTTTCTTGCCCAAGGTGCCGTGGGATTCAGAAATAGAAATGTGATGGATTATGTTGTCGTCCTTATCGCGGCTCACGACGTACGAACCAGGACGGAAAAATAGCATAAAAGAAGAAACGTGTACCGAATGTGATGAAAACGTTCAATTTTGGGCTCCAAAAATAGGCGCAGCTGGCCAGGCTTGCTGCCCTAGTCGAACAGCTCTTGGAGATCTTTCCAACGGTATGCTGTACGCCGCGTAACTCCTTACGTATCAAAAGTAATGGGCACTGGAGCGACGGAGACCTGGTCCTAAACCCTACGCCCTCGGTTTGCGGGCTGAGGCTCTACAGGAAGCGATGTTGTCTTGCCCAAGGTGCCGTGGGATTCGGTAATAGAAATGTGATGGATTAGGTTGTCGTCTTTTTTCGCGGCTCACAACATACGATTCGGGACGAAAAAACAGCGCAAAAGAAGAAAAGTATCCCGAAACTGATGAAAACGTTTGATTTTGGGCTCTGAGAATAGGCGTAGCCGAGAAGGCTTGCTGCCCCTGTCGTAGAGCTCTCGAAGAGCTTTCCAACAGTATGCAGTGAGCTGCGTAATGCCTTACAAATCAAAAGTTATGGGCATCGGAGCGGCGGAGACCTTGTCCATAGCCTCACGCCCATGGTTTGCGGGCCCAGCCTCTACATGAAGCAAAGTTGTCTTTCCCAAGGTAGCATGGGATTCGGTAATAGAAATGTGATGGATTAGGCTGTCGTCCTTTTTGCGGCTCACGACGTACGATCCGAGGCGAAAAAACAGCGCAAAAGAAGAAAATTGTACCGAAATAGATGAAAATGTTTGATTTTGGGCTCCGAGAACAGGCGCAGTTGAGCAGGTTTGCTGCCCTTGTCTTAGAGCTCTAGGTGAGCTTTCCAACGGTATGTTGTGTGTCTCGTAACTCCTTACGGATCAAAAGTTATGGGCACCGGAGCGACGGAGACCTGGTCCCAAGCCCCACACCCTCTGTTTGCCGGCCCAGCCTCTACTTGAAGCGAAGTTGTCTTGCCCAAGGTGGCATTGGATTCGGTAATAGAAATGTGATGGATTAGGTTGTCGTCCTTTTCGTGGCTCACGATGTACGATCCGTGACGGAAAAACACCGTAAGAGAAGAAAAGTCTCCTGAAATTGATGAAAATGTTCCATTTTGGGCTTCGAGAACAAGCGCAGTCGAGCAGGCTTGCTGCCCCTATCGTAGAGCTCTCAGAGAGCTTTCCAATGGTGTGTTGTACGCCACGTAACTCCTTACGGATCAAAAGTTATGGGCACCAGAGCGATAGAGACCTGGTCCCAAGCCCCACGCCCTCGGATTGTGGGCCCAGCCTCTACGTGAAGCGAAGTTGTCTTGCCTAAGGTGCCGTGGGATTCGGTAATAGAAATGTGATGGATTAAGTTGTCGTCCTTTTCGCATCTCACGACGTACGATCCGGGACGAAAAAACAATGCAAATGAAAAAAAGTGTCCCAAAATTGAAGAAAACGTTCGATTTTGGGATCAAAAAATAGGCACAGCCGAACAGGATCGCTGCCCCCATCATAGAGCTCTCGGAGAGCTTTCCAACGGTATGCTATGGATCAAAAGTTATGGGCACAAAAGCGATGGATACCTGGTCATAATCCCCACGCCCTCGATTTGCGGGCCCAGCCACTACGTGAAGTGAAGTTGTCTTGCCTAAGGTGCCACTGGATTCAGTAATAGAAATGTGATGGATTAGGTTGTCGTCATTTTCGCGGCTCACGACACACGATCCGGGACAGAAAAATAGCGCAAAAGAATAAAAGTTTACCGAAACTGCTGAAAATGTTTGATTTTGGGATACAAAAATAGACGCAGCTGAGCAGGCTTGTTGCCCCGATCGTAGAGCTCTCGGAGACCATTCCAACGGTATGTTTTGCGCCACGTAACTCCTTACATATCAAAAGTTATGAGCACCGGAGCGACGAAGACCTAGCCCCAAGCCCCATGCACTCGGTTTGCGGACCCAGCCACTTCGTGAAGCGAAGTTGTCTTACCCAAGGTGCCGTGGGATTCGGTAATAGAAATGTGATGGATTAGGTTGTCATCCTTTTCGCGGCTCACGATGTATGATCCAGGACGGAAAAACAGCGCAAAAGAACAAAAGTGTCACGAAATTGATGAAAATGTTCAATTTTCAGCTCCGAACACAAGAGCAGCCATGCAAACTTGCTACGCTTGTCGTAGAGCTCTCAGATTGCTTTCTAACGATATGCTGTGCACCGCGTAACTTTTTACAGATCAAACGTTATGGGCACCGAAGCGACGGAGACTTGGTCCTAAGTCCCACGCCCACGGTTTGCGGGCCTAGGCTCTACGTGAAGCGAAGTTGTCTTGCCCAAGATGGCGTGGGATTCGGTAATAGAAATGTGATAGATATGGTTGTCATCCTTTTCACGGCTCACGACTTACGATCCGGAACGGAAAAACAGCGCAAAAGAAGAAAAGTGTCCCGAAACTGATGAAAATGTTCAATTTTGGGCTCCAAAAATAGGGGTAGCCTAGCATAATTACTGCCCTTGTCGTAGAGCTCTCGTAAAGCTTCCTAACGGTATGCTGTGTGCCGCGTAACTCCTTACGGATCCAAAGATATAGGCACTAGAGCGATGAAAACCTGGTCCCAAACCCCACGCCCTCAGTTTGCGGACCTAGCCTCTATGTGAAGTGAAGTTGGTTTGCCCAAGGTGCCATGGGATTCGGTAATAAAAATGTGATGGATTAGGTTTTCCTCCATTTTGCAGCTCACGACGTACTATCCAAGACGAAAAAACAGAGCAAAAGAATAAAAGTGACCTGAAACTGATGAAAATGATCGATTTTGGGCTCCAAGAATAGGCGCAGCTGAGCAGGCTTGCTGCCCTTGTTGTAGAGCTCTCGAAGAACTTTCCAACGGTATGCTGTGCGCCGTATAACTCCTTACGGATAAAAATTCAGGGGCACTGGAGGTACGGAGACTTGGTCCCAAGACCCACGCCCTCGGTTTGCCAGCCTAGTCTCTACATGAAGCGAAGTTGTCTTGCCCAAGGTGTCGTGGGATTTAGAAATAGAAATATGATGGATTAGGTTGCCATCCTTTTCGCGGCTCACGACGTACGAATCGGGACGAAAAAATAGTGCAAAAGAAGAAAAGTGTCCCAAAACTGATAAAAACGTTCAATTTGGGCTCCGAAAATAGCTGCAGCTGAGCAAGCTTGTTACCTTCCTTTTAGAGCTCTCGGAGAGCTTTCCAACGGTATGCTGTGGACCGCGTAACTCCTTACGAATCAAAAGTTATAGGCATCAGAGCGACGGAGACCTTGTCCTAAGCCCCACGCCCTCGGTTTGTAGGCCCAGCCTCTACGTGAAGCGAAGTTGTCTTGCCCAAGGTGGCATGGGATTCGGTAATAGAAATGTGATGGATTAGGTTGTCGTCCTTTTCGCGGCTCACGACGTACGATCCGAGATGAAAAAACAGCGCAAGAGAAGAAAAGTGTCCCTAAACTGAAGAAAATGTATGATTTTGGTGTCCAAGAATATGCGCAGCTGAGCAGGGTTCCTGCGCCTATCGTAGAGTTCTCAGAGAGCTTTCCAACGGTATGTTGTGCGCCGCGTAACTCCTTACGGATCAAAAGTTATGAGCACCAGTGCGACGGAAACCTGGTCCCAAGCCCCACACCCTCAGTTTGCAGGCCTAACCTCTACGTGAAGCAAAATTGTCTTGCCCAAGGTACCGTGGGATTCGGTAATAGAAATGTGATGGATTCGGTTGTCGTCCATTACGCGGCTCACGACGTACGATCCGGGATGGAAAAAAAGTGCAAAAGAAGAAAAGTATACCGAAACTGATGAAAACGTTTGATTTTGGGCTCCTAGAACAGGCACAACCAAGTAGGCTTGCTGCCCCTGTCTTAAAGCTCTTGGTGAGCTTTCCAACGGTATGCTGTGCGACGCATAACTCCTTATGGATCAAAAGTTATGGGCACTGGAGCGACGAAGACCTGGTCCCAAGCCCCACACCCTCGGTTTGCGGGCCCAGCCTCTACGTGAGGCGAAGTTGTCTTGCCCAAGGTGGTGTAGGATTCGGTAATAGAAATGTGTTGGATTAGGTTGTCGTCCTTATCACGGCTCATGACGTACGAACCAAGATGAAAAAACAGCGCAAAATAAGAAAAGTATACCAAAACTGATGAAAACAATCGATTTTGGGCTCCAAGAATAGGTGCAACTGAGCAGGCATGTTGCCCCTATCGTAGAGCTCTCGGAGAGCTTTCCAACGGTATGTTGTGCGCTGCATAACTCCTTACGGATCAAAAGTTATGGGCACCGAAGCAACGGAGACCTGGTCCCAAGCCCCACACCCTCGATTTGCGGGCCCAGCATCTACGTGAAGCAAAGTTTTCTTGCCCAAGGTGACATGGGATTCGGTAATATAAATGTGATGGATTAGGTTGTCGTCATTTTCGAGGCTCACGATGTACGATCCGAAAAGGAAAAACAGTGCAAAAGAAGAAAAATATCACGAAACTGATGAAAATGTTCGATTTTAGACTCCGAAAATAGGCGCAGCCGAGCAAGCTTGTTGCTCTCGTCGTAGAGCTCTCAGATGGCTTTCCAACGGTATGCTGTACGCTGCTAACTCTTTACGGATCAAAAGTGATGGGCACCGGAGCGACGGAGACCGGGTCCCAATCCCTACGCACTCGGTTTGTGGGCCTAGCCTCTATGGGAAGCGAAGTTTTCTTGTCCAATGTGTCGTGGGATTCGGTAAGAGAAATGTGATGGATTAGGTTGTCGTCCTTTTTGCAGCTCACGACGTACGATCTGGGATGGAAAAAGAGCGCAGGAGAAGAAAAGTGTCCCAAAATTGATGAAAACGTTCGATTTTGGGCTTCGAGAATAGGTGCAGCCAAGCAGGCATACTGCCCCTGTCGTAAAGCTCTCGGAGTGCTTTCCAACGCTATGTTGTACGCGCATAACTCCTTACGAATCAAAAGTTATGGGCACCAGAGTGACGGAGACCTGGTCCCATGCCCTACGCCCTCGGTTTGCGGACCCAGCCTCTATGTGAAGTGAAGTTGTCTTGCCCAAGGTGGCTTGCGATTCGGTAATAGAAATGTGATGGATTTGCTTGTCGTCCTTTTCGCGGCTCACGACTTACGATCCAGGACGGAAAAATAGTGCAAATGAAGAAAAGTATCCCAAAACTGATGAAAATGTTCAATTTTGTACTCTGAAAATAGGCGTAGCCTAGCAGGATTACTGCCCCTGTCGTAGAGCTCTCGGAGAGCTTCCCAACGGCATGTTGTGCACCGCGTAACTCCTTATGGATAAAAAGTTATGGGCACCGGACCATCGAATACCTGGCCACAAGCGCCACGCCCTCGGTTTGCTGGCCCAGACTCTAGGTGAAGAGGAGTTGTCTTGCCCAAGGTGCCATGGAATTCAGTAATAAAAATGTGATTGATTAGGTTGCCGTCCTTTTCACGGCTCACGATATACGAACCGGGACGGAAAAACAACGCAAAAGAAGAAAAGTGTCCTGAAATTGATCAAAACATTCGATTTTGGCCTCTGAGAATAGGTACAGCCAAGCAGACTTGCTACCCTAGTCGTAGAGCACTCGGAGAGCTTTCCAACGGTATGCTGTGCGCCGCGTAACTCCTTACGAATCAAAAGTTATAGGCACCGAAGCGACAGAGATTGGGTCCCAAGCCCCACGCCCTCGATTTGCGGGCCCATCCTCTACGTGAAGCAAAGTTGTCTTGCCCAAGTTTGTGTAGGATTTGGTAATAGAAATGTGATGGATTTGGTTGTCTTCCTTTTTGTGGCTCACGACGTACGATCCGGGACGGAAAAAAAGTGCAAAAGAATAAAAGTGTTCCAAAACTGATGAAAATGTTCAATTTTGGGCTCTGAAAATAGGCACAGCCGAGCAAGCTTGCTATCCCGACGTAGAGCTCTAGCAGAGCTTTCCAATGGTATGTTGTGCGCCGCGTAACTTCTTACGGATCAAAAGTTATGGGCATCGGAGTGACAGAGACCTGGTCAAAAGCACAACGCCATCGGTTTGTGGGCCCAACTTCTACGTGAAGTGAAGCTTTCTTTCCCAAGGTGCCGTGGGATTCGGAAATAGAAATGTGATGGATTAGGTTGTCGTCCTTATCGCGGTTCACGACGTACGATCCAGAAAGGAAAAATAGCGCAAAAGAAGAAAAGTGTACCAAAACTAATGAAAACGTTTGATTTTGGTCTCCGAAAACATGTGCAGCCGAGCCAGCTTGCTGTGCTTTTGTAGAGCTCTCAGAGAGCTTTCCAACGCTGTGTTGTATGCCGCGTAACTCCTTACGGATCAAAAGTTATGGGCATCGGAGCGACGGAGACCTTGTCCCAAGCCCCACGCCCTCGGTTTGTGGGCCCAGCCTTTACGTGAAGCAAAGTTGTCTTGCCCAAGTTGGCATGGGATTCGCTAATAGAAATGTGATGGATTAGGTTGTCATCCTTATCGCGGTTCACGACGTATGAACCGGGACAGAAAAACAGCGCAAAAGAAGAAAAGTGTCCCAAAACTAAAGAAAACGTTTGATTTTGGGCTCAGAGAATAGGCGCAGCAGAGCAAGCTTCCGGTGCTTGTCGTAGAGCTCTCATAGAGCATTTCAACGGTATGCTGTACGCCGCGTAACTCCTTACAAATCAAAAGTTATGGGCATCAGAGCGACGGAGACCTTGTCCCAAGCCCCAAGCCCACGGTTTCCGGGCTCGGCCTCTATGTGAAGCGAAGTTTTCTTCCCCAAGGTGCCGTGGGATTCGGTAATAGAAATGAGATGGATTAGATTGTCGTCCTTTTCGCTGCTCACGAACTACGATCCGGGATGGAAAAACAGAGCAAAAGAAGAAAAGTGTCCCAAAACTGATGAAAACTTTTGATTTTGTTCTCTGAAAATAGGTACAGTCGAGCAGGCTTGCAGCCCTTGTCATAGAGCTCTCAGCGAGCTTTCCAACGGTGTGTTGTGCGCCGCGTAACTCCTTACGGATCAAAAGTTATGGGATTCGGTAATAGAAATGTGATAGATTAGGTTGTCGTCCTTTTCGAGGCTCACGACGTACGATCCGGGACGAAAAAACAGCGCAAAAGAAGAAAAATATCCTAAAACTTATGAAAATGTTCAATTTTGGGCTCCGAGAACAGGCGCAGGCGAGCAGGCTTGCTGCCCTTGTCATAGAGCTCTCGGAGAGCTTTCCTACGGTATGTTGTGCGCCGTGTAACTTCTTACAGATCAAAAGTTATGGGCACCGGAGCGACGGAGACCTAGTGCAAAGCCCCATGCCCTCGGTTTGCGGGCCCAGCCTTTACATAAAGCGAAGTTGTCTTGCCCAAGGAGCTATGGGATTCGGTAATAAAAATGTGATGGATTAGGTTGTCGTCCTTCTCGCCGCTCACAACATACGAACCGGGACGGAAAAACATCGCAAAAGAAGAAAAGTGTCCCGAAACTAATGAAAACGTTTGACTTTGGGCTCTGAGAACAATCGCAGCCGAGCAGGCTTGTTGGCCTTATCGTAGAGCTCTCGGAGAGCTTTCCAACGGTATGTTGTACACCGCGTAACTCTTTACAAATCAAAAGTTATGGGCAATAGAGCGACGGAGACCTGGTCCCAAGCCCCACGCCCTCGGTTTGTGGGCCTAGTCTCTACGTGAAGCGAAGTTGTCTTGCCCAAGGTGGTGTGGGATTCGATAATAGAAATGTGATGGATTTTGTTGTCGTCCTTTTCAGGGCTCAAGACGTACGATCCGGGACAGAAAAATAGCGCAAATGAATAAAAGTGTCCCAAAACTAATGAAAATATTCGATTTGGGCTCTGAAAATAGGCGCAGCCTAGCAGGTTTGCTGCCCCTATCGTACAGCTCTCGGAGAGCTTTCCAACGGTATGTTGCGCGCTGCGTAACTCCTTACGGATCAAAAGTTATGGGCACCGGACCGACGGATACCTGGTCACAAGCCCCCCGCCCTCGGTTTGCTTGCCCAGCCTCTACATGAAGTTAAGTTGTTTTGCCCAAGGTTCCGTGGAATTCAGTAATAGAAATGTGATGGATTAGGTTGTCGTCCTTTTCACGGCTCACGACGTACGATCCATGACGGAAAAACAGAGCAAAAGAAGAAAAGTTTCCTAAAATTGATGAAAACGTTCGATTTTGTTCTCTGAAAATAGGTGTAGTCGAGCAAGTTTGCTGCCCTTGACATAGAGCTCTCGGAGAGCTTTCCAACGGTATGCTGTGCGCCGCGTAACTCTTTACGGATGAAAAGTTATGGGCATTGGAGCGATGGAGACCTAGTCCCAAGCCCCACGCCCTCGGTTTGTGGGCCCAGCCTTTACGTGAAGCGAAGTTGTCTTGCCCAAGGTGCAGTGGGATTCGATAATAGAAATGTGATGGATTAGGTTATCGTCCTTATCGCAGCTCACGACGTACGAACCGGGACGAAAATACAATGCAAAAGAAGAAAAGTATCCCAAAATTGATGAAAACATTTGATTTTGGGCTCTGAAAACAGGCGCAGCATAGCAGGATCGCTTCCCCTGTCGTAGAGCTCTCGGAGAGCTTTCCAACAGTATGCTGTACGCCGTGTAACTCCTTACGGATCAAAAGTTATGGGCACTGGAGTGACGGAGACCAGGTCCTAAGCCATTTGCCCTCGGTTTGTGGGCCCAGCCTCTACGTGAAGCGAATTTGTCTTGCCCAAGGTGCCGCGGGATTCGGTAATAGAAATGTGCTGGATTAGGTTGTCGTCCTTTTTGCAGCTCACGACGTACTATTCGGGACGGAAAAATAGCGAAAAAGAAGAAAAGTATCCTAAAACTGATGAAAACGTTCGATTTTAGGCTCCGAGAATAGGCGCAGCCGAGCAGGCTTGCTTCCTTTATGGTAGAGCTCTCGGAGAGCTTTCCAACGGCATGCTGTGCGCCGCATAACTTCTTACGGATCAAAAGTTATAGGCACTAGAGCGGCGGAGACCTGGTCCCAAGCCCCACGCCCTCAGTTTGTAGGCCCAGCCTTTACGTGAATCGAAGTTGTCTTGCCCAAGGTGGCGTGGGATTCGGTAATAGAAATGTGATGGATTAGGTTGTCGTCCTTTTCACGGCTTACGACGTACGATTCAAGACGGAAAAACTGCGCAAGAGAAGAAAAATTTCTTGAAACTGATGAAAACGTTTGATTTTGGGCTCTGAGAACAGGTGCAGCTGAGCAGGCTTGCTGCATCTCTCGTAGAGCTCTCAAAGAGCTTTCCAACGGTATGCTGTGTGCCCCGTAACTCCTTACGGATCAAAAGTTATGGGCACCACAGCGACGGAGACCTGGTCCGATATCCCACGCCCTCGGTTTGCGGTCCCAGACTGTACGTGAAGCGATGTTGTCTTGCCCAAGGTACCATGGGATTCGGTAATAGAAATGTGATGGATTAGGTTGTCATCCTTTTTGCAGCTCACGACATACAATCCGGGACGGAGAAATAGAGGAAAAGAAGAAAAATGTCACGAAACTGATGAACACATTTGAGTTTGGACTCCGAGAACTGGCGCAGTAGAGCAAGCCTGCTGCCCCTGTCGTAGAGCTCTTGGATAGCTTTCCAACGGTATGCTATGCGCCGCGTAACTCCTTACGGATCAAAAGATATGGGCACTGGAGCGACGGAAACCTTGTCCCAAACCCCACGCCCTCGGTTTGCTGGCCTAGCCTCAACGTGAAGCGAAGTTGTGTTGCCCAAGGTGCCATGGGATTCAAAAATAGAAACGTGATGGATTAGGTTGTCATCCATTTTGCAGCTTAAGACGTACTATCCGGGACGGAAAAACAGAGCAAAAGAAGAAAATTGTCCTGAAACTAATGAAAACATTCGATTTTGGGCTCTGACAACAGGCGCAGCTAAGCAGGCTGGCTGCCCCTATTGTAGAGCTCTCGGAAAGCTTTCCAACAGTATGCTGTGCGCCCCGTAACTCCTTACGGATCAAAAGTTATGGGCACCAGAGGGAAGGAGACCTGGTCCGAAGACCCACGCCCTCAGTTTGCGAGCCCAGCCTCTACGTGAAACAAAGTTGTCTTGCTAAAGGTGCCGTGGGATTCGGTAACAGAAATGTGATGGATTAGGTTGTCATCCTTTTTGCAGCTCATGACGTACGATCTAGGACCAAAAAATAGCGCCAAAGTAGAAAAGTGTCCCGAAACTGATGAAAACGTTCGATTTTGGGCTCTGAGAACAGGCGCAACCGAGCAGGCTTGCTGCCAGTGTCGTAGAGCTCTTGGAGAGTTTTCCAACGGTATACTGTGCGCCGCATAACTCCTTATGGATTAAAAGTTATGGATACTAGAGCGACGGAGACCTGGTCTCAAGCCCCACGGCCTCGGTTTGTGGGCCCAACCTTTACATGAAGTGAAGTTGTCTTACCCAAGGTGCCGTGGGATTCGATAATAGAAATGTGATGGATTAGGTTGTCGTCCTTATCGCAGCTCACGACGAACGAACCGGGACGAAAATACAGCACAAAAAAAGAAAAGTGTCCCGAAACTGATGAAAATGTTTGATTTGGGCTCCGAAAACAGGCGCAGCCTAGTAGGTTTACTGCCCCTGTTGTACAGCTCTTGGAGAGCTTCCCAACGATATACTGTGCGCCGCGTAACGCCTTACGGATCAAAAGTTATGGGCACCAGACCGACGGATACCTGGTCACAAGCCCCCTGCCCTCGGTTTGCTTGCCCAGCCTCTACGTGAAGTTAAGTTGTCTTGCCCAAGGTACTGTGGAATTCAGTAATAGAAATGTGATGGATTAGGCTGTCATCCTTTTCACGGGTCACGACGTACGATCCGGGACGAAAAAACAGAGCAAAAGAAGAAAAGTATCCCGAAACTGATGAAAACGTTTGATTTTGTTCTTCGAAAACAGGCGCAGTCGAGCAGGCTTGTTTCCCTTGTCATAGAGCTCTCGGAGAACTTTCAAATGGTATGTTGTGCGCTGCGTAACTCCTTACAGATCAAAAGTTATGGGCACTGGAGCGACGTAGACCTGGTCCCAAGCCCCACACCATCGATTTGTGGGCCCAGCCTCTACGTGAAGCGATGTTTTCTTGCCCGAGGTGCCGTGGGATTCAGTAATAGAAATGTGATGGATTAGGTTGTCATCCTTATTGCAGCTCATGATGTACGAACCGGGATAGAAAAACAGCGCAAAAGAAGAAAAGTGTCCTAAAACTGATGAAAACATTCGATTTTGGGCTATGAAAATAGGTGCAGTAAAGCAAGCTTGCTACCTTCGTCGTAGAGCTCTCGGAGAACTTTCTAACGGTATGATGTGCCCCATGTAACTCCTTACGGATCAAAAGTTATGGACAACAGAGTGACGGAGACCTTGTCCCAAGCCCCACGCACTCGGTTTGCGAGCCCAGCCTCTACGTGAAGCGAAGTTATCTTTCCCAAGGTGGCGTGGAATTCGGCAATAGAAATGTGATGGATTAGATTGTCGTCCTTTTCGCGACTCACGACATACGATCTGAGAAGAAAAAACAGTGCAAAAGAAGAAAAGTATCCCTAAACTTATGAAAACGTTCAATTTTTGGCTCCAAGAATAGACACAGCCTAGCAAGCTTGCTGTGCCTATCGTAGAGCTCTCATAGAGCTTTCCAACGGTATACTGTGCGCCGCGTAACTCCTTATGAATCAAAAGTTATGGGCACCAGAGCGACAGAGACCTGGTCCCAAGCCCTACGACTTTAGTTTGCGGGCCTAGCCTCTACGTGAAGCAAAGTTGTCTTACACGAGGTCCCATGAGATTCGGTAATATAAATGTGATGGATTAGGTTTTCGTCCTTTTCGCAGCTCACGACGTACGATCCGTGATGAAAAAACAAAGCAAAAGAAGAAAAGTGTACCAAAACTGATGAAAACATTTGATTTTGGGCTCCGAGAACAGGCGTAGCTGGGCAGGCTTGCAGCCCTTGTCGTAGAGCTCTCAGAGAACTTTCCAACGGTATGCTGTGCATCCCATAACTCCTTACGGATCAAAAGTTATGGGCACCAGAGGGAAGGAGACCTGGTCCCAAGCCCCTCGCCCTCGGTTTGTGGGCCCAGCCTCTACGTGAAGCGAAGTTATCTTGCCCAAGGTGCAGTGCGATTCGATAATAGAAATGTGATGGATTAGGCTGTCGTCCTTTTCGCGGCTCACGACGTACGATCCGAAACGGAAAAACAGCGCAAAAGAAGAAAAGTATCCCAAAACTGATGAAAACGTTCAATTTTGGGCTCCGTGAATAGGCGCAGCCGAGCAGGCTTGCTGCTCTTGTCGTAGAGCTCTCGAAGAGCTTTCTAACGGTATGCTGTGTGCCGCAGAATTTCTTACAAATCAAAAGTTGTAGGCATTGGAGCGACGGAGACCTGGTCCCAAGCCCCACGCCCTTAGTTTGCGGGCCCAACCTTTATGTGAGGCCCAACTCTGAATGACGTGTCTTACCTCGATTTACGTGCCCTAGATCCAAAATTATATGACTGACCTTGGATTATGTGCCCTATCTTGGCTTTCGTGCATGCCTCGTCTTATGTGCCTTGACCTAGAATTGTGTGTCCTAATCTTCGATATACGTGTGATACCTAGATAAATGTGCCATGACCTTGATTAACGTGCAAGGCCTCGATTTGCGTGTATCTCTTCATTTTGTGTGCCCTAACCTTGAACTGCGTGCCTTAACCTATGTTTAAGAGTTGTGTCTCGTTTTATGTACCTTGCATCAAATTACGTGCGTTCATTTAGGGTTGCGTGCATTTTTTTGAGAAACGTGCATTCGTCTCGTAGTTCGTGCTTTACCTCGTAGTGCATGCCCTAAACCAAGGAAAGCGTGCCCACACGCTAATTAAGAAAGCATCTTACACGAAGCACTAGCTTATTAATTAGTCTTACAAATTCTACTAACTAATATTATAATCTTAAATCAACTCACTAGAAGACAAAATTTCACCAAAAGCTAAACATTCTTATTCTTTATTCTTTATTCTTTTGCATATCCCAAGCTCACACAATTAAATAATGCTCAAAACATAACAAAATTCAGATTTGAACATTAGCTTTGGCCGACCAAATGATGCATTTGACAAGAATTTGCATAAATTAAACTAAGCCTAGACAAACTATGATAATTACTTCAAACAATGCATTAAAAAAATGACCTAAAACCCTACCCAATGCTCCACATTCTCAGCCCACTCAAATGCCCATGCTAAGACAATTCAAAACATGCTTTAGATGACACAAAATCAGAAATTTTAGAAGCTCAAGGCCGACACATGCTCACACAAACATTTCATTCTTTTCAAACTTCTCATTCTCTCATTTACACACTCTCTCTCTCTCTCGGCCTTGGCTGCAACCTTAGGCTCCATAGCTTAAGCTCTCATTCTAAGGTTCTCCTAGACATTCAAGACTCTAAGGAAGCTCGACCAAGTAACCAAGAAGCAAGGAGATTTGCATGCAAGCTCATAGAACACTCATTTCGGCCCTAGGTATGTTGATAGCTTTTCTTTCATATCCCTTTTGTTCTAACCACATGCACGTACTAAGGACATGGTAACTCAGCTAGGAATTAAGGAAATCAAGCAATATCTCTCTGCCAAACAAGGAGAGAAGACCATTTGTGAATCTTCAAGAGTTTTGAGCATCATTTGTTGTCAATAGGCTAAGGTGAGGGTTAATCCTTTTTAAAAGCTTTCAAAAACCACATGTATGCCTTGATATTTCTAGATTTACCTCCGTACTTGTTGTATATGTGTGTGCATGAGCTTATATAACCATGCATGGCAAGATATTCGGTTAGAACTTGAGGATAGGCAAAATCGCGTAGCTGGTAGATTTCTGACTTGTTAGAACGAAGTGTATTTGGCTTGGTAAATGATGTTGAGAATGCGTGAAAATTGGTAGGTGACTAGTTTTTCCAATTCTGAGCTTTTTTCGTAGAAATATCCCAAAGCCAATTAGGACTCTAAGGTCTCCAAAATGGCAAAACATCGAAGGGTGTCTAAATCTGGAAAATCTGGGAAAATGGAGCAGCTTTTTGGCAGTTCACTATCCTTGTAGAACAAAACAGTTTTGACTTAGTAAATGATATCTAAAATGCATGAAATTTGGTAGGTTTCTATATTTTTCAGTTCTGGACATGTTTTTCAGAAATAGACTAAAGCTAAATTGGACCCTAAGACCCTCAAAAATGGCAAGTATTGAAATATGTACAAATCTGGACAGTTTTGCGTAGTCTCACGGTTTTAGCTATACCTCTTGAATCCGAACTCCAAATGGTGCGAGGTTTGTTTCTGGATTTAGTTCACTCAATAAGTTTTAATTTGACATTTTATTCACCGATGCATGGCTTGGGTTTAATTACGTGACAACTTGCGGCTTAATCGCACGTGTAAGCATGAATTGAAACCCTATTGACTATGAAAACTCGCTAAGTGTTGATCCTATGGTTATTGTGTCTAATTGTGTGATTAGTGGGCTGCCTAATAAATGTTAAGTATGCTTGAAATGTGATTCCCAATGATTGCATGTTGATAAGAAGACTTTTCTTGCACCCGGTCCTATGTAGACGTCATTGCATGCTTGCATAAACTTATTACTCAATTACGTGAACCCCGAAATGTGTTATATGACTTGATTTACATGTGTTACATGGCTGCCCTTTAATATTCGTATAACTTCATGTGTATTGCAAGTGAAATTAAATATCAAAGCATGCCTCGTGTGTTTACTTCTCAACGTGCGATCTTATAACTGCTCGGAGGCAACCTACTTTGTTGTTCTCCTAATCTGATATGTTAAATATTATAAATGTGCATTGCATACAAGGTTGCAACCTTTCATTCTGGCATGGTAGCGTTCACGTACACCGGGCGGCAGCGGGCTTGCCAGTGCAACCGTGACTACCATGGTCCAATTCCCTCTCTCGCTTGGGGGCTAGACTTCCTCGGAGAGTTGGGTCGTAGGATTTCGGGGTACATCCGGAGTACACCCAATTGGCGTGACAAGTGGATGATTTGAAGTCGACCGCAACAACTGATATTAGAAATAAATTGAGAGCAAAAGCTCACCGTATCCTTTTCACTATGTGTATAAGTACTCTTGCTTGGTTCCTAGAGGACCTCGGGGAGGAAAGACGGGTAATTGTGTTCTTTTACTTTTATATTACATTATGAACTTACTTGTGTTATATGTCATGCTTTCAAAAAGGATTTTTCATAAGTTGAACCGGAAAAAGAGTTTCAAAACGTATTTCTCGTTCCCTCTCACTGAGTTCATAAGGACTCACCCTCTTTTATTATCATAGGTGAAGAAGATCAGGAACATGTACCCATGGATAACGTGCCTATTGATGACTCCTTGGAGTGATTGAATGCCCTACGTGCCTTACTTGTTTGTGGCTATTTTGTGAACGGTATGTTTGTTTTGAAGACTATCTCTTACGTTGTTGTCATTGTTATTGTAAAAGACCCCCGTTGTAATTTGGGGTCTAATTTTGATTTGTACTGTTTATAACTAGACAGACACCCTATTTGATCGTTTTGCTACTTTGATTAATAACTACTACAGGCTTATGAAGTATTAGGCAAAGGGCTAAGTAAAATGAATCTATCCAATCTTAAGCAGGTACTCATTTGTAATCTAAGACCAACAGGTACTTGTGTAACAGGAATTGACACATAAACGAGACATAGTTGTCATGCTAGGTGTTAATCAAACGAGACATGAGATAAATAATGGACATATCAATTGGTGATAAATAGTAATCTTAGTTGGAATCGAATTTGAGATTGAAAGTTTTGAGGCGTTTAGAAAATTAGGTCAAACTAAAGAGCCAATTACAATTGTTATGCTGCCCATTTTTTGAAGAATTTTTGGAGTTCTAGTCTAACAGATAAGCTTAATTTTTGTTAATAAGTTATATTCATAAAAGAACGTGAATGTTTAGATCACACCCTAGTCTAACCTCTATAGGTTGGGTTAGGGGCGTGACACTTTACGTGAAGTGAAGTTGTCTTGCCTAAAGTGGCGTGGGATTCGGTAGTAGAAATGTGATGGATTAGGTTGTCGTTCTCTTCGCGGCTCACGAAGTACAATTCGAGACGAAAAAACAGCGCAAGAGAATAAAAGTGTCCCGAAACTGATGAACACATTCGATTTTGGGCTCCGAGAATAGGCGCAGCCGAGTAGGTTTACGACCCATGTCGTAGAGCTCTCAAAGAGCTTTCCAATGGTATGTTGTGCGCCCCGTAACTCCTTATAGATCAAAAGTCATGGGCACCAAAGCGACGAAAACCTGGTCCGATACCCCACGCCCTCAGTTTGCGGTCCCAGCCTCTACAAGAAGCGAAGTTGTCATGCAAAAGGTGCCATGGGATTTGGTAATAAAAATGTGATGGATTAGGTTGTCATCCTTTTCACGGCTCACGACGTACGATCCGGGACGAAAAAATAGAGCAAAAGAAGAAAAGTGTCCCAAAACTGATGAACACATTCAAGTTTGGGCACCGAGAACTGGCGCAGCATTGTAGGTTTGTTACTCTTGTCGTAGAGCTCTTGGAGAGCTTTCCAACGGTATGCTGTGCATAGCGTAACTCCTTACGGATCAAAAGATATGGGTACTGGAGCGACGAAAACCTGGTCCCAAACCACACGCCCTCGGTTTGCGGGCCCAGCGTCTACTTGAAGTGAAGTTGTCTTGCCCAAGATGCCATGGGATTCGGTAATAGAAATGTGATGGATTAGGTTGTCATCTATTTCGTGGCTCACGACGTACTATCCAGGACGGAAAAACAGAGCAAAACAAGAAAAGTGTCCTGAAACTGATGAAAACGTTTTATTTTGGGCTCCGAGAACATGCGCAATTGAGCAGGCTTGCTGCCCCTGTCGTAGAGCTCTTGGAGAGCTTTCCAATGGTATGTTGTGCGCCGCGTAACTCCTTATAGATCAAAAGATATGGGCACTAGAGCGACGAAAACCTTGTCCCAAACCCCATGCCTTCGGTTTGCGGGCCTAGCATCTATGTGAAGCGAAGTTGTCTTGCCCAAGGTGCCATGGGATTCGGTAATAGAAATGTGATGGATTAGGTTGTCATCCATTTCGTTGCTCACGACGTACTAACCGGGACGGAAAAACATAGCAAAAGAAGAAAAATGTCCTGAAACTGATGAAAACATTCGATTTTGGGCTCCGAGAATAGGTGCAGCCAAGCAGGCTTGCTGCCCCTGTTGTAGAGCTCTCGGAGAGCTTTCCAACGGTATGCTGTGCACTGTGTAACTCCTTACGGATCAAAAGTTAGGGGCACCGGAGCGACGAAGACTTGGTCCCAAGACCCACGCCCTCGGTTTGTCGGCCCAGCCTCTACGTGAAGCGAAGTTGTCTTGCCCAAGGTGCCATGGGATTCGGTAATAGAAATATGATGGATTAGGTTGCCGTCCTTTTCGCGGCTCACGACGTACGATCCGGAATGGAAAAACAGCGGAAAAGAAGAAAAGTATCCCGAAACTGATGAAAACGTTCGATTTTGGGCTCCGAAAATAGGCGCAGCCAAGAAAATTTGTTGCCCATGTCGTAGAGCTCTCGTAGAGCTTTCCAACAATATGTTGTGCGCCACGTAACTCCTTATGGATCAAAAGTTATGGGCACCGGAGCGACGGAGACCTTGTCCCAAGCCCCACGCCCTTAGTTTGCGGGCCCAGCCTCTACGTGAAGCGAAGTTGTCTTGCCCAAGGTAGTGTGGGATTCGGTAATAGAAATGTGATGGATTAGGTTATCGTCCTTTTCACTGCTCACAATGTACGATCCGAGACGAAAAAACAACGCAAGAGAAGAAAAGTGTCCCTAAACTGAAGAGAACGTTCGATTTTGGGCTCTGGGAATAGGTGCAGCTGAGCAGGGTTGTTGCGCCAGTCGTAGAGCTCTCAGAGAGCTTTCCAACGGTATGCTGTGCGCCACGTAACTCCTTACAGATCAAAAATTATGGGCACCAGAGCAACGGAGACCTGGTCTCAAGCCCCACGCCCTCAGTTTGCGGGCCCAGCCTCTACGTGAAGCAAAGTTGTATTACCCAAGGTGTCGTGGGATTCGGTAATAGAAATGTGATGGATTAGGTTGTCGTCCTTTTCGCAGCTCACAACGTAGGATCCGGGACTGAAAAACAGCACAAAAGAAGAAAAGTATACCAAAACTAATTAAAACGTTCGATTTTGGGCTCCGAGAACAGGTGCAGTTGACTAGGCTTACTGCCCATGTCGTAGAGTTCTCGGATAGCTTTCAAACGGTATGTTGTGCGCCGCGTAACTCCTTATGGATCAAAAGTTATGGGCAACGGAGCGACGGAGACCTGGTCCCAAGCCCTCGTATTACTGGCCCAGTCTCTACGTGAAGCGAAGTTGTCTTGCCCAAGGTCGCATGGGATTCGGTAACAGAAATGAGATAGTTTTGGTTGTCGTCCTTTTCACAGCTTACGACATACTATCCGGGATAGAAAAACAGCGCAAAAGAAGAAAAGTGTCCCGAAACTGATGAAAATGTTTGATTTTTGGCTCTGAAAACAGGCACAGCTATACAAGATTGCTGCCCCTATCGTAAAGCTCTCGGACAGCTTTCCAACTGCATGTTGTACGTCACGTAACTTCTTACGGATCAATAGTTATGGGCACCAGAGCGACGGATACCTGGTCACAAGCCCCACACCCTCAGTTTGCGGGCCCAGCCTCTACATGAAGTGAAGTTGTCTTGCCCAAGGTGCCGTGCGATTCGGTAATAGAAATGTGGTGGATTAGGTTGTCGTCCTTTTCGTGGCTCACAACGTACAATCCGGGACGGAAAAACAACGCAAAACAAGAAAAGTGTCTCGAAACTAATGAAAATATTCGATTTTGGGCACCAAAAATAGGCATAGCTGAGCAGGCTTACTGCCCCCATCGTAGAGCTCGCAGAGAGCTTTCCAATGGTATGCTGTGCACCGTGTAACTCCTTACGGATCAAAAGTTATAGGCACCGGAGCAATGAAGACCTGGTCCCAAGCCCCACTCCCCCGGTTTTGCTGGCCCAGCCTCTACATGAAGCGAAGTTGTCTTGCCCAAGGTGGCATGGGATTCGGTAATAGAAATGTGATGAATAAAGTTGTCGTCCTTTTCGTGGCTCACGACATACGATCCGGGACGAAAAAATAGAGCAAAAGAAAAAAAGTATCCCAAAACTGATGAAAATCTTTAATTTTGGGCTCTGAAAATAGGCGCAGTCGAGCAGGCTTGCTGCCCCTATCGTAGAGCTGTCGGAGAGCTTTCCAACGGTATGCTGTGCGCCGCGTAGATCCTTACGGATCAAAAGTTATGGGCACCGGACTGACGAATATCTGGTCACAAGCCCTACGCCCTAGTTTGCGGGCCCAGCTTCTACGTGAACCGAAGTTGTCTTGCCCAAGGTGCTGTGTGATTTGGTAATAGAAATGTGATGGATTAGGTTGTCATCCTTTTCGCGGCTCACGACGTACGATCCGGGACGAAAAAATTGCGCAAAAGAAGAAAAGTGTCCCAAAACTGATGAAAATATTCAATTTTGGGCTCCGAAAACAGGCACAGCTGAGCAGGCTTGCTACCCCCATCATAGAGCTCTCGGAGAGCTTTCTAATGGTATGCTGTGCACCGCGTAACTCCTTACAGATCAAAAGTTATGGGCACCGGAGTGACGGAGACCTGGTCCTAAGCCCCACGCCCTCGGTTTATGGGCCCAACCTCTACGTGAAGCAAAGTTGCTTACCCAAGGTGGCATGGGATATGGTAATAGAAATGTGATGGATTAAGTTGTTTTCCTTTTCGCGGCTCACAACGTACGATCCGAGATGAAAAAATATAGCAAAAGAAGAAAAGTGTCCCGAAACTAATGAAAAAGTTCGATTTTGGGCCCCAAAAATAGGCGCAGCCGAGTAGGCTTGCTACCCCTGTAGTAGAGCTCTCGTAGAGCTTTTTAACGGAATGTTGTGCGCCACGTAATCCTTACGGATCAAAAGTTATGGGCACCGGAACGATGGAGACCTGGTCCTAAGCCCCCGGCCTTCGGTTTGCGGGCCTAGCCTCTACGTGAAGCGAAGTTGTCTTGCCCAAGGTGCCGTGGGATTCGGTAATAGAAATGTGATGGATTAGGTTGTCGTCCTTATCGCGGCTCACGGCGTACGAAACGGGACAGAAAAACAGTGCCAATGAAGAAAGGTGTCTCGAAACTGATTAAAAAATTTGATTTTGGGCTCCAAAAATAGGTGCAGCCGAGCAGGATCACTGGCCCTGTCGTAGAGCTCTCGGCGAGCTTTCCAACGGTATGCTGTCTGCCGCGTAACTCCTTACGGATCAAAAGTTATAAGCACCGGAGCGATGGATACCTGGTCACAAGCCCCACGCCCTAGATTTGCTAGCCCAGCTTCTATGTGAAGTGAATTTGTCTTGTCCAAGGTGCCGCGGGATTCGGTAATAGAAATGCGATGGATTAGGTAGTCGTCCTTTTCACGGCTCACGATGTACGATCCGGGACAGAAAAAAAGCGCAAAAGAAGAAAAGTGACTCAAAAATGATTGAAAACGTTCGATTTTGGACTACAAAAATAGGCGCAGCTGTCACGCCCCGACCCTCACCCATCGCTAGGTTAAGGCTGAAACATGACGTTCGAATCGCTTAAAACATGTAAATAATAATTTAGCAAATGTACATCTACTTAAACCTTCATAATAACTCAAAATAATTACCCATCTATCGGCCTTAAAGGATTACAACAATTCAAGAAATATTCACAAGACCTTGAATTCCCCTATTCAACATAACAATTAACTAAGAATCAAGTTTCTGGGTCTCAAAAGAATAATCACCGACATAAAGTTATATTATCCAACACTGACATTATACAAACTTCATCACTGATAATTAAGATTACAATCATAACCCATCAATTTACATAATACTTATCACCGAGTAACTATACACATGATCTAGATTCTCTAATGTACATCAAGTATCTCATGTACTTATAGAACATTCAATCAAGAAGTCTTTCACGAATGCTATCCTTTCCTTCAACTTGCAAGCCACTCAATCAGTCTTACCTGTAAGTGTCATGAAATAGGGGTGAGCTAGATCCTCGCATATAGCTCAGTGAGGAGGAAAAACAAGGAAGGTTTTCACAAAGGTTTTATCATTTCGAAGTCCATTTCGAAAACTTTGACATGCATAAATACATATAACTCACAAGTATCAATACCTGATCCTGTACATATTCAATATGGACATTTGGTAGAGCATGAATTAAGATAACAAATATAACATGTTAACAGTATTCAACTCTACTCTCCGAGGACCTCGAGTGTAGCCACCCCGAAATCTCAAAGGCTCAAGGGCAACTACTACCGAGTTATTGTCCGCTCTGTACACCCCAAATCTCAACGGCTTAAGGGTGCCTCATGGGTTTTTCCCTTTGAGGATCTCTCCCCTTCATTTACCATAGTCATATAGGAACCATTAGGGTAGGGAGGTGTCTGCCACTATCACAGCCGTGTGCACCTCAAAAGGTGTCTACCACTATCACTGCCGTGTGCACCTTTGATCCCATCCCTTAACAAATAAGAGGTTGAAACCAAGTCGTACCCATACAGTTTGTAGCCACCCCGAAATCTCAGAGGCTCAAGGGTGCAACTACTACCGAGATATTGTCCGCTCTGTACACCCCGAATCTCTACGGCTCAAGGGTGCCTCAACTGATACAATTCATATATATGTAGCATTCACAATATTGCCATGCAAGAGTTTAGATTGAAAAGTACAAAGTGAACTTAAGACTCACAAGCTCGACTTTCGTATGCACATTTAAAGTGTACAAGTTCGAGGCAAAGGGAATCACGTTCATGATCAAACATAATCTCCTATACCACACAACACATACAATCCTATACCTCAATCATGTCACAATTAACCTCTTTTTATAACCATGAAACAAATTGGTACCAATGCCACAAAGGTATATCAAGAAATCAAACAACCTCAATCCTCCCGCATTAGCCCAACTTAGGAGATAAATTTACCTACCTTTCTAAACTCCAATTACTCTGATTTTTTGTCTAGAATCGAAGCTTATTGAATGTAGATAACTCTAGAATCAAACGGAACTCAATTCGGAGTTAAAACAAATAAGATATGGCCTCCGCAATTTCACTGCATAGAGCTGTCAAACATCCGGGCGCTAAGGCCCTAATCCGGGCGCCCGGAAGAAGCCAGTAACGCCCGGATCGGAGTTTTCTACCGGGCATTGAGGCCTCTATCCGGGTGACCGGATAGGGCCTATAACACCCGGATAGCTGATGGGAAACACCCAAATTTTACCCAAAACATCTATACAACAACCAAATCCTTCTACCAACATACAAACAAGTTCTAAATGGCTATTAGTGCATCATATAAGTGTTCTAACTCAACCAAAACCATCCCATATCAACAATCAACCAACACCAAAAATCAAATTCAAAGCCTTAGATCTACAACACAATACCCTCAACACTCAATACACATCTCAACAAATTCAAGCATACATATATATACCACATGTAAGCATCCAATCAAGCTCTAAACACAAGTATCATCATACACCATGCTTGATATATCTTGAAAAGCATTTGAAAACAACCCTCACCTCTATTGTGCAAGAAAATGTTAGATTTGCAAGACCAAGGTTGTAGAGAATGCAAGCAAAAGCTCCAAAAATGGCTGACAAGGCATGACCAAGCTTCCTCTCTTTCTCCTTCTCTCTCTTTCTTCCTCTTTCTTTTTCTTCTTCTCTCCCTCTCTTTTCCCTCTTTGGTCGAGTATATGTGTGTGTTGTGTGGTGTGAGTGTGTTGTCTGATGGGTATATGTATGTGTAGTGTTTTTGTGTGTGTAAAGTGTGTAATGTGTGTTTTTAGTTAGTAGGAAATATCTTATAAGCCTAATGCCCAAATTGCCCTCTTGACTAATTGAAATCTACTAGTTTTCCATGTGGTTCTATTTAAACTTATTTAGTTAGCTAGTGCAGTGTAATTTATTTAATTTCTACGATATCTAAATCACACAAATGCACGTTAAACAACGCAAATACACATAAAATGATGCAAACATACGTTAAATGATATAAATGCATTTTCAATGCTGTGAATGTATAGTATTATCATGTAGTTCTAATTTTAATTATTTTGGTTAGTTAATTTAATTCAGTAAAATTTAATTATCATCTACAACCTCTAAGGTTCTCAAATGCATGCTATTGTACTAATTTACAGGTTAAATGATATAGATGCACGTAAACCAAGGTAAATGCGCATTAATTGCTATAAATGCACATTAAATGATGCAAAAATCATATGAAATGTTATAAAATGCACATGAGGCTTGTGCGGGGTTTCACAGCAGCTGACCAGGCTTGCTGCCCTCGTTGTAGAGCTCTCGGAGAGCTTTCCAATGATATGCTGTTTATCGTGTAACTCCTTACGAATCAAAAGTTATGGGCACCGGACCGACGGATACCTAGTCACGAGACCCACGCCCTCGGTTTGCGGGCCCAGCCTCTATGTGAAGCGAAGTTGTCTTGCCCAAGGTGTTGTGGGATTCAGTAATAGAAAAATGATGAATTAGGTTATCGTCCTTTTCGCGGCTCATGACGTACAATCCGGGATGAAAAAAGAGCACAAAAGAAGAAAAGTGTCCCGAAACTAATGAAAATGTTCGATTTTGGGCTCTGAAAACAGGCACAGTCGAGAAGGCTAGCTTCCCTTGTCGTAGAGCTCTCAGAGAGCTTTCCAATGGTATGCTGTGCACCGCATAACTCCTAATGGATCAAAAGTTATGGGCACTGGACCGACGGATACCTGGTCACAAGCCCTACGCCATCGGTTTGCGGGCCCAGCCTTTACGTGAAGTGAAGCTATCTTGCCCAAGGTAGAGTGGGATTCGGTAATAGAAATGTGATGGATTAGGTTGTCATCCTTTTCGCAGGTCACGACGTACGATCCGGGATGGAAAAACAGCGCAAAAGAAGAAAAGTGTCCCGAAACTGATGAAAATGTTCGATTTTGGGCTCTGAAAACAGGCGCAGCTGAGCAGGCTTGCTGCCCCCATCGTACAACTCTCGAAGAGCTTTCCAACGGTATGCTGTGCGCCACATAACTCCTTACGAATCAAAAGTTATAAGCACCGAAGCGACGGAGACCTGGTCCCAAGCCCCACGCCCTCGGTTTTCCGGCCCAGCCTCTACATGAAGCGAAGTTGTCTTGCCCAAGGTGCCGTGGGATTGGGTAATAGAAATGTGATGGATTTGGTTCTCGTCCTTTTCGCGATTGACGATGTACGATCCGGAAAGGAAAAACAGCGCAAAAGAAGAAAAGTATTCCAAAACTGATGAAAACGATCGATTTTGGGCTCCAAAAATAGGTGTAGCCGGGCAAGTTTGCTGCCCCCGTCGTAGAGCTCTCATAGAGCTTTCCAACGGTATGCTGTGCACCGTGTAACTCCTTACGGATCAAAAGTTATGGGCACCGGAGCGACAAAGACCTGGTCCCAAGCCCTACGCTGTCACGCCCCAACCCGACCTATAGAGGTTAGACTAAGGAGTTATCTAAACATTCAAGTCATTTCACGTACCTAATCGTTCAAGAGGGTTTAATACTTAACGTTTTAGCCTAAACTCCACAAATTCTCTGGAAAATCGGCAGCATAACGGCTGTAATTGGGCTCTTTAGTTTGACCTAATTTTCTAAAGGCCTCAAAACTTCAATCTCAATTTCATTTCCAACTAAGATTACTATTTATAACCAATCGAACGCCTACTAGTTATCTCGAAGTCTCATTTGATTAATAACTTAGCATGATACTATGTCTCGTTTGTTTGTTAATCCTTGTTACAAAAGTACCTGTTGATCTTAGCCTACCAATGAGTACTTGTTTAAGATTGGATAGATTCATTTTACTTAATCCTTTACCTGATACTTCATAAGCCTGTGATAGATACTTACCAATAGCGATAGCAAAAACGACCATAAGTGTGTCTACCTAGTTATGATCAGTACAAGCCAAAATTAGACCCCAAATTACAACGAGGGTCATTTACAATACAACAACAAGCAAAATAAGAAATAGTCTTCAAGCAACATATCATTCACAAAATGGCCATAGTCAAGTAAGGCACGTAGGGCAAACAATTATTCCAAGGAATTATCGTTAGGCACGTTGTCCTCGGGTACCTGTTCCTGGTCTTCTTCACCTGAGATGATAAAAGAGGGTGAGTCCTTATGAACTCAGCGAGGGGGAACGAGAAATAAGTTTGAAACTCTTTTTCCGGTTCAACTTATGAAAACCTTTTGCAAGCATGACATATATCACAAGTAAGTTCATAATGTAATATAAAAGTAAAATAACACAATTACCCGTCTTTCCTCCCCGAGGTCCTCTAGGAACCAAGCAAGAGTACTTGTACACATAGTGAAAAAGATACGGTGAGCTTTTACTCTCAGTTCATTTCCAATATCAGTTGTTGCGGCTGACTTCAAATCATCCCCTTATCACGCCAAATGGGTGTACTCCGGATGTACCCCGAAATCCTACGACCCAACTCTCCGAGGAAGTCTAGCCCCTAAGCAAGAGAGGGAATTGGACAATGGTAGTCACGGTTGCACCGGCAAGCCCGATGCCGCCCGGTGTGCATGAACGCTACCACGCTAGAATGAAAGGTTGCAACCCTGTATGCAATGCACATTTATGACATTTAATATGTCACATTAGGAGGACAACAAAGTAGGTTGCCTCCAAGCAGTCATAGGATTGCACATTGACAAGTAAACACGCGAGGCACGATATGACAGGCAATTTCACTTGTAAAGCACATGGATTTATATGAATATTAAACGGGCAGCCATGTAACGCATGTAAATCAAGTCATATAACTCATTTCGAAGTTCACGTAATGAAATAATAAGGTCATACAACATGCAACGACGTTTACGTGAGACCGGGTGCAAGAAAGGTCTACTTGTCAACGAGTAATTATCGGAATCACATTTAAGGCTATAAGGGCAACTACGGGCAGCCTACTAATCATATAATTAAACACAATATCCATAAGATCAACACTTAGCGAGTTTTCCTAGTCATTAGGGTTTCAATTCATGCTCACCCGTGCGATTAAGCCCTAAGTTGACACATAATTAAACTCAAGCCATGCATCGACTAATTGAAACACCCTCAAGCATTAAAAACAGTCCACACAACATCCAAGTGCCACAATCCCAAGCATTTAATACAACAAGAGAAGTTACAATAATTTTCAAAGCAAATCACTAGATGAAAACCTTACTGCAATGGTCTGTTTTCTCACAATCATTGAGACAAGCAAAAAATCTCCAATTCCAGTGAAAAAAATTTCAAATTAAAGCTCAAGGAGTGAACTAAATCCAGAAACAAACCTCGCATCATTTGGAGTTCGGGTTCAAGAGTTATAGCCAAAACCGTGCGACTACGCGAAACTGTCCAGATTTGTACACATTTCAATACTTGTCGTTTTTGAGGACCTTAGGGTCAGATTTAGCATTTGTACATTTCTGACAAAAATGTCCAGAACTGAAAAATATAGAAGCATACCAAATTTCTTGCATTTTGGATATCATTTACTAAGTCAAACCTGGTTCGTTCTACAAGAATAGTGAATCTGCCAAAACCTACTTCATTTTCCCAGATTTTCCAGATTTGGACACCTTTCGATGTTTTGCCATTTTGTGGACCTTAGAGTCAAAATTAGCTTTGGCTTATTTCTACGAAATATGCTCAGAACTGGAAAAACTAGTCACCTACCATTTTCACGCATTTTCAACATCATTTACCTGGTCAAATTCACTTCGCTTCAACAGAACAGAAAGCTGCCAAATACGCGATTTCACCTATCTTCACATTCTAGCCAAATATCTTGCCATGCATGTTTACAAAAGCTCGTGCACACACATATATCACAAATACAGAGGTAAAAATAGGCGTTTAAAGGCATGCATGTAGTTTTTGAAAGCTTTTCAAAGAAGTTTTAGCCCTCACCTTAGCAAGACAACAATGAAGATGCACAAGCTCTTGATGAAGCACAAGGTAGTCTTTTCTCCTCGCTTAGCCGAGAGACAACTTGAAATTCTCTAATTCCTAGCTTAGTAACCATGTTCTTAGTATGTGCAAGTGGCTAGAACAAAAAGAAAACGAAATAGGAGCTATCAAACTTACCTAAGCTGAAATGAAGGTTCTATAAGCTTGCATGTGTGTTTCTTTGCTCCTAACTTTGCTTGGTCGAGCTCCTAAGTAGCTTGCATGTCTTGATGAACCATATGATGATGAACTCAAGCTATGGAGAGTAGAATTTCAGCCAAGGCCGAGAGAGAGAGAGAGAAGAGATGAGAGAGTGAGAGAAAATGAGAGAATGTGAGAAAGAATGAAAGCTTTGAAGTGTTTGATGCATGTGTCGGCCTAGGGCCTTGAAAATTCTGATTTTGTGTCTTCAAGAAGCATAATTTTGAATCACCTAGCATGTGCATTTGCATATGTCAAGATTTTGGGTGCATTGGGTAGGGTTTTGGGTTATTTTTTATGCTTTGTGTCATAGGTTGTCTAAGTTTAATTTGAATTATGCAAAGCATGCACAAAAGCTCCTACATGGTCGGCCAAGGCAAGCTAAATTCTGAATTTTTGTCATCTTTTGAGCATTATTTAATTGTGTGTTTGGTATGTGCAAAAGAATAAGGAATAAAGAATAAGAATGTCTAGCTTTTTGTGAGATTTCGTCTTCTAGTGAGTTGAATTGGCATTTTAATATTAGTTAGTGGAATTTGTAGGATTAATTAATGATCTAGTGCTTCGTGTAAGATGCTTTCTTGATTAGCATGTGGGCACGCTTTCCTAGGTCTAGGGCACGCACTACGAGGTCAGGCACGAATTACGAGACGAATGCACGATTCCCAAGTAAATGCACGCAACCCTAAATGTATGCACGTAATTCAATGCAAGGCACACAAAACGAAACAAAACTCTTAAACCTAGGTCAAGGCACACAAATCTAGATTAGGCACACGAAACGAGGTATCACACGCAAATCGAGGTCGGGCCTTACATCTTCCCCTCCTTAAAAGAATTTCGTCTCGAAATTCAATATTACCTTTGAAATAAAGCTGGATACTATTGTTCCATCTGGTCTTGCCTTTCCCACGTTGCTTCTTTGACTCCATGGTGATCCCATAACACTTTCACCATCGGTATAGATTTGTTGCGCAACTCCCGATCTTGCTGGTCTAGGATCCGAACGGGCTTCTCTTCATAAGACAAGTTCTCCCGAAGCTGCAACGGCTCTGGTTCCAAGATATGTGATGGATCAGGGTGATACTTCCGTAGCATTGAAACATGAAAGACGTCGTGGATATTGGAGAGGTTTTGGGGTAGTTCCAGGCGATACGCCAATTTGCCAACCTTCTCAATTATCTCAAATGGTCCTACAAATCTCGGGCTCAACTTTCCACCCTTGTCGTGTTTAATCAGTCCCCTCCGAGGTGATATCTTCAAGAACACCTTGTCACCGACCTCAAACTCTAGACTCCGTCTCCGGCGGTCTGCGTAACTTTTCTGCCTACTTTGGGCGGTAAGCATCCGTTTCCGGATGAGGTGGACATTATCAACAGTCTTCATAAGTTCAGGTAGAAGGGTCGGGTCAAAAGTCTTCATCCTAGTAAATTGGGAATCGACACTTACGTCCATACAATGCCTCAAATGGGGCCATCCCGATAGTGGCTTGATAACTATTATTATAAGCAAACCCCGCCAAAGGCAGATATTTCTCCCAACCTTTTTCGAAGTCTAAAACACACGCCCTCAGCATATCCTCCAGAATCTAAATAGTTCTCTCAGATTGTCCATCAGTCTGAGGGTGATAAGCTGTGCTGAAACTCAACTTCGTTCCCAAGGCTTCTTGCAATCTCTTCCAAAATCGGGAAGTAAAACGAGGATCCCTATCTGATACAATACTCACAGGCATCCTGTGCAATCTTACAATATCCACCAGATACATATTTCCCAATTTCTCAGGACTATCCTCCTTGTTCATTGGTAAGAAGTGCACTAACTTAGTCAATCTATCCACTATGTCCACATGTCCATTGAGGAATTTCCAACAGCTAAAGTAAACCTGCCGGTAGTTGATGTTCTGCTTTGACTCTCTGGCAAGTCAAACACCATGCCACAAACTCCGCAATCTCTCTTTTCATGTTATTCCACCAATAGTGTTGCTTCAAATCCCAGTACATCTTTGTTCCGCCGGGGTGGATAATGTATCTTGAATTATGGGCTTCTTCAAAAATCTTCTTTTTTAGCTCTGGCTCATTAGGAACACAAATCCGATTCCTAAACCTCCAAATACCATCATCATGAAACTTGAAATCTGTGTTGCTTTCTTTAATCTTTTGAAACTGTTGGTCCTTCTGTTGAGCCTCTCGTAATTCAGACAACAAGGTTGATTGAACTTGTGTAGTGGCAAAAAATAATCCTTTTTGAGTCAATTGTGGTTTCCACAAAAATGTTTCCTCTAACAACTCCTGCACCTTAACTTCCAGTTTTGCCATGCTCGCTTTCCGACTTAAGGCATCTGCAACTACATTTGCTTTACCGGGCACATAATTGATTGTGCAGTTATAATCATCTAAAAGCTCCATCCACTGTCTTTGCCTCATGTTCAACTCTTTTTGTGAGAACAAGTATTTCAAGCTCTTGTGATCAGTAAACACCTCGAACTTGTTACCCCACAGATAGTGCCTCCATTTCTTGAGTGCAAACACAATAGCCGCTAACTCCAAATCATGCGTCGGGTAGTTCAATTCATACGGCTTCGGTTTCCTAGAGGCATACGCAATCACTCTACCATTTTGCATCAACACACAACCCAGTCCTTCCTTCGAAGCATCGCTATAGATTACAAAACCTTGACTCCCTTCAGGCAATCCAAGAACAGGTGCAGTAGTCAATCTCTTCTTCAATTCTTGGAAGCTGTTCTCACACTTGTCATCCCACACGAACTTTGTTTTCTTTTGAGTGAGCTTTGTAAGCGGTCCTGCGATCTTTGAGAAATCCTTCATGAACCTCCGATAATAGCTGGCTAGACCAAGAAAACTCCGAACCTCTGTAACATTTCCTGGCTTTTTCCAAGACATCACTGCTTCTATCTTTGCTGGGTCCACTGCTATTCTCTCTTGGGGTATGATGTGCCCCAAAAATGCAATCTGCTGCAACCAAAATTCATATTTGCTAAACTTCGCATACAATTGATGCTCTCGAAGTTTCTGCAGTACTAAACGCAGATGTTGTTCATGCTCAGCCTCGGATTTCGAGTATACCAAAATATCATCAATGAAGATCACCACAAATTGGTCCAAGTAGGGTTGAAACACCCTGTGCATCAAGTCCATAAAAGCTGCAGGGGCATTAGTTAGTCCAAATGGCATCACCACATATTCATAATGCCCATATCTCGTCCTGAAAGTCGTTTTTGGCACATTCTCCTTTTTGATCCACAACTGATAGTACCCTTGCCTCAAGTCGAGCTTTGAATACACTTTAGCTCCTTGAAGTTGATTAAACAACTCATCGATCAGTGAAAATGGGTATTTATTCTTGACGGTCACTTGGTTCAATCCTCGGTAATCAATGCATAGCCTTAACGTTCCGTCTTTCTTCTTTACAAATAGGACTGGCGCACCCCACGGAGAAGAACTTGGTTGAACGAACCCCTTCTTCAACAATCCTTGCAATTGGTCCTTCAATTCTTGTAGTTCGGCTGGTGCCATATGATAGGGAGCTTTAGATATCGGCTGGGTGCCAGGCAATAATTCTATGATGAACTCGATCTCCCGATTTGGGGGTAAACTGGGCAATTCTTCTAGAAATACATCCGCATAATCTTTAATCACTGGCATCTCCTCCAACTTAGCTTTGTCTGACGGCTTGTTGATGAGGTAAGCTAAGTATCCATTACATCATTTCCTCAAGGACTTCACTGCTTTCGTAGATGAAATGATGGAACTCCCGGCGAAGTCACTTTTTTATCCATTACCTCTAATATTGGTTGACCAGGTATCTAGAATGTTACAATCTTCGTCCGGTAATCTAGTTGGGCATGATGCTTTGCCAACCAGTCCATCCCTAAGATGACTTCGTAGTCTCGAACGGGTAATACAATAAGATTAGCTGAGAATTCCATATCTTTAATTTGAATTTTACATGCTTTACAAGCTGAGCGAGTAACAAGTTTAGAACCCATCGGAGTACCAACTTCTACTTCGTAAGGCAAACATACAACTCTCAGCTTTACACGTTGCACACATAAGGGAATAATAAATGAATAAGTAGCACCTGGATAAATTAGCACCCTAACAGGTTGATTCAGTATCAAGAATGTACCTTCAACAACAGTGGTCTCCTCTAGAAGCTCCTCGCACTCAATAGCATAAGCTCGGGCCTGAACTCTAGGAACTGGAGTCTTGCCTCTACCAGCTGGTTTAACTGGATTTTGTCCTCCTCGCCATTTAGGGCAATCCTTGATCCGATGCTGATCACTACCACACCGTACACATCGTCCTGATTGCTGCCCCCATCATAGAGCTCTCGGAGAGCTTTCCAACATTATGCTGTGCGCCGCGTAACTCCTTACGAATCAAAAGTTATAGGCACCGGAGCGACGGAGACCTGGTCCCAAGCCCCACGCCCTCAGTTTACGGGCCCAACTTCTACGTGATATGAAGTTGTCTTTCACAAGGTGCCACGGGATTCGGTAATAGAAATGTGATGGGTTAGGTTGTCGTCCTTTTCGCTGCTCACGACGTACAATCCAGGATGAAAAAATAGAGCCAAAGAAGAAAAGTGTCCCAAAACTGATGAAAATGTTCAATTTTGGGCTCTGAAAATAGATGTAGCTGAGTAGGCTTCCTCCCCCTGTCGTAGAGCTCTCAGAGAGCTTTCCAACGGTATGCTGTGTGCCGCGTAACTCCTTACGGATCAAAGGTTATGGGCACCGGAGCGATGGAGACCTGGTCCTAAGCCCCACGCCCTCGGTTTGTGGGCCCAGCCTCTACATGAAGTGAATTTTTCTTGCCCATGGTGGCATTAGATTCAGTAATAGAAATGTGATGGATTTGGTTGTCGTCCTTTTCGCAGCTCACGACATACGTTCAGGAACGAAAAAATAGAGCAAAATAAGAAATGTGTCCTGAAACTGATGAAAATGTTCAATTTTGGGATCCCAAAACAGGCGTAACCGAGAAAGCTTGCCACCCCTGTCGTAGAGCTCTCGGAGAGCTTTCCAACTGTATGTTATACGTCGCATAACTCCTTACGGATCAAAAGTTATGGGTACCGGAGCGACGGAGACCTAGTTCAAAGCCCCACGCCTTCGGTTTCCAGGCCCAGCCTCTACGTGTAGCAAAGTTGTCTTGCCCAAGGTGGCGTGGGATTCGGTAATAGAAATGTGATGGATTTGGTTGTCATCCTTTTCGCGGCTCATGACATACGATCCGAGATGAAAAAATAGCGCAAAAGAAGAAAAGTATCCCGAAATTTATGAAAACATTCGATTTTAGGTCCCAAGAATAGGTGTAGCTGAGCAGGCTTGCTTCCACCGTCGTAGAGCTCTCAGAGAGCTTTCCAACGGTAGGTTGTACGCTGCGTAACTCCTTACGGATCAAAAGTTCTAGGCACCGGAGGAACGGAAACCTGGTCCCAAGCCCCTCGCCCGCGATTTGCGGGCCCAGCCTCTACGTGAAGCAAAGTTGTCTTGCCCAAAGTGTTGTGGGATTTGGTAATAGAAATGGGATGGATTAGGTTGTCGTCCATATCGCGGCTCACGACGTACGAACCGAGATGAAAATACAGTGCAAAAGAAAAAAAGTTATCTTGAAACTGATGAAAATGTTCGATTTTGGACTCCCAAAATAGGTGCAGCCGAGTAGGATCACTGCCCTGGTCGTAGAACTCTCGGAGAGCTTTTCACTGGTATGTTGTGCGCCGCGTAACTCTTTATGGATCAAAAGTTATGGGCACCGGACCGATGGATCCTTAGTCACAAGCCCCACCCCCTCAGTTTGCGGGCCCAGCCTCTGTGTGAAGTGAAGTTGTCTTGCCCAAGGTACCGCGGGATTCGGTAATAGAAATGTGATGGATTAGGTTGTCATCCTTTTTGCGGCTCACGACTTACGAACCGGGATAGAAAAAAAGTACAAAAGAAGAAAAGTGTCCTGAAAATGATGAAAACGTTCGATTTTGAACTCCAAAAATAGACACAACTGAGAAGGCTTGCTGCCCCTGTCGTAGAGCTCTCGGAGAGCTTTCAACGGTATGTTGTGCGCCGCGTAACTCCTTACGGATCAAAAGTTATGGGCACCGGAACAACGGAGACTTGGTCCCAAGCCCCACGCCCTCGATTTGCTGGCCCAGCCTCTACGTGAGGCGACGTTGTCTTGCCTAAGGTGGCATGGGATTCGGTAATAGAAATATGATGGAATAGGTTGTCGTCTATTTCGCTGCTCACGACGTACGATCCAGGACGAAAAAACAGATCAAAAGAAGAAAAGTGCCTTGAAACTGATGACAACATTTGATTTTGGGCTCCGAAAACAGGCACAGCCAAGAAGGTTTGCTGTTCCTGTCGTAGAGCTCTCGAAGAGCTTTCCAACTGTATGTTGTGTGCCACGTAACTCCTTACGGATCAAACGTTATGGGCACCGGAGCGACGGAGACCAGGTCCCAAGCCCCACGCCCTCGATTTGCGAGCCGTGCCTCTACGTGAAGCGAAGTTGTCTTGCCCAAGGTGTCGCGGGGTTCGGTAATAGAATTGTGATGGATTAGGTTGTCGTCCTTTTCGTAACTCACAACGTACGATCCGGGACGGAAAAACATAGCAAAAGAAAAAAAGTGTCCCAAAATTGATGAAAATGTTCAATTTTGGGCTCCTAAATAGGCGTAGCCAAGCAGGCTTGCTGCCTCTGTTGTAGAGCTCTCGGAGAGCTTTCCAAAGATATGCTGTGCACCGCGTAACTCCTTACGGATCAAAAGTTATGGGCATCGGAGCGACGGAGACCTGGTCCCAAGCCCCACGTCCTCGGTTTGCAGGCCCAGCCTCTACTTGAAGCGAAGTTGTCTTGCCCTAGGTGGCATGGGATTCGATAATAGAAATGTGATAGATTTGGTTGTCGTCCTTTTCGCGGCTCACAGCGTACTATCCAGGACTGAAAAACAGCACAAAAGGGGAAAAATATCCCGAAACTGATGAAAATGTTCAATTTTGGGCTCCAATAATAGGCACAACTGAGCAGGATTGTTGCCCCCGTCATAGAGCTCTCAGAGAGCTTTCGAAGGGTATGTTGTGCACCATGTAACTCCTTACGGATCAAAAGTTATGGGCACCGGAGCGACAGAGACTTGGTCCCAAGCCCCACGCCCTCAGTTTGCGTGCCTAGCCTCTACGTGAAGCGAAGTTGTCTTGCCCAAGGTGGTATGGGATTCGGTAATTGAAATGTGATGGATTTTCTTGTCATCCTATTCGCGGCTCACGATGTATGATGCTGGACGGAAAAACAACGCAAGAGAAGAAAAGTATCCTGAAACTGATGAAAACGTTAAATTTTGGGCTCCAAAAATAGGCGCAGCATAGCAGGCTTGCTACAGTCATCGTAGAGCTCTAGGAGAGCTTTCCAACAGAATGTTGTGCATCACGTAACTCCTTACGGATCAAAAGTTATGGGTATCGACCGACGGATACCTGGTCACAAGTCTCACGCCCTCGATTTGCGGGCCCAACCTCTACGTGAAGTCAAGTTGTCTTGCCCAAAGTGCCGTGGAATTCGGTAATAGAAATGTGATGGATTAGTTTGTCGTCCTTTTCGCGGCTCACGACGTACGATCCGAGACAGAAAAAAAAAGCGCAAAAGAAGAAAAGTGTCCCAAAAATGATGAAAGGTTCGATTTTGGAATCCAAAAATAGGCGCAACTGAGCATGCTTGCTGCCCCCATCGTAGAGCTCTCGGAGAGCTTTCCATCGGTATGCTGTGCGCTGCGTAACTCCTTATGGATCAAAAGTTATGGGCACCTGAACGACGGAGACCTGGTCCCAAGCCCCACGCCCTCAGTTTGCAGGCCCAGCCTCTATGTGTAGTGAAGTTGTCCTGCCCAAGGTGCTGTGGGATTCGGTAATAGAAATGTGATGGATTAGGTTGTCGTCCATATCGCGGCTCACGACGTACGAACCGGGACAAAAAAATAGTGCAAAAGTAGAAAGGTGTCTTGAAACTAATGAAAATGTTCAATTTTGGGCTCCCAAAGCAGGCGCAGCCGAGTAGGATCACTGCCCTCGCCGTAAAGCTCTCGGAGAGCTTTCCAACGGTATGCTGTGCGCCACGTAACTCCTTACGGATCAAAAGTAATGGGCACCGGACCGACGGATACCTAGTCACAAGCCCCACGCCCTCAGTTTGCGGGCCCAGCCTCTGCGTGAAGTGAAGTTGTCTTGCCCAAGGTACCGCGGGATTCGGTAATAAAAATGTGATGGATTAGGTTGTCATCCTTTTCGCGGCTCACGACTTACGAACTGGGATAGAAAAAAAGCGCAAAAGAAGAAAAGTGTCCCAAAAATGAAAAAAACGTTCGATTTTGGCCTCCAAAAATAGGCGCAACTGAGCAGGCTTGCTGCTCCCGTTGTAGAGCTCTCGGAGAGCTTTCAACTGTATGTTGTGCGCCACGTAACTCCTTACGGATCAAAAGTTATGGGCACTGGAGCAACGGAGACCTGGTCCCAAGCCCCACGCCCTCGGTTTGCTGGCCCAGCCTCTACGTGAAGCGAAGTTGTCTTGCCCAAGGTGGCATGGGATTCGGTAATAGAAATGTGATGGATTAGGTTGTCGTCCTTTTCGCAGCTCACGACATACGATCCGGGATAGAAAAACATATCAAAAGAAGAAAAGTGCCCTGAAACTGATGACAACGTTTGATTTTGGACTCCGAAAATAGGCACAACCAAGAAGGCTTGCTGGCCCTGTCATAGAGCTCTCGGAGAGCTTTCCAACAGTATGCTGTGCGCCGCGTAACTCCTTACGGATCAAAAGTTATGGGCACCGGAGCGACGGAGACCTGGTCCCAAGCCCCACGCCCTCAGTTTGCAGGCCCAACCTCTACGTGAAGTGAAGTTGTCTTGCCCAAGGTGCCGCGGGGTTCGGTAATAGAACTGTGATGGATTAGGTTGTCGTTTTTTTAGCCGCTCACAACGTACGATCTGGGACGAAAAAACAGAGCAAAAGAAGAAAAGTGTCCCAAAATTGATGAAAATGTTCAATTTTGGGCTCTGAAAATAGGTGTAGCCAAGCAGGCTTGCTGCCTCTATTGTAGAGCTCTCAGAGAGCTTTCCAATGGTATGTTGTGCGCCACGTAACTCCTTGCGGATCAAAAGTTATGGGCATCGAAGCGATGGAGACCTGGTCCCAAGCCCCACGTCCTCGGTTTGCAGGCCCAGCCTCTACGTGAAGCAAAGTTGTCTTGCCCAAGGTAGCATGGGATTCGGTAATGGAAATGTGATGGATTTGGTTGTCGTCCTTTTCGCGGCTCACGGCATACTATCCGGAACGGGAAAACAACACAAAAGAAAAAAAGTATCCCGAAAATTATGAAAATGTTCAATTTTGGGCTCCAATAATAGGCACAATCGAGCAGGATTGTTGCCCCCGTCGTAGAGCTCTCGGAGAGCTTTCCAAGGGTATGTTGTGCACCGCGTAACTCCTTACGGATCAAAAGTTATGGTCACCGGAGCGACGGAGACCTGGTACCAAGCCCCATGCCCTCAGTTTGCGTGCCCAACCTCTACATGAAGCAATGTTGTCTTACCCAAGGTGGTGTGGGATTCGGTAATAGAAATGTGATGGTTTTTCTTGTCGTTTTTTTTGTGGATCACGACGTACGATACGGGACAGAAAAACAGCGCAAGAGAAGAAAAGTATCCCGAAACTGATGAAAATGTTAAATTTTGGGCTCCGAAAATAGGTGCAGCATAGCAGGCATGCTGCCCCCGTCGTAGAGCTCCAAGAAAGCTTTCCAACGGAATGTTGTGCACCGCGTAACTCCTTACGGATCAAAAGTTATGGGTATCGGACCGACGGATACCTAGTCACAAGCCCCACGCCCTCAGTTTGTCTTGCCCAAGGTGCCATGGAATTCGGTAATAGAAATGTGATGGATTAGGTTGTCGTCCTCTTCGCGGCTCACGACGTACGATCCGGGACAAAAAAAAAGCGCAAAAGAAGAAAAGTGTCCCAAAAATGATGAAAGGTTCGATTTTGGACTCCAAAATTCGGCGCAACTGAGCAGGGTTGCTGCCCCCATTGTAGAGCTCTCGGAAAGCTTTCCAAACTGTATGTTGTGCGCCGCGTAACTCCTTACGGATCAAAAGTTATGGGCACCAGAGCGACGGAGACCTGGTCCCAACCCCCACGCCCTCGGTTTGCGGGCTCAGCCTCTATGTGAAGCGAAGTTGTCTTGCATAAGGTGCCGTGGGATTCGGTAATAGAAATGTGATGGATTAGGTTATTATCCTTTTCGCGGCTCACGACGTACGATCCGGGAAGGAAAAATAGAGCAAAATAAGAAAAGTGTCCCGAAACTGATGAAAATGTTCAATTTTGGGCTCTGAAAACAGGCTTTCTGCCCCTGTCGTAGAGCTCTCGGAGGACTTTCTAACGGTATGTTGTGCGCCGTGTAACTCCTTACGGATTAAAAGTTATGGGCACCGGAGCGACGGAGACCTGGTCCTAAGCCCCACGCCCTCGATTTGCGGGTCAAGCCTCTACGTGAAGTGAAGTTGTCTTGCCCAAGGTGGTGTGGGATTCGTTAAAAGAAATGTAATGGATTTGCTTGACGTCCTATTTGCGCCTCACGACGTACGATCCAGGATGAAAAAACAGCGCAAAAGAAGAAAAGTGTCTCGAAACTGATGAAAACGATTGATTTTGGGCTCAAAGAATAAGCGCAGCCGAGCAGGCTTGCTACCCCCGTCATAGAGATCTCGGAGATCTTTCCAACGGTATGTTGTGCACCGCGTAACTCCTTACGGATCAAAAGTTATAGGCACCGGAACGACGGAGACCTGGTTCTAAGCCCCATGCCCTCGGTTTGTGGGCCCAGCCTCTACGTGAAGCAAAGTTGTCTTACCCAAGGTGGCGTGGGATTCGGTAATAGAAATGTGATGAATTTGGTTGTCATCCTTTTTGCGGCTCGTGACGTACGATCCGGGACGGAAAAATAGCGCAAGAGAAGAAAAATGTCCCAAAATAGTTGAAAACGTTCGATTTTGGGCTCCGAAAATAGGTGCAGCCGAGCAAGATTGCTACCCTCGTCGTAGAGCTCTTGGAGTGCTTTCCAACGGTATGTTGTGCGCCGCGTAACTCCTTAGGGATCAAAAGTTATGGGCACCAGACCGACGGATGCCTAGTCACAAGCCCCATGCCCTCGATTTGCCGGCCCAGCCTCTACATGAAGTGAAGTTTCCTTGCCTAAGGTGCCGTGAGATTCGATAATAGAAATGGGATGGATTAGGTTGTCGTCCTTTTTGCGGCTCACGACGTACGATCCGGGAAGAAAAAACAGCGCAAAAGAAGAAAAGTGTCCCGAAACTGATGAAAACGTTAGATTTTGGGCTTCGAAATCAAACGCAGCATAGCACGCTTGCTGCCCCCATCGTAGAGCTCTCGGAGAGCTTTCTAATGGTATGTTGTGCACTACGTAACTTGTGAGGCCCGACCCTGAATAACAGGTCTTACTTTGATTTGCGTGCCTTAGACCCAAAATTATATGACTGACCTTGGATTACATGTCGTGTCTTGATTTTCGTGCATGCCTCGTCATTTGTGCCTTGACCTAGAATTGTGTGCCCTAATCCTCGACTTACGTGCCTTGACTTTGATTTACGTTCGATACCTCGTTTTGTGTGCCCTAACCTTGTATTGCGTACCTTAACCTAGATATAGAGTCGTGCCTTGATTTGCGTGCATTGCATTGAATTACGTGCATTGCATTGAATTACGTGCATTCACCTATGATTGTGTGCATTAGTCTTGAAGTATGTGCCTTAGTCTTGAAGTTCGTGTCTTACCTCGTAGTTCATGTCTACCTCGTGATTCATGCCCCGTATTGATTTCTGTGCATGTCTCGTAGTGCTTGCCATAGACATAGGAAAGTGTGCCCGCACGCTAATCGATAAAGAATCCTACACAAAGCACTAAACTATAAAATAATTCTACAAACACCACTAACTATTATTATAATCCTAATTCAAATTCTCTACAAAATCCACTAACAATAAACAATTCTATCTACACAAACACCTAAACATTCTTATTCTTTATTCCTATTTTATTTGCAAAAACCATGCACCTACAATTAAATATATCTAAACTACAATAAATTAATCTTAAAACAAAGAAAAAATTCAGATTTTGATGAGCATAGGTTCGGCCATATCAAGAACCTTGAGCAAATATTTGAACAATAATTAATTCATGCATGCTTAGACAAAACTTCACATTGTCATAACTGTTGCATACACCAAAGCATTATTTTACTAGCCACCATGCTACCATTCTCGGCCATTGCAAAATACATGCTAAAAACAAGTCAAAGCATGCTTTAGATGACACAAATTCAGAATTTTAGTAGCTCAAGGCTGACCACATACAAAAACACATCATTTCTTTCTCTAAAACTCTTATTCTCTCATTTCCTCTCTCTCTCTCGGCCAAGGCTGCATCCTCAAGCTCCATGGCTCAAGCTCATCTTCTAAGGTTTTCCTAGGCACTCAAGGACTCTAGGAAACTCGTCCATGGTAGCCCAAGCAAGGAAGAAGCTCCCTTTATGCATTTTGAAGAGCATTTGTGCTCATTTACTAAATCTTCAGAGAGGTGAGGGTTAAACTCTTTTAAAAGCTTTCAAAAACCACATGCAAGCCTTCATATGTCTATATTTACCTCTGTACTTGTGATATATGTGTGTACTTGAGCTTTCGTAACCATGCATGGCAAGATATTTGGCTAGAACTTGAAGATAGGACGAATCGCGAAAAATGGCAGTTTTCGGACTTGTTGGAGCAAAGCAAATTTGGCCAGGTAAATGATGTTGAAAATGTGTGAAAATTGGTAGGTGACTAGTTTTTCCAGTTCTGGGAATTTTTCATAGAAATAGGCCAAGGACAATTTTGACTCTAAGGCTTCCAAAATGGCAAAATAACAAAAGGTGTCTAAATCTTGATATATGAGAGAGGTTTTGACAGATTACTGGCTCTGTAGAACGAAGCATTTTTGACCTAGTAATTGTTGGTGAAATTGCATGAAAATTGGTAGGTTGCTAGATTTTGCAGTTATGGAAATTTTTTCCAGAAATATACCAAAGACAATTATGACTCTAAGACCCCTAAAATGGTCAAATATAAAAAGGTGTCGAAATCTGGAAAATCTGGAAAATAGAGCAGGTTTTTGGCGGTTCACTGACCTCGTAGAGCGAAACCATTTTGGCCTAGTAAATGATATTGAAAATGTATGAAATTTGGTAGTTTGCTAGAATTTTATGCTCTAGACATTTTTGTCAGAAATAGACTAAGGCTAAATCTGACCCTAAAGCTCTCCAAAATGACAAGTATGGAAATGTGTACAAATCTGGACAGTTTTGCACAATCTCACGGTTTTGGCTATAACTCTTGAATCCGAACTCTAGATGATGCGAGGTTTGTTTCTAGATTTAAACCACTCATTAAGATTTAATTTGACATTTTTCTCACTGGAATTGGAGATTTTTTGCTTGTCTAAATGATTGTGGGAAAGCAGACCGTTGCAATGAGGTTTGTATCTAGTGATATGCATTGAAAATTATTGTAACTTCTCTTGTGGTATTAAATGCTTGGGATTGTGGCACTTGGATGTTGTGTGGACTGTTTTGGATGTTTGAGGATGTTTTAATTGATCAATTCATGGCTTGGGTTTTGGGCTCAATTTTGGGTGTTCCGAAACTGATGAAAACGTTCATTTTGGGCTCAAAGAATAGGCACAGTCGAGCAGGCTTGCTGCCCCCGTCGTGGAACTCTCGGAGAGCTTTCCAACGGTATGTTGTGCCGCGTAACTCCTTACGGATCAAAAGATATGGGCACCGGAGTGACGGAGACTTGGTCCCAAGCCCCACGCCCTCGATTTGTGGGCCCAGCCTCTACGTGAAGCAAAGTTGTCTAGCCCAAGGTGGCATGGGATTCGGTAATAGAAATGTGATGGATTTGGTTTTCGTCCTTTTCACAGCTCACGACGTACGATATGGGACGAAAGAACAGCGCAAGAGAAAAAAGTATCCCGAAACTGATGAAAACATTCAATTTTGGACTCTAAAAATAGGTGCAACTGAGCAGGATTGTTGCCCCCATCGTAGAGCTCTCGGAGTGCTTTCCAACGGTATGTTGTGCGCCGCGTAACTCTTTACGGATCAAAAGTTATGGGCACCGGACCGACGGATACCTGGTCACAAGCCTTACGCCCTCAGTTTGCCGGTCCAGCCTCTACGTGAAGTGAAGTTGTCTTGCCGAAGGTGTCGTGGGATTCAGTAATAGAAATGGGATGGATTAGGTTGTCAACCTTTTCGCGGCTCACGACGTACGATCCGAGATGATAAAATAGAGCAAAAGAAGAAAAGTGTCCCAAAATTGATGAAAATGATCAATTTTGGGCTCTGAAAACAGGCGTAGCCGAGCAGGCTTTCTACCTCTGTCGTAGAACTCTTGGAGAGCTTTCCAACAGTATGATGTGCACTGTGTAACTCTTTACGGATCAAAAGTTATGGGCACCGGAGCGACGGAGACCTGTCCATAAGCCCCACGCCCTTGGTTTGCAGGCCCAACCTCTACGTGAAGCTAAGTTGTCTTGCCCGAGGTGCCGTGGGATTCGGTAATAGAAATGATATGGATTAGGTTGTCGTCCTTTTTGCGGCTCACGACATACGATCAGGGACGGAAAAATAGAGCAAAAGAAGAAAAGTGTCCTGAAAGTGAAGAAAACGTTCGATTTTGGATTCCAAAAATAGGCTCAGCAAAGCAAGCTTGCTTCCCCCATCGTAGAGCTCTCGGAGAGCTTTCCAACGGTATGTTGTGCTCTACGTAACTCCTTACGAATCAAAAGTTATGGGCACTAAAGCGAATGAGACCTGGTCCCAAGCTCTACGCCCTTGGTTTGTGGTGCCAGCCTCTGCGTCAACCGAAGTTGTCTGCCCAAGGTACCATTGGATTCGGTAATAAAAATGTGATGGATTAGGTTATCGTCCTTTTCTCGGCTCACGACGTATGATCTAGGATGAAAAAACAACATAAAAGAATAAAAGTTTCCCAAAACTGATGAAAATGTTCGATTTTCGGCTCCGAAAACATGCGCAGCGTTGCAGGATTGCTGCCTCTTCATAGAGCTCTCGGAGAGGTTTCCAACGGTATGCTGTGCGCCGCGTAACTCCTTACGAAATAAAAGTTATGGGCACTAGAGCGACGGAGACCTGGTCCCAAGCCCCACGCCCTCGGTTTGCAAGCCCAGCCTCTACGTGAAGCGCAGTTGTCTTGCCCAAGGTGGCGTGGGATTTGGTAATAGAATTGTGATTGATTAGGTTGTCATCCTTTTCTCGGCTCACGACGTATGATCTGGGACGGAAAAATAGCGCAAAAGAAGAAAAGTGTCCCGAAACTGATAAAAAAGTTCTATTTTTGGCTCCAAAAATAGTTGCAGCCGAGCAGGCTTGTTTCCCCGTTGTAGAGCTCTCGAAGAGCTTTCCAACAGTATGTTGTGCACCGCGTAAATCTTACGGATCAAAAGTTATAGGCACCGGAGCGACGAAGACCTAGTCCCAAGCCCCATGCCCTCAGTTTGCTGGCCTAGCCTCTACGTGAAGCGAAGTTGTCTTGTCCAAGGTGGCATGGGATTCGGTAATATAAATGTGATGGATTTGGTTGTCGTACGATCTGCGGCGGAAAAATAGCGCAAAAGAAGAAAAGTATCCCGAAACTGATGAAAATGTTTGATTTTGGGCTCCAATAATAGGTGCAGCCGAGCAAGATTGATGCCCCCGTCGTAGAACTCTTAGAGAGCTTTCCACGTGTATGTTGTGCGCCGCGTAACTCCTTACGGATCAAAAGTTATGGGCACCGGAGCGACGGAGACCTGGTCCCGAGCCCTACGCCCTCAGTTTACGGGCCTAGCCTCTACGTGAAGCGAAGTTGCCTTGCCTAAGGTAACAAGGGAGTCGGTAATAGAAATGTGATGGATTTTCTTGTCGTCCTTTTCGCAGCTCACGATGTACGATACGGGACAGAAAAACAGCGCAAGAGAAGAAAAGTATCCCAAAACTAATGAAAACGTTAAATTTTGGGCTCTGAAAATTGGCGCAGCATAGCAGACATGCTACCCCCGTCGTAGAGCTCTAGTAGAGCTTTCCAACGGAATGCTGTGTGACACGTAACTCCTTACGGAACAAAAGTTATGGGTATCGGACCGACGGATACCTTGTCACAAGTCCCACGCCCTCGGTTTACAGGCCTAGCCTCTACGTGAAGTGAAGTTGTCTTGCCCAAGGTGTCGTGGAATTCAGTAATAGAAATGTGATGGATTAGGTTGTCATCCTTTTCGCAGCTCACGATGTACGATCCGGGACGGAAAAATAGCGCAAAAGAAGAAAAGTGTCCCGAAATTGATGAAAACGTTCAATTTTTCACTCCAAAAAAAGGCGCAGCATAGCAGGCTTGCTGCCCCCGTCATAGAGCTCTCGGAGTGATTTCTAACAGTATGCTGTACGCCGCGTAACTCTTTATGGATCAAAAGTTTTGGGCACCGAAGCGACGGAGACTTGGTCACAAGCCCCACGCCCTCGGTTTGCGGGCCCAGCCTCTACGTGAAGCGAAGTTGTCTTGCCCAAGGTGCCGTGGGATTCAGTATTAGAAATGTGGTGGATTAGGTTGTCCTTCTTTTCGCGGCTCACGACGTACGATGTGAGATGGAAAAATAGCGCAAGAGAAGAAAAGTGTTCCAAAACTGATAAAAATGTTCAATTTTTGGCACTGAGAATAGGTGCAGCTGAGTACGCTTACTACCCCTATTGTAGAGCTCTCAGAGAGCTTTCCAACGGTATACTGTGCGCCACGTAATTCCTTACGGATCAAAAGTTATGGGCACCAGAGCGATGGAGACCTAGTCCTAAGCCCCAGGCCCCAGGCCCTCGATTTATGGGGCCAACCTCTACGTGAAGTGAAGTTGTCTGCCCAAGGTACCGTGGGATTTGGTAATAGAAATGTGATAGATTAGGATGTCTTCCTTTTTGCGTCTACCCGACGTACAATCTAGGACGGAAAAACAGCGCAAAAGAAGAAAAGTATCCCGAAACTGATGAAAAAAGTTCTATTTTTGGCTCCAAAAATAGTTGCAGCCGAGCAGGATTGTTGCCCCCGTCATAGAGCTCTCGGAGAGTTTTCCAATAGTATGCTGTGCGCCGCATAACTACTTACGGATCAAAAGTTATGGGCACCGGAGCGATGGAGGCCTGGTCCCAAGCCCCGCGCCCTCAGTTTGTTAGCCAGCCTCTATGTGAACTGAAGTTGTCTTGCCCAAGGTGTCGTGGGATTCGGTAATAGAAATGTGATTGATTAGGTTGTCATCCATTTCGAGGCTCACGACGTATGATTTGGGACGGAAAAACAGCGCAAAAGAAGAAAAGTGTCCTGAAACTGATGAAAATGTTCAATTTTGGGCTCCAAGAATTGGCTCAGTCGAGCAGGCTTTCTGCCTCCATCGTAAAGCTCTCGGAGAGCTTTCCAACGGTATGTTGTGTGCCGCGTAACTCCTTACGGATCAAAAGTTATGGGCACCGGAGCGACAGAGACCTGGTCACAAGCCCCATGCCCTCGGTTTGTGGACCCAGCCTCTACGTCAAGCAAAGTTGTCTTGCCCAAGGTGCCGTGGGATTCGGTAATATAAATGTGATAGATTAGGTTGTCGTCCTTGTCGCCGCTCACGACGTACGATCAGAGACAAAAAAACTTCGCAAGAGAAGAAAAGTGTCCTGAAACTAATGAAAACGTTCAATTTTGGGATCCGAGAATAGGCGCAGCTGAGAAGGCTTGCTGCCCCTGTCGTAGAGCTCTCGGAGAGCTTTTCAACGGTATGCTATGCGCCGCGTAACTTCTTACGGATCAAAAGTTATGGGCACCAGAGCGACGGAGACCTGGTCCTAAGCCTTACGCCCTCGATTTGTGGGGCCAGCCTCTAAGGGAAGCGAAGTTGTCTGCCCAAGGTGCCGTGCGATTTGGTAATAGAAATGTGATAGATTAGGATGTCGTTCTTTTTGCGTCTACCCGACGTACAATCTGGGATGAAAAAATAGCGTAAAAGAAGAAAAGTATCCCGAAACTGATGAAAAAAGTTCTATTTTTGGCTCCAAAAACAGTTGCAGCCGAGCAGGATTGTTTCCCCCGTCGTAGAGCTCTCGGAGAGCTTTCCAATAGTATGTTGTGCGCCGCATAACTACTTACGGATCAAAAGTTATGGGCACTAGAGCGACGGAGACCTGGTCCCAAGCCCCGCGCCCTCAGTTTGCTGGCCCAGCCTCTACGTGAAGCGAAGTAGTCTTGCCTAAGCTGCTGTGGGATTCGGTAATAGAAATGTGGTAGATTAGGTTGTCGTCCTTTTCACGGTTCACGACGTACGATCCGAGACAAAAAAACTTTGCAAGAGAAGAAAAGTATCCCGAAATTGACGAAAACGTTCAATTTTGGGATTCGAGAACAGGCGCAGCCGAGAAGGCTTACTGCCCCTGTCGTAGAGCTCTCGGAGAGCTTTTCAACGGTATGCTATGCGCAGCGTAACTTCTTACGGATCAAAAGTTATGGGCATCAGAGCGACGGAGACCTGGTCCCAAGCCCCACGCCCTCGGTTTGCAGGTCCAGCCTCTACGTGAAGCGATATTGTCTTGCCCAAGGTGGCATGGGATTCGGTAATAGAAATGTGATGGATTAGGTTGTCGTCCTTTTCGCTGCTCACGACGTACGGTCCGGGACAAAAAAATAGTACAAAAGAATAAAAGTGTCCCGAAACTGATGAAAACGTTCGATTTTTTACTCCAAAAATTGGTGAAGCGTAGCAGGATTGTGGCCCCCGTTGTAGAGCTCTCAGAGAGCTTTCCAACGGTATGCTGTGCACCGCGTAACCCCTTACGAATCAAAAGTCATAGGCACTGGACCGACGGATACATGGTCATAAGCCCCACGCCCTCGGTTTGCAGGCCCAGCCTCTACGTGAAGTGAAGTTGTATTGCCCAAGGTGACATGGGATTCAGTAATAGAAATGTGATTGATTAGGTTGTCGTCCTTTTCGTGACTCACGACGTACGATCCGGGACAAAAAAACAGAGCAAAAGGAGAAAAGTATGCTGAAAGTGATGAAAATGTTTGATTTTGGATTCCAAAAATAGGTGCAGCTGAGCAGGCTTGCTTCCCCCGTCGTAGAGCTCTCGGAGAGCTTTCCAACGGTTTGCTGTGCGCCGCTCCTTACGGATCAAAAGTTATGGGCACCAGAGCGACAAAGACCTGGTCCCAAGCCCAACACCCTCAGTTTGCAGGCACAGCCTCTACGTGAAGCGAAGTTGTCTTGTAAGGCCCGACCTCGATTTGCGTGCGATACCTCGTTTCATGTTCCCTAATCTAGATTTACGTGCCTTGACCTAGGTTCAAGAATTGTGTTTCATTTTGTGTGCCTTGCATTGAATTTCGTGCATTCATTTAAGATTGCGTGTATTTACTTGGAAAACGTGCGTTCATCTCGTAGTTCGTGTCCTATCTCGTAGTGCGTGCCCTAGACCTAGGAAAGCATGCCCTCACGCTAATCAAGAAAGGATCTTACATGAAGCACTAGGTCATTAATTAATCCTACAAATTCCACTAACTAATATTAAATTACTAATTCAACCCACTAGAAGACAAAATCTCACAAAAAGCTAGACATTCCTTATTCTTTATTCTTTTTGCACTTTCAACACACAATTAAATAATGTTCAAAAGATGACAAAAAATCAGATTTTTTCGATGCCTTGGCCGACCACCATGTGGGCTTTTGTGCTTGTTTGCTTAATTCAATTATTCTCCAAACAATCCTATGACAATCTATGACACAAATGCATAAAAACTAGCTCAAATACCTCCTCAAAGCCTTCAAATCTCGACAAGATGCTCCTTGCCCATGCTAGGAATTTCAAAATGCTCCTTGAAGACATAAAAATCTGAATTTCTATGCCCAAGGCCGAACACATGCATCAACCGTTGCAAAAGCTATCATTTTTTTTTCATTTCTCTCATTCTCCTCACATTTCTCTCTCTCCCTCTCATTCTTCTCTCTCTCTCTCGGCCTTGGCTGAGTTTCATCTTACCATTGCTCATCTTCATCATTCCATGGTGCATCAAGACAAGCAACAAGCAAAGAGACTCGACCAAGCTAGCTAAGTTGCAAGAATCACACATGCAAGCTTTTTGAACAACCATTTCGGCCTTGGTGAGTATGCTAGCTTCCATTTCTATTCTTCTTGTTCTAACCACATGCACCTACTAAGAACTTGGCCACTAAGCTAGGAAAAATAGAGAAAATCGAGTTGGAGTCTCGGCTAAGCAAGGAAGAAGAAGAAATTTGTGCTTCATCAAAGTTTTGTGCATCTTCTTGTTGATTTGCTAAGGTGAGGGCTAAAACTTCTTGAAAATCTTTCAAAAATCCACATGCATGCTCTTAAATGTATGTCCTTGCTTCTGTACTTGAGTTATATGTGTGTTCACAAGCTTTTATAACCATGCATGGCAAGATTTTGGCTTGAAGGTGATGATAGATGAAATCGGGTCTAGTGACAGCTCTCTGTCTTGTTGTTGCGAGGTGCGTTTGGCTAAGAAATTTGATGTTGAAAATGCATGCAAATTGGTAGGTAACTAGTTTTGCCAGCTTTGAACATTGTTCGCAGAAATAGGCCAAAGCTAATTTTGACCCTAATGTCCTCAAAATGGCAAATCATTAAAATGTGTCCAAATCTGGAAGTCTGAAAAAATGAAGCAGGTTTTGGCAGATGCACTGACCTTGTAGAACAAACCAGTTTTGACTTAGTAAATAATGTTAAAAATGCATGAAATTTGGTTTGCTTCTATGTTTTTCAGTTCTGGACGTTTTTGTTAGAAATGGACCAAGGCTAAATCTGACCCTAAGGACCTAAAAACGACAAGTATTGAAATGTGTGAAAATCTGGACAGTTTGGTGCAATCCCACAGTTTTGGCTATAACTATTGATCCCGAACTCCAAATGATGCAAGGTTTGTTCCTGATTTTAGTTCACTTCTTAAGCTTTAATTTGACATCTTATTCACAAGAATTGGATATTTTTTTCTTGTCTTAATGATTGTGAGAAAACAGCCTATTGCAGTGAGGGTTTCACTTAGTTATATGCTTAGAAAATTTGTTGTAACTTCTCTTGTGGTATTAAATGCTTGGGATTGTGGCATTGGGATGTTGTGTGGACTGTTTTGAATACTTGGGGATGTTCGAATTAATTGATGCATGGCTTGAGATTGATTTTGAGTTGACTTGGGGCTTAATCGCACGGGTAAGCACGAAATGGAAACCCTAGTGACTAGGTAAACTTGCTAAGCGTCGATCCTTTGGATGTTGTGTGTAATTATATGTTTAGTAGGCTGCCCGTAGTTGCCCTTATAACCCTAAATATGATTTGATCATTGCATGTTGACAAATAGGCCTTTCTTGCATCCGAACCCACGTAGATGTTGTTGCATGTTGAATAGTCTTATTATTTGATTACGTGGACTTTGAATTGAGTTATATGGCTTGATTTACGTGTGTACATGGCTGCCCATTTAATGTTCATATAACTCCATATGCCTTTCAAGTGAAATTACTTGCCTATTCGTGCCTCGCTTGTTTACTTGTCAATGTGTAATCTTATGACTGTCCGGAGGCAACCTACTTTGTTGTCCTCCTAATGTGATTTATTAAATGTCATAAATGTGCATTGCATATAAGGTTGCAACCTTTCATTCTGGCGTGGTAGCGTTCACGCACATCGGGCGGCATCGGGCTTGCCGTTGCAACCGTGACTACCATTGTCCAATTCCCTCTCTCGCTTGGGGGCTAGACTTCCTCGCAGAGTTGGCTCGTAGGATTTCGGGGTACATCTAGAGTACACTGAGAGCAAAAGCTCACCGTATCCTTTTTACTATGTGTATAAGTGTGAGGCCCAACCCCGAATAACGTGTGTTATCTTGATTTGCGTGCCATAGACCCCTAATTATATGACCGACCTTGGATTACATGTCTTGTCTTGGTTTTCGTGCATACCTTGCCATACGTGCCTTGACCTAGAATAGTGTGCTCTAATCCCTAACTGACGTGCGATACCTAGATTTGCGTGCCTTGACTTAGGTTTGAGAATTTTGTTTGTTTTGTGTGCCTTGCATTGAATTACGTGCATTCATTTAGGGTTGCGTACATTTACTTGAAAAACGTGCGTTCGTCTGGTAGTTCGTGTCCTACCTTGTAGTACGTGCCCTAGACCTAGGAAAACATGCCCTCACGCTAATCAAGAAAGCATCTTACACAAAGCACTAGACTATTAAACAATCCTACAAAATCCACTATCAATATTATAATCCTAATTCAACTCACTAGAAGACAAAGAATTCACTAAACACTAGACATTCCTTATTCTTTATTCCTTATTCTTTTTGCACTTTCAAGACACAATTAAAATAATGCTCAAAGATGACAAAAATTCAGATTTGAAACTAGCTTTGGCCAACCACTATGTGGTATTTTGCTTGGTTGCTCAATTCAAATTCATTCCTAGACAAACTATGACAAAACACTTAACACAATGCATAAAAAATTGCTCAAATTCTCCTCAAATCTCCTCCTTGCTCGACCAAACACTTCATGCCCATGCTAACATTTTAAAATCACACATTGAAGACACAAAAATCAGATTTTTAATGGCCCAAGGCCGACCACTTGCTTGAAGAATGCAAAGGCTTCACTCTTTGTCATATTCTCTCATTTCCTCTCAACTTCTCTCTCCCTCTCATTCTCCTCACTATCTCTCGGCCTTGGCTGAGTTCTCACCATCCTTTGCTCATATTCATCAACTCATGGTGCATTAAGACAAGCAACAATCAAAGAAACTCAAGCAAACAAGCTAGGATACGAAAATCACACATGCATGTCCTTTGAAGTCTTCATTTTGGCCCTAGGTAAGTTTCTTGGCTTCCATTTCTTTTCTTCTTGTTCTAACCTCATGCATGTAGTAAGAGCTTGGTCACTAAGCTAGGAAAAATAGAGAAAATCTAGTTGGAACCTCAGCTAGGCAAAGGAGAAGAAGAAAAATTTGCTTCAACAAGTTTTTGTGCATCCTCTTGGTTGATTGCTAAGGTGAGGGCTAAAACCTCTTGAAAATCCTTCAAAAATTCATATGCATGCTCATAAATGTATGTCTTTGCTTCTGTACTTGAGTTATATGTTCGTTCATAAGCTTCTTCAACCATGCATGGCAAGATCTTGGCTTGAAAGTGGTGATAGGTGAAGTCGGAATATGTGACAGCTCTCTGACCAGTTGTTTCGAGGTAAGTTTAGCTAGGAAAATGATGTTGAAAATGCATGAAAATTGGTAGGTGACTATTTTTGCCAGTTTTGAACATTTTTCGCAGAAATAGGCCGAAGCAAAGTTTGACTCTAAGGTCCTCAAAATAGAAAATCTTTAAAATGTGTCCAAATCTGGAAATCTGGAAAAATGAAGCAGGTTTTGGTAGATGCACTGACCTTGTAGAACGAACCAGATTTCACTTAGTAAATGATATCCAAAATGCAGGAAATTTGGTGTGCTACTATATTTTTCAGTTCTGGACATTTTTGTCAGAAATGGACTAAGGCTAAATCTGACCCTAAGGACCTCAAAAACGTCACTTATCGAAATGTGTGCAAATCTGGACAGTTTTGTGCTATCCCACTGTTTCGGCTATATCTAATGATCTTGAACTCCAATTGATGCAAGGTTTGTTTCTGATTTTAGTTCACTTCTTAAGCTTTAATTTGAAATCTTATTCACTAGAATTGGAGATTGTTTGCTTGTCTTAATGTTTGTGAGAAAACAGCCTATTGCAGTGAGGGTTTCACTTAGTTATATGCTTGGAAAAATTGTTGTAACCTCTCTTGTGGTGTTAATTGCTTGGAATTGTGGTGTTGGGATGTTGTGTGGACTGTTTGAGTACTTGAGGATGTTTGAATTAAATGATGCATGACTAGAGATTGATTTTGAGTTGACTTAGGGTTTAATCACACGGTTAAGCATGAAACGGAAACCCTAATGACTAGGTAGGCTTGCTAAGTGTTGATCATTTGGATATTGTGTGGAATTATATGCTTAGTAGGCTGCCCGTAAATGCCTTTATAGTCCTAAATGTGATTTTGATCATTGCATGTTGACAAATAGGATTTTCTTGCATCCGAACCCACGTAGATGTTGTTGCATGTTGAATAATCCTATCACCTGATTACGTGGACTTCGAAATGAGTTATATGGCTTGATTTACATGTGTTACATGGCTGCCCGTTTAATGTTCATATAACTCTATATGCCTTTCATGTGAAATTACTTGTCTTATCGTGCCATGCCTGTTTACTTGTCAATGTGCAATCTTATGACTGTCCGGAGGCAACCTACTTTGTTGTTCTCCTAACGTGATATGTTAATGTCATAAATGTGCACTACATACAAGGTTGCAACCTTTCCTGTCGGCATGGTAGCAATCACACACACCGAGCGGCATCGGGCTTGCCGGTGCACCCGTGACTACCATGGTCCCATTCCCTCTCTCGCTTGGGGGCTAGACTTCCTCGAAGAGTTGGGTCGTAGGATTTTGGGGTGCATCCGGAGTACACCTACCTAGCGTGTTTGGGGGATGATCTGAAGTCGGCCGCAACAACTAATTCTGGAACTGATTTGAGAGCAAAAGCTCACCGTATCCTTTTACTATGTGTATAAGTACTCTCGCTTGGTTCCTAGAGAACCTCGGGGAAGAAAGACCGGTATTTCTGTTCCTGTACTTATATTATTGTTATATTCATGCTTGCAAAAGGATTTCATAAGTTGAACCGGAAAATGAGTTTTAAAACCTATTTCTCGTTCCCCCTCGATGAGTTCATAAGGACTCACCCTCTTTTATCATCTCAGGTGAAGAAGATCCAGAACAGGTACCCGAGGACGATGTGCCTAACGACGATTCCTTGGAGTGATTGCCTGTCCTGTGTGCTTTACTTGATTTATGGCCATTTATGAAAACCATGCTACTTGAAGACTGTTTCTTTCATGTTGCTTAATGTTGTAATGTAAAAGACCCCCGTCGTAATTTGGGGTCTAATTTTGGTTTGTACTGATATTGCTAGACAGATACTAGACACTACTATGATCGTTTTCCTATTATTACCGCTAGTATCTATCATAGGTTACGACGTATTAGTTAAGGACTAAGTAAATGAACCTATCGAACCTTAAACAGGTACTCGCTATTAAGCTAAGATCAACAGGTACTTTTGTAACGAGGATAAACAAACAAATGAGACATAGTATCATGCTAGGTTATAAATCAAACGAGACATCGAGATAACCAATAGGCGTTTCAATTGATGTTAAATGGTAATCCTAGTTGGAAATGAAATTGAGATTAGAGAAATTTGAGGCGTTTAGAGAATTAGGCCAAACCAAAGAGTCCAATTACAGTCGTCATGCTGCCGGTTTTTTGAAAAATTTTGGAGTTTAGGCCAAAACGTTAAGTGTTAAATCTTCATGAACGGTTAAGTACGAGACGCGACTTGAATGTTTAGATCACACCCTAGTCTAACCTTTATAGGCTGGGTTGGGGCGTGACAATAAGTACTCTCGCTTGGTCCCTAGAGGACCTCGGGAAGGAAAGACGGGTAATTGTGTTCCTTTACTCTTATATTACTTATTATGTACTTAATTGTGTTATTCATGCTTGCAAAAGGATTTTCATAAGTTGAACAGAAAAATGAGTTTCAAAACCTATTTCTCGTTCCCCCTCGCTGAGTTCATAAGGACTCACCCTCTTTTATCATCTCAGGTGAAGAAGATCAAGAACAGGTACCCGAGGACGACGTGCCTAATGATGATTCCTTGGAGTGATTGCCTGTCCTATGTGCTTTGCATGATTATGGCTATTTGTGAACACTATGCTACTTGAAGACTATTTCTTTTATGCTGCTTGTTGTTTGTAATGTAAAAGACCCCCGTTGTAATTTGTGGTCTAATTTTGGTTTGTACTGATATGAACTAGACAAACACTACTATGGTCATTTTGCTATCTATAATAGGATTACAAAGTATTAGGTAAGGGCTAAGTAAAATGAACCAACCAAATCTTAAGCAGGTACTCGTGGTTAAGCTAAGATCAACAGGTACTTTTGTAACGAGAATAAACAAACAAACGAGACATAGTATCATGCTGGGTTATTAATCAAACGAGACATCAAGATAACCAGTAGGCATTTCAATTGATGGTAAATAGTGATCCTAGTTGGAAATGAAATTGAGATTGGAAAATTTGAGGCGTTTAGAGAATTAGGTCAAACCAAAGAGCCCAATTACAGCCGTTATGCTACCGATTTTTTGAAAAATTTTAGAGTTTAGGCTAAAACGTTAAGTGTTAAACTTTCATGAACGATTATGTACGGGACATGACTTGAATGTTTAGATCACACCCTAGTCTAACCTTATAGGCCGGGTTGGGGCGTGAAACCTTATAAGATAAGAATGGTATCAGAGCTTAGATTGCTTAAGCCGGGTTTAACTCTCGGACCATGGGTAGAGCCCTAAGATAATTAGGATGACCTGTCTATATGTTATTGTGTGATAATGTGCCTTCTATGTTCTATGTGCTTAAGTGATTAACATGTCTTAATTGTTTCTAGAATTATGTTGCATTAAATTCCTGTTTATCGTATTTCAATAAATTGTGCATCGTAATCTGTGCCTATAGATGGCTGGTCCTAGTACCCACACTACTAATAGGAGCGGTGAACCTTAAGAGACCGGTGATACTTATCAAACTAATCCCAGTATAGCTATGTTTAACATGATGGAAAATGCCATGGATCGCGTATCACGAGTGATGGAGCGTCAAGACGCACGTGAAGCTAACAACAACAACAACAGGAATGATGGTAACCATGGGAGACATAGCAGAATGAGGGAGTTTCTTGACTTTCGCCCGTCCAAATTCCACGGGGAAGCTGATGATGAGAAAGTAGAGGCTTGGCTATCCAAGATCGAGAAGATTTTTAGGCCACTTGATTATACTGATGAAGAAAAGGTGGAGTTTGCTGTGTTTCTGTTGTACGGGGATGCCGAGCATTGGTGGCACACTGTGGCGGCACTGTGGGAAACTGATCAGACACCTCACTTGTAGGGTAATTTCGTTAAGGCATTCAAGGAGAAATATGTACCTGCAGTTTCCAGGCAGAGGCGGATTGAGGAGTTCATGCACTTGACCTAGGGTAACATGACGGTGGCCCAATATGAGGCTCGTTTTGACCGACTATCCCGTTATGCTCAATATATGGTTAGTACTTTGGAGGCGAAGATGTGGAAATTTACGACTGGATTGAGGCCAGAGATTCAAGACCAGTTGGCTTCTCATGACTTCGATACCTATTCTACTCTCTTTGCTGCTGCCTTTCGAGTTAAGAAGAGGAAACTTGATAGAGTCGGTTCGAGTCAGCCGAACAAGAAACCATACCAGCCTTCAGGTCAACAAAGGAAATTCCAGAGCTAGGGTCGTAGTCAGGGCCCGAACCAGAACAGACCAGTGAATAACTGTGGCCCGACTAAAGCGCCATCAGCCTCTTCCACCCGCGGATCCACAGGTAGTTCACCTGCTACTTAGTCTGTCAATTGTTCTTACTATGACAAGAAGGGTCATACCGAGGCCCAGTGCTGGAAGAAGTCAGGATGATGTGTGAGATGTGGCAGTGATCAGCATCAGATCAAGGATTGCCCTAAACTGCAGGCATGACAGAATTAGGGTAAACCAGCTGGTAGAGGCAAGACACCAGTTCCTAGAATTCAGGCTCGAGCTTATGCTATTGAGTGTGAGGAGCTTCCAGATGAGACCGCTATTGTTGAAGGTACATTCTTCATACTGAATCAACCTGTTAGGGTGCTAATTGATCCGGGTGCTACTCATTCATTTATTACTCCCTTGTGTGTGCAACGTGTGAAACTGAAAGTTATATGTTTGCCATACGAAGTAGAAGTTGGTACTCCGATGGGTTCTAAACTCGTTACTAGCTCAGCGTGTAAAGCATGTAAAATCCAAATTAAGGATAGGGAATTCTCAGCCAATCTTATTGTATTACCTTTTCGAGACTATGAGGTCATTTTAGGGATAGACTGGTTGGCAAAACATCATGTCCAACTAGATTGCCGGACAAAGATTATAACGTTCCGGGTACCTGGTCAACCAATACTGGAGGTAGTAGGTCGGAGAGATTTCACTGGGAGTTCCATCATTTTATCTACGAAAGCAATGAAGTCCTTGAGAAAAAGGGTGTAGTGGATACTTAGCTTACCTGATCAACAAGCCGTCGGACAAAGCTAAGTTGGAGGAGATGCTTGTGATCAAAGACTATGCAGATGTGTTTCCAGAAGAATTGCCCAGTTTACCCCTAAATCGGGAGATCGAGTTCATTATAGAGCTACTGCCTGGCACCCAGTCGATATCTAAAGCTCCCTATCGTATGGCACCGGCCGAGCTACAAGAATTGAAGGACCAATTACAAGGATTGTTGAAGAAAGGATTTGTTCAACCAAGTTCTTCACTGTGGGGTGCACCAGTTCTATTTGTAAAGAAGAAAGATAGAACGTTGAGGCTATGCATCGATTACCGATGATTGAACCAAGTGACTGTCAAGAATAAATACCCACTTCCACTGATCGACGAGTTGTTTGATCAACTTCAAGGAGCCAAAGTGTATTCGAAACTCGACTTGAGGCAAGGGTACTATCAGTTGCGAATCAAAAAGGAAGATGTGCCTAAAACGACTTTCAAGACGAGATATGGGCATTATGAATATGTGGTGATGCCATTTGGACTAACTAATGCTCCTGCAGCTTTTATGGACTTGATGTACAGGGTGTTTCAGCCCTACTTGGACCAATTTGTGGTGATATTCATTGATGATATTTTGGTATACTCGAAATCTGAGGCGGAGCATGAACAACATCTGCGGTTGGTACTGCAGAAACTTCGAGAGCATCAGTTGTATGCAAAGTTTAGCAAGTGTGAATTTTGGTTGCAACAGATTGCATTTTTGGGGCATATCATATCCCAAGAGGGAATAGCAGTGGATCCAGCAAAGATAGAAGCAGTAATGTCTTGGAAGAAGCCGAAAAATGTTACGGAGGTTCAGAGTTTTCTTGGTCTAGCCGGCTAATATCGGAGATTCATTAAGGATTTCTCTAAGATTGCAGGACCGCTTACAAAGCTCACTCAAAAGAAAACAAAGTTCGTGTGGGATGATAAGTGTGAGAATAACTTTCAAGAGTTGAATATGAGGCAAAGGCGATGGATGGAGCTTTTGGATGATTATAACTGCACAGTCAATTATGTGCCCGGTAAAGTGAATGTAGTTGCAGATGCCTTAAGTAGGAAAGCAAGCATGGCAAAACTGGAAGTCAAGGTGCAGGAGTTGTTGGAGGAAGCATTTTTGTGGAAACTACAATTGACTCGGAAAGGGTTACTTTTTGCCACTACGCAAGTTCAGTCGACCTTGCTGTCGGAATTACGAGAGGCTTAACAGAAGGACCAACAATTTCAGAAGATCAAAGAAAGCAACGCAGATTTCAAGTTTCATGATGATGGTATTTGGAGGTTTAGGAATCGGATTTGTGTTCCTAATGAGCCAGAGCTAAAAAAGAAGATTCTTGAAGAAGCCCATAATTCAAGATATACTATTCACCCCGGTGGAACGAAGATGTACCAGGATTTGAAGTAACACTATTGGTGGAATAACATGAAGAGAGAGATTGCGGAGTTTGTGGCACAGTGTTTGACTTGCCAGAGAGTCAAAGCGGAACATCAACGACCAGCAGGTTTACTTCAACCGTTGGAGATTCCTCAATGGAAATGGGAACATATAACTATGGACTTTGTTATGGACCTGCCCAGATCACAAAAGGGTCATGACGCCGTTTGGGTCATAGTGGATAGATTGAGTAAGTCAGCGTACTTTTTACCGATGAACAAGGAGGATAGTCCTGAGAGATTGAGAGATATGTATGTGGCGGAGATTGTAAGATTGCACGGGATGCCTGTGAGTATTGTATCAGATAGAGATCCTCGTTTTACTTCCTGATTTTGGAAGAGATTGCAAGAAGCTTTGGGAACGAAATTGAGTTTCAGCACGGCTTATCACCCTCAGACTGATGGATAATCGGAGAGGACTATTCAGATTCTGGAGGATATGCTGAGGACGTGTGTTTTAGACTTCGGGAAAGGTTGGGAGAAATATTTATCTCTAGCGGAGTTCGCTTATAATAATAGTTATCAGACCACTATCGGGATGGCCCCTTTTGAGGCATTGTATGGACGTAAGTGTCGGTCCCCAATTTACTGGGATGAAGTAGGTGAAACGATGACTTTTGACCTGACCCTTCTACCTGAACTTATGAAGACTGTTGATAATATCCACCTCATCTGGAAACGGATGCTTACCACCCAAAGCAGGCAGAAGAGTTATGTAGACCGACAGAGACAGAGTCTAGAGTTTGAGGTTGGCGACAAGGTGTTCTTGAAGATATCACCTCAGAGGGGACTGATTAAACACGACAAGGGTGTAAAGTTGAGCCCGAGGTTTGTAGGACCATTTGAGATAATTGAGAAGGTTGGCAAATTGGCGTATTGCTTGGCACTACCCCAAAACCTCTCCAATATTCACGATGTCTTTCATGTTTCAATGCTGCGGAAGTATCATCCTGATCTGTCGTATATCTTGGAGCCAGAGCCGTTGCAGCTTCGGGAGAACTTGTCTTATGAAGAGAAGCCCATTCGGATCCTAGACCAGCAAGATCGAGAGTTGCGCAACAAAACTATACCGATGGTGAAAGTGCTATGGGATCATCATGGAGTTGAAGAAGCAACGTGGGAAAGGCGAGACCAGATAGAGCAGCAATATCCAGCTTTATTTCAAAGGTAATATTGAATTTCGGGATGAAATTCTTTTAAGGAGGGGAGGATGTGAGGCCTGACCTCGATTTGCGTGCGATACCTCGTTTCGTGTGCCATAATCTAGATTTGCGTGCCTTGACCTAGGTTTAAGAATTGTGTTTCATTTTGTGTGCCTTGCATTGAATTTCGTGCATTCATTTAAGGTTGCGTGCATTTACTTGGAAAACATGCATTTGTCTCGTAGTTTGTGCCCTACCTCGTAGTACGTGCCCTAGACCTAGGAAAGCGTGCCCTCACGCTAATCAAGAAAGGATCTTACACGAAGCACTAGGTCATTAATTAATCCTACAAATTCCACTAACTAATATTAAAGTACTAATTCAACCCACTAGAAGACAAAATCTCACAAAAAGCTAGACATTCCTTTCTTTATTCCTTATTCTTTTTGCACTTTTAACACAAAATTAAATAATGCTCAAAAGATGACAAAAAATCAGATTTTTTTTATGCCTTGGCCGACCACCATGTGGGCTTTTGTGCTTGTTTGCTTAATTCAATTATTCTCCAAACAATCCTATGACAATCTATGGCACAAATGCATAAAAACTAGCTCAAATACCTCCTCAAATCCTTCAAATCTCGACAAGATGCTCCTTGCCCATGATAGGAATTTCAAAATGCTCCTTGAAGACATAAAAATCTGAATTTCTATGCCCAAGGCCGAACACATGCATCAACCTTTGCAAAAGCTATCATTTGTTTTTCATTTCTCTCATTCTCCTCACATTTCTCTCTCTCTCCCTCTCATTCTTCTCTCTCTCTCTTGGCCTTGGCTGAGTTTCATCTTACCATTGCTCATCTTCATCATTCCATGGTGCATCAAGACAAGCAACAAGCAAAGAGACTCGACCAAGCTAGCTAAGTTGTAAGAATCACACATGCAAGCTTTTTGAACAAACATTTCGGCCTTGGTGAGTTTGCTAGCTTCCATTTCTTTTCTTCTTTTTCTAACCACATGCACCTACTATGAACTTGGCCACTAAGCTAGGAAAAATATAGAAAATCGAGTTGGAGTCTCGGCTAAGCAAGGAAGAAGAAGAAATTTGTGCTTCATCAAAGTTTTGTGCATCTTCTTGTTGATTTGCTAAGGTGAGGGCTAAAACTTCTTGAAAATCTTTCAAAACTCCACATTCATGCTCTTAAATGTATTTCCTTGCTTCTGTACTTGAGTTATATGTGTGTTCATAAGCTTTTACAACCATGCATGGCAAGATTTTGGCTTGAAGGTGATGATAGATGAAATCGGGTTTGGTGACAGCTCTCTGTCTTGTTGTTACAAGGTGAGTTTGGCTAGGTAAATGATATTAAAAATGCATGAAAATTGGTAGATAACTATTTTTTCCAGTTTTAAACATTTTTCGCAGAAATAGGCCAAAGCTAATTTTGACTCTAATGTCCTCAAAATGGCAAATCATTAAAATGTGTCCAAATTTGGAAGTCTGCAAAAATGAAGCAGGTTTTGGCAGATGCACTGACCTTGAAGAATGAACCAGTTTTGACTTAGTAAATAATGTCCAAAATGCATTAAATTTGGTATTATACTAGGTTTTTCAGTTCTGGACGTTTTTTTCAGAAATGGACCAAGGCTAAATCTGACTTTAAGGACCTCAAAAATGACAAGTATTGAAATGTGTGCAAATCTGGACAATTTTGTGCAATCCCACTGTTTTGGCTATAACTATTGATCCTGAACTCCAAATGATGCAAGGTTTGTTCCTGATTTTAGTTCACTTCTTAAGCTTTAATTTGAAATCTTATTCACTGGAATTGGAGATTGTTTTCTTTTCTTAATGATTGTGAGAACACAGCCTATTGCAGTGAGGGTTTCACTTAGTTATATGCTTACAAAATTTGTTGTAACTTCTCTTGTGGTACTAAATGCTTGGTATTGTGGCATTGGGATGTTGTGTGGACTGTTTTGAATACTTGGCGATGTTCGAATTAACTGATGCATGGCTTGAGATTGATTTTGAGTTGACTTGGGGCTTAATCGCATGGGTAAGCACGAAATGGAAACCCTAGTGACTAGGTAAACTTGCTAAGCATCGATCCTTTGGATATTGTGTGTAATTATATGTTTAGTAGGCTGCCCGTAGTTGCCCTTATAACCCTAAATGTGATTTGATCATTGCATGTTGACAAATAGGCCTTTCTTGCATCCGAACCCACGTAGATGTTGTTGCATGTTGAATAGTCTTATTATTTGATTACGTGGACTTTGAATTGAGTTATATGGCTTGATTTACGTGCGTACATGGCTGCCTGTTTAATGTTCATATAACTCCATATGCCTTTCAAGTGAAATTACTTACCTATTCGTGCCTCGCTTGTTTACTTGTCAATGTGCAATCTTATGACTGTCCGGAGGCAACCTACTTTGTTGTCCTCCTAATGTGATATATTAAATGTCATAAATGTGAATTGCATATAAGGTTGCAACCTTTCATTATGGCTTGGTAGTGTTCATGGACACCGGGCGGCATCGGGTTTACCGGTGCAACCGTGACTACCATTGTCCAATTTTCTCTCTCGCTTGGGGGCTAGACTTCCTCGGAGAGTTGGGTCGTAGTATTTTGGGGTACATCCGGAGTACACCCACTTGGTGTGATATGGGGATGATTTGAAGTCGGCCACAACAACTGAGAGCAAAAGCTCACTGTATCCTTTTTACTACGTGTATAAGTACTCTCGCTTGGTCCCTAGAGGACCTCGGGGAGGAAAGACGGGTAATTGTGTTCCTTTACTCTTATATTACTGATTATGTACTTAATTGTGTTATTCGTGCTTGCAAAAGGATTTTCATAAGTTGAACCAGAAAATGAGTTTCAAAACCTATCTCTCGTTCCCCCTTGCTGAGTTCATAAGGACTCGCCCTCTTTTATCATCTCAGGTGAAGAAGATCAAGAACAGGTACCCGAGGACTACGTGCCTAACGATGATTCCTTGGAGTGATTGCCTGTCCTATGTGCTTTGCATGATTATGGCTATTTGTGAATACTATGCTACTTGAAGACTATTTCTTTTATGCTGCTTATTGTTTGTAATGTAAAAGACCCCCGTTGTAATTTGGGGTCTAATTTTGGTTTGTACTGATATGAACTAGACAAACACTACTATGGTCATTTTGTTATCTATAATAGGATTACAAAGTATTAGGTAAGGGCTAAGTAAAATGAACCAACCAAATCTTAAGCAGGTACTCGTGGTTAAGCTAAGATCAACAGGTACTTTTGTAACGAGGATAAACAAACAAACGAGACATAGTATCATGCTAGGTTATTAATCAAACGAGACATCAAAATAACCAGCAGGCATTTCAATTGATGGTAAATAGTGATCCTAGTTGGAAATGAAATTGAGATTGGAAAATTTGAGGTGTTTAGAGAATTAGGTCAAACCAAAGAGCTCAATTACAGCCGTTATGCTGCCGATTTTTTGAAAAATTTTGGAGTTTAGGCTAAAACATTAAGTGTTAAACTTTCATGAACGATTATGTACTGGACATGACTTGAATGTTTAGATCACACCCTAGTCTAACCTTATAGGTCGGGTTGAGGCGTGACATGTCTTGCCCAAGGTGTCGTGGGATTCGGTAATAGAAATGTGATGGATTTGGTTGTGGTCCTTTTCGCAGCTCACAACGTACAATCCAAGACGGAAAAACAGCGCAAAAGAAGAAAAATATCCTGAAACTGATGAAAACGTTCAATTTTTGGCTCCAACAATAGGCGCAGCTGAGCAGGCTTGTCACCCCGTCATAGAGCTCTTGGAGAGCTTTCCAACGGTATGTTGTGCGCCGCGTAACTCCTTACGGATCAAAAGTTATGGGCACCGGAGCGACGAAGACCTGGTCCCAAGCCCCATGCCCTCGGTTTGCGGGCCCAGCCTCTACGTGAAGCGAAGTTGTCTTCCCCAAGGTGGGATGTTCGGTAATAGAAATGTGATGGATTTTCTTGTCATCTTTTTCGCGGCTCATGATGTACGATACGGGACGGAAAAACAGCGCAAGAGAAGAAATGTATCCCAAAACTGATGAAAATGTTAAATTTTGTGCTCCGAAAATAGGCGCAGCCGAGCAGGATTGCTACCCCCGCCGTAGAGCTCTCAGAGAGCTTTCCAATGGAATGCTGTGCGCCGCGTAACTCCTTACGGATCAAAAGTTATGGGCACCGGACCGACAGATACCTGATCACAAGCCCCACGCCCTCGGTTTGCGGGCCCAGCCTCTACGTGAAGTGACGTTGCCTTGCCCAAGGTACCATGGGATTCGGTAATAGAAATGTGATGTATTGAGTTGTCGTCATTTTCGCGGCTCACGACATACGATCCGGGGACCGAAAAACTGTGCTAAAGAAGAAAAGAGTCTCGAAATTAATGAAAATGTTCGATTTTGGGATCCGAAAAGAGGTGCAGCTGAGAAGGATTGCTACACCTGTCGTAGAGCTCTCGGAGAGCTTTCTAATGGTATGCTGTGCACCGCGTAACTCCTTACGAATCAAAAGTTATGCGCACCGGACCGATGGATACATGGTCACAAGCCCTACGCCCTCGGTTTGCGGGCCAAGCCTCTACGTGAAGTGAAGTTGTCTTGCCCAAGGTGCCATGGGATTCGGTAATAGAAATGTGATGGAGATTAGTTTGTCGTCCTTTTCGCGGCTCATGACATACGATCCGGGATGGAAAAACAGATCAAAAGAAGAAAAGTGTCCCGAAAGTGATGAAAATATTCAATTTTTGATTCCAAAAATAGGCGCGGCAGAGCAAGCTTGTTACCCCCATCGTAGAACTCTCGATGAGATTTCCAACGGTATGCTGTGCGCCGCGTAACTCCTTACGGATCAAAAGTTATGGGCACCAGAGTGACGGAGACCTAGTCCCAAGCCCCATGCCCTCGGTTTGCTGGTCTAGCCTCTACTTGAAGCAAAGTTTTCTTGCCCTAGGTGTCATGGGATTCGGTAATAGAAAAGTGATAAATTAGGTTGTCGTCCTTTTCGCTGCTCACGACATACGACCCGGGACGGAAAAACAAAGCAAAAGAAGAAAAGTGTCCCGAAACTGATGAAAATGTTCAATTTTGGGCTCCGAAAATAGGCGTAGCTAAGCAGGCTTGCTACCTCTGTCGTAGAGCTCTCGGAGAGCTTTCTAACGGTATGCTCTGCGCCGCGTAACTCCTTACAAATCAAAACTTATGGGTATCGGAGCAACGGAGACCAGGTCCCAAGCCCCACGTCCTCAGTTTGCAAGCCCTGCCTCTAAGTGAAGCGAAGTTGTCTTGTCCAAGGTGGCATGGGATTCGGTAATAGAAATGTGATGGATTTGGTTGTCATCCTTTATGCGGCTCACGGCGTACGATACAGGACAGAAAAACTGCGCCAAAAAAGAAAGTATCCCAAAATTGATGAAAACGTTCAATTTTGGGCTCCAATAATAGGCGCAGCTGAGCAGGATTGTTGCCCCCATCGTAGAGCTCTAGAAGAGCTTTCCAAGGGTATGTTGTGTGCTGCGTAACTCCTTACGGATCAAAAGTTATGGGCAGCGCAACGACAGAGACCTGGTCCCAAGCCCCACGCCCTCGGTTTGCGGGCCCAGCCTCTACGTGAAACGAAGTTGTCTTGCCCAAGGTAGCATGGGATTCGGTAATAGAAATGTGATGGATTTTCTTGTCGTTCTTTTCGCCGTTCAAGAAGTACGATACGGGACGAAAAAACAATACAAGAGAAGAAAAATATCCCGAAACTGATGAAAACGGTAAATTTTGGGCTCCAAAAATAGGCGCAGCATAGCATGCTTGCAGCCCCTGTCGTAGAGCTCTCGGAAAGCTTTCCAACGGAATGCTGTGCGCTGCGTAACTCCTTACGGATCAAAAGTTATGTGCACCAGACCGACGGATACCTGGTCACAAGCCCAACACCCTCGGTTTGTGGGCTCAACCTCTTCGTGAAGTGAAGTTGTCTTGCCCAAGGTGCCGTTGAATTCGATAATAGAAATGTGATAGATTAGGTTGTCGTCCTTTTCGAGGCACACGACGTACGATCCGGGATGAAAAAATAGCGCAAAAGAAGAAAAGTGTCCCAAAATTGATGAAAACGTTCAATTTTTGGTTCCAAAAATAGGTACAGCATAGCAGGCTTGCTGCCCCCGTCGTATAGCTCTCGGAGTGGTTTCTAACGGTATGTTGTGCGCCGCGTAATTCCTTACGGATCAAAAGTTATGGGCACCAGACTGACGGATACCTGGTCCAAAGCCCCACGCTCTCGGTTTGCGGGGCCAGCCTCTACATGAAGCGAAGTTGTCTACCCAAGGTGGCGTGGGATTCAGTATTAAAAATATGGTGGATTAGGTTGTCCTTCTTTTCGCGGCTCACGACGTACGATCCAAGACGAAAAAATAGCTCAAGAGAAGAAAAGTGTCCCGAAATTGATGAAAATATTCAATTTTGGGCTCTGAGAATAGGCGCAGCCGAGTAGGCTTACTGCCCTTATAATAGAGCTTTCGGAGAGCTTTCTAACGGTATGTTGTGCGCCACGTAACTCCTTATGAATCAAAAGTTATGGGCACTAGAGCGACGGAGACCTGGTCCCAAGCCCCACGCCTCGGTTTGCGGGGCTAGCCTCTACGTGAAGCGAAGTTGTTTGCTTAATGTGGCATGGGATTCGGTAATGAAAATGTGATTGATTAGGTTGTCATCCTTTTCGCGGCTCACGACGTACGATCCGGGATGAAAAATCAACGCAAAAGAATATAAGTTTTCCTAAAACTGATGAAAATATTCAATTTTGGGCTCCGAAAACATGCGCAGCATTGCATGATTGCTGTGTCTTTGTAGAGCTCTCGGAGAGCTTTCCAATGGTATGCAGTGCGCTGCGTAACTCTTTACGGAACAAAAGTTACGGGCACCGGAGCGACAGTGACCTGGTCACAAGCCCCACGCTCTCAGTTTGCGGGCCCAGCCTCTACGTGAAGCAAAGTTGTCTTGCCCAAGGTGCCATGGGATTCAGTAATAGAAATGTGGTGGATTAGGTTATCCTTTTCGCGGCTCACGACGTTCGATCTGAGACAAAAAAATAGCACATGAGAAGAAAAGTGTCCCAAAACTGATGAAAATGTTCAATTTTGGGCTCCGAGAATAGGCGCAGCCGAGTAGGCTTACTGCCCCTGTCGTAGAGCTCTAGGAGAGATTTTCAACGGTATGCTGTACGCCGCGTAACTCCTTACGGATCAAAAGTTATGGACACCAGAGCGACAGAGACCTGGTCCCAAGCCTCACGTCCTCGGTTTGCGGGGTCAGCGTCTACGTGAAGCAAAGTTGTCTGCCCAAGGTGGCGTGGGATTCGGTAATAAAAATATGATGGATTAGGTTGTGGTCCTTTTCGTGGCTCACGACGTAAAATCCGGGATGAAAAAATAACGCAAAAGAATAAATTTTCCCAAAACTGATGAAAATATTCAATTTTGGGCTTCGAAAACAAGCGCAGCATTGCAGGATTGTTGTCTCTTCGTAGAGCTATCAGAGATCTTTCCAACGGTATGCTGTGTGCTGCGTAACTCCTTACAGATCAAAAGTTATGGGCACCGGAGCAACGGAGACCTGGTCCCAAGCCCTATGCCCTTGGTTTGCAAGCCCAGCCTCTACGTGAAGCGAAGTTGTCTTGCCCAAGGTGGCGTGGGATTTGGTAATAGAAATGTGATAGATTAGGTTGTCGTCCTTTTCGCGGCTCACGACGTACGATCTGGGTCGGACAAATAGCGCAAAAGAAGAAAAGTGTCCCAAAACTTATGAAAAAGTTCTATTTTTGGCTCTGTAAATAGTTGCAGCCAAGTAGGCTTGTTGGCCACGTTGTAGAGCTGTCGGAGAGCTTTCCAATAGTATGATGTGCGCCACGCAACTCCTTAAGGATCAAAAGTTATGGCCATCGGAGCGACGGAGACCTGGTCCCAAGCCCCACGCCCTCAGTTTGCTGGCCCAGCCTCTACCTAAAGCGAAGTTTTCTTGCCCAAGGTGCCGTGGGATTGGTAATAGAAATGTGATGGATTAGGTTGTCATCCTTTTTTCGGCTAACAACGTACGATCTAGGACGAAAAAATAGCGCAAAAGAAGAAAAGTGTTCCAAAACTAATGAAAACGTTCAATTTTGGGCTACAAAAATAGATGCAGCCAAGCAGGATTGCTGACCCCATCGTAGAGCTCTCAGAGAGCTTTCCAGCGGTTTGCTATGCATCGCGTAACTCCTTACGGATCAAAAGTTATGGGCACCGAAGCGACGAATACCTGGTCACAAGCCCGATGCCCTCGGTTTGCGGGCCCAACATCTACATGAACTGAAGTTGTCTTGCCCAAGGTGCCGTGGGATTCGGTAATAGAAATGTGACTGATTAGGTTGTAGTCTATTTCGTGGTTCACGACGTACGATCAGGGACGTAAAAATAGCGCAAAAGAAGAAAAGTGTCCCGAAACTGATGAAAATGTTCAATTTTGGACTCCAAGAATTGGCGTAGCCGAGTAGGCTTGCGGCCTCCGTCGTAGAGCTCTCGAAGAGCTTTCCAACAGTATGTTGTGTGCCGCATAACTCCTTACGGATCAAAAGTTATGGGCACTGGAGCGACAGAGACTTGGTCCCAAGTCTCATGCCCTCGGTTTGCGGGCCCAGCATCTACATGAAGCGAAGTTGTCTTGCCCAAGGTGGCATGGGATTTGGTAATAGAAATGTGATGGATTTGGTTGTCATCCTTTTTGCGACTCACGACGTAAGATCCGGGACGGAAAAATAGCACAAGAAAAGTAAAGTGTCCCAAAACTGTTGAAAACGTTTGATTTTGGGCTCCAAAAATAGGCACAGCCGAGTAGGATTGCTACCCCCATCGTAGAGCTCTCGGAGAGCTTTGTAACGTTATGCTGTGCGCTGCGTAACTCCTTGCAGATCCAAAGTTATGGGCACTGGACCGACGAATACCTGGTCACAAGCCCTACGCCCTCGATTTGCGGGCCCAGCCTCTACGTGACGTGAAGTTGTCTTGCCCAAGGTGCCGTGGGATTCGGTTATAGAAATGTGATGGATTCGGTTATCATCCTTTTCGCTGCTCACAACATTCGATCTGGGATGAAAAAATAGTGCAAAAGAAGAAAAGTGTCCCAAAACTGATGAAAATATTCAATTTTGGGCACCAAAAATAGGCACAGCTGAGTAGGCTTGCTGCCCCCGTCGTAGAGCTCTCGGAGAGCTTTCCAATGTTATGCTGTGCGCCGCGTAACTCCTTACGGATCAAAAGATATGGGCACCGGAGCGACAGAGACCTGGTCCCAAGCCCCACGTCCTCGATTTGCGGACCAGCCTCTACGTGAAGCGAAGTTGTCTTGCCCAAGGTGGCATGGGATTCGGTAATAGAAATGTGATGGATTAGGTTGTCGTACTTTTTGCTGCTCACGACATACGAACCGGGACGAAAAAATTGTGCAAAAGAAGAAAAGTATCCCGAAACTGATGAAAACATTCGATTTTGGGCTCCGAGAACTGGCGCAGCTAAGCAGGCTTCTGCCCTAGTCGTAGAGCTCTCAGAAAGCTTTCTAAAGGTATGCTGTGTGCCACGTAACTCCTTACGGATCAAAAGTTATGGGTACTAGAGCGATAGAGACCTAGTCCTGAGCACCACGCCCTTGGTTTACGGGCCCAGCCTCTACATGAAGCGAAGTTGTCTTGCCCAAGGTGGTGTGGGATTCAGTTATAGAAATGTGATGGATTTGGTTGTTATCTTTTTCACGGATCACGACGTACGATCCGGGATGAAAAAATAGTGCAAAAGAATAAAAGTATACTGAAACTAATGAAAATGTTCAATTTTGGGCTCCAAGAATTGGCGCAGCCGAGCAAGATTGTTGCCCCCATCGTAGAGCTCTCAGAGAGCTTTCCAACAGTATGCTATGAGCCGCGTAACTCCTTATGGATCAAAACTTATGGGCATTAGAGGGACGGAGACCTGGTCCTAAGCCCCACATCCTCGATTTGCAGGCCTAGCCTCTACGTGAAGCGAAGTTGTCTTGTCCAAGGAGGCATGGGATTCGGTAATAGAAATGTGATGGATTTGGTTGTCGTCCTTTTCGCGGCTCACGGCTTGCGATCCGGGATGGAAAAACTGCTCAAAAGAAGAAAAGTATCCCAAAACTGATGAAAATGTTCGATTTTGGGCTCCAATAACAGGCAAAGCCGAGCAGGATTGTTGCCCCTATCGTAGAGCTCTCGGAGAGCTTTCCAAGGGTAAGTTGTGCGCCGCGTAACTCCTTACGGATCAAAAGTTATGGGCAGTGGAGCGACAGAGACCTGGTCCCAAGCCCCACGCCCTCGGTTTGCGGGTCTAGCCTGTACGTGAAACGAAGTTGTCTTGGCCAAGGTGGCGTGGAATTCGGTAATAAAAATGTGATGGATTTTCTTGTCGTCCTTTTCGCGACTCACGACGTACGATACGGGATGGAAAAACAGTGCAAGAGAAGAAAAGTATACCGAAACTGATGAAAACGGTAAATTTTGGGCTCTGAAAACAGGCGCAACATAGCAAGCTTGCTGCCCCCATCGTAGAGCTCTCAGAGAGCTTTCCAACAGAATGTTGTGCGCTGCGTAACTCCTTACGGATCAAAAGTTATGGCACCAGACCGACGGATACCTAGTCACAAGCCCCACAACTTCGGTTTGCCTGCCTAGCCTCTACGAGAAGTGAAGTTGTCTTGCCCAAGGTGCCGTGGAATTCGGTAATAGAAATGTGGTGGATTAGGTTGTCCTTCTTTTCGTGGCTCACGACGTACGATCCGAGATGGAAAAATAGAATAAGAGAAGAAAAGTGTCCCGAAACTAATGAAAACGTTCAATTTTGGGTTCTGAGAATAGGCGCATCTGAGTACGCTTACTGCCCCTGTCGTAGAGCTCTCGGTGAGCTTTCCAACGGTATGCTGTGCGCCGCGTAACTCCTTACGGATCAAAAGTTATGGGCACCAGAGCGATGGAGACCTGGTCTCAAGCCCCACGCCCTCGGTTTGTGGGGCCAGCCTCTACGTGAAGTGAAGTTGTCTGCCCAAGGTGGCATGGGATTCGGTAATGAAAATGTGATGGATTAGGTTGTCGTCCTTTTCGCGGCTCACGACGTACGATCCGGGATGAAAAAACAATGCAAAAGAAGAAAAGTTTTCCAAAACTGAAGAAAATGTTCGATTTTGGGCTCCAAAAATATGCGCAGCATTGCAGGATTGCTGTCTCTTCGTATAGCTCTCAGAGAGCTTTCCAGCAGTATGCTGTACGCCGCGTAACTCCTTACGGATCAAAAGTTATGGGCACCGGAGCGACGGAGACCTGGTCCCAAGCCCCACGCCCTCGGTTTGCAGGCCCAGCCTCTACGTGAAGCGAAGTTGTCTTGCCCAAGGTGGCTTGGGATTTGGTAATAGAAATATGATAGATTAGGTTGTCGTCCTTTTCGCAGCTCACAACGTACGATATGGGACGGAAAAACAGCTCAAAAGAAGAAAAGTGTCCGAAACTGATGAAAAAGTTCTATTTTTGGCTCTAAAAACAGTTGCAGCCTAGCAGGATTGTTGCCCCCGTCGTAGGGCTCTCGAAGAGCTTTCCAACAGTATGATGTACGCCGCGCAACTCCTTACAGATCAAAAGTTATGGGCACCGGGGCGACGGAGACCTGGCCCCAAGCCCTACGCCCTCAATTTACTGCCCCAGCCTCTATGTGAAACGAAGTTTTCTTGTCCAAAGTGTCGTGGGATTCGGTAATAGATATGTGATGGATTAGGTTGTCGTTCTTTTTGCGGCTCACGACGTACGATCCGGGACGAAAAAATAGCGTAAAAGAAGAAAAGTGTCTCGAAATTGATGAAAACGTTCAATTTTGGGTTACGAAAATAGACACAGCTGAGCAGGCTTGCTGACCCCGCCGTAGAGCTCTCCGAGAGCTTGCCAACGGTGTGCAATGCGCCGCGTAACTCTTTACGGATCAAAAGTTATGGGCACCGGAGCGACGGATACCTGGTCACATGACCGATGCCCTCGGTTTGCGAGCCCAGCATCTACGTGAACTAAAGTTGTCTTGCCCAAGGTACCGTGGGATTTGGCAATACAAATATGATTGATTAAGTTGCCGTCCATTTTGCGGCTCACGACGTACGATCCGGGACGGAAAAACAGCGCAAAAGAAGAAAAGTATCCCGAAACTGATGAAAATGTTCAATTTTGGGCTACAAGAATTGGCGCATCCGAGCATGCTTGCTGCCCCGGTAGTAGAGCTCTCAGAGAGATTTTCAACGGTATATTGTACGCTGCATAACTCCTTACGGATCAAAAGTTATGGGTACCGGAGCGATGAATTCCTGGTCCCAAGCCTTATGCCCTCGGTTTGCGGGCCCAGCATCTACGTGGGATTTGGTAATAGAAATGTGATGGATTAGGTTATCGTCCTTTTCGCGGCTCACAACGTACGATCCGGGATGGAAAAACAGCACAAATGAAGAAAAGTGTCCCAAAACTGATGAAAATATTCAATTTTAGGCACCCAAAATAGGCACAGCTGAGCAGGATTGCTACCCCTGTCGTAGAGCTCTCGGAGAGCTTTCCAATGTTATGTTGTGCGCCGCATAACTCCTTACGGATCAAAAGAAATGGGCACCGGAGCGACGGAGACCAGATCTCAAGCCCCACACCCTCGATTTGCGGGCCCAGCCTCTACGTGAAACGAAGTTGTCTTGCCCAAGGTGGCGTGGGATTTGGTAATATAAATGTGATGGATTAGGTTATCATCCTTTTACGGCTCACAACGTATGATACGGGACGAAAATATAGCACAAAAGAAAAAAAGTATCCCGAAATTGATGAAAACATTCGATTTTAGGCTTTGAGAATAGGCGCAGCAGAGTAGGATTGCTGCCCCAGTCGTAGAGCTCTCAGAAAGCTTTCCAACGGTATGTTGTGTACCGCGTAACTCCTTACGGATCAAAAGTTATGGGCACTAGAGCAACGGAGACCTAGTCCTGAGCCCCATGCCCTTGGTTTGTGGGCCCAACCTCTACGTGAAGCGAAGTTGTCTTGCCCAAGGTGTTGTGGGATTCGGTAATAGAAATGTGATGGATTTGTTTGTCATCTTTTTCGCGGCTCACGACGTACGATCTGGGACGAAAAAACAGCGCAAAAGAAGAAAAGTGTACCGAAACTTATGAAAATGTTCAATTTTGGGCTCCAAGAATTGGCGTAGCCGAGTAGGCTTGCTGCCCCCGTCGTAGAACTCTCAGAGAGCTTTCCAATGGTATGTTGTGCGCCGTGTAACTCATTACGGATCAAAAGTTATAGGCACCGGAGCGACGGAGACTTGGTCCTAAGCCCCACGCCCTCGGTTTGTGGGCCCAGCCTCTACGTGAAGCGAAGTTGTCTTGCCCAAGGTGGCATGGGATTCGATAATAGAAATATTAAGGATTAGGTTGTTGTTCATTTCGCGGCTCACGACACACACTCCGGGACGGAAAAATAGAGCTAAAGAAGAAAAGTATCCCGAAATTGATGAAAATGTTCGATTTTGGCCTCCGAAAATGGACGCAGATGTGCAGGCTTTCTACCCATGTCGTAGAACTCTCGAAGAGCTTTCCAACGGTATCCTATGCGCCGCGTAACTTCTTATGGATCAAAAGTTGTGGGCACCGGAGCGACGGTGACCTGGTCCCAAGCCCCACGCCCTTGGTTTGTTGGCCCAGCCTCTACGTGAAGCGAAGTTGTCTGCCCAAGGTGCCGTGGGATTCGGTAATAGAAATATGATTGATTAGGTTGTCGTCCATTTCACGGCTCACGACGTACGATCCGGGACGGAAAAACAGCGCAAAAGAAGAAAAGTGTCCCGAAACTGATGAAAATGTTCAATTTTGGGCTCCAAGAATTGGCACAGTCGAGCAGGCTTGTTGCCCCCGTCGTAGAGCTCTCGGAGAGCTTTCCAACGGTAAGCTGTGCGACGTGTAACTCCTTACGAATCAAAACTTATGGGCCCTAGAGCGACGGGGACCTGGTCCCAAGCCCCACGCCCTCGGTTTGTGGGCCCAGCCTCTACGTGAAGTAAAGTTTTCTTGCCCAAGGTGGTGTGGGATTCGGTAATAGAAATGTGATGGATTTGGTTGTCGTTCTTTTCGCGGCTCACGACGTACGATCCGAGACGGAAAAACAGCGCAAAAGAAGAAAAATATCCCAAAACTAATGAAAAGGTTCGATTTTGGGCTCCAATAATAGGCGTAGCCGAGCAGGCTTGTTGCCCTCGTCGTAGAGCTCTCAGTGAGCTTTCCAACGGAATGCTGTGTGCCGTGTAAGTCCTTACGGATCAAAAGTTATGGGCACCAGACAGACGGATACCTGGTCACAAGCCCCACGCCCTCGGTTTGCGGGCATAGCCTCTACGTGAAGTGCAGTTGTCTTGCCCAAGGTTCTGTGGATTCGGTAATATAAATGTGATGGATTAGGTTGTCGTTCTTTCGCAGCTCATGACTTACGATTCGGGACAGAAAAACAGCACAAAAGAAAAAAAGTATCCCGAAAATGGTGAAAACATTCGATTTTGGGCTCCGAAAATAGAGCTCCTAGAGTGCTTTCCAACGGTATGTTGTGCGCCGCGTAACTCCTTACTCATCAAAAGTTATGGGCACCGGAGCGATGGAGACCTAGTCACAAGCCCTACGCCCTCGGTTTGTGGGCCCAGCCTCTACATGAAGCGAAGTTGTATTGCACAAGGTGCCATGGGATTCGGTAATAGAAATGTGGTAGATTAGGTTGTCATCCTTTTCGTGGCTCACGACGTACGATCCGAGATTGAAAACCAGCGCAAGAGAAGAAAAGTGTCCCAAAACTGATGAAAACGTTCGATTTGGGTCTCCGAGAACAGGCGCAGCCGAGCAGGCTTACTGCCCTTGTCGTAGAGCTCTCGGAGAGATTTCCAACGGTATGTTGTACTCCGCATAACTCCTTGCGAATCGAAAGTTTTGGGCATCGAAGCGACGGAGACCTGGTCCCAAGCCCCACACCCTCAGTTTATAGGCCCAGCCTCTACATGAAGCGAAGTTGTCTTGCCCAAGGTGGCATGGGATTCGGTAATACAAATGTGATAGATTAGGTTGTCGTCCTTTTTGCGGATCACGACGTACGATCTAGGACTAAAAAATAGCGCAAAAGAATAAAAGGGTCCCGAAACTGATGAAAAAGTTATATTTTTGGCTCCGAAATCAGTTGTAGCCAAGCAGGCTTGTTTCCCACATCATAGAGCTCTCGGAGAGCTTTCCAACAGTATGTTGTGCGCCACATAACTCCTTATGGATCTAAAGTTATGCGCACCGGAGCGACGGAGACCTGGTCTCAAGCCCCAAGCCCTCAGTTTGCGGGCCTAGCCTTTGCGTGAAGTGAAGTTTTCTTGCCGAAGCTGCCATGGGATTCGGTATTAGAAATGTGATGGATTAGGTTGTCGTCCTTTTTGCAGCTAACGACGTACTATCTGGGACGGAAAAACAGCACAAAAGAATAAAAGTGTCCCGAAACTGATGAAAATTTTCAATTTTGGGATATGAAAATAGACACAACCGAACAGGCTCACTGACCCCGTTGTAAAGCTCTCGGAGAGCTTTCTAACGGTATACTATGCGCTACGTAACTCTATACGGATCAAAAGTTATGGGCACCGGAGAGACGGATACCTAGTCACAAGCCTGACGCCCTCGGTTTGTGGGCCAGCCTCTATGTGAAGCGAAGTTATCTTGCCCAAGGTGCCATGGGATTCAGTAATAGAAATATGGTGGATTAGGTTGTCCTTCTTTTCGCTGCTTACGACGTACTATCTGAGACGAAAAAACACCGTAAGAGAATAAAAGTTTGTCGAAACTGATAAAAACGTTCAATTTTGGGCTCCAAGAATAGGCGCAGCCAAGTAGGCTTACTGCCCCTGTCGTAGAGCTCTCGGAGAGCTTACCAACGGTATGCTGTGCGCCGTGTAACTCCTTACAGATCAAAAGTTATGGGCACCAGAGCGACAGAGACCTAGTCCCAAGCCCCACGCCCTTGGTTTACGGGGCCAGCCTCTACGTGAAGTGAAATTGTCTGCACAAGGTGCCATGGGATTCAGTAATAAAAATGTGATAGATTAGGTTGTCGTCCTGTTTGTGGCTCACGACTTACGATCCGGGATGAAAAAGCAGCGCAAAAGAAGAAAAATATACCGAAATTGGTGAAAGCGTTCGATTTTGGTCTCCGAAATAGGTGCAGCATAGCAGGCTTGCTGCCCCCATCGTAGAGTTCTCGGAGAGCTCTCCAACTGTATGTTGCGCGCTGCGTAACTCCTTACGGATCAAAAGTTATGATCACCGGAGCGATGGAGACCTGGTCACAAGCCCTACACCCTCAGTTTGCGGGCCCAACCTCTACTTGAAGCGAAGTTGTCTTGCACAAGGTGTCATGGGACTCTGTAATAGAAATGTTATGGATTTGGTTGTCGTTCTTTTCACGGCTTACGACGTACGATCCAGGACGAAAAAATAGCGCAAAAGAAGAAAAGTATCCTGAAACTGACGAAAATGTTCGATTTTGGGCTCCAAAAATAGTCGCAGCCAAGCAAGATTGCTTCCTTTATCGTTGAGCTCTCAAAGAGCTTTCCAACGATATGTTGTGCACCACGTAACTCCTTACTGATCAAAAGTTATGGGCACCAGACCGACGGATAACTGGTCATAAGCCCCACGCCTTCGGTTTGTGGGCCCAGCCTCTACGTGAAGTGAAGTTGTCTTGCCCAAGGTGCAGTGGGATTCGGTAATGGAAATGTGATGGATTAGGTTGTTGTCCTTTTCACGGCTCACGACGTACGATCCGGGACGAAAAAATAGCGCAAAAGAAGAAAACTGTACCAAAGCTGATGAAATCGTTCAATTTTGGGTTATGAAAATAGACGCAGCTGAGCAGGCTTGCTGACCCCGTCGTAGAGCTCTCGGAGAGCTTCCCAATGGTATGTTGTGCGCCGTGTAACTCCTTACGGATCAAAAGTTATGGGCATCAGAGCGACGGAGACTTGGTCCCAAGCCCCACGCCATAAGTTTACGGGTCCAGCCTCTACGTGAAGCGAAGTTGTCTACCCAAGGTCTCGTGCGATTCGGTAGTAAAAATGTGATAGATTAGGTTGTCGTACTTTTTGCGGCTCACGACGTACGATCAAGGATGAAAAAATAACGCAAAAGAAGAAAAGTTTCCCAAAACTGATGAAAACGTTCAATTTTGGCCTTCGAAAACATGTTCAGCATTGCAGGATTGCTAGCCTCGTCGTATAGCTCTCGGAGAGCTTTCCAACGGTATGTTGTGCGCCGCGTAACTCCTTACGGATTAAAAGTTATGGGCACCGGAGCGACGGAGACCTGGTCCCAACCCCATGCCCTTGGTTTGCAAGCCCAGCCTCTACGTGAAACGAAGTTGTCTTGCCCAAGGTGGCGTGGGATTTGGTAATAGAAATGTGATAGATTAGGTTGTTGTCCTTTTCGTGGCTCACGACATACGATCTGGGATGAAAAAACATCACAAAAGAAGAAAAGTGTCCCGAACTTGATGAAAAAGTTCTATTTTGGGCTCCGAAAACAGTTGCAGCCGAGCAGGCTTGTTGCCCCGGTCGTAGAGCTCTCGAAATGCTTTCCAACAGTATACTGTGCGCCACGTAACTCCTTACAGATAAAAAGTTATGAGCACCGGAGCGAGGGAGACCTGGTCCCAAGCCCCACGCCTTCAGTTTGCTGGCACAACCTCTACGTGAAGCGAAGTTGTCTTGCCCAAGGTGCCGTGGGATTCGGTAATAGAAATGTGATGGATTAGGTTGTCGTCCTTTTTGCGGCTGACGATGTACAATCCGGGACAAAAAAACTGCGCAAAAAAAGAAAAGTGTCCAGAAACTGATGAAAACGTTCGATTTTGGGCTATGGAAATAGATGCAGCCGAGCAGGCTTGCTGATCCCGTCGTAGAGCTCTCGGAGAGCTTTCCAATAGTTTGTTATGCGCCGCGTAACTTCTTACGGATCAAAAGTTATGGGCACCGGAGCGACGGAGACCTGGACCCAAGCCCCACGCCCTCGGCTTGCGAGCCCAGCCACTAGGTGAAGCGAAGTTGTCTTGCCTAAGGTATAGTGGGATTCGGAAATAGAAATGTGATGGATTAGGTTGTCGTCCTTTTCGCGGCTCATGAAGTACGATCCGGGATGAAAAAACAACGCAAAAGAAGAAAAGTGTCTCGAAACTGATGAAAATGTTTGATTTTGGTCTTCGAAAACAGGCACAGCCGAGTAGGCTTGCTGCTCCCGTTGTAGAGCTCTCGGAGAGGTTTTCAACGGTATACTGTGCGCCGCGTAACTCCTTACAGATCAAAAGTTATGGGCACCGGAGTGACGGAGACCTAGTCCCAAGCCCCACGCCCTCGATTTGCGGGCCCAGCCTCTACGTGAAGTGAAGTTGTCTTGCCCAAGGTGCCGTGGGATTCTGTAATAGAGATGTGATAGATTAGGTTGTCGTCCCTTTCGCGGTTCACGAAGTACGATTCGGGACGAAATAACAGCGTAAAAGAAGAAAAGTGTCCTGAAATTGATGAAAATGTTCGATTTTGGGCTTCGAAAATAGGCACAACCGAGCAGGCTTTTTGCTCCAGTCGTAGAGCTCTCGGAGAGCTTTCCAACGGTAAGCTTTGTGCCGCGTAACTCCTTACGGATCAAAAGTTATGGGCAACAGAGCGACGGAGACCTAGTCCCAAGCCCCACGCCCTCGGTTTGCGGGCCCATCCTTTACGTGAAGTGAAGTTGTCTTGACCAAGGTGCAATGGGATTCTGTAAGTGAAATGTGATGGATTAGGTTGACGTCCTTTTTGCGGCTCACGACATACGATCCGGGACGGAAAAACAATGCCAAAGAAGAAAAGTGTCACAAAACTGATGAAAATGTTCCATTTTGGGCTCCGGAAACAGGCGCAACCTAGTAGGCTTGCTGCTCCCATCGTAGAGCTCTAGGATAGCTTTCTAACGGTAAGCTGTGCGCCGCGTAACTCCTTACAGATCAAAGGTTATGGGCACCGGAGTGACGGATACCTGGTCACAAGCCCCACGACCTCTGTTTGCAGGCCCAACCTCTACGTGAAGTGAAGTTGTCTTGCCCAAGGTGCCATGGGATTCGGTAATAAAAATGTGATGGATTAGGTTGTCGTCCTTTTCACGACTAACGACGTACGATCCGTGACGGAAAAACAGTGCAAAAGATGAAAAGTGTCCCGAAATTGTTGAAAATGTTCGATTTTGGGCTACGAAAATAGGCGCAGCCAAGCAGGCTTGCGGCCCCCGTTGTAGAGCACTCGGAGAACTTTCCAACGGTATGCTGTGCGCCGTGTAACTCCTTACAGATCAAAAGTTATGGGCACCGGAGCGAAGGATACCTGGTCACAAGCACGATGCCCTCAGTTTGCGGGCCCAGCATCTACATGAAGTGAAGTTGTCTTGCCCAAGGTGCCATGGGATTCGGTAATAGAAATGTGATAGATTAGGTTGTCGTCCTTTTCACGGCTCACGACTACGATCCAGGTCGGAAAAACAACGCAATAGAAGAAAAGTGTCCCAAAACTGATGAAAATGGTCGATTTTGGGCTCCGAAAATAGGCACAGCAAAGCTGGCTTGCTGCCCTTGTCGTAGAGCACTCGGAGAACTTTCTAACGATATGTTGTGCGCCGCGTAACTTGTGAGGCCCGACCTCGATTTACGTGCGATACCTCATTTCGTGTGCCCTAACCTAGAATTGCATGCCTTGACCTAGGTTTAAGAGTCATGTCTCGTTTTATGTGCCTTGCATCAAATTACGTGTATTCATTTAGAGTTGTGTGCATTTACTTGGAAAACGTGTATTCGTCTCGTAGTTCGTGCTTTACCTCGTAGTGTGTGCCCTAAACTTAGGAAAGCGTGCGCGCACGCTAATCAAGAAAGCATCTTACACGAAACACTAGATTATTAATTAATCCTACAAATTCTACTAACTAATATTATAATCCTAAATTAACTCACTAGAAGACAAAATTTCACCAAAAGCTAAACATTCTTATTTTTTATTCTTTATTCTTTTGCATATTCCAAGCACATACAATTAAATAATGCTCAAAACATGACAAAATTCAGAATTGATCAATGCTTTGGCTGACCACTTATTGCAATTTGACAAGCCTTTGCATGATTAAAAAAACATTCCAAGACAACTACGACAAAATCACTTCAAACAATGCATAAAAAAATGAAACCAAGCCATCACCAAGCATGCTTTTCTCAACCACATCACCAAGGCATGCTAAACAATTCAAATGATGTTCAAAGATAGCAAAAAAATCAGATTTGTAGAAGCTCAAGGCCGACCATATGCACAAACACTTCATTTCTCTCTCTCAAGCTCTCATTCTCTCATTTCCTCTCTCTCTCTCGGCCAAGGCTGCATCCTCAAGCTCTATAGCTCAAGCTCATCTTCTAAGGTTCTCCTAGGCACTCAAGGACTCTAAGAAACTCGTCCATGGCAGCCCAAGAAAGCAAGAAGCAAGAAAAATTGCATACAAGCTCATAGAACTCTTCATTTCGGCCTAGGTATGTTTGATAGCTTTTATTTTATCTCCTTTTGTTCTAACCATATGCACATACTAAGAACATGGTAACTAAGCTAGGAATTAGAAAACCTCAAGCTATCTCTCGGCCAAGCAAGGAGAGAGAACCCTTTTGTGCATCTTCAAGAGCATTGTGCCTCTTTATCTATTGTCTTACTAAGGTGAGGGTTAATATTTTTTAAAAGCTTTCAAAAACCACATGCATGCCTTCATATGTCTATATTTATCTCTGTACTTGTTGTATATGTGTGTACATGAGCTTATGTAACCATGCATGGCAAGATATTTGGCTAGAACTTGAATATAGGTAAAATCGCGTAGCTGGCGGATTTCTGACTTGGTAGAGCCATTTAGCCTGGTAAATGATGTTAAAAATGTGTGCAAATTGGTAGGTGACTCGTTTTACCAGTTCTTAACATTTTTCGTAGAAATAGTCCAAGGCCAATTTTGACTCTAAGGCTTCCAAAATGGCCAAATATCGAAAGGTGTCTAAATCTGAAAAATCGAGAAATATGAAATAGGCTTCTGGCAGATTACTGGCTCTATAGAACGAAGCATTTTTTACCTAGTAAATATTGGTGAAATTGCATGAAAATTTTTATGTTGCTAGATTTTGCAGTTATGAACATTTTTTCCTGAAATAGACTAAAGCCAATTCTGACTCTATGACCCTCAAACACAACAAAAATCGTAATGTGTGTAAAACTGGACAGTTTCGCGTAGTCTCACGGTTTTGGCCATAACTCCTACGTCTGAACTCCAAATGAGGTAAGGTTTGTTTTTGGATTTAATTCACTCAATAAAATTTAATTTGACATTTTGTTCACTGGAATTGGAGATTGTTTGCTTGTCTAAATGATTGTGGGAAAATAGACAATTGCATTGAGGTTTTTGTTTAGTGATATGCTTTGAAAAATATTGTAACTTCTCTTGTGGTATCGAATGCTTGGGATTATGGCACTTGGATGTTGTGTGGAATGTTTTGGATAATTGAGGATGTTTTAATTAATCGATGCATGGCTTAGGTTTAATTATGTGACCACTTGTGGCTTAAATTTGCACATGTAATCATGAATTGAAATCCTATTGACTATGAAAACTCGCTAAGTGTTGATCCTATGGTTATTTTGTCTAATTGTGTGATTAGTGGGCTGCCTAATAAATGTTAAGTATGCTTGAAATGTGATTCCCAATGATTACATGTCGATAAGTAGACTTTTCTTGCACCTGGTCCCATGTAGACGTCGTTGCATGCTTGTATAAACTTATTACTTGATTACGTGAACCCCAAAATGAGTTATATGACTTGATTTACCTGTGTTACATGCCTACCCATTTAATATTCATATAACTCCATGTGTATTACAAGTGAAATTAAATGTCAAAGCATGCCTCGTGTGTTTACTTGTCAACATGCGATCTTATAACTGCTCGGAGGCAACCTACTTTGTTGTCCTCCTAATGTGATATGTTAAATATTATAAATGTGCATTGCATACAAGGTTGCAACCTTTCATTGTGGCATGGTAGCGTTTCACGAACACCGGGCGGCATAGTGCTTGCCGGTGCTCCCGTGACTACCATGGTCCAATTCCTTCTCTCACTTGGCATTCCACCCTCGGAGAGTTGGGTCGTAGGTTTTCGGGGTACTTCCGAAGTACACCCAATTAGGAGCGATAAGTGGATTATTGAAGCCGGCCGCAACCATCGTTATCGAAAATGATATTTAGAGCAAATGCTCACCGTATCCTTGAAATGATTGGTAATTGTATCTTTTGCTCAATTTGATTCTTATACTTTACGTACCTTATTACTTGTAATACGTGACATGTTTCAAAAGGGGTTTTTTACAAGTTTAACTAGAAAAAGAGTTTCAAATCATATTTCTCGTTCCCCTTCGTTGAGTTCATAAGGACTCACCCTCCTTTATCATCGCAAGTGAAGAAGATCAGGAACAGGTACCCGAGGATAACGTGCCTATTGATGACTCCTTGGAGTGATTGCCTGCCCTACGTGCCTTACTTGACTGTGGCCATTTTGTGAACGATATGTTTGTTTTGAAGATTATCTCTTATGTTGTTTGTCGTTGTTATTGTAAAAGACCCCCGTTGTAATTTGGGGTCTAATTTTGATTTGTACTGATTATAACTAGACAGACACCCTATTTGATCATTTTGCTACTTTGATTAGTAACTACTATAGGCTTATGAAGTATTAGGCAAAGGGTTAAGTAAAATGAATCTATCCAATCTTAAGAAGGTACTCATTTGTAAGCTAAGATCAACAGGTACTTGTGTAACAGGAATTGACACATAAACGAGACATAGTTATTATGCTAGGTTGTTAATAAAACGAGACTTTGAGATAAATAGTAGGCATGTCGATTGGTGATAAATAGTAATATTAGTTGGAATTGAATTTGAGATTGAAAGTTTCGAGGCATTTAGAAAATTAGGTCAAACTAAAGAGCCCAATTACAGCCGTTATGCTGCCCTTTTTTTTCTTTTGGAGTTTTAGGCTAACGTTAAATGTTAAATCTTAATGAACGATTAAGTATGTAAAATGATTTAAATGTTTAGATCACACCCTAGTCTAACCTCTATAGGTCGGGTTAGGGCGTGACACCTTATATTAATGGTATCAGAGCTTAGATTGCTTAAGCCGGGTTTAACTCTCGGACCATGGGTAGAAGCCCTAAGGTTATTGGGATGACTTGTTTATGTGTGTTAATGTGTGACAATGTCAATTGTGCCTTCTTTGTTTCTACATGCTTATGTGATTAACATGTCTTAACTATTTTGAGAATTGTATGTCTATGTGAAATTGTATGTTGCGTACCTTATACATTAAATTCTTGTCTTGTCGTATTCTAATAAATTGTACATCATAATCTGTGCTTATAGATGGCTGGCCCTAGTACCCGCAATACCAATAGGAGCGATGAGCCTCAAGAAGCCAGAGATACTCATCAAACTAATCCCGGCATGGCCATGTTTAACATGATGGCGAATGCTATGGATCGCGTGTCGCAAGTAATGGAACGTCAAGATGCACGTGAAGCAAACCACAACAACAACAACAGGAATGGTGGTAACAATGGGAGAAACAGCCGAATGCGAGAGTTCTTTGACTTTCACCCGACCAAATTCTACGGGGAAGCTGATGATGAAAAGGCAGAGGCTTGGCTGTCTCAGATTGAAAGGATTTTCAGGCCACTTGATTATACTGATGAAGAAAAGATCGAGTTCGCTGTATTTCTGTTGCACGGGGATGCTAAGCATTGGTGGCATACTGTGGAGGCACTTTGGGAAACTGATCATACACCTCGCTTGTGGGGTAATTTCGTTAAGGCATTCAAGGAGAAATACGTACCTGCAGTTTCCAGGCAGAGGCGAATTGAAGAATTCATGCACTTGAACCAGGGTAACATGACGATGGCTCAGTATGAGGCTCGCTTTGACAGACTGTCCCGTTATGCTCAATACATGGTCAGTACCCCTAAGGCAAAAATGTGGAAATTTATGAATAGATTGAGGCCAGAAATTCAGGATTAGTTGGCTTCACATGACTTTACTACCTATTATGCTCTCCTTGCTGCTGCCTCCTGAGTTGAGAAGAAGAAACTTGATAGAGTCGGTTCAAGCCAGCTGAACAAGAAACCATATCAGCCTCCAGGACAACAGAGGAAATTCTAGAGTCAGAGTCGTAGTCAGGGCCAGAGCCAGAATAAACCAGTTAATAACCGCGGCCCGACTAAAGCACCATCAGCCTCTTCCACCCGTAGATCCACAGGTAGTTCACCTGCTACTCAGACTGTCACCTGTTCTTATTGTAACAGGAAGGGTCATACCGAGGCCCAGTGTTGAAAAAAATCGGGACGATGTGTAGGGTGTGGCAGCGATCAACACCAGGTTAAGGATTGCCCTAAATGGCAAGGGGGACAAAATCAGATTAAACAAGCTGGTAGAGGCAAGACTCCAGTTCCTAGAGTTCAGGCCCGAGCTTATGCTATTGAGTGCGAGGAGCTTCCTGAGGAGATTGCTGTTGTTGAAGGTACATTCTTGATACTGAATCAACCTGTTAGGGTGTTAATTGATCCAGGTGCTACTCATTCATTTATTACTCCCTTATGTGTGCAACGTGTAAAATTACAAGTTGAATGTTTGCCTTACGAAGTAAAAGTCGGTACTCCGATAGGTTCTAAATTTGTTACTAGCTCAGCTTGTAAAGCATGCAAAATCCAAATTAAGGATAGGGAATTCTCAGCAAATCTTATAGTGTTGCCCTTTCGAGACTATGAAGTCATCTTAGGGATGGACTGGTTGGCAAAGCATCATGCCCAACTAGATTGTCGGACGAAGATCGTAACATTCCAGATACCTGGTCAACCAACATTGGAGGTAATGGGTCGTAGAGACTTCACCGGGAGTTCCATTATTTTATCTACGAAAGCAGTAAAGTCCTTGAGAAAAGGGTATAGTGGATATTTAGCTTACCTCATCAACAAGCCATCAGATAAAGCTAAGTTGGAGGAGATACCAGTGATTAAAGAATATGCCGATGTGTTTCCAGAGGAATTGTCGGGTTTGCCTCCGGATCGGGATATCGAGTTCGTAATAGAATTACTGCCTGGCACCCAGCCAATATCTAAAGCTCCCTATCGTATGGCACCAGCCAAGCTACAAGAATTGAAGGACCAATTGCAAGGATTGTTGAAGAAGGGGTTTGTTCAACCGATTTCTTCTCCGTGTGGTGCACCAGTCCTATTTGTAAAGAAGAAAGACAGAACATTGAGGCTATGCATCGATTACCGAGGATTGAACCAAGTAACCATCAAGAATAAATACCCACTTCCACTGATCGACAAGTTGTTTGATCAACTTCAAGGAGCTAAAGTGTATTCAAAACTCGACCTGAGACAAGGGTATTATCAGTTGCGGATCAAAAAGGATGATGTACCTAAATCGGCTTTCAGGACGAGATATGGGCATTATGAATTTGTGGTGATGCCATTTGGGCTAACTAATGCCCCTGCAGCTTTTATGGACTTGATGCACAGGGTGTTTCAACCCTACTTGGACCAATTTGTGGTGATCTTTATTGATGATATTTTGGTATACTCGAAATTCGAGGCTGAGCATGAACAACATCTGCGATTGGTATTGCAGAAACTTCGAGAGCATCAATTGTATGCAAAGTTTAGCAAATGCGAATTTTGGTTGCGTCAGATTGCATTCTTGGGGCACATCATATCCCAATAGGGAATAGCGGTGGACCCAGCAAAGATAGAAGTGGTGATGTCTTGGAAGAAGCCGAAAAATTTTACGGAGGTTCAGAGTTTTCTTGGTTTAGCTAGCTATTATCGGAAGTTCGTGAACGATTTCTCAAAGATTGCAGGACCGCTTACAAAGCTCACTCAAAAGAAAACAAAGTTCATGTAGGATGACAAGTGTGAGAACAGCTTTCCAGAATTGAAGAAAAGATTGACAACCGCACCTGTTCTTGCATTGCCTAAAGGGAGTCAAGGCTTTGTAATTTATATCTATGCTTCTAAGGAAGGACTGGGTTGTGTGTTAATGCAAAATGGTAGAGTGATTGCGTATGCCTCTAGGAAGCCCAAGCCGTATGAATTGAATTACCTGACGCATGATTTGGAGTTAGCGGCTATTGTGTTTGCACTAAAGAAATGGAGGCACTATCTGTGGGGCAACAAGTTTGAGGTGTTTACTAATCACAAGAGCTTGAAGTACTTGTTCTCACAAAAAGAGTTGAACATGAGGCAAATACGGTGGATGGAGCTCTTGGATGATTATAACTGCACAATCAATTATGTGCCTGGTAAAGCGAATGTAGTGGCGGATGCCTTAAGCCGAAAGGCGAGCATGGCCAGAGTCGAGGTTAAGATGTGGGAAATGTTTGAAGAAGCATTTATGTGAAAACCGCAATAAACTCAAAAAGGGTTGCTATTTGCCACTACACAAGTTCAATCGACCTTCTTGTCCGAATTACGAGAGGCTCAACAGTTTCAGAAGATTAAAGAAGGTAACACAGATTTCAAGTTTCATAATGATGGTATTTGGAGGTTCAGGAATCGAATTTGTGTTCCTAATGATCCAGAGTTGAAAAAGAAGATTCTTGAAGAAGCCCATAATTCAAGATACACTATTCACCCCGGTGGAACAAAGATATACCAGGATTTGAGGCAACACTATTGGTGAAATAACGTGAAGAGAGAGATTGCGGAGTTTGTGGCACGGTGTTTAACTTGTCAGAGGGTCAAAGCAGAACATCAACGATCGGCAGGTTTACTACAACCGTTGGAAATTCCCCGATGGAAATGGGAACATATAACTATGAACTTTGTCATGGACCTGCCCAGATCACAAAAGGGTCATGACACCGTTTGGGTCATAGTGGATAGATTGACTAAGTCAACACACTTCTTACCGATGAACAAGGAGGATAGTCCTGAGAAACTGGGAGATGTGTATGTGGCGGATATTGTAAGGCTACATAGGATGCCTGTGAGTATTGTATCGGATAGGGATCCTCATTTTACTTCCCGATTTTGGAAGAGATTACAAGAAGCTTTGGGGATGAAGTTGAGTTTCAGCACGGCTTATCACCCTCAGACTGATGGACAATCTAAGAGAACTATTCAAATCTTGGAGGATATGCTGAAGGCGTGTGTTCTAGACTTCGGAAAAGGTTGGGAGAAATATTTGCCCCTAGCGGAGTTCGCTTATAATAACAGCTATCAGGCCACTATTGGGATGGCCCCATTTGAGGCATTGTATAGGCGCAAGTGTCGATCCCCAATATATTGGGATGAAGTAGTTGAGACGAAACTTTTGACCCGACCCTTCAACCTGAACTTATGAAGACTGTTGAAAATGTCCACCTCATCCGAAAACGAATGCTTACCGCCCAAAGCAGGCAGAAAAGTTATGCAGACCGATGGAGACGGAAATTGGAATTTGAAGTCGGCGACAAGGTGTTCTTGAAGTTATCACCTCGGAGGGGACTGATTAAACATGGTAAGGGTGGAAAATTGAGCCCAAGGTTTGTGCGACCATTTGAAATAGTTGAAAAGGTTGGCAAATTGGCGTATCGCCTGGAACTACCCCAAAACCTCTCCAATATTAATAATGTCTTCCATGTCTCAATGCTACGGAAGTATCACCCTGATCCATCACATATCTTGGAGCCAGAACCGTTGCAGCTTTGGGAGAACTTGTCTTATGAAGAAAAGCCTATTCGGATCCTAGACGAACAAAATCAGGAATTGCGCAACAAGTCGATACCGATGGTGAAAGTGTTGTGGGATCACCATGGAGTTGAAGAAACAACGTGGGAAAGACGAAACCAGATGGAGCTATAGTATCCGGCATTATTTCAAAGGTAATATTGAATTTCAGGATAAAATTCTTTTATGGAGGGGAGGATGTGAGACCCGACCTCGATTTGCATGTGATACCTCGTTTCATGTGCCCTAACCTAGAATTGCATGCCTTGACCTAGATTTAAGAGTCGTGTCTTGTTTTATGTGCCTTGCATCGAATTACATGCATTCATTTAGAGTTGCGTGCATTTACTTGGGAAAAGTGCATTCGTCTCGTAGTTCGTACTTTACCTCGTAGTGCGTGCCCTAAACTTAGGAAAGCTTGCCCGTATGCTAATCAAGAAAGCATCTTACACGAAGCACTAGATTATTAATTAATCCTACAAATTCTACTAACTAATATTATAATCCTAAATCAACTCACTAGAAGACAAAATTTCACAAGAAGCTAAACATTCTTATTCTTTATTCTTTATTCTTTTGCATATTCCAAGCACATACAATTAAATAATGCTCAAAACATGACAAAATTCAGAATTGATCAATGCTTTGGCCGACCACTTCTTGCAATTTGACAAGCCTTTGCATGATTAAAAAAACATTCCAAGACAACTATGACAAAATCACTTCAAACAATGCATAAAAAAATGAAACCAAGCCATCACCAAGCATGATTTTCTCGGCAACATCACCAAGGCATGCTAAACAATTCAAATGATGTTCAAAGATAGCAAAAAAATCAGATTTGTAGAAGCTCAAGGCCGACCATATGCACAAACACTTCATTTCTCTCTCTCAAGCTCTCATTCTCTCATTTCCTCTCTCTCTCGGCCAAGGCTTAATCCTCAAGCTCCATAGCTCAAGCTCATCTTCTAAGGTTCTCCTAGCACTCAAGGACTCTAAGAAACTCATCCATGGCAGCCCAAGCAAGCAAGAAGCAAGAAAAATTGCATACAAGCTCATAGAACTCTTCATTTCGGCCTAGGTATGTTTGATGGCTTTTATTTCATCTCCTTTTGTTCTAACCACATGCACATACTAAGAACATGGTAACTAAGCTAGGAATTATAGAACCTCAAGCTATCTCTCCGCCAAGCGAGGAGAGAGAACCCTTTTGTGCATCTTCAAGAGCATTGTGCATCTTCATCTATTGTCTTGCTAAGGTGAGGGTTAATCTTTTTAAAAAGCTTTCAAAAACCACATGCATGCCTTCATATGTCTATATTTAGCTTTGTACTTGTTGTATATGTGTGTACATGAGCTTATGTAACCATGCATGGCAAGATATTTGTCTAGAACTTGAAGATAGGTAAAATCGCGTAGCTGACAGATTTATGACTTGGAAGAGAGAGGTGCATTTGGCCTGTTAAATGATGTTAAAAATGTGTGAAAATTGGTAGGTGACTGGTTTTTCCAGTTCTTAACAGTTTTTGTAGAAATAGGCCAAGGCCAATTTTGACTCTAAGGCTTCCAAAATGGCCAAATATCGAAAGGTGTCTAAATCTGGAAAATCTGGAAATATGAAATAGGCATCTGGCAGATTACTGGCTCTGTAGAATGAAGCATTTTTTACCTAGTAAATGTTGGTGAAATTGCATGAAAATTGGTAGGTTGCTAGATTTTGCAGTTATGAACATTTGTTCCAGAAATAGACTAAAGCCAATTCTGACTCTAAGACCCTCAAAAATAGCAAAAATCGTAGTGTGTGTAAAACTGGACAGTTTCGCGTAGTCTCATTGTTTTGGCCATAACGCCTACGTCTGAACTCCAAATGAGCTGAGGTTTGTTTCTGGATTTAATTCACTCAATAAGCTTTAATTTGACATTTTGTTCACTGGAATTGGATATTGGTTGCTTGTGTAAATGATTGTGGGAAAACAGACCATTGCAGTGAGGTTTTTGTTTAGTGATATGCTTTGAAAAATGTTGTAACTTCTCTTGTGGTATCGAATGCTTGGGATTGTGGCACTTGTATGTTGTGTGGACTGTTTTGGATGATTGAGGATGTTTAATTAATCGATGCATGGCTTGGGTTTAATTACATGACCACTTGTGGCTTAAATCGCACATGTAAGCATGAATTGAAATCCTATTGACTATGAAAACTCCCTAAGTGTTGATCCTAGGGTTATTGTGTCTAATTGTGTGATTAGTGGGCTGCCTAATAAATGTTAAGTATGTTTGAAATGTGATTCCCAATGATTACATGTTGATAAGTAGACTTTTCTTGTACTCGGTCCCATATAGACGTTGTTGCATGCTTGTATAAACTTATTACTTGATTACGTGAACCCCGAAATGAGTTATATGACTTGATTTACCTGTGTTACATGGCTACCCATTTAATATTCATATAACTCCATGTGTATTACAAGTGAAATTAAATGTCAAAGCATGCCTAGTGTGTTTACTTATCAACGTGCGATCTTATAACTGCTCGGAGGCAACCTAGTTTGTTGTCCTTCTAATGTGATATGTTAAATGTTATAAATGTGCATTGCATACAAGGTTGCAACCTTTTATTATGACATGGTAGTATTTCACGAACGCCGGGCGGCATTGGGCTTGCCGGTGCTCTCGTGACTACCATGGTCCAATTCCCTCTCTCGCTTGGCATTCCACCCTCGAAGAGTTGGGTCGTAGGTTTTCAAGGTACTTCCGGAGTACACCCAATTGGGAGCGATAAGTGGATTATTGAAGCCGGCCGTAACCATCGCTACCGAAAATGATATTAAGAGCAAATGCTCACCGTATCCTTGAAATGATTGGTAATTGTATCTTTTGCTCAATTCGATTCTTATACTTTGCGTACCTTATTACTTGTAATACGTGACATGTTTCAAAAGGGGTTTTTCACAAGTTTAACTGGAAAAAGAGTTTCAAATCATATTTCTCGTTTTCTCTCGCTGAGTTCATAAGGACTCACCCTCTTTTATCATCACAAGTGAAGAAGATCAGGAACAGGTACCCGAGGATAACGTGCCTATTGATGACTCCTTGGAGTGATTGCCTGCCCTACGTGCCTTACTTGATTGTGGCCATTTTGTAAACGATATGTTTGTTTTGAAGATTATCTCTTATGTTGTTTGTCGTTGTTATTGTAAAAGACCCCCGTTGTAATTTGGGGTCTATTTTGATTTGTACTGATTATAACTAGACAGACACCCTATTTGATCATTTTGCTACTTTGATTAGTAACTACTACAGGCTTATGAAGTATTAGGCAAAGGGTTAAGTAAAATGAATCTATTCAATCTTAAGCAGGTACTCATTTGTAAGCTAAGATCAACAGGTACTTGTGTAACAGGAATTGACACATAAACAAGACATAGTTATTATGCTAGGTTGTTAATAAAATGAGACTTCGAGATAACTAGTAGGCATGTCGATTGGTGATAAATAGTAATTTTAGTTGGAATTGAATTTGAGATTGAAAGTTTTGAGGCATTTAGAAATTAGGTCAAACTAAATAGCCCAATTACAGTCGTTATGCTGCCCTTTTTTTTTCTTTTGTTGTTCTAGGCTAACGTTAAGTGTTAAATCTTAATGAACGATTAAGTATGTGAAATGGTTTAAATGTTTAGATCACACCCTAGTCTAACCTCTATAGGTCGGGTTGCAGCGTGACATAACTCCTTACTGATCAAAAGTTATAGGCACCAGTGCGACGAATACCTAGTAACAAGCCCCACGCCCTCGGTTTGCGGGCCCAACCTCTACGTGAAGTGAAGTTGTATTTCCCAATGTGCCATGAGATTTGGTAATAGAAATGTCATAGATTAGGTTGTCATCCTTTTCGCGGCTCTTGACGTATGATCCATGACGGAAAAACAACGCAAATTAAGAAAAGTGTCCCGAAACTGATGAAAACATTTTCTTTTGGGCTCCAAAAATAGGCGCAACAAACCTGAATTGATGCCCTCGTCGTAGAGCACCCGGAGAGCTTTCCAACGGCATGCTGGGCGCCGCGTAACTCCATACGGATCAAAAGTTATAGGCACCGGAGCGACGAATACCTGGTCAAAAGCCTCACACCTTCGGTTTGTCGGCCCAGCCTCTACGTGAAGTGAAGTTGTCTTGCCCAAGGTGCCGTGGGATTCGGTAATAGAAATGTGATGGATTAGGTTGTCGTCCTTTTCGCAGCTCATGACGTATGATCCGGGACGGAAAAACAGCACACAAGAAGAAAAGTATCCCGAAACTGATGAAAATGTTCAATTTTGGGCTCTAAAAATAGGCACAGCTGAGCATGCTTGTTGCCCTCGTCGTAGAGCTCTCAGAGAACTTTCCAACATTATGTTGTGCACCGCCTAACTCCTCACGGATCAAAAGTTTTTGGCACAGGAGCGACGGAGACTTGGTCCCAAGCCCCAAGCCCTCGATTTGCGGTCCCAGCCTCTACGTGAAGCGAAGTTGTCTTGCCCAAGGTGCAGTGGGATTTGGTAATAAAAATGTGATGGATTAGGTCGTCGTCCTTTGCGGGACTCATGACGTATGATCCGGGATAGAAAAACAGCGCAAAAGAAGAAAAGTGTCCCGAAACTGATGAAAACGTTCGATTTTGGCCTACAAAAACAGACGTAGTTGAGTAGGCTTTTTGCCCCCGTCGTAGAGCTCTCGGGAAGCTTTCCAACGGTATGCTGTGTGCCGCGTAACTCCTTACGTATCAAAAGTTATGGGCAACGGAGCGATGGATACCTAGTCAAACGCCCCACGCCCTCGGTTTGCGAGCCCAGCCTCTTCATGAAGTGAAGTTGTCTTGCCCAAGGTGACGTGGGATTCGGTAATAGAAATGTGATGGATTAGCTTGACATCATTTTTGCGGCTCACAACGTACGATCCGGGATGGATAAATAGCGCAAAAGAATAAAAGTGTCCCAAAACTAATGAAAATATTTGATTTTGGGCTCCGAAAACAGGCGTAGCTGAGCAAGCTAGTTGCCCCCGTTGTAGAGTTCTCGGAGAGCTTTCTAACGGTATGTTGTGCGTCATGTAACTCCTTACGGATCAAAAGTTATGGGCACTGGAACGATGGAGACTTGGTCCGAAGCCCCACGCCCTCGGTTTGCGGGCCTAGCCTCTACATGAAGTGAAGTTGTCTTGCCCAAGGTGCTGTGGGATTCGGTAATAAAAATGTGATGGATTAGGTTGTCATCCTTTTCGCGGCTCACGACGTACGATTCGGGATGAAAAAGCAGCGTAAAAGAAGAAAAGTGTCCCAAAATTGATGAAAACGTTCAATTTTGGGCTCTGAAAATAGGCGTAGCCGAGCAGGCTTACGGCCCCCATCTTAGAGCTTTCGGAGAGCTTTCCAACGGTATGGTATGCGTCGTGTAACGCCTTACAGATCAAAAGTTATGGGCACCAAAGCGATGGAGACTTGGTCCCAAGCCCTACGCCCTCGGTTTGCGGGCCCAGCCTCTATGTGAAGCAAAGTTGTCTTGCCCAAGGTGCCTTCGGATTTGGTAATAGAAATGTGATGGATTAGGTTGTCGTCCTTTTCTTGGCTCACGACATACAATCCGGGATGAAAAAACAGCGCAAAAGAAGAAAAGTGTCCCGAAACTGTTGAAAACTCTCGATTTCGGGCTCCTAAAATAGGCACAGCCGAGCAGGCTTGCTACCCCCGTCGTAGAGCTCTCGGAGAGCTTTCCAATTGTATGTTGTGTGTCGTGTAACGCCTTACGGATCAAAAGTTATGGGCACCGAAACGACGGATACCTGGTCACAAGCCCCACGCCCTCAGTTTGCGAGCCCAGCCTCTATGTGAAATGAAGTTGTCTTGCCTAAGGTGCCATGGGATTCGGTAATATAAATGTGATGGATTAGGTTGTCGTCCTTTTTGCGGCTCACGACGTACGATCAGGGATGAAAAAATAGCGCAAAAGAAGAAAAATATCCCGAAACTGATGAAAATGTTTGATTTTGGGCTCCGAAAATAGGCGCAGCTGAGCAGGCTTGTTATCCTCGTCGTAGAGCTCTCGAAGACCTTTCCAACGATATGCAGTACGCCGCGTAACTCCTTACGGATCAAAAGTTATGGGCACTAGAGCGACGGAGACCTGGTCACAAGCCCCACGCACTCGGTTTGCCGGCCCAGCCTCTACGTTAAGTGAAGTTGTCTTGCCTAAGGTGCCGTGGGATTTGGTAATAGAAATGTGATGGATTAGGTTGTCGTCCTTTTCGCGGCTCACGATGTATGATCCGGGACGAAAAAATAGCGCATAAGAAGAAAAGTATCCTAAAACTAATGAAAAAGGTCAATTTTGGGCTCCGAAAATAGAAGCAGCCAAGCAGGCTTGCGGCCCCCATCGTAGAGCTCTCGTAGTGCTTTCCAACGGTATATTGTGCGCCGCGTAACTCCTTACGGATGAAAAGTTATGGGCACCAAAGCGATGGATACCTAGTCACAAGCCCAACGTCTTCGGTTTTCCAGCCCAGCCTCTACGTGAAGTGAAGTTGTCTTGCCTAAGGCGCCGTCGGATTTGGTAATAGAAATGTGATGGATTAGGTTGTCGTCCTTTTCGCGGCACGTGACGTACGATTCGGGACGCAAAACAGCACAAAAGAAAAAATGTGTCTCGAAATTGATGAAAACGTTTAATTTTGGGCTATGAAAACAGGCTCAGCCGAGCAGGCTTGCTGCCCCTGTCGTAGAACTCTCGGAGAGCTTTCCAACGGTATGCTGTATGTCGCGTAACTCCATACGAATCAAAAGTTATGGGCACCAGAGCGACGGATACCTGGTCAGAAGCCCCACGCCCTCGGTTTGGGGGCCCAGCCTCTACATGAAGTGAAGTTGTCTTGCCCAAAGTGCCATGGGATTTGGTAATAGAAATGTGATGGATTAGGTTGTCGTCCTTTTCACGGCTCACGACATACGATCGGGAATGGAAAAACAGCGCAAAAGAAAATAAGTGTCTCGAAACTGATGAAAACGTTCAATTTTGGGCTCCAAAAATAGGCGTAGCCAAGCAAGCTTGCTACACTTATCGTAAAGCTCTCGGAGAACTTTTCAACGGTATGCTGTGCGCCGCGTAACTCATTACGAAGCAAAAGTTATGGGCATCGGAGCGACGAATACCTGGTCACAAGTCCCACGCCCTCGGTTTGCGGGCCCAGCCTCTACCTGAAGTGAAGTTGTCTTGCCCAAGGTGCCGTGGGAGTCGGTAATAGAAATGTGTTGGATTAGGTTGTTGTCCTTTTCGTGGCTCACGACGTACGATTCGGGACGGAAAAACAACGCAAAAGAATAAAAGTTTCCCAAAACTGATGAAAATGTTCGATTTTAGGCTCCAAAAATAAGCGCAGCCAAGCAGGCTTGCTACCCCCGTCGTAGAGCTCTTGGAGAGCTTTCCAACAGTATATTGTGCGACGCGTAACTCCTTATTGATCAAAAGTTTTTGGCACCAGAGCGACGGAGGCCCGGTGCCAAGCCCCACGCCTTCGGTTTGCGGGCCCAGCCTCTACGTGAAGCGAAGTTTTCTTGCCCAAGGTGCCATAGGATTCAGTAATAGAAATGTGATGGATTAGGTTGTCATGATTTTTGTGGCTCACGACGTACGATCCGGGATAAAAAAAATAGCGCACAAGAATAAAAGTGTCCCAAAACTAATGAAATCGTTTGATTTTGGGCTCTAAAAATAGGAGCAACCAAGCAGGCTTGCTACCCTAGTCGTAGAGCGCTCAGAGAGCTTTCGAACGGTATGCTGTGCGCCGCCTAACTCCTTACGGATCAAAAGTTATGCGCACCAGAGTGACGGAGACCAGGTCCCAAGCTCCACGCCCTCAGTTTGCGGGCCCAGCCTTTACGTGAAGTGAAGTTGTCTTACCCAAGGTGCGATGGGATTCGGTAATAGAAATGTGATGGATTAGGTAGTCAGGCTTTTTGTGGCTCACGACGTATGATCTGGGATTAAAAAACAGCGCAAAAGAAGAAAAGTGTTCCCAAACTAATGAAAATGTTCGATTTTGGGCTCCGAAAATAGTCGCACCAAAGCAGGCTTGCTACCCTTGTTGTAGAACACTCAGAGAGCTTTCCAACGGTATGCTGTGCGATGCCTAACTCTTTACGGATCAAAAGTTATGGGCACTGGAGCGACAAATACCTGGTCACAAGCCCTATGCCATCAGTTTGTGGGCCAAGCCTCTACTTGAAGTGAAGTTCTCTTGCCCAAGGTGTCATGTGATTCGGTAATAGAAATATGATGGATTAGGTTGTCGTCCATTTCGCGGCTCACGACGTACGATCCGGGACGAAAAAATAGAGTAAAAGAAGAAAAGTGTCCAAAAACTGATGAAAATATTCTATTTTGGGCTCTGAAAATAGGAGCAGACGAACAGGCTTGCTATCCCCGTCGTAGAGCTCTCGGAGTGCTTTCAAACGGTATGTTGTTCACCGCGTAACTCCTTGCAGATCAAAAGTTATGGGCACCAAAGCGACGGAGACCTGGTCCCAAGCCCCACGCCCTCGGTTTGCGGGCCCAGCCTCTACATGAAGCGAAGTTGTTTTGCCCAAGGTGCCATGGGATTCGGTAATAGAAATGTGATGGATTAGATTGTCGTCCTTTTCGCGGCCCACGACGTACGATCCGGGATGAAAAAACAACGCAAAAGTAGAAAAGTGTCTCAAAACTGATGAAAATGTTCAATTTTGTACTCCAAAAATAGGTACAGCCGAGCAGGCTTGTTGCCCCCGTCGTAGAGCTTTCAAACGGTATGCTGTGCGCCGCGTAACTCCTTACGGATCAAAAGTTACGTACACCATAGCGGCGGATACTTGGTCACAAGCCTCACACCCTCGGTTTGCAGGCCCAGCCTCTACTTGAAGTGAAGTTGTCTTGCCCAAGATGTCATGGAATTCGGTAATAGAAATGTGATGGATTAGGTTATCGTCCTTTTCGTGTCTCACGACATACGATCCGGGAAGAAAAAACTGCGTAAAAAAAGAAAAGTGTCCCAAAACGGATGAAAACGTTCGATTTTGGGCTCCGAAAACAGGCGCAACCGAGCAGGCTTTCTACCCTAGTCGTTGAGCTTTTAGAGAGCTTTCCAATGTTATGTTGTACGCCTCTTAACTCCTTACGGATCAAAAGTTATGGTCACTGGAGTGACGAAGACCTAGTCTCAAACTCTACGCCCTCGGTATACGGGCCCAGCCTTTGTGTGAAGTGAAGTTGTCTTGCCCAAGGTGCCATGGGATTCGGTAATAAAAATGTGATGGATTAGGTTGTCGTGCTTTTCGTGGCTCACGACGTACGATCTGGGATGAAAAAACAACGCAAAAGAAGAAAAGTGTCCCAAAATAGATAAAAATATTCAATTTTGGACTCCGAAAATAGCCGCACCCGAGCAGACTTGCTACCCTTTCGTAGAGCGCTCAGAGAGCTTTCCAACGGTATGTTGTGCGATGCCTAACTCCTTATGGATCAAAAGTTATAGGCACCGGAGTGACATATACTTGGTCAGAAGCCCCATGCCGTCGGTTTATGGGCCCAGCCTCTACGTGAAGTGAAGTTCTCTTGCCCAAGGTGTCGTGGGATTCGATAATAGAAATATGATGGATTAGGTTGTCGTCCATTTCGCGGCTTACAACGTACGATCCGGGATGAAAAAATAGAGTAAAAGAAGAAAAATGTCCAGAAACTGATGAAAACGTTTGATTTTGGACTCCGAAAATAGGCGTAGACGAGCAGGCTTGCTGCCCTCGTCTTAGAGCTCTCGGAGAGCTTTCAAACGGTATGTTGTTAGCCACGTAACTCCTTACAGATCAAAAGTTATGGGCACCGGAGCGACGGAGACCTAGTCCCAAGCCCCATGCCCTCGATTTTTAGGCCCATCCTCTACACGAATCAAAGTTGTCTTGCCGAAGCTACCGTGGGATTCGATAATAGAAATGTGATGGATTAGGTTGTCGTCCTTTTTGCGGCTCATGACGTACGATATGGGATGGAAAAACAGCGCAAAATAAGAAAAGTATCCCCAAACTGATGAAAATGTTTGACTTTTGGCTCGGAAAATAGGTACAAATGAGAAAGCTTGCTGCTCCCATCGTAGAGCTCTTGGAGTACTTTCCAACGGTATGCTGTGCGGCACGTAACTCCTTACGGATAAAAAGTTATGGGCATCGAAGCGACGGAGACCTGGTCCCAAGCCCCACGCCCTCGGTTTGTGGGCCCAGCCTCTACGTGAAGCGAAGTTGTCTTGTGCAAGGTGCCATGGGTTCGGTAATAGAAACGTGATGGATTAGGTTGTCGTCCTTTTCGCGGCCCATGACGTACGATCCGGGATGGAAAAACAACGCAAAAGTAGAAAAATGTCCAAAACTGATGAAAATATTCAATTTTGGGCTCCGAAAATAGGCACAGCCAAGCAGGCTTGCTGACCCCATCGTAGAGCTCTCGGAGAGCTTTCAAACGGTATGCTGTGCGCCGTGTAACTCCTTATAGATCAAAAGTTATGTACACTGGAGTGGCGGATATCTGGTCACAAGCCCCACGCCCTCGGTTTGCAGGCCCAGCCTCTACGTGAAGTGAAGTTGTCTTGCCCAATGTGCCATGGGATTCGGTAATAGAAATATCATGGATTAAGTTGTCGTCCTTTTCGCGTCTCACGACATACGATCCGGGACGAAAAAACTCCGTAAAAGTAGAAAAGTGTCCCAAAACTGATGAAAACGTTCGATTTTGGGCTCCAAAAATAGTTGTGGCCGAGCAGGCTTGCTGCCCCCTTCGTAGAGCTCTTGGAGTGGTTTCCAACGGTATGCTGTGCGCCACGTAACTCCTTACGGATCAAAAGTTACGAGCACCGGAGCGACGAAGACCTTTTCCCAAGCCCCACGCCCTCGGTTTGCGGGACCAGCCTCTATGTGAAGTGAAGTTGTCTTGCCCAAGGTGCTATGGGATTCGGTAATAGAAATGTGATGGATTTGGCTGTCGTCCTTTTCGTGGCTAACGACGTACTATCTAGGATGAAAAAACAGCTCAAAAGAGAAAAAGTGTCCCGAAACTGATGAAAATGTTCCATTTTGGATTTCGAAAATAGGTGCAGCCGAGCAAGCTTGCTGCCCCCGTCGTAGAGCTCTCGGAGAGCTTTCCAACACTATGTTGTGCACCTCGTAAATCTTTACGGATCGAAAGTTATGGGCACCGGAGCGACAGATACCTGGTCACAAGCCCCATGCCGTCGGTTTGCGGGCCCAGCCTCTACATGAAGTGAAGTTGTCCTGCCCAATGTGTCATGAGATTCGGTAATAGAAATATGATGGAATAGATTGTCGTCCATTTCGCGGCTCACGACGTACGATCCGGGACGGAAAAATAGCGTAAAGGAAGAAAAGTGTCTCAAAACTAATAAAAACGTTCGATTTTGGGCTCCGAAAATAGGCGCACCCGAGCAGGCTTGCTAACCTTGTTGTAGAACGCTCAGAGAGCTTTCCAACGGTATGCTGTTCGTCGCCTAACTCCTTACGGATCAAAAGTTATGGGCACTGGAGCGACAGATACCTGGTCACAAGCCCCATGCCATCGGTTTGTGGGCCAAGCCTCTACGTGAAGTGAAGTTCTCTTGCCCAAGGTGTCGTGGGATTCGGTAATAGAAATATGATGGATTAGGTTGTTGTCCATTTCGCGGCTTACGATGTACGAACTGGGATGAAAAAATAGAGTAAAAGAATAAAAGTGTCCAGAAACGGATGAAAACGTTCAATTTTGGGCTCCGAAAATAGGCGCAGATGAGCAGGCTTGCTGCCCTCGTCGTAGAGCTCTTGGAGAGCTTTCAAACGGTATGTTGTTCGCCACGTAACTCCTTACAGATCAAAAGTTATGGGCGCCGGAGCGACGGAGACCTGGTCCCAAGCCCCACGCCCTCGATTTTTAGGCCCATCCTCTACATGAATTGAAGTTGTCTTGCCCAAGCTATCGTGGGATTCGGTAATAGAAATGTGATGGATTAGGTTGTCGTCCTTTTCGCAGCTCATGACGTACGATACGGGACGGAAAAACGGCGCAAAATAAGAAAAGTATCCCCAAACTGATGAAAATGTTTGACTTTTGGCTCCGAAAATAGGTACAAACGAGAAAGCTTGCTGCCCCCATCGTAGAGCTCTTGGAGTACTTTCCAAAAGTATACTGTGCAGCATGTAACTCCTTACGGATAAAAAGTTATGGGCACTGAAGCGACGGAGACCAGGTCCCAAGCCCCACGCCCTCGGTTTGTGGGCCCAGACTCTACGTGAAGCGAAGTTCTCTTGCGCAAGGTGCCATGGGTTTGGTAATAAAAATGTGATGGATTAGGTTGTCGTCCTTTTCGCGGCCCACGACGTACGATCCGGGATGAAAAAACAACGCAAAAGTAGAAAAGTGTCCAAAACTGATGAAAATGTTCGATTTTGGGCTCCGAAAATAGGCACAGCCAAGTAGGCTTGTTGACCCCGTTGTAGAGCTCTCGGAAAGCTTTCAAACGGTATGTTGTGCGCCGTGTAACTCCTTATGGATCAAAAGTTATGTAAACCGGAGTGGCAGATATTTGGTCACAAGCCCCACGCCCTCGGTTTGCAGGCCCAGCCTCTACGTGAAGTGAAGTTGTCTTGCCCAAGGTGCCCTGGGATTCGGTAATAAAAATGTCAAGGATTAGGTTGTCGTCCTTTTCGCGTCTCACAACATACGATCCGGGACAAAAAAACTCCGTAAAAGAAGAAAAGTATCCCAAAACTGATGAAAACGTTCGATTTTGGGCTCCGAAAATAGTCGTGGCGGAGCAGGCTTGCTGCCCCCTTCGTAGAGCTCTTGGAGTGGTTTCCAACGGTATGCTGTGCGCCACGTAAATCCTTACGGATCAAAAGTTACGGGCACCGGAGCGACGAAGACCTTTTCCCAAGCCCCACGCCCTCGGTTTGCGGGACCAGCCTCTATGTGAAGTGAAGTTGTCTTGCCCAAAATGCCATGGGATTCGGTAATAGAAATGTGATGGATTTGGCTGTCATCCTTTTCGTGGCTAACGACGTACGATCTGGGATGAAAAAACAGCGCAAAAGAGGAAAAGTGTCCCGAAACTGATGAAAATGTTCAATTTTGGATTCTGAAAATAGGTGCAGCCGAGCAAGCTTGCTGCCCCAGTCATAGAGCTCTCGGAGAGCTTTCCAACACTATGTTGTGTGCCTCGTAAATCTTTACGGATCAAAAGTTATGGGCAACGGAGCGACAGATACCTGGTCACAAGCTCTACGCCGTCGGTTTGCGGGCCCAGCCTTTACATGAAGTGAAGTTGTCTTGCCCAAGGTGTCATGGAATTCGGTAATAGAAATATGATGGAATAGATTGTCGTCCATTTCGCGACTCACAACGTACGATCCGGGACGGAAAAATAGTGTAAAGGAAGAAAAGTATCTCAAAACTAATGAAAACGTTCAATTTTGGGCTCCGAATATAGGAGCAGACGAGCAAGCTTGCTGTCCCCATCGTTGAGCTCTCGGAGAGCTTTCCAACGGTATGCTGTGCGCCACGTAACTCCTTACGGATAAAAAGTTATGGGCATTGGAGCGACGGAAACCTGGTCACAAGCCCCACGCCGTTGGTTTACGGGCCCAGCCTCTCTGTGAAGCAAAGTTGTCTAGCCCAAGGTACCGTGGGATTTGGTAATAGAAATGTGATGGATTAGGTTGTCATCTTTTTCGCGGCTCACGACGTACGATCCGGGAAGGAAAAACATTGGAAAAAAGAAAATTATCCCAAAACTGATGAAAATGTTCAATTTTGGGCTTTGAAAATAGGCACAGCTGAGCAGGCTTACTGCCTACGTTGTAGAGCTCTTGGAAAGCTTTCAAACAGCATACTGTGTGCCACGTAACTCCTTACGGATCAAATGTTATGGGCACCGGAGCGACGGATACCTGGTCGTAAGCTCCACGCCCTAGGTTTGTGGGCCCAGCCTCTACGTAAAGTGAAGTTGTCTTGCCTAAGGTGCCATGGGATTCGGTAATAGATATGTGATGGATTAGGTTGTCGTCCTTTTTGCGGCTCACGACGTTTGATTCGGGATGGAAAAACAGCGCAAAAGAAGAAAACTGTCCTAAAACTGATGAAAACGTTTGATTTTTGGCTCCGAAAATAGTCGCAGCTGAGCAGGATTGCTGCCCGCTTCGTAGAGCTCTTGGAGTGCTTTCCAACGGTATGCTGTGTACCATGTAACACCTTACGGATCAAAAGTTATGGGCACCGGAGCGACGGAGACCTAGGCCCAAGCCCCACGCCCTCGGTTTGAGGGACCAGCCTCTACGTGAAGAGAAGTTGTCTTGCCCAATGTGCCATAGGATTCGGTAATAGAAATATGATGGATTAGGTTGTCATGATTTTTGTGGCTCACGACGTACGATCCGGGATAAAAAAAATTGCGCACAAGAAGAAAAGTGTCCCAAAACTAATGAAATCATTTGATTTTGGCTCTGAAAACAGGTGCAACCAAGCAGGCTTGCTACTCTAGTCGTAGAGCGCTCAGAGAGCTTTCCAACGTTATGCTGTGCGCGGCCTAACTCCTTACGGATCAAAAGTTATGGACACCAGAGTGACGGACACCTGGTCCCAAGCTCCACGCCCTCAGTTTGCGGGCCCAGCCTTTACGCGAAGCGAAGTTGTCTTGCCCAATGTGCCATGGGATTCGGTAATAGAAATGTGATGGATTAGGTAGTCGTGCTTTTTGTGGCTCACGACGTATGATCTGGGATAAAAAAACAGCGCAAAAGAAGAAAAGTGTTCCAAAACTAATGAAAATGTTCAATTTTGGGTTCCGAAAACAGGCGTACCCGAGCAGGCTTGCTACCGTTGTTGTAGAACGCTCAGAGAGCTTTCTAACGGTATGCTGTGTGACGCTTAACTCCTTACGGATCAAAAGTTATGGGCACTAGAGCGACAGATACCTGGTCACAAGCCCCATGCCATCGGTTTGTGGGCCAAGCCTCTACGTGAAGTGAAGTTCTCTTGCCCAAGGTGTCGTGGGATTCGGTAATAGAAATATGATGGATTAGGTTGTCGTCCATTTCGCGGCTTACGATGTACGAACCGGGATGAAAAAATAGAGTAAAAGAAGAAAAGTGTCCAGAAACTGATGAAAACGTTCAATTTTGGGCTCCGAAAAAAGGCGCAGACGAGCAGGCTTGCTGCCCTCATCGTAGGGCTCTCGGAGAGCTTTCAAACAGTATGTTGTTCACCGCGTAACTCCTTACAGATCAAAAGTTATGGGCACCGGAGCGACGGAGACCTGGTCCCAAGCCCCACGCCCTCGATTTTTAGGCCCATCCTCTACATGAATCGAAGTTGTCTTGCCCAAGCTATAGTGGGATTCGGTAATAGAAATGTGATGGATTAGGTTGTCGTCCTTTTCGCGGCTCATGACGTACGAAACGGGACGGAAAAACAGCGCAAAATAAGAAAAGTATCCCCAAACTGATGAAAATGTTTGACTTTTGGCTCCGAAAATAGGTACAAACGAGAAAGCTTGCTGCCCCCGTCGTAGAGCTCTTGGAGTAGTTTCCAACGGTATATTGTGCAGCACGTAACTCCTTATGGATAAAAAGTTATGGGCACCGGAGCGACGGAGACCTGGTCCCAAGCCCCACGCCCTCGGTTTGTGGGCCCAACCTCTATGTGAAGCAAAGTTGTCTTGCGCAAGGTGCCATGGGTTAGGTAATAGAAATGTGATGGATTAGGTTGTCGTCCTTTTCGCGGCCCACGACGTACGATCCGGGATGGAAAAACAACGCAAAAGTAGAAAAGTGTCCAAAACTGATGAAAATGTTCGATTTTGGGCTCCGAAAATAGGCACAGCCAAGTAGGCTTGCTGACCTCGTTGTAGAGCTCTTGGAAAGCTTTCAAACGGTATGTTGTGCACCGTGTAACGCCTTATGGATCAAAAGTTATGTACACCGGAGCGGCAGATATCTGGTCACAAGCCTCACGCCCTCAGTTTGCAGGCCCAGCCTCTATGTGAAGTGAAGTTGTCTTGCCCAAGGTGCCATGGGATTCGGTAATAGAAATGTCATGGATTAGGTTGTCGTCCTTTTCGCATCTCACGACATACGATCCGGCATAAAAAAACTCCGTAAAAGAAGAAAAGTGTCCCAAAACTGATGAAAACGTTTGATTTTGGGCTCCGAAAATAGTTGTGGCCGAGCAGGCTTGCTGCCCCCTTCATAGAGCTCTTGGAGTGGTTTCCAACGGTATGCTGTGCGCCACGTAACTCCTTACAGATCAAAAGTTACGGGCACCGGAGCGACGAAGACCTTTTCCCGAGCCCCACGCCCTCGGTTTGCGGGACCAGCCTCTATGTGAAGTGAAGTTGTCTTGCCCAAGGTGCTATGGGATTCGGTAATAGAAATGTGATGGATTTGGTTGTCGTCCTTTTCGTGGCTAACGACGTACGATCCGGGATGGAAAAACAACGCAAAAGTAGAAAAGTGTCCAAAACTGATGAAAATGTTAGATTTTGGGCTCCGAAAATAGGCACAGCCAAGTAGGCTTGCTGACCTCGTTGTAGAGCTCTCGGAAAGCTTTCAAATGGTATGTTGTGCACCGTGTAACTCCTTATGGATCAAAAGTTATGTACACCGGAGCGGCAGATATCTGGTCACAAGCCCCAAGCCCTCAGTTTGCAGGCCCAGCCTCTACGTGAAGTGAAGTTGTCTTGCCCAAGGTCCCATGGGATTCGGTAATAGAAATGTCATGGATTAGGTTGTCGTCCTTTTCGCGTCTCACGACATACGATCCGGGACAAAAAAACTCCGTAAAAGAAGAAAAGTGTCCCAAAACTGATGAAAACGTTCGATTTTAGGCTCCGAAAATAGTCGTGGCCGAGTAGGCTTGCTGCCCCCGTCGTAGAGCTCTTGGAGTGGTTTCCAACGGTGTGCTGTGCGCCACGTAAATCCTTACGAATCAAAAGTTACGGGCACCGGAGCGACGAAGACCTTTTCCCAAGCCCCACGCCCTCAGTTGGCGGGACCAGCCACTATGTGAAGTGAAGTTGTCTTGCCCAAAGTGCCATGGGATTCGGTAATAGAAATGTGATGGATTTGGCTGTCGTCCTTTTCGTGGCTAACGACGTACGATCTGGGATGAAAAACAGCGCAAAAGAGGAAAAGTGTCCCGAAACTGATGAAAATGTTCTATTTTGGATTTCGAAAATAGGTGCAGCAGTGCAAGCTTGCTGCCCCCGCCGTAGAGCTCTTGGAGAGCTTTCCAACACTATGTTGTGCGCCTCGTAAATCTTTACGGATCAAAAGTTATGGGCACCGGAGCGATTGATACCTGGTCACAAGCCCATGCCGTCGGTTTGCGGGCCCAGCCTCTACATGAAGTGAAGTTGTCTTGCCCAAGGTGTCGTGGGATTCGGTAATAGAAATATGATGGAATAGATTGTCGTCCATTTTGCGGCTCACAACGTACGATCCGGGACGGAAAAATAGTGTAAAGGAAGAAAAGTGTCCCAAAACTAATGAAAACGTTCAATTTTGGGCTCCGAATATAGGTACAGACGAGCAGGCTTACTGTCCCCATCGTGGAGCTCTCGAAGAGCTTTCCAACGGTATGTTGTGCGCCACGTAACTCCTTACGGATAAAAAGTTATGGGCACTAGAGCGACGAAAACCTGGTCACAAGCCCCACGCCGTCGGTTTACGGGCCCAGCCTCTCCGTGAAGCAAAGTTGTCTAGCCCAAGGTGCCGTGGGATTCGGTAATAGAAATGTGATGGATTAGGTTGTCGTCTTTTTCGCGGCTCACGACGTACGATCCGGGAAGGAAAAACATTGCAAAAAAGAAAATTATCCAAAAATTGATGAAAATGTTCAATTTTGGGCTTCGAAAATAGGCACAGCCGAGCAGGCTTGCTACCTACGTCGTATAGCGCTCGGAGAGCTTTCAAACAGCATACTTTGTGCCACGTAACTCCTTACGGATCAAAAGTTATGGGCACCGGAGCGACGGATACCTGGTCGCAAGCTCCACGCCCTCGGTTTGCGGGCCCAGCCTCTACGTGAAGTGAAGTTGTCTTGCCTAAGGTGCCATGGGATTCGGAAATAGATATGTGATGGATTAGGTTGTCGTCCTTTTTGCGGCTCACGACGTATGATTCGAGATGGAAAAACAGCGCAAAAGAAAAAAATTGTCCTAAAACTGATGAAAACGTTTGATTTTGGGCTCCAAAAATAGTCGTAGCCAAGCAGGATTGCTGCCCGCTTCGTAGAGCTCTTGGAGTGCTTTCCAACGGTATGCTGTGCACCATGTAAATCCTTACGAATCAAAAGTTATGGGCGCCGGAGCGACGGAGACCTAGGCTCAAGCCCCACGCCCTCGGTTTGCGGGCCAGGCTCTAAGTGAAGAGAAGTTGTCTTGCCCAAGGTACCATGGGATTCGGTAATAGAAATATGATGGATTAGGTTGTCATGATTTTTGTGGCTCACGACGTACGATCCGGGATAAAAAAAAATAGCGCACAAGAAGAAAAATGTCCCAAAACTAATGAAATCGTTTGATTTTGGGTTCCGAAAACAGGCGTAACCAAGCAGGCTTACTACCCTAGTCGTAGAGCGCTCAGAGAGCTTTCCAACGGTATGCTGTGCGCCGCCTAACTCTTTACAGATCAAATGTTATGGGCACCAGAGTGACAGAGACCTGGTCCCAAGCTCCACGCCCTCAGTTTGCGGGCCCAGCCTTTACGTGAAGCGAAGTTGTCTTGCCCAATGTGCCATGGGATTCGGTAATAGAAATGTGATGGATTAGGCAGTCGTGCTTTTTGTGGCTCACGACGTACGGTCTGGGATAAAAAAACAGCGCAAAAGAAGAAAAGTGTTCCCAAACTAATGAAAATGTTCAATTTTGGGCTTCGAAAACAGGCGCACCCGAGCAGGCTTGCTACCCTTGTTGTAGAACGCTCAGAGAGCTTTCTAACGGTATGCTGTGTGACGCCTAACTCCTTACGGATCAAAAGTTATGGGCACTGGAACGACAGATACCTGGTCACAAGCCCCATGCCATCGATTTGTGGGCCAAGCTTCTACATGAAGTGAAGTTCTCTTGACAAGGTGTCATGGGATTCGGTAATAGAAATATGATGGATTAGGTTGTCGTCCATTTCACGGCTTACGATGTATGAACCGGGATGAAAAAATAGAGTAAAAGAAGAAAAGTGTCATGAAACTGATAAAAACGTTTAATTTTAGGCTCCGAAATAGGCGCAGACGAGCAAGCTTGCTGCCCTCGTCGTAGAGCTATCGAAAAGCTTTCAAATGGTATGTTGTTCGCCGCGTAACTCCTTACAGATCAAAAGTTATGGGCACCGGAGCGACAGAGACCTGGTCCCAAGCCCCACGCCCTCGATTTTTAGGCCCATCCTGTACATGAATCGAAGTTGTCTTGCCCAAGCTACCGTGGGATTCGGTAATAGAAATGTGATGGATTAGGTTGTCGTCCTTTTCGCGGCTCATGACGTACGATACGGGATGAAAAAACAGCGCAAAATAAGAAAAGTATCCCCAAACTGATGAAAATGTTTGACTTTTGGCTCCGAAAGTAGGTACAAACGAGAAAGCTTGCTGCCCCCATCGTAGAGCTCTTGGAGTACTTTCCAACGGTATACTGTGCGGCACATAACTCCTTACGGATAAAAAGTTATGGGCACCGGAGCGACGGAGACCTGGTCCCAAGCCCCACGCCCTCGGTTTGTGGGCCCAGCCTCAACGTGAAGCAAAGTTGTCTTGCGCAAGGTGCCATGGGTTAGGTAATAGAAATGTGATGGATTAGGTTGTCGTCCTTTTCGCGGCCCACGACATACGATCCGGGATGGAAAAACAACGCAAAAGTAGAAAAGTGTCCAAAACTGATGAAAATGTTCGATTTTGGGCTCCGAAAATAGGCACAGCCAAGTAGGCTTGTTGACCCCGTTGTAGAGCTCTCGGAAAGCTTTCGAACGGTATGTTGTGCGCCGTGTAACTCCTTATGGATCAAAAGTTATGTACACCGGAGCGGCAGATATCTGGTCACAAGCCCCACGCCCTCGGTTTGCAGGCCCAGCCTCTACGTGAAGTGAAGTTGTCTTGCCCAAGGTGCCATAGGATTCGGTAATAGAAATGTCATGGATTAGGTTGTCGTCTTTTTCGCGTCTCACGACATATGATCCGGGAAAAAAAAACTCCGTAAAAGTAGAAAAGTGTCACAAAACTGATGAAAACGTTCGATTTTGGGCTCCGAAAATAGTCGCGGCCAAGCAGGCTTGCTGCCCCCTTCGTAGAGCTCTTGGAGTGGTTTCCAACGGTATGCTGTGCGCCACGTAAATCCTTACGGATCAAAAGTTACGGGCACCGGAGCGACGAAGACCTTTTCCCAAGCCCCACGCCCTCGGTTTGCGGGACCAGCCTTTATGTGAAGTGAAGTTTTCTTGCCCGAAGTGCCATGGGATTTGGTAATAGAAATGTGATGGATTTGGCTGTCGTCCTTTTCGTGGCTAACGACGTACGATTTGGGATGAAAAAACAGCGCAAAAGAGGAAAAGTGTCTCGAAACTGATGAAAATGTTCCATTTTGGATTCCGAAAATAGGTGCAGCCGAGCAAGCTTGCTGCCCCCGTCGTAGAGCTCTCGGAGTGCTTTCCAACACTATATTGTGCGCCTCGTAAATCTTTACGGATCAAAAGTTATGGGCACCAGAGCGACAGATACCTGGTCACAAGCCCCATGCCGTCGGTTTGCGGGCCCAGCCTCTACATGTTTTGATTTTTCTTGATATATCAGAACTTTTTTTTGTGATAAGTGAAGTTGTCTTGCCCAAGGTGTCGTGGGATTCGGTAATAGAAATATGATGGAATAGATTGTCATCCATTTCGCGGCTCACAACGTACGATCCGAGACGGAAAAATATTGTAAAGGAAGAAAAGTGTCCCAAAACTAATGAAAACGTTCAATTTTAGGCTCCGAATATAGGCGCAGACGAGCAGGCTTGCTGCCCCCATCGTGGAGCTCTCGGATAGCTTTCCAACGGTATGCTGTGCGCTACGTAACTCTTTACGGATAAAAAGTTATGGGCACTGGAGCGACAGAAACCTGGTCACAAGCCCCAGGCCGTCGGTTTACGGGCCCAGCCTCTCCGTGAAGCGAAGTTATCTAGCCCAAGGTGCCATGGGATTCGGTAATAAAAATGTGATGGATTAGGTTGTCGTCTTTTTCGCGGCTTACGACGTACGATCCGGGAAGGAAAAACATTGCAAAAAAGAAAATTATCCCAAAACTGATGAAAATGTTCAATTTTGGGCTTCGAAAATAGGCATAGCCGAGCAGGCTTGCTGCCTACGTCGTAGAGCTCTCGGAGAGCTTTCAAACGGCATACTGTGTGCCACGTAACTCCTTACGGATCAAAAGTTATGGGCACCGGAGCGATGGATACCTGGTCGCAAGCTCCACTCCCTCGGTTTGCGGGCCCAACCTCTACGTGAAATGAAGTTGTCTTACCTAAGGTGCCATGGGATTCGGTAATAGATATGTGATGGATTAGGTTGTCGTCCTTTTTGCGGCTCATGACGTATGATTCGGGATGGAAAAACAGCGCAAAAGAAGAAAACTGTCCTAAAACTGATGAAAACGTTTGATTTTGGGCTCCGAAAATAGTCGCAGCCGAGCAGGATTGCTGCCCGCTTCGTAGAGCTCTGGGAGTGCTTTCCAACGGTATGCTGTGCACCATGTAACTCCTTACGGATCAAAAGTTATGGGCACCGGAGCGACGGAGACCTAGGCCCAAGCCCCACGCCCTCGGTTTGCGGGCCCAACCTCTACGTGAAGAGAAGTTGTCTTGCCCAAGGTGCCATGGGATTCGGTAATAGAAATGTGATGGTTAGGTTGTCGTCCTTTTCGCGGCTCACGACGTACGATTCGGGACCGAAAAACAGTGCAAAAGAAGAAAAGTTTCCCAAAACTGATGAAAACATTCGATTTTGGGCTCCGAAGATAGGCACAGACGAGCAAGCTTGCTGCCCCTGTCGTAGAACTCTTGGAGTGCTTTCCAACGGTATGTTGTGTGTCACGCCCCAACCCGGCCTATAAAGGTTAGACTAGGGTGTGATCTAAACATTCAAGTCCTTTCACATTCTTAACCATTCTAGGAGGTTTAACACTGAACGTTTTATTCTAGACTCCAAAATTTTCCAGAAATCCGGCAGCATAACGGTTGTAATTGGGCTCTTGTTTTGACTTAAATTTTCTAACAGCCTCAAAACTTTCAATTCAAGTTCATTCCCGACTAGAGTTTACTATTTTATCATCAATTGAATTTCCTATTGGTTATTTCGACTTCCCGTTTGATTTATAACCTAGCATGATACTATGTCTCGTTTGTCCATTTATCCTCGTTTCAAAATATACCTGTTGATCTTAGCTTATTAGCGAATACCTGTTGAGATTGGATAAGTTCATTTGCCTATTCCTTAACTAGCATCATAACCTATGATAGATACTAATGATAACAAAAGCAAAAACGATCATAGTATGTCTAGTATCAGTCTACTTAATATAAGTACAAACCAAAATTAGACCCCAAATTACAACGGGGGTCTTTTACATTAGCGACAACAACAACATAAGATAGATAGTCTTCAAGCAGCACAAGGTACACAAGTAGTCACGTTCAAGCAAAACAACAATAACAGGCAATCACTCCAGGGGTTCATCGTTAGGTACATTATCCTCGGGTTCCTGTACCTGTTCTTCTTCACCTGAGATGATAAAAGAGGGTGAGTCCTTATGAACTCAGCGAGGGGAAACGAGAAATAAGTTTTGAAACTCATTTTCCGGTTAAACTTATGAAAACCCCTTTCTCAAACATGAATACAACAGAAATACAAGTACATAAATACAAGTACAGAATTACAAGTACCGAAATACAAGTATGGAAATACAAGTACAAAACAGGAATACCGGTCTTTCCTCCCCGAGGTTCCAAAGCAGGAGTACTTATACACATAATAAAAAGGATACGGTGAGCTTTTGCTCTCAAATCAGATCCAGGATCAGTTGTTGCGGCCGACTTCAAATCATCCCCCAAACACACCAGGTGGGTGTACTCTGGATGTACCCCAAAATCCTACGACCCAACTCTCCGAGGAAGTCTAGCCCCCAAGCGAGAGAGGGAATGGGACCATGGTGGTCACGGTAACACCGGCAAGCCCGATGCCGCCCGGCGTACGTGATCGCTACCATGCTGACAGGAAAGGTTGCAACCTTGTATGCAATGCACATTCATGATAGGTAATATATATCACAGAAGGAAGACAACAAAGTAGGTTTCCTCCGGACAGTCATAAGATTGCACATTGACAGATAAACAAGCAGGACACGATAAGACAGGAAATTTCACTTGAAAGGCATATAGAGTTATATGAAAATTAAACGGGCAGCCATGTAACACATGTAAAACAGGCCATATAACTCATTAAAAAGTCCACGCAATCAAGTGATAAGATTATTCAACATGCAATGATATCAACATGGGTTCGGATGCAAGAAAAGCTTATTTGTTAACATGCAATGATATCAACATGGGTTCGGATGCAAGAAAAGCTTATTTGTCAACATGCAATGGTCAAGATCACTTTTGAAGTTATAAAACATTTACGGGCAGCCCACTAAGCATATGATTCCAACACAATATCCAAATAATCAACACTTATTAAGACTACCTAGTCGTTAGGGCTTCCATTTCAAGTATATTCGTGCAATTTGAGCCTCAACCCAACTCAATGTCAATCTCAAACCATACATCATTTAATTCAACATCCTCAAACGTTCAAAACAGTCCACACAACATCCCAACACCACATTTCCACACAATTAGTACCACAAGAGAGGTTACAACAATTTTCCAAGCATATGGCTAAATAAAACCTTTACTGCAATAGGCTGTTTTCTCACAATCAATAGGATAATCAAACAATCTCCAAATTCAGTAAATAATATGTCAAATTAAAGCTTAAGAAGTTAACTAAAAAACAAACCTTGCATCAATTGGAGTTCATAATCATTAGTTATAGCCGAAACAGTGAGGTAGCACAAAACTGTCCAGATTTGTACACTTTTCAGAAATTGACGTTTTTGAGGTCCTTAGAGTCAGTTTTAGCTTTGGTCCATTTCTGACAAAATTGTCCAGAACTGAAAAATCTAGCAGCACACCAAATTTCTGGCATTTTTGACATCATTTACTAAGTCAAGTATGGTTCGTTCCACAAGGTCAGTGCATCTGCCAAAACCTGATTCATTTTTCCAGATTTCCAGATTTTGTCACATTTTAATGATTTTCCCTTTTGAGGATCTTAGAGTCCAAATTAGCTTCGGCCTATTTCTGGGAAAAATGTTCAAAACTGTCCAAAATAGTCACCCACCAATTTTCAAGCATTTTCAACATCATTTGCTTAGCTAAACTTACCTCGAACAGACTGGTCAGAGAGTTGTCATCCATTTCAACTTCACCTAGCATCATTTTCAAGCCAAGATCTTGCCATGCATGGTTGTTTAAGCTTATGAACGACCATATAGCTCAAGTACAGAAGCAAATACACACATTTATGAGCATGCATGTGAATTTTTGAAGAGTTTTCAAAAGGTTTTAACCCTCACCTTTGCAATCAACCCAAAAAATGCTCAAAACCTTGTTGAAGCTCAAATCTCTTATTCTTCTTGCTTAGCCGAGATTCCAACTAGCTTTTCTCTATTTTTCCTAGCTTAGTGATCAATCTCTTAGCACATGCATGAGGTTAGAACAAGAAGAAAAAAAATGGAAGCTTAAAAACTCACCAAGGCCGAAAATGGTGACTCAAAATGCTTGCATGTGTGTTTCTTGCATCCTAGCTTGCTTGGGTGAGTTTCTTTGCTTGTGGTTTGTCTTGATGCACCATAGGATGATGAAGATGAGCTAAGAGGTGGAGAGAACTCAGCCAAAACCGAAATGGAGAGAGAGAGTGAGAGGGAGAGAGAGAAAATGTGAGGAAAGTGAGAGAAATGAGAGAAAAATGAGGCTTTTGCAAAAGTTGATGCATATGTTGGCCTTGGGCATGCAAAAATTCAGATTTGTGTCATCTTTTGAATTGTTTTAACATGTGTATAAGAGAATGTTGGGTATTTAGGGATTTTAGGTAGAATAGAATATAGGATATGTTTAGAGGTTTGTGAGATTTTGTCTTGTAGTGAGTTTAAAATATAATATTTAGGTGTTAGTGGATTTTGTAGAGATTTGAATTAGGATTAAAATATTGGTTAGTGGATTGTGTAGGATTATTTTAGTGTCTAGTGCTTTGTGTAGGATTCTTTCTTGATTAATGTGGTGGCACGGATTCCTAGGTCTAGGACACGAATTACGAGGTAGACACGAACTATGAGGTACAACACGTATTTCAAGACTAAGGCACATACTTCAAGATAAGTGCACGGATTCTAATGCTAACGCACGTAACCCTATGTGAATGAACGTAGACCAAAATAAGGCACGTAATTCAATGCAATACACGTAATTCAAGACACGACTCTTAAACCTAGGTTAAGGCACGCAGTTCAAGGTTAGGGCACATGAAATGAGGTAACGCACGTACATCGAGGTCAGGGCACGTATTTCTAGGTACCACACGTGAGTCGGGGATTAGGGCACACTATTCTAGGTCAAGGCACGTATGACGAGGTATGCACGAAAACCAAGACATGACACGTAATCCAAGGTCGATCATTTAATTAGGGGTCTATGGCACGCAAATCAAGGTAACACACGTTATTCGGGGTCGGGCCTCACACTGTGCGCCACGTAACTCCTTACAGATAAAAAGTTATAGGAACCGGAGTGACGGAGACCTAGTCCGAAGCCCCACGCCCTCGGTTTGCGGGCCCAACCTCTTTGTGAAGCGAAGTTGTCGAGCCTAAGGTGCCATGGAATTCGATAATAGAAATGTGATGGATTAGGTTGTCGTCCTTTTCACGGCTCACGATGTACAATTCGGGACGGAAAAACAGCGCAAAAGATGAAAAGTGTCGCGAAACTGATGAAAACGTTAGATTTTGGCCTCCAAAAATAGGCACAGCTGAGCAAGATTGCTGCCCCCGTCATAGAGCTCTCGGAGAGCTTTTTGACGGTATGTTGTGTGCCACGTAACTCCTTACGGATCAAAAGTTATGGGCACCAGAGCGACGAAGACCTGGTCCCAAGCCCCACGCCCTCGGTTTGCAGGCCCAGCCTCTACGTGAAGTGAAGTTGTCTTGCCCAAGGTGCCATGGTATTCGGCAACAGAAATGTGATGGATTAGGTTGTCGTCCTTTTCGCGACTCACAACGTACTATCCGAGACGAAAAAACAATGCAAAAGAAGAAAAGTTTCCCGAAACTGATGAAAAAGTTCAATTTTGGGCTCCGAAAATAGGTGCAGCCGAGCAGGCTTACTACCCCCGTCGTAGAGCTCTCGGAGAGATTTCCAACGGTATACTGTGCGTCGCGTAACTCCTTACGGATCAAAAGTTATGGGCATTGGAGCGACAGATACTTGGTCACAAGCCCCCTGCCGTAGATTTACGGGCCCAGCCTCTACGTGAAGTGAAGCTGTCTGGCCTAAGGTGTCATGGGATTTGGTAATAGAAATATGAGGGATTAGGTTGTCATCCTTTCGCGGCGCACGACGTACGATCCGGGATAGAAAAACAGCGTAAAAGAAGAAAAGTGTCCCAAAATTGATTAAAACGTTCGATTTTATTCTTCAAAAAATAGGCGCAGACGAGCAGGCTTGCTACCCCCATCGTAGAGCTCTTGGAGTGCTTTCCAAAGGTATGCTGTGCGCCACGTAACTCCTTACGGATAAAAAGTTATGGGCAACGGAGTGACGGAGACCTGGTCCCAAGCCCCACGCCCTCGGTTTGTGCCCCAACCTCTCCGTGAAGTGGAGTTATCTTGCCCAAGGTACCGTAGAATTCGGTAATAGAAATGTGATGGATTAGGATGTGGTCCTTTTCGTGGCTCACGATGTACGTTCCGGAACTAAAAAACAACGCGAAAGAAGAAAAATGTCCTGAAACTGATGAAAACGTTGGATTTTGGGCTCCAAAAATAGGCACAGCCAAGCTAGCTTGCTGCCCCCGTCGTATAGCTCTCAAAGTGCTTTCCAACGGAATGCTGTGCGCCGCGTAACTCCTTGCAGATCAAAAGTTATGTGCACCGGAGCGACGGAGACCTGGTCCTAAGCCCCACGCCCTCGGTTTGTGGGCTCAGCCTCTCCGTGAAGCGAAGTTGTCTTGCCCAAGTTGCCGTGGGATTCGTTCATAGAAATGTGATGGATTAGGTTGTTGTCCTTTTTGCGGATCAAGACGTACGATCCGGGATTAAAAAACAGCGCAAAAGAAGAAAAAATGTCCATAAACTAATGAAAATGTTTGATTTTGGGCTCCGAAAACATGCACAGCTGAGCAGGCTTGCGGCCCACATCGTAGAACACTCGGAGAGCTTTCCAACGGTAGGCTGTGCGCCGCGTAACTCCTTACGGATTAAAAGTAATGGCAAAGGAGCGACGGAGACCTGGTCCCAAGCCCCACGCCCTCGGTTCACGGGCCTAGCCTCTCCGTGAAGTGAAGTTGTCTTGCCCAAGGTGCCGTGGGATTCGGTAATAGTAATGTGATGGATTCGGTTGTCGTCCTCATCGCGGATCACGACTTACGATCTAGGACGAAAAAAAATCACAAAAGAAGAAAAGTGTCCCAAAACTGATAAAAATGTTCAATTTTGGGCTCTGAAAACAGGCATAGCCGAGCAGGATTGCTACCCACGTCGTAGAGCACTCGGAGAGCTTTCCAATGGTATGCTATGAGCCGCGTAACGCCTTACAGATCAAAAGTTATTGGCACCGGAGCGACGGAGACCTGGTCCCAAGCTCGACGCCCTTGGTTTATGGGCCCAGCCTCCACGTGAAGCGAAGTTGTCTTGCCCAAGGTGCCAAGGGATTCGGAAATAGAAATTTGGTGGATTAGGTTGTGGTCTTTTTTCGCGGCCCACGACGTACGATTAGGGACGGAAAAATAACGCAAAAGAAAAAAAGTATCCCGAAACTGATTAAAATGTTCAATTTTGGGCACCAAAAATAAGCACTGCAAAGCAGGCTTATTGCCCCCGTCGTAGAGCTCTTGGGGAACTTTCCAACGGTATGCTGTGCGCCGCATAACTCCTTACGGTTCAAAAGTTATGGGGAGCAGAGCGACGGATACATGGTCACAAGCCCCACGCCCTCGGTTTACGGGCCCATCCTCTACATGAAGTGAAGTTGTCTTGCCCAAGGTGCCATGAGATTCGGTAATAGAAATTTGATGAATTAGGTTGTCATCCTTTTCGCGGCTCACGACGTACGATTAGGGACGGAAAAATAGCGCGAAAGAAGAAAAGTATCCCAAAATTGATGAAAACGTTCGATTTGGGCTCTGAAAATAGATGCAGACAAGCAGGCTTGCTACCCCCGTCGTAGAGCTCTTGGAGTGCTTTCCAACGGTATGCTGTGCCTCACGTAACTCCTTACGGATAAAAAGTTATTGGCACAGGAGCGATTGAGACCTGGTCCCAAGCCCCATGCCCTCGGTTTGCAGGACCAATCTCTCTGTGAAGTGAAGCTAGCTTGGCCAAGGTGCCATGGGATTCGGTAATAGAAATGTGATGGATTAAGTTGTTTTCCTTTTTGAGGCTCACGACATACAATCCGGGACAAAAAAATAGTGTAAAAAAGAAAAGTGTCCCGAAACTGATAAAAATGTTTGATTTTACACTCCCAAAAAGGCACAACTAAGAACGTTTGCTGCCCACGTCATAGAGCTCTCGAAGAGCTTTCCAACGGTATGATGTGCGCTGCGTAACTCCTTATGGATCAAAAGTTATGGGTACTAGAGCGACGGAGACCTGGTCCCAAGTCCCACGTCCTCGGTTTGCGGGCCCAGCCTCTACGTGAAACGAATTGTCTTGCCCAAGGTGCCATGGGATTCGGTAATAGAAATGTGATAGATTAGGCTGTCGTCCTTTTTGCGTCTCACGACGTACAATCCGGGACAAAAAAATACCATAAAATAAGAAAACTGTCCCAAAACTAATGAAAACGTTCAATTTTGGGCTCTGAAAATAGGCGCAGAAGAGCAGGCTTGCTGCCCTCGTCGTAAAGCTCTTAGAGTGCTTTCCAACAGTATGTTGTGCGCCACGTAACTCCTTACAGATAAAAAGTTATGGGCACCGGAGCGACGGAAACCTGGTCCTAAGCCCCAAGCCCTCGGTTTGCGGGCCCAGCATCTACGTGAAGTGAAGTTGTCTTGCCCAAGGTGCCATGGGATTCGATAATAGAAATGTGATGGATTAGGTTGTCGTCCTTTTCACGGCTAACGACGTACGATCCGGGATGGAAAAACAGCTCAAAAGAAGAAAAATATCCTAAAACTGATAAAAACGTTTGATTTTGGAATCTGAAAATAGGTGCAGCCTGTGACGCCCGAGATTTAGCCATGCATTCAATTACTGTTGCATCCCTTGTTTGCGCATTTCCTTCTGTGCATTATTGACTGCCTTCTTGAATTACTATTCACTTCATTTTTAAACTGCATTCTATTGGTTAATTAGCATTTTTATTAAATCATATTAATTGTAAAAGTAGTGGAAAAAATGTGCAATTGAGCTAGAAGCGATAGGAGAGCTCGTTTAGAAAATGATTTTAGTAGTTCAATGAATAGTGTTACGTAACATAACTTAGAGATTTAATTAGTTAGCTTATACCGTACACTTTAGGCTCGTAATTAAGCTTTCAACGCGCATTTTAGGAGTCCACATAAGCACCCAACATGACCCCACCTCAACACATACTCAATATAACATAACAAGAGCTCATTTGAACACAAAAACAAAAAAATTCAGCAAGTGTACAGTGCCAAACCCGACAGCCTTCCTTGTGCATTTGGGAGAAATTTTGCTCTTCAATCCTTCAATCCAAGCCAAGCCAAGCCTTGAACAACTAGTGTAGGGTGTTTGCAAGGTTCCTAGGTGCTCCTACGCGTAGTGGTGAGGGATTTCACGACTTGTTTTTGCATTTTTAAATAGTTGCTCATTTATTGATTTGTTGAAAATATGATTATATGCCATTGTAATTGTTATCTATGCTAATATACTATCTATATGAATGCTAGAGAACACTTTTGAACCGTCGTTTCGCAATTTAAACGGTTAGAATCGTTAGTTTAATTTTTAGGGTGAATAGTGACGTTTTTTCTAGGGTTTTGTGTAATTGCTCGAATTAGCTTGATTTAATGCTTCTAATAGATGCCTTAGGTGTTAGTGAAGATAGCCTAATAGCCCCGTGCACTTGCATTCCCTTAAATTGCCTAAAAATGGAAAATAGCCGACTTTAAGTTGGGGCTTTCGGGGTTAATGCGAATCCGGGTGGATTCGGGCTTCAATTCTAGTATCCTTAGGCTACCTAGGTGCTATAGATGCCTTGATATCCCTTGTTTGAAGCCCGGACAATGTAGGTATGGTTTTAAGCCAAAAGAGGGAAATTGGGGCTTTCGGGGTAAACGCGTGCATTTGAATGAGTTAGAGGGTTGAGAGGGTACCTTGGAGGTTAGTTATAAGGTTGGGAGAGTTTCATTTGAAAATGAAATCATTAACTTTGGTTTAGAAGAGAAATAGTTCGAAAAACAAAGGGGTTTAAGTGCAATTTAAGTTGTCTCACACTTCTAAACCCATGTCAGGACTTCTTGAGTGTTTATATGTGATTTTAAATTGATTTGGAGCTTTTGGTAGGATTCTATGCTCATTTGGTATATGTTCATTTGTAAACTGCTTATTAGCTTCTATATTTGCTTCTATCCTAAATGCAACGAGGTCAACCTACTTTGTTGATCCTCATATGTGTTAATGCTTATATTATTGCTATTAACTTGCCATCGTTAAGTGCATTGCATAGTGGTTGCGCAACCATAGTGTCAGGGGCGGATGTGTTGAATATCGGCTGGGCGGCAGAGGGCTTGCCGATGGATATTCAAACTCCGTACCCTAATCCCTCATTCGCCTGGTCCGGAGATTGCCAGGGGATGTTGGGTCGTAGGATTATTGGGGTACATCCGGAGTACACCCACTGGAGTGTTTGGGGTTATGCCGGCTTATCGTGATCGTGCTCGTGGTTCGTGGATCGTGATTGAAGAACTGTGAAGATTGGTGTATAGGGGATTGTGTGAAATGTATCCTTTTTAATGTGTGGTTACTTATGTTATCATTGCTTCTTAAATTGTCTAAGTGATATTGTTGTATAACTGTATTATCTGTTGCATTGCACGCCCCGGGACTATATCCCTCACTGGGCAACAGTGGTTGCTCATACCTCGCTAACATGTTTCAGGTGGCACAGTTGGTGGAGTTGCCTTAGCTACTGTGTGATATTTGTCTGAGGCGGATATGCTTTCTGATTGCTATGTGAAGAATTTGTTGTTCTATGTATAATCTATTTTGGGGCCTTAAAGCTCATGTATATATTTGAGTAATATGTAAGCTGGAAGTCTGATAATGTAGTAGCAGTGGTAATTCTATGGCTTATAATAACTTATATTTCTATTTCTAGTTGCTTTGCATGCTTGGGAGTGAATGGCTTAGTGTAGAATGTTTTATCTCTAAGTATGTTTTAATGTTATCCTAGAATGGCATGGTTATTAGACTATATTATAAACCAGTTACTTGCATGCTTGTGTGTTTTGGAACTATTGTGTACCATAAGGCTCGGATGGCCGTGAATCTTTAAATATTTAGCCATGAAAAGTTTGTTTACCTTGTAGTTACCTTATTTGAGAATTTACAGGTTTTCAGAATGTCCATAGTACAAGGGAAACTCTGTCCGTTTTTCCCTAAAATTTTGTGACTGGGTTTGGTATTGGGTTGAGAATAGCATGGTTATTAGAGCCTCCGGTCTCGTGAGGGATCGGGGCGTTACAGGTGGTATCAGAGCTGAGTTAGCTCTAAGCCGGGATAGGGTCCTCGGCCTGTCGGGTAGTAACCCTTGAGTGTGTGCTTGTTAAGTGTGTGTCTTGAAAGTGTATGCCTGCATGTGTGATTGTGTGTCTTGTATGTAATGTTTGCACCTATATGATATAATTATGTGTTACGTGCTAAATGTGTGCTAAGTGAAGTAAAGTGGCTAGTTATGCATCAAATTGACCTCGTGAATTGTTAATTGCTTGAATTGTTGCTTGTAATGTGTGTATTTGAATGTCTTGGATTGAGTTGTGTTATGATTGACTTGATTGTTGTCCTTGAATGACTTTGATGATTACACTATGTCATAAACTCTTATATAAATATGTTTGCATAATAGTTTAAAACATATATGTGTAAATGTGATATCTTGGCATTCATACATGTCCCATTGAATTGGTAAGAAAGACTTCATCCTCCCCCCTGAACGGAGGTGATTAGTGGCTAGCCTTTCAAGTTATATGGATTAGTAGGAACGTGAAGCGGTTGATCAGCCCTTTTATTTGGGAGTTGGTGTTGTGGGCAGAACTCAGTTATTGGGATTTCTTCCAAGGCATTTTTCTATGCTCATTAGTCAGAAATGAATGGCGTCCCTTGGGATTTCTATATGACTGTTCTCTAAGGCATTCTCTTGGTATTTTCTTATTTAGCATTCTTCTGGTATTTTCTTATTGGCATTTCTCTGAAGATTTAGTATCTGGAATTCTATTTAGCCATATTATATGGTATTATCTACAGTATTTATGCTCCAATCTTTTATTGGTATTTTCTAGCTACTTTTAGTTGGGATTATATTATTCTACAGTGTTCGTGCCAGCGGGATTCTTATTTGGATTTCTATGTAGCATTTCTATTGGAGCCTTTATTTGGCCTTATTACTTGGGGATTCGCTGGCAGTACTACTGGGATCTCTTAATGGGTTCTTACGAGAATTCGTATACGGTATTCATGCTCAGCAACTGATGAAGAGTAATTGAAGTTGGTTTTCAGTTGATGCAGATGTTCTCTTGTGAAGAAGAATTGCGTGGACGCAATTTGTTTAAGGGGGAGAGGATGTGACGCCCGAGATTTAGCCATGCATTCAATTACTGTTGCATCCCTTGTTTGCGCATTTCCTTCTGTGCATTATTGACTGCCTTCTTGAATTACTATTCACTTCATTTTTAAACTGCATTCTATTGGTTAATTAGCATTTTTATTAAATCATATTAATTGTAAAAGTAGTGGGAAAAATGTGCAATTGAGCTAGAAGCGATAGGAGAGCTCGTTTAGAAAATGATTTTAGTAGTTCAATGAATAGTGTTACGTAACATAACTTAGAGATTTAATTAGTTAGCTTATACCGTACACTTTAGGCTCGTAATTAAGCTTTCAACGCGCATTTTAGGAGTCCACATAAGCACCCAACATGACCCCACCTCAACACATACTCAATATAACATAACAAGAGCTCATTTGAACACAAAAACAAAAAAATTCAGCAAGTGTACAGTGCCAAACCCGACAGCCTTCCTTGTGCATTTGGGAGAAATTTTGCTCTTCAATCCTTCAATCCAAGCCAAGCCAAGCCTTGAGCAACTAGTGTAGGGTGTTTGCAAGGTTCCTAGGTGCTCCTACGCGTAGTGGTGAGGGATTTCACGACTTGTTTTTGCATTTTTAAATAGTTGCTCATTTATTGATTTGTTGAAAATATGATTATATGCCATTGTAATTGTTATCTATGCTAATATACTATCTATATGAATGCTAGAGAACACTTTTGAACCGTCGTTTCGCAATTTAAACGGTTAGAATCGTTAGTTTAATTTTTAGGGTGAATAGTGACAATTTTTCTAGGGTTTTGTGTAATTGCTCGAATTAGCTTGATTTAATGCTTCTAATAGATGCCTTAGGTGTTAGTGAAGATAGCATAATAGCCCCGTGCACTTGCATTGCCTTAAATTGCCTAAAAATGGAAAATAGCCGACTTTAAGTTGGGGCTTTCGGGGTTAATGCGAATCCGGGTGGATTCGGGCTTCAATTCTAGTATCCTTAGGCTACCTAGGTGCTATAGATGCCTTGATATACCTTGTTTGAAGCCCGGACAATGTAGGTATGGTTTTAAGCCAAAAGAGGGAAATTGGGGCTTTCGGGGTAAACGCGTGCATTTGAATGAGTTAGAGGGTTGAGAGGGTACCTTGGAGGTTAGTTAGAAGGTTGGGAGAGTTTCATTTGAAAATGAAATCATTAACTTTGGTTTAGAAGAGAAATAGTTCGAAAAACAAAGGGGTTTAGGTGCAATTTAAGTTGTCTCACACTTCTAAACCCATGTCAGGACTTCTTGAGTGTTTATATGTGATTTTAAATTGATTTGGAGCTTTTGGTAGGATTCTATTCTCATTTGGTATATGTTCATTTGTAAACTGCTTATTAGCTTCTATATTTGCTTCTATCCTAAATGCAACGAGGTCAACCTACTTTGTTGATCCTCATATGTGTTAATGCTTATATTATTGCTATTAACTTGCCATCGTTAAGTGCATTGCATAGTGGTTGCGCAACCATAGTGTCAGGGGCGGATGTGTTGAATATCGGCTGGGCGGCAGAGGGCTTGCCGGTGGATATTCAAACTCCGTACCCTAATCCCTCATTCGCCTGGTCCGGAGATTGCCAGGGGATGTTGGGTCGTAGGATTATCGGGGTACATCCGGAGTACACCCACTGGAGTGTTTGGGGTTATGCCGGCTTATCGTGATCGTGCTCGTGGTTCGTGGATCGTGATTGAAGAACTGTGAAGATTGGTGTATAGGGGATTGTGTGAAATGTATCCTTTTTAATGTGTGGTTACTTATGTTATCATTGCTTCTTAAATTGTCTAAGTGATATTGTTGTATAACTGTATTATATGTTGCATTGCACGCCCCGGGACTATATCCCTCACTGGGCAACAGTAGTTGCTCATACCTCGCTAACATGTTTCAGGTGGCACAGTTGGTGGAGTTGCCTTAGCTGCTGTGTGATATTTGTCTGAGGCGGATATGCTTTCTGATTGCTATGTGAAGAATTTGTTGTTCTATGTATAATCTATTTTGGGGCCTTAAAGCTCATGTATATATTTGAGTAATATGTAAGCTGGAAGTCTGATAATGTAGTAGCAGTGGTAATTCTATGGCTTATAATAACTTATATTTCTATTTCTAGTTGCTTTGCATGCTTGGGAGTGAATGGCTTAGTGTAGAATGTTTTATCTCTAAGTATGTTTTAATGTTATCCTAGAATGGCATGGTTATTAGACTATATTATAAACCAGTTACTTGCATGCTTGTGTGTTTTGGAACTATTGTGTACCATAAGGCTCGGATGGCCGTGAATCTTTAAATATTTAGCCATGAAAAGTTTGTTTACCTTGTAGTTACCTTATTTGAGAATTTACAGGTTTTCAGAATGTCCATAGTACAAGGGAAACTCTGTCCGTTTTTTCCTAAAATTTTGTGACCGGGTTTGGTATTGGGTTGAGAATAGCATGGTTATTAGAGCCTCCGGTCTCGTGAGGGATCGGGGCGTTACACAGCCCAGCAGGCTTGTTCCCCCCATCGTAGCGCTCTCAGAGAGCTTTCCAAAGGTATGCTATGCGCTGCGTAACTCCTTACGAATCAAAAGTTATGGGCACCGGAGTGACAGATACCTGTACACAAGCCTCACGCCGTTGGTTTGCGAGCCCAGCCTCTACGTGAAGTGAAGTTGTCTTGCCCAAGGTGTCATGGGATTCGGTAATAGAAATATGATGGATTAGATAGTCGTCCATTTCGCGGCTCACAATGTACGATCCGGGACGAAAAACCAGCGTAAAAGAAGAAAAGTGTCCCCAAACAGATGAAAATGTTCGATTTTGGGCTTAAAAAATTGGCGCTGACAAGCAGGCTTGATGCCTCCGCCATAGAGCTCTTGGAGTGCTTTCCAAAGGTATGCTGTGCGCCACGTAACTCCTTACAGATAAAAAAGATATGGGAACCGGAGCGACAAAGACCAGGGCCCTAGCCCCACGCCCTCTGCTTGCAGGCCCAGTCTCTCCGTGAAGCAAAGTTGTCTAGCCAAAGGTGCCGTGGGATTCGGTAATAGAAATATGATGGATTAGGTTGTCGTCCTTTTCCCGGCTCACGACATACAATCCGCGACTGAAAAATAGCGCAAAAGAAGAAAAGTATTTCGAAATTGATAAAAACGTTGGATTTTGGGCTTCAAAAACAAGCATAGCCAAGCAGGCTTACTTCTCCCATCGTATTTCTCTCGGAGAGCTTTCAAACGGTATACTGTGTACCACGTAACTCCTTACGGATCAAAAGTTATGGGCACCAGAGCGACGGATACCTGGTCACAAGACCCACGCCCTCGGTTTCCGGGCCCAGCCTCTACGTGAAGTGAAGTTGTCTTGCCCAAGGTGCCATGGGATTCGGTAATAGAAATGTGATGGATTAGGTTGTCATCCTTTTCGCGTCTCACGATGTACGATCCGGGAAGAAAAAGTAGTGTAAAAGAAGAAAATTGTCCCAAAACTGATGAAAACGTTCGATTTTGGGCTCCAAAAATATTCGCAATTGAGCAGGCTCGCTACCCCTTTCGTAGAGCTCTTGGAGTGCTTTCCAACGGTATGCTGTGCGCCACGTAACTCCTTACGGATCAAAAGTTATGGGCACCGGAGCGACGGAGACCAGGGCCCAAGGCCCACGCCCTCGGTTTGCGGGCCCAGCCTCTACGTGAAGTGCAGTTGTCTTGCCCAAGGTGCCATGGGATTCAGAAATAGAAATGTGATGGATTAGGTTGTCGTCCTTTTCGCGGCTCACGACGTACGATCTGGGACGAAAAAACAGCACAAAAGAAGAAAAGTGTCCCGAAACTTATGAAAACGTTTTATTTTGGGCTCCAAAAAAAGGCGTAGACGAGCAGGCTTGCTGCCCCCGTCGCAGAGCTCTTGGAGAGATTTTTCAACGGTATACTGTGCGCCACGTAACTCCTTACGGATAAAAAGTTATGGGAACCGGAGCGACGGATGCCTGGTCCTAAGCCCCACGCCCTCGGTTTGCGGGCCCAGCCTCTCTGTGAAGCGAAGTTGTCGTGCCCAAGGTGCTGTGCGATTCGGTAATAGAAATGTGATGGATTAGGTTGTCGTCCTTTTCACGGCTCACGATGTACGATCCGGGACGAAAAAATAGCGCAAAAGATGAAAAGTGTCGCGAAACTGATGAAAATGTTGGATTTTGGCCTACGAAAATAGGCATAGCCGAGCAGGCTTGTTGCCCCTGTCGTAGAGCTCTCGGAGAGCTTTCCAACGGTATGTTGTGCACCGCGTAACTCCTTACGGATCAAAAGTTATGGGCACTGGAGCGACGGATACCTAGTCATAAGCCCCATGCCCTCGGTTTGCAGGCCCAGCCTCTACGTGAAGTGAAGTTGTTTTGCCCATGGTGCCATGGGATTCGGTAATAGAAATGTGATGGATTAGGTTTTCGTCCTTTTTGCGTCTCACGACGTACGATCAGGGAAGAAAAAATAGCATAAAAGAAGAAAAGTGTACCAAAACTGATGAAAACGTTCAATTTTGGGCTTCGAAAATAGTCGCAGCTGGGCAGGCTTGCTGCCCCCTTCGTAGTGCTCTTGGTGTGCTTTCCAATGGTATGTTGTGCGCCACGTGACTCCTTACGGATCAAAAGTTATGGGCACCGGAGTGACGAAGACCTGGTCCCAAGCCCCACGCCCTCGGTTTGCGGGCCCAGCCTCTCTGTGAAGTGAAATTGTCTTGCCCAAGGTACCATGGTATTCAGTAACAGAAATGTGATGGATTTGGTTGTCGTCCTTTTCGCGGCTCACGACGTACGATCTGAGACAAAAAAACAGTGCAAAAGAAGAAAAGTTTCTCAAAACTGATGAAAAAGTTTGATTTTGGGCTCCGAAAACAGGTGCAGCTGTCACGCCCCAACCTAACCTATAGAGGTTAGACTAGGGTGTGAGCTAAACATTCAAGTCATTTCACGTACTTAATCGTTCATGAAGGTTTAATACTTAACGTTTAGCCTAAACTCCACAAATTCTTGGGAAAATCGGCAGCATAACGGCTGTAATTGGGCTCTTTAGTTTGATCCAATTTTCTAAAGGCCTCAAAACTTTCAATCCCAAATTCATTTCCAACTAAGGTTACTATTTATCACCAGTTGAAACACCTAATAGTTATCTCGAAGTCTCGTTTGATTAACAACCTAGCATGATAACTCTGTCTCGTTTATTTGTTAATCCTTGTTACAAAAGTACTTGTTGATCTTAGCCTACCAATGAGTACCTGCTTAAGATTGGATAGATTCATTTTACTTAATCCTTTACCTAATACTTCATAAGCCTGTGATAGATGCTAGCCAGTAGCGATAGCAAAAACGACCATAAGAGTGTCTATCTAGTTATGATCACAAGTCAAAATTAGACCCTAAATTACGACGGGGGTCATTTACAATACAACAACAAGCAACATAAAAAATAGTCTTCAAGCAACATATCGTTTACAAAATGGCCATAGTCAAGTAAGGCACGTAGGGCAAGCAATCATTCAAAGGAATCATCAAAAGGCACGTTGTCCTCGGGTACCTGTTCCTAGTCTTCTTCACCTAAGATGATAAAAGAGGGTGAGTCCTTATAAACTCAGCGAGGGGGAACGAGAAATAAGTTTTGAAACTCTTTTTCCGGTTCAACTTATGAAAACACTTTTTGCAAACATGACATATATCACAAGTAAGTACATAATGTAATATAAAAGTAAAAGAACACAATTACCCGTCTTTCCTCCCCGAGGTCCTCTAGGAACCAAGCGAGAGTACTTATACACATAGTGAAAATGATACAGTGAGCTGTTGCTTTCAGTTTACTTCCAGTATCTGTTGTTGCGGCCAACTTCAAATCTTCCACTTATCATACCAAATGGGTGTACTCCAGATGTACCCCGAAATCCTACGACCCAACTCTCCGAGGAAGTCTAGCCCCCAAGCGAGAGAGGGAATTGGACAATGGTAGTCACGATTACACTGGCAAGCCCGATGCCACCCGGTGTGCGTGAACGCTACCACACCAGAATGAAAGGTTGCAACCTTGTATGCAATGCACATTTATAACATTTAATATATCACATTAGGAGGACAACAAAGTAGGTTGCCTCCGAGCAGTCATAGGATTGCACATTGACAAGTAAACACGCGAGGCACGATATGACAGACAATTTCACTTGTAAAGCACATGGAGTTATATGAATATTAAACGGGCAGCTATGTAACGCATGTAAATCAAGTCATATAACTCATTTCGAAGTTCACGTAATCAAATAATAAGGTCATACAACATGCAACGATGTTTACGTGGGACCGGGTGCAAGAAAGGTCTACTTGTCAACTAGTAATTATTGGAATCACATTTAAGGCTATAAGGGCAACTACGGGCAGCCTACTAATCATATAATTAAACACGATATCCATAAGATCAACACTTAGCAAGTTTTCCTAGTCATTAGGGTTTCAATTCATGCTCACCCGTGTGATTAAGCCCTAAGTTGATACGTAATTAAACTCAAGCCATGCATCGACTAATTGAAACACCCTCAAGCATTCAAAACAGTCCACACAACATCCAAGTGCCACAATCCCAAGCATTTAATACAACAAGAGAAGTTACAATAATTTTCAAAGCAAATCACTAGATGAAAACCTCACTGCAATGGTCTATTTTCTCACAATCATTGAGACAAGCAAAAAATCTCCAATTCCAGTGAACAAAAAGTCAAATTAAAGCTTAAGGAGTGAACTAAATCCATAAACAAACCTCGCATCATTTGGAGTTCGGGTTCAAGAGTTATAGCCAAAACCGTGTGACTACGCAAAACTGTCCAGATTTGTATACATTTCAATACTTGTCGTTTTTTAGGACCTTAGGGTCAGATTTAGCCTTAGTACATTTCTGACAAAAATGTCCAGAATGGAAAAATATAGTAGTATACCAAATTTCATGCATTTTAGATTTCATTTACTAAGTCAAAACTGGTTCGTTCTACAAGAATAGTGAATCTGCCAAAACCTGCTTCATTTTCCCAGATTTTCCAGATTTGGACACCTTTCGATGTTTTGCCATTTTGGGGACCTTAGAGTCAAAATTAGCTTTGGCCTATTTCTATGAAATATTCTCAGAACTGGAAAAAATAGTCACCTACCAATTTTCAAGCATTTTCAACATCATTTACCTGGTCAAAATCACTTCGCTCCAACAAGTCAGAAGACTGTCCATTTATGCGATTTCACCTATCTTCACATTCTAGCCAAATATCTTGCCATGCATGTTTACAAAAGCTCATGTACACACATATATCACAAGTACAGAGGTAAAAATAGACATTTAAAGGCATGCATGTGGTTTTTGAAAGCTTTTCAAGAGAGTTTTAGCCCTCACCTTAGCAAGACAACAATGATGATGCACAAAACTCTTGATGAAGCACAAGATCGACTTTTCTTCTTGCTTAGCCGAGAGACAACTTGAGATTCTCTAATTCCTAAGCCGAAATGAAGGTTCTATAAGCTTGCATGTGTATCTTTTTGCATTCTAGCTTGCTTGGTCGAGTTCCTTAGTAACTTGCATGTCTTGAAGAACCTTTGGATTATGAGCTTAAGCTATGGAGTCTATAATTGCAGCTAGGGCCGAGAGAGAGAGAGAAGAAATGAGAGAAAGAATGAAAGAAAGAGAGAATGTGAGAAAGAATGAAAAGCTTGAGGAATTTTGATGCATGTGTCGGCCTAGGGCCTTGAAAATTCTGATTTTGTGTCTTCAAGAGCATAATTTGAATTGTCTAGCATGGGCAATTTGAGTGTGTCGAGAATGGGGTGCATTGGGTAGGGTTTTAAGTCATTCTTTTTTTGCTTTGTGTCATGAACTTGTCATAGAATGTCTAGGTATAATTTTGAAATATGCAAGGCTTGTTCAAATGCTCCATGTGGTTGGCCAAGGCAATCAAAATTCTAAATTTTTTGTCTTGTTTGAGCATTATTTAATTGAGTGCTTGGAATATGCAAAAGAATAAAGAATAGAGAATAAGAATGTCTAGATTTTTGTGAGATTTCGTCTTCTAGTGAGTTGACTTAGCATTTTAATATTAGTTAGTGGAGTTTGTAGGATTAATTAATTATCTAGTGCTTCGTGTAAGATGCTTTCTCGATTAGTGTGTGGGCAAGCTTACCTAGGTCTAAGGCACGCACTACGATGTAAGGCATGAATTACGAGACGAATGCACGTTTTTCAAGTAAATGCACGCAATCCTAAATGTATGCACGTAATTCAATGCAAGGCACACAAAATGAAACACGACTCTTAAACCTAGGTCAAGGCACGCCAATCTAGGTTAGGGCACACGAAATGAGGTATCGCACGCAAATCGAGGTCGAGCCTCACAGCAGCCGAGCAAGCTTGCTGCCCCAGTCATAGAGCTCTAGGAGAGATTTTTAACAGTATGTTGTGCATCGCGTAACTTCTTACGGATCAAAAGTTATGGGCACCAGAGCGACAGATGTGAGGCCCGACCTCGATTTGCGTGCGATACTTCGTTTCGTGTGCCCTAACCTAAATTTGCATGCCTTGACCTAGGTTTAAGAGTTGTGTTTCGTTTTGTGTGCATTGCATAGAATTACGTGCATACATTTAGGGTCACGTGCATTTACTTGGGAAACGTGCATTCATCTCGTAGTTCGTATCTTACCTCGTAGTCCGTTCCCTAAACCTAGGAAAGCGTGCCCTCACGCTAATCAAGAAAGCATCTTACACGAAGTACTAGATCATTAATTAATCCTACAAATTCTACTAACTAATATTAAAATGCTAAGTCAACTCACTAGAAGACGAAATCTCACAAAAAGTTAGACATTCTTATTCTTTATTCTTTATTCTTTTGCACTTCCCAAACACACAATAAAATAAGCCTTGAACAAACAAAAAAATTCAGATCTTGATGCTCATAGGGTCAGCCAAAACAAGGGCTTTGAGCAAAGTTTGAACAAAAATTATTTTAACCAAGCATGCTTAGACAAAGACTTCACATTGTCATACCATTTGCTTGCACCAAAGCCATATTTTGCTAAATACTAAGCCACCCATCTCGGCCACATCACCATTGTCTACCAACAATTCAAATAATATTCAAAAGACAACACAAAAATCAGATTGTAGAAGCATATAGCCAACCAAAATGCTAAGCCTTTCATTTTCTTTCTCACATTTTCTCTTTCTCTCATTTTCTCTCACTCTCTCATTTCTTCTCTCTCTCTCGGCCTTGGCTGAAATTCTACTCTCCATAGCTTGAGTTCATCATCCAAAGGTTCTTCAAGACATGCAAGTTGCTAAGGAGCTCGACCAAGCAAGCTAGATTGCAAAAGACACACATGCAAGTTCATTTCGGCTTAGGTAGGTTTAATAGCTCCTATTTCTTTTTCATTTTGTTCTAGCCACTTGTACATACTAAGAACATGGTTACTAAGCTAGGAAATTAGAGAATTTCAAGTTGTCTCTCGGCTAAGCAAGGAGAAAAGACTACCTTGTGCTTCATCAAGAGCTTGCGCATCTTCATTGTTGTCTTGCTAAGGTAAGGGCTAAAACTTCTTTGAAAAGCTTTCAAAAACCACATGCATGCCTTTAAATTTCTATCATTACCTCTGTAATTGTGATATATGTGTGTACATGAGCTTTTGTAAACATGCATGGCAAGATATTCGGCTAGAATGTGAAGATAGGTGAAATTGCATATTTGGCGGCTTTCTGTTCTGTTGGAACGAAGTGATTTTGACCAGGTAAATGATGTTAAAAATGCGTGAAAATTGGTAAGTGACTAGTTTTGCCAGTTCTGAGAAGTTTTCATAGAAATAGGCCAAAGCTAATTTTGACTCTAAGGTCCCCAAAATGGCAAAACATTGAAAGGTGTCCAAATTTGGAAAATCTGGGAAAATGAAGCAGGTTTTGACAGATTCACTGTCCTTGTAGAACGAACCAGTTTTGACTTAGTAGATGATATCCAAAATATATGAAATTTTTTGTGCTGCTATATTTTTCGGTTCTAGACATTTTTGTCAGAAATAGGCTAAGGCTAAATCTGAACCTAAGGTCCTAAAAAACGATAAGAATTGAAATGTGTACAAATCTGGACAGTTTTGCGTAGTCGCACGGTTTTGGCTATAACTCTTGAAACCGAACTCCAAATGATGTGAGGTTTGTTTCTGAATTTAGTTCACTCCTTAAGATTTAATTTGAAATTTTGTCCAATGGAATTGGAGATTGTTTGCTTGTCTCAATGATTGTGAGAATACAGACCATTGCAGTGAGGTTATCACCTAGTGATACGCTTTGAAAATTATTGTAACTTCTCTTGTTGTATTAAATGCTTGGGATTGTAGCACTTGGATGTTGTGTGGACTGTTTTGAATGCTTGAGGGTGTTGTAATTAATCGATGCATGGCTTGAGTTTAATTACTTGACAACTTAGGACTTAATCGCACGGGTGAGTATGAATTGAAACCCTAATGACTAGGAAAACTCACTAAGTGTTGATCCTATGGATATCGTGTTTAATTATATGATTAGTAGGCTGCCCGTAGTTGCCCTTGTAGCCCTAAATGTGATTTCGATGATCACATGTTGACAAGTAGGCCTTTCTTGTACCCGGTCCCACGTAAACACTGTTGCATGTTGTATGACTTTATTATTTGATTACGTGAACTTCGAAATGAGTTATATGACTTGATCTACATGCGTTACATGGCTGCCCGTTTAATATTCATATAACTCCATGTGCTTTACAAGTGAAATTACCTATCATATCATGCCTCGCGTGTTTACTTGTCAATGTGCAAACTTATGACTGTTCGGAGGTAACCTACTTTGTTGTCCTCCTAATGTGATATATTAAATGTCATGAATGTGCATTGCATATAAGGTTGCAACCTTTCATTTTGGCTTGGTAGCGTTCACGCACACGGGCGGCATTGGGCTTGCCGGTGCAACCGTGACTACCATTGTCCAATTCCCTTTCTCGTTTAGGGGCTAGACTTCCTCGGAGAGTTGGGTTGTAGGATTTCGGGGTATATCCGGAGTACACCCATTTGGCGTGATAAGGGGATGATTTGAAGTCGGCTACAACAACTGATACTGGAAATGAACTGAGAGCAAAAGCTCACCATATCCTTTTCACTTTGTGTATAAGTACTCTCGCTTGGTTCCTAGAGGACCTCGGGGAGGAAAGACGGGTAATTGTGTTCTTTTATTTTTATATTACATTATGTACTTACTTGTGTTATATGTCATGCTTGCAAAAAGAGTTTTCATAAGTTGAATCGGAAATAGAGTTTCAAACTTATTTCTCGTTCCCCCTCGCTGAGTTCATAAGGACTCACCCTCTTTTATCATCTCAGGTGAAGAAGACTAAGAACAGGTACCCGAGGACAACGTGTCTAACGATGATTCCTTGGAATGATTGCTTGCCCTACGTGCCTTACGTGACTATGGCCATTTTGTGAACGATATGTTGCTTGAAGACTATTTCTTATGTTGCTTGCTGTTGTATTGTATATGACCCCCATTGTAATTTGGGGTCTAATTTTGGCTTGTACTGATCATAACTAGATAGACACTACTATGGTCGTTTTTGCTATCGCTACTGGTTAGTATCTATCGCAGGCTTATGAAGTATCAGGTAAAGGATTAAGTAAAATGAATCTATCCAATTTTAAGCAGGTACTCATTGGTAGGCTAAGATCAATAGGTACTTTTGTAACAAGGATTAACAAACAAACAAGACATAGTACCATGCTAGGTTGTTAATCAAACGAGACTTCGAGATAACTAGTAGGCATTTCGACTGGTGATAAATATTAATCTTAGTTGGAAATGAATTTGGGATTGAATGTTTTGAGGCCTTTAGAAAATTAGGTCAAAGTAAAGAGCCCAATTACAACCGTTATGCTGCCGGTTTTTCAGAGAATTTGTGGAGTTTAGGCTAAAACGTTAAATGTTAAACCTTCATGATCGATTAGGTACATGAAATGACTTGAATGTTTAGATCACACCCTAGTCTAACCTCTATAGGTTGGGTGGGGGCGTGACACAAATACCTGTTCACAAGCCCCACGCCGTCGGTTTGCAGGTCCAGCCTCTACGTGAAATGAAGTTGTCTTGCCCAAGGTGTCGTGGGATTCGATAATAAAAATATGAGGGATTAGGTTGTCGTCCATTTTGCTGCTCACGACGTACGATCCGGCACGGAAAAATAGCATAAAAGATGAAAAGTGTCCAGAAACTGATGAAAACGTTCAATTTTGGGCTCCGAATATAGGCGCAAACGAGCAGGCTTGTTACCTCCATCGTAGAGCTCTTGGAGTGCTTTCCAACGGTATGCTGTGCGCCACGTAACTCCTTACGAATAAAAAGTTATGGGCACCGGAGCGACGGAGACTTGGTCCCAAGCCCCACGCCCTCGGTTTGCGGGCCCAGCCTCTCCATGAAGCGGAGTTTTCTTGCCCAAGGTGCCGTGGAATTCGGTAATAAAAATGTGATGGATTAGGATGCCATCCTTTTCGAGGCTCACGACGTACGTTCTGGGACGAAAAAATAACGCAAAAGAAGAAAAGTGTCCTGAAACTGATGAAAATGTTGGATTATGGGCTCCGAAAATAGGCACAACCGAGCAGGCTTGCTACCCCCGTCGTAGAGCTCTCGAAGAGCTTTCCAACGGTATACTGTGCGCCGCGTAACTCCGTACGGATCAAAAGTTATGGGCACCGGAGCTACAGAAACCTGGTCACAAGCCCTACGCCCTCGATTTGCGGGCCCAGCCTCTCTGTGAAGCGAAGTTGTCTTGCCCAAGGTGCCATGGAATTCGGTAATAGAAATGTGATGGATTAGGATGGCATCCTTTTTGCGGCTCACGACGTACGATCTGGGACGAAAAAATAGCGAAAAAGATGAAAAGTGTCCCGAAACTAATGAAAATATTGGATTTTGGGCTTCGAAAATAGGTACAGCCAAGCAGGCTTGTTGCCCCCATCGTAGAGCTCTCGGAGAGCTTTCCAACGGTGTGCTGTGCGCCGTGTAACTCCTTACGGATCAAAAGTCATTGGCACCGGAGAAACGGAGACCTGGTCCCAAGCCCCACGCCTTCGATTTGCGGGCTTAGCCTCTCCGAGAACCGAAGTTGTCTTGCCCAAGGTGCCGTGAGATTCGGTAATAGAAATGTGATGGTTTAGGTTGTCGTCCTTTTCGCGGATCAAGACGTACGATCCGAGATGAAAAAACAGCGCCAAAGAAGAAAAGTGTCTATAAACTGATGAAAATGTTTGATTTTGGGCTCCAAAAACATGCACAGTCGAGTATGCTTATTGCCCACGTCGTAGAGCTCTCGGAGAGCTATCCAACAGTATGCTGTGCGCCGCATAACTCCTTACGGATCAAAAGTTATGGGCACCGGAGCAACGGAGACTTGGTCCCAAGCCCCACGCCCTCGGTTTGCGGGCCCAGCCTCTCTCTGATGCGAAGTTGTCTTGCCCAAGGTGCCATGGAATTCGGTAATAGTAATATGATGGATTAGGTTATCGTCCTCATCGCGGATCACGACGTACGATCTGGGATGAAAAAACAACACAAAAGAAGAAAAGTGTCCCGAAACTTATGAAAATGTTTGATTTTGGGCTCTAAAAACAAGCACATCCGAGCAGGCTTGCTGCCCACATCGTAGAGCACTCGGAGAGCTTTCCAACGGTATGCTGTGCACCGCGTAACGCCATACAAATCAAAAGTTATGGGCACTGGAGCGACGGAGACCTGGTCCCAAGCCCCACACCCTCGGTTTGGGGGCCTAGCCTCTCCGTGAAGCGAAGTTGTCTTGCCCAAGGTGCCAGGGGATTCGGAAATAGAAATGTGATGGATTAGGTTGTCGTCTATTTCACGACCCACGACGTACGATCCGTGATCGAAAAATCGCGCATAAGAAGAAAATTATCCCGAAACTGATGAAAATGTTCGATTTTGGGCACCAAAAATTGGCACTGCTATGAAGACTTGCTGCCCCCGTCATAGAGCTCTCGGAGAGCTTTCCAACGGTATGCTGTGCGCCGCTTAACTCCTTACGGATCAAAAGTTATGGGCACTAGAGCGACGGATGTATGGTCACAAGCCCCACACCCTCGGTTTGCGGGCCCAGCCTCTACGTGAAGTGAAGTTGTCTTGCCCAAGGTGCCATGGGATTTGGTAATAGAAATATGGTGGATTAGGTTGTCGTCCTTTTCGCGGCTCACGACATACGATTAGGGACGAAAAAATAGCGAAAAAGAATAAAAGTGTCACAAAACTAATGAAAACGTTCGATTTGGGCTCCGAAAATAGGCGCAGATGAGAAGGCTTGCTGCCTCCGTTGTAGAGCTCTTGGAGTGCTATCCAACTGTATATTGTGCGCCACGTAACTCTATACGGATAAAAAGTTATGGGCACCGGTTTGTAGGCCCTGCCTCTCCATGACGCGAAGCTGTCTGGCCCAAGGTGCTGTGGGATTCGGTAATAGAAATGTGATGGATTAGTTTCTCGTCCTTTTCGTGGCTCACGACATACGATCCGGGAGGAAAAAACATCGCAAAAAAGAAAAGTATCCCGAAACTGATAAAAATGTTTGATTTTGCGCTCCGAAAATAGGCACAGCCGAGCAGGTTTTGCTGCCCACGTCGTAGAGCTCTCGTAGAGCATTTCAACGGTTTGTTGTGTGCCGCGTAACTCCTTACGGATCAAAAGTTATGGGTACTAGAGCGACGGAGACCTGGTCCCAAGCCCCATGCCCTCGATTTACGGGCCCAGCCTCTACGTGAAATGAATTTATCTTGCACAAAGTGCCGTGGGATTCAGTAATAGAAATGTGATGGATTTGGTTGTCGTCCTTTTCGCGGTTCATGACTTACGATCAGGGACGGAAAAAAAGCGCAAAAGAAGAAAAGTGTCACAAAACTGATAAAAACGTTCAATTTTGGGCTCTGAAAATAGGTGCAGCCAAGCAGGCTTGCTGCCCCCATCGTAGAGCTCTCGGAGAGCATTCCAACGGTATGCTGTGCGCTGCGAAACTCCTTATGGATCAAAAGTTATAGGCACCGAAGCTACAGATACCTGGTCACAAGCCCCACACCGTCGGTTTGCGAGCCCAGCCTTTACGTGAGGTAAAGTTGTCTTGCCCAAGGTGTCGTGGGATTCGGTAATAGAAATATGGTGGATTAGATTATCGTCCATTTCGCGGCTCACGACGTACGATCCGGGATGGAAAAATAGCGTAAAAGAAGAAAAGTATCTCGAAACTGACGAAAACGGTTGATTTTGGGCTATGAAAATAGGTGCAGCCGAGCAGGATTACTACCCTCGTCATAGAGCTCTCAGAGAGCTTTCCAACAGTATGTTGTACGTCGCGTAACTTCTTACGGATCAAAAGTTATGGGCACTAGAGCGACAGAAACCTGGTCACAAGCCCCACGCCGTCGGTTTGCCGGCCCAGCCTATACGTGAAGTCAAGTTTTCTTACCCAAGGTGTCGTGGGATTCGGTAATAGAAATATTATGGATTAGGTTGTCGTCCATTTTGTGGCTCACGACGTACAATTCGAGACGGAAAAATAGCATAAAAGAAGAAAAGTGTCCCGAAACTAATGAAAACGTTCAATTTTGGGCGCCGACAATAGGCGTAAAAGAGCAAGCTTGCTGCCCCCATCGTAAAACTCTTGGAGTACTTTCCAACGGTATGCTGTGCGCCACGGAACTCCTTACAGATAAAAAGTTATAAGCACCGGAGCGACGGAGACTTGGCCTCAAGCCCCACGCCCTCGGTTTGCCGGCCCAGCCGCTACGTGAAGCGAAGTTGTCTTGCCCAAGGTGCCATGGAATTCGGTAATAGAAATGTGATGGATTAGGATGTCGTCCTTTTCGCGACTCACGACGTACGATCCGGGATAGAAAAACAGCGCAAAAGAAGAAAAGTGTCCCGAAACATATGAAAACGTTAGATTTTGGGCTCGCAAGATAGGCATAGCCAAGCAGGCTTGCTACCCCAGTCGTAGAGCTCTCGGAGAGCTTTCCAACGGTATGCTGTGCACAGCGTAACTCCTTACGGATCAAAAGTTATGGGCACCGGAGCGATGGATACCTGGTCACAAGCCCCACGCCCTCAGTTTACAGGCCCAGCCTCTACGTGAAGTGAAGTTGTCTTGCCCAAGGTGCCATGGGATTCAGAAATAGAAATGTGATGGATTAGGTTGTCATTCGATTCGCGGCTCACGACATACGATCCGTGACTGAAAAATAGCGCAAAAAAAATAAAAGTGTCCCAAAACTGAGGAAAATGTTGGATTTTGGGCTTCAAAAATAGGCATAACTATGCAGGCTTACTACCCCCGTCGTAGAGCTCTCGGAGAGCATTCCAACGGTATGCTGTGCGCAACGTAACTCCTTACGGATCAAAAGTTATGGGCACCAGAACGACAGATAACTGGTCACAAGTCCCACGCCCTCGATTTGCGGGCCCAGCCTCTACATGAAGTGAAGTTGTCTTGCCCAATGTGCCGTGCGATTCGAAAATAGAAATGTGATGGATTACGTTGTCGTCCTTTTCGCAGCTCACGACGTACGATCAGGAATGGAAAAATAGTGCAAAAGAAGAAAAGTGTCCCAAAACTGATGAAAACGTTCGATTTTGGACTCTGAAAATTGTCACAGACGAGCAGGCTTGTTGCCCCCGTCATAGAGCTATTGGAGTGCTTTCCAACGGTATGCTGTGCGCCACGTAACTCCTTACGGATAAAAAGTTATGGGCATTGGAGGGACAGAGACCTGGTCCTAAGCCCCACGCCCTCGGTTTACGGGCCTAGCCTCTCCGTGAAGCGTAGTTGTCTTGCCCACAGTGCCGTGGGACTCGGTAATAGAAATCTTATGGATCAGGTTGTCATCCTTTTCGCGTCTCACGACGTACAATCCGGGACAGAAAAATAGCGCAAAAGAAGAAAAATATCCTGAAACTGATGAAAACATTGGATTTTGTGTTCCGAAAATAGACACTGCATAGCAAGCTTGCTACCCCCATCGTAGAGCTCTCGGAGAGCTTTCCAACGGTATGTTGTGCACCGCATAACTACTTACGGATCAAAAGTTATGGGCACCGGAGCGATGGATACCTAGTCACAAGCCCCACGCCCTCGGTTTGCAGGCCCAGCCTTTACGTGAAGTGAAGTTATCTTGCCCAACGTGCCATGGAATTTGGTAATAGAAACGTGATGGATTATGTTGTCGTCCTTTTCGCGTCTCATGACGTGCGATCCGGGAAGAAAAAACTGCGTAAAGGAAGAAAAGTGTCCCAAAACTGATAAAAACGTTCGATTTTGGGCTCCAAAAATAGTCGCAGCTGAACAGGCTTGCTGCCTCTTCGTAGAACTCTTGGAGTGCTTTCCAACGGTATGATATGCGCCACGTAACTCCTTACGGATCAAAAGTTATGGCCACCGGAGCAATGGAGACCTGGTCCCAAGCCCCACACCCGCAGTTTGTGTCATGCCCCAACCCGGCCTATAAAGGTTAGACTAGGGTGTGATCTAAACATTCAAATCCTTTCACGTATTTAATCGTTGAAGAAGGTTTAACACCTAACGTTTAGGCTAAACTCCATAAATTCTCTGAAAAATCGGCAGCAGAACGGTTGTAATTGGACTTTTTAGTTTGACCTAATTCTCAAAACGCATCAAAATTTCCAATCTCAGTTTCATTTCTAACTAGGATCACTATTTACAACCAATCGAAATGCCTACTAGTTATCTCGAAGTCTCGTTTGATTAATAACCTAGCGTGATACTATGTCTCATTTGTTTGTTTGTCCTCATTACAAAAGTACCTATTCATCTTAGCTTAACAATGAGTACCTGCTTAAGATTGGATAAGTTCATTTTACTTAATCCTTACTTGATACTTCATAATCCTATGAGAGATACTAGCTGATAACGATAGCAAAAACGACCATAGTAGTGTCTATCTAGTTATTATCAGTACAAGCCAAAATTAGACCCCAAATTACAACGGGGGTCGTTTACATTACAATAGCAAGCACCATGAGAAATGAAATAGTCTTCAAGCAACATATTGTTCACAAAATGGCCATAGTCAGGAAGGCACGTAGAGCAAGCAATCATTCCAAGGAATCATCATTAGGCACGTCGTCCTCGGGTACTTGTTCTTAGTCTTCTTCACCTGAGATGATAAAAGAGGGTGAGTCCTTATGAACTCTGCGAGGGGGAACGAGAAATAAGTTTTGAAACTCATTTTCCGGTTCAACTTATGAAAAATCTTTTTTGCAAGCATGAACATATTACAAGTAAGTACATAATGTAATGTAAAAGTAAAGGAACACAATTACCCGTATTTCCTCCCCGAGGTCCTCTAGGAACCAAACGAGAGTACTTATACACATAGTGAAAAGGATATGGTGAGCTTTTGCTCTCAGTTCATGTCAGTATCAGTTGTTGCGGCCGACTTCAAATCATCCCCTTATCACGCCAAATGGGTGTACTCCGGATGTACCCCGAAATCCTACGACCCAACTCTCCAAGGAAGTCTAGCCCCCAAGCGAGAGAGGGAATTGGACAATGGTAGTCACGGTTGCACCGACAAGCCCGATGTCACCCGGTGTGCGTGAACGCTACCACGCCAGAATGAAAGGTTGCAACCTTGTATGCAATGCACATTTATGACATTTAATATATCACATTTGGAGGACAACAAAGTAGGTTGCTTCCGAGCAGTCATAAGATTGTACATTGACAGTTAAACACGCGAGGCACGATATGACAAGTAAATTCACTTGAAAAGCACATGGAGTTATATGAATATTAAATGGGCAGCCATGTAACGCATGTAAATCAAGTCATATAACTCATTTCAAAGTTCACGTAATCAAATAATAAGATTATTCATCATGCAACGACATCTACGTGGGACCGGGTGCAAGAAAGGCCTACTTATCAACATGTAATCATCGAATCATATTTAGGGCTACAAGGGAAACTACAGGCAGCCTACTAAACACATAATCAAACACAATATCCAAAGGATCAACACTTAGTGAGTTTACCTAGTTACTAGGGTTTCAATTCGTGCTTACCCGTGCGATTAAACCCTAAGTTGTCATGTGATTAAACTCAAGCCATGCATTGATTAATTAAACACCCTCAAGCATTCAAAACCTTCCACACAACATCCAAATGCCACAATCCCAAGCACTTAATACAACAAGAGAAGCTACAATAATTTTTCTAAGCATATCAATAGGTGAAACCCTCACTGCAATGGACTGTTTTCTCACAATCATTGAGACAAGTAAATAAACTCCAATTCTAGTGAACAAGATGTGAAATTAAAGCTTAAGGAGTGAACTAAATTCAGAAACAAACCTCGCATCATTTGGAGTTCGGGTTCAAGAGTTATAGCCAAAAAAATGAGACTACACAAAATTGTCCAGATTTGCACACATTTCAATACTTGTCGTTTTTTAGGGCCTTAGGGTCAGATTTAGCCTTAGTCCATTTCTGACCAAAATGTCCAGAACTGAAACATCTAGCTGCAAACCAAATTTCATGCATTTTGGATGTCATTTACTAAGTTAAAACTGGTTCGTTCTACAAGGTCAGTGAATCTACCAAAACCTGCTTCATTTTTTCAGACTTTCCAGATTTGGACACATTTTGATAATTTGCCATTTTGAGGACTTTAGATTCAAAATTAGCTTTGGCCTATTTCTGTTACAAATGCTCAGAACTGACAAAAATAGTTATCTACCAATTTTCACGCATTTTCAAAATCATTTACCTAGTCAAAATCACTTCGTACCAACAAGACAGAAGGCTGTCACATACCCGATTTCATCTATCATCACATTCTAGCCAAATATCTTGCCATGCATGTTTATAAAAGCTCATGAACACACATATATCTCAAGTAAAGAAGTAAAGATAGACATTTAAGTGCATGCATGTGGTTTTTTTGGAAGATTTTCAAGAAGTTTTAGCTCTCACCTTAGCAAGACAACAAAGATGATGCTCAAACTCTTGGTGAAGCACAAAGTTGATCTTTTCCTTGCTTAGCCGAGAGACAACTTGGGATTTCTCTAATTTCCTATCTTAGTAACCAAGTTCTTAGTAGGTGCATGTGGTTAGAACAAGAAGAAAACGAAATGGAAGCTAACAACTCACCTAAGCCGAAATGGATGTTCAATGAGCTTGCATGTGAGTTTCTTGCAACCTAGCTTGCTTAGTCGAGCTCCCTAGCTTCTTGCATGCCTTGATGAACAATTGAGTGATGAAGATAAGCTATGGAGTGTAGAAACTCTGCCAAGGCCGAGAGAGAGAGAGAGAAGAATGAGAGGGAGAGAGAAGAATGAGAGGAAATGAGAGAAAATGAAGGAAAAATAAAAGCTTTGCAAAGTTGGAAGCATATGTCGGCCTTGAGCTTGTAAATTTCAGATTTGTGTCTTCAAGAAGCACAATTTGAATCATCCTAGCATGGGCATATGCATGTGTCGAGATTTTGGGTGCATTGGGTAGGGTTTTGGGTTATTTTTTTATTGCTTTGAGTCATAGAATGTCATAGGATGTCTAGATTTAATTTTGAATAATGCAAGCAAGCACAAATTCACACAAGGTGGTCGGCGAAGGCATTGCAAGAATCTGAATTTTTTTGTCTTGGTTGAGCAATATTTTAATTGTGTTTTTGGGATATTCAAAGAATAAGGAATAAGGAATAAAGAATGCCTAGCTTTTTGTTAGATTTTGTCTTCTAGTGGGTTGAATTAACAATTTAATATTAGTTAGTGGAGTTTGTAGGATTAATTAATGATTTAGTGCTTCGTGTAAGACGCTTTCTTGATTAGCGTGAGGGCACGCTTTCCTAGGTTTAGGGCACGCACTACGAGGTAGGGCAAGAACTATGAGATGAATGCACGTTCCCCAAGTAAATGCACGCAACCCTAAATGAATGCACGTAATTCAATACAAGGCACACAAAACAAAACACAATTCTTAAACCTAGGTCAAGGCACGCAAATCTAGGTTAGGGCACACGAAACGAGGTATCGCACAAAAATCGAGGTCAAGCCTCACATCCTCCCTTCCTTAAAAGAATTTCGTCCCGAAATTCAATATTACCTTTAAAATAAAGCTGGATATTGTTGCTCCATCTGGTCTCACCTTTCCCACGTTGCTTCTTCAACTCCATGATGATCCCACAACACTTTTACCATCAGTATAGGTTTGTTGCGCAACTCCCGATCTTGCTGGTCTAGGATCCGAATGGGCTTCTCTTCATAAGACAAGTTCTCCCGAAGCTGCAACGACTCTGGCTCCAAGATATACGATGGATCAGGGTGATACTTTCGCAGCATCAAAACGTGAAAGACGTCGTGAATATTGGAGAGGTTTTGGGGTAGTTCCAGGCGATACACCAACTTGCCAACCTTTTCAATTATCTCGAATGGTCCTACAAACCTCAGGCTCAACTTTCCACCCTTGACTTGTTTAATCAGTCCACTCCGAGGTGATATTTTCAAGAACACCTTGTCGCCGACCTCAAACTCTAGGCTCCGTCTCCGTCGGTTTGCATAACTTTTCTGCCTGCTCTGGGCGGTAAGCATCCGTTTCCGGATGAGGTGGATATTATCAATAGTCTTCATAAGTTCAGGTAGAAGGGTCGGGTCCAAAGTCTTCGTTTCACCTACTTCATCCCAGTAAATTGGGGATCGATACTTACGTCCATACAATGCTTCAAATGGGGCCATCCCGATAGTGGCCTGATAACTGTTATTATAAGCGAACTCCACTAGAGACAGATATTTCTCCCAACTTTTCCCGAAGTCTAAAACACACGCCCTCAGCATATCCTCCAGAATCTGAATAGTTCTCTCAGATTGTCCATCAGTCTGAGGGTGATAAGCCATGCTGAAACTCAACTTCGTTCCCAAAGCTTCTTGCAATCTCTTCCAAAATCGGGAAGTAAAACGAGGATCCCTATCCGATACAATACTCACAGGCATCCCATGCAATCTTACAATCTCCGCCACATACATATCTCCCAATTTCTCAGGACTATCCTCCTTGTTCATCGGTAAGAAGTGTGCTGACTTAGTCAATCTATCAACTATGACCCAAACGGCGTCATGACCCTTTTGTGACCTGGGCAGGTCCATAACAAAGTCCATGGTTATATGTTCCCATTTCCATTGAGGGATTTCCAATGGCTGAAGTAAACCTGCTGGTCGTTGATGTTTTGCTTTGACTCTCTGGCAAGTCAAACACCGTGCCACAAACTCCGCAATCTCTCTCTTCATGTTATTCCACCAATAGTGTTGCTTCAAATCCTAGTAGATCTTTGTTCCGCCGGGGTAAATAGTGTATCTTGAGTTATGGGCTTCTTCAAGAATCTTCTTTTTCAGCTCTGGCTCATTAGGAACACAAATCTGATTCCTAAACCTTCAAATACCATTATCATAAAACTTGAAATCTGTGTTGATTTCTTTAATCTTCTGAAACTATTGGTCCTTCTGTTGAGCCTCTCGTAATTCAGACAACAAGGTCGATTGAACTTGTGTAGTGGCAAAAAGTAACCCTTTTTCGAGTCAATTGTGGTTTTCACAAGAATGCTTCCTCTAACAACTCCTGAACCTTGACTTCCAGTTTTGCCATGCTCGCTTTCCTACTTAAGGCATCTACAACTACATTTGCTTTACCAGGCACATAATTGATTGTGCAGTTATAATCATCCAAAAGCTTCATCCACCGTCTTTGCCTCATGTTCAACTCCTTTTGTGAGAACAAGTATTTCAAGCTCTTGTGATCAGTAAACACCTCGAACTTGTTACCCCAGAAATAGTGCCTCCATTTCTTGAGTGCAAACACAATAGCCGCTAACTCCAAATCATGCGTCGGGTAGTTCAATTCGTACGGCTTCGGTTTCCTAGAAGCATACGCAATCACTCTACCATTTTGCATCAATACACAACCCAGTCCTTCCTTCGAAGCATCGCTATAGATTACAAAACCTTGACTCCCTTCAGGCAATGCAAGAACATGTGCAGTAGTTAATCTTTTCTTCAATTCTTGGAAGTTGTTCTCACACTTGTCATCCCACACGAACTTTGTTTTCTTTTGAGTGAGCTTGTAAGCGGCCCTGCGATCTTTGAGAAATCCTTCACGAACCTCCAATAATAGCCAACTAGACCGAGAAAACTCCGAACCTCCGTAACGTTTTCCGACTTCTTCCAAGACATCACCGCTTCTATCTTTGCTGGGTCCACTGCTATTCCCTCTTGGGATATGATATGCCCCAAAAATGCAATCTACTGCAACCAAAACTCGCACTTGCTAAACTTTGCATACAATTGATGCTCTCGAAGTTTTTGCAGTACCAACCGCAGATGTTGTTCATGCTCAGCCTCGGATTTCGAGTACACCAAAATATCATCAATGAAGATCACCACAAATTGGTCCAAGTAGGATTGAAACACCCTGTGCATCAAGTCCATAAAAGCTGCATGGGCATTAGTTAGTCCAAATGGCATCACCACATATTCATAATGCCCATATCTCGTCCTAAAAGTCATTTTAGGCACATTCTCCTTTTTGATCCGCAACTGATAGTACCCTTGCCTCAAGTTGAGCTTCGAATACACTTTGGCTCCTTGAAGTTGATCAAACAACTCGTCAATCAGTGGAAGTGGGTATTTATTCTTGATGGTCACTTGGGTCAATCCTCAGTAATCGATGCATAGCCTCAGCGTTCCGTCTTTCTTCTTTACAAATAGGACTGGTGTACCCCATAGAGAAGAACTTGGTTGAACAAACCCCTTCTTCAACAATCCTTGCAATTGGTCCTTCAATTCTTGTAGCTCAGCCAGTGCCATACGATAGGGAGCTTTAGATATCAGTTGAGTGCCAGGCAATAATTCTATAATGAACTCGATCTCCCGATTTAGGGGTAAACCGGGCAATTCTTCTGGAAACACATCCGCATAGTCTTTGATCACTGGCATCTCCTCCAACTTAGCTTTGTCCGACGGCTTGTTAATGAGGTAAGCTAAGTATCCACTACACCCTTTTCTCAAGGACTTCACTACTTTCGTAGATGAAATGATAGAACTCCCGGTGAAGTCTCTTCGACCCATGACTTCCAATATTGGTTGACCAGGTATCCGGAATGTTACAATCTTCGTTTGACAATCTAGTTGGGCATGATGCTTTGCCAACCAGTCCATCCCTAAAATGACTTCATAGTCTCGAAAGGGTAATACAATAAGATTGGCTGAGAATTCCCTATCTTTAATTTGAATTTTACATGCTTTACAAGCTGAGCTAGTAACAAGCTTAGAACCCATCGGAGTACCAACTTCTACTTCATAAGGCAAACATACAACTCGTAACTTCACACGTTGCACACATAAGGGAGTAATAAATGAATGAGTAATACCTGGATTAATTAGCACCCTAACAGGTTGATTCAGTATGAAGAATATACCTTTAACAATAGCGGCCTCGTCCGGAAGCTCCTCGCACTCAATAGCATAAGCTCGAGCTTGAACTCTAGGAACTGAAGTCTTGCCTCTACTAGCTGGTTTAACCTGATTTTGTCCTGCTTGCCATTTAGGGCAATCCTTGATCTGATGTTGATCATTGCCACACCGCACACATCGTCCCGACTTCTTCCAGCACTGGGCCTCGGTATGACCCTTCTTGTCACAGTAAGAACAATTGATAGACTGAGTAGCAGGTGAATTACCTGTGGATCCGCGGGTGGAAGAGGCTGATGGTGCTTTAGTCGGGCCACGGTTATTAGCTGGTCTGTTCTGGCTCTGGCCCTGACTACGACTATGGCTCTGGAATTTCCTCTATTGACCTGGAGGCTGGTATGGTTTATTGTTCGGCTGACTTGAACCGGCTCTATCAAGTTTTCTCTTCTCAACTCGGGAAGCAGCAGCAAAGAGAGCATAATAGGTATCGAAGTCATGCGAAGCCAACTGGTCCTGAATCTCCGGCCTCAATCCAGTCGTAAATTTCCACATCTTCGCCTTAGGAGTACTGACCATGTATTGAGCATAGTGGGACAGTCGGTCAAAACGAGCCTCGTACTGGGCCACCGTCATGTTACCCTAGTTCAAGTGCATGAATTCCTCAACCCGCCTCTGCTTGGAAACTGCAGGTACATATTTCTCCTTGAATGCCTTAATGAAATTACCCCACAAGCGATGTGTATGATCAGTCTCCCACAGTGCCTCCACAATGTGCCACCAATGCTCAGCATCCCCGTGCAACAGAAACACAGCAAACTCCACCTTTTTTTCATCAGTATAGTCAAGTGGCTTGAAAATCCTCTCGATCTCAGATAGCCAAGCCTCTGCTTTCTCATCATCAGCTTCCCCGTGGAATTTGGACGGGCAAAAGTCAAGGAACTCCCTCATTCTGCTATGTCTCCCATGGTTACCATCATTCCTGTTGTTGTTGTTGTTTGCTTCATGTGCATCTTGCCGTTCCATCACTCACGACACGCGATCCATGGCATTCGCCATCATGTTAAACATAGCCATGCCAGAATTAGTTTGATAAGCATCTCTGGTCTCTTGGGGCTCACCGCTCCTATTAGTAGTGCGGGTACTAGGGCCAGCCATCTATAGGCACAGATTACGATGCATAATTTATTGAAATACGACAAAACAAGAATTTAATGCACAAGATATACAACATAATATAGATACACAATTCTAGAAACAATTAAGACATGTTAATCACGTAAGCACATAGAACATAGAAGGCACAATTAACATTATCACACATTAACACATAAACAAGTCATCCTAATAATCTTAGGGCTTCTACCCATGGTCCGAGAGTTAAACCCGGCTTAAGCAATCTAAGCTCTGATACCATTCTTTCTATAAGGTGTCATGCCCCAACCCGGCCTATAAAGGTTAGACTAGGGTGTGATCTAAACATTCAACTCCTTTCACGTATTTAATCATTGAAGAAGGTTTAACACCTAGCGTTTAGGCTAAACTCCACAAATTTTCCAGAAAATCGGCAGCATTACGGCTGTAATTGGGCTATTTAGTTTGACCTAATTCTCAAAACGCCTCAAAATTTCCAATCTCAATTCATTTCTAACTAGGATCACTATTTATAACCAATCGAAACGCCTACTAGTACTAGTTATCTCGAAGTCTCGTCTCATTAATAACCTACCGTGATACTATGTCTCATTTGTTTGTTTGTCCTCGTTACAAAAGTACCTGTTGATCTTAGCTTAACAATGAGTACCTGCTTAAGATTGGATAGGTTTATTTTACTTAATCCTTACCTGATACTTCATAATCCTATGAGAGATACTAGCCGATAACGATAGCAAAAATGACCATAGTAGTGTCTATCTAGTTATTATCAGTACAAGCCAAAATTAGACCCCAAATTACAATGAGGGTCGTTTACATTACAATAGCAAGCATCTTGAGAAATGAAATAGTCTTCAAGCAACATATTGTTCAAAAAATGGCCATAGACATGAAGGCACGTAGAACAAGCAATCATTCCAAGGAATCATCATTAGGCACGTCGTCCTCGGGTACCTGTTCTTGGTCTTCTTCACCTGAGATTATAAAAGAGGATGAGTCCTTATGAACTCAGCGAGGGGGAACGAGAAATAAGTTTTGAAACTCATTTTCCAGTTCAACTTATGAAAAATCCTTTTTGCAAGCATGAATATATTACAAGTAAGTACATAATGTAATGTAAAAGTAAAGGATCACAATTACCCATCTTTCCTCCCCGAGGTCCTCTAGGAACCAAGCGCGAGTACTTATACACATAATAAAAAGTATACGGTGAGCTTTTGCTCTCAGTTCATGTCAGTATCAGTTGTTGCGGCCGACTTCAAATCATCCCCTTATCATGCCAAATGGGTGTACTACGGATGTACCCCGAAATCCTATGACCCAACTCTCCGAGGAAGTCTAGCCCCCAAGTGAGAAAGGGAATTGGACAATGGTAGTCACGGTTGCACCGGCAATCCCGATGCCGCCCGGTGTACGTGAACGCTACCACGCCAGAATGAAAGGTTGCAACCTTGTATGTAATGCACATTTATGACATTTAATATATCACATTTGGAGGACAACAAAGTAGGTTGCCTCCGAGCAGTCATAAGATTGCACATTGACAGTTAAACACGCGAGGCACGATATGACAAGTAAATTCACTTGAAAAGCACATGGAGTTATATGAATATTAAATGGGAAGCCATGTAACGCATGTAAATCAAGTCATATAATTCATTTCAAAGTTCATGTAATCAAATAATAAGATTATTCATCATGCAACGACATCTACGTGGGACCGGGTGTAAGAAAGGCCTACTTATCAACATGTAATCATCAAATCATATTTAGGGCTACAAGGGCAACTACGGGCAGCCTACTAAACACATAATCAAACACGATATCCAAAGGATCAACACTTAGCGAGTTTACCTAGTTACTAGGGTTTCAATTCGAGCTTACCCGTGCGATTAAACCCTAAGTTGTCACGTGATTAAACTCAAGCCATGCATTTATTAATTCAACACCCTCAAGCATTCAAAACAGTCCACACAACATCCAAATGCCACAATCCCAAGCACTTAATACAACAAGAGAAGCTACAATAATTTTTCTAAGCATATCAATAGGTGAAACCCTCACTGTAATGGACTGTTTTCTCACAATCATTGAGACAAGCAAACAAACTCCAATTCCAGTGAACAAGATGTCAAATTAAATATTAAGGAGTGAACTAAATTCAGAAACAAACCTCGCATCATTTGGAGTTCGGGTTCAAGAGTTATAGCCAAAACAGTGGACTACACAAAACTGTCCAGATTTACACACATTTCAATACTTGTCATTTTTGAGGGCCTTAGGGTCAGATTTAGCCTTAGTCCATTTCTGACAAAAATGTCCAAAACTGAAAAATATAGCTACACACCAAATTTCATTCATTTTTGATGTCATTTACTAAGTTAAAACTAGTTTTTTCTACAAAGTCAGTGAATCTGCCAAAACCTGCTTCATTTTTCCAGACTTTCCAGATTTTGACACATTTTGATAATTTGCCATTTTGAAAACCTTAGAGTAAAAATTAGCTTTGGCCTATTTCTGTGACAAACGCTTAGAACTGGCAAAAATAGTTACCTACCAATTTTCACACATTTTCAACATCATTTACCTAGTCAAAATCACTCCGCACCAACAAGGCAGAAGGCTATCACATATCCGATTTCATCTATCATCACATTCTAGCTAAATATCTTGCCATGCATGTTTATAAAAGCTCATGAACACACATATATCTCAAGTACAAAAGTAAAGATAGACATTTAAGGGCATGCATGTGGTTTTTTTGAAAGATTTTCAAGAAGTTTTAGCCCTCACCTTAGCAAGACAACAAAGATGATGCTCAAACTCTTGGTGAAGCACAAAGTTGATCTTTTCCTTGCTTAGCCGAGAGACGACTTGGGATTTCTCTAATTTCCTAGCTTAGTAACCAAGTTCTTAGTAGGTGCATGTGGTTAGAATAAGAACAAAACGAAATGGAAGCTAACAACTCACCTAAGCTGAAATGGATGTTCAATGAGCTTGCATGTGAGTTTCTTGCAACCTAGCTTGCATAGTCGAGCTCCCTAGCTTCTTGCATGCCTTGATGAACCATTGAGTGATGAAGATAAGCTATGGAGTGTAGAAACTCAGCCAAGACTGAGAGAGAGAGAGAAGAATGAGAGGAAATTAGAGAAAATGAAGGATAAATAAAAGCTTTGCAAAGTTTGAAGCATATGTCAGCCTTGAGATTGTAAATTTCAGATTTGTGTCTTCAAGAAGCACAATTTGAATCATCCTAGCATGGGCATATGCATGTGTCAAGATTTTGGGTGCATTGGGTAGGGTTTTGGGTTATTTTTTCTTATTGCTTTGAGTCATAGAATGTCATAGGATGTCTAGATTTAATTTTGAATTATGCAAGCAAGCACAAATGCACACAAGGTGGCTGGCCAAGGCATTGCAAGAATCTGAATTTTTTTGTCTTGGTTGAGCAATATTTTAATTGTGTTTTTGGGATATGCAAAGAATAAGGAATAAGGAATAAAGAATGTCTAGCTTTTTGTTAGATTTTGTCTTCTAGTGGGTTGAATTAGCAATTTAATATTACTTAGTGGACTTTGTAGGATTAATTAATGATTTAGTGCTTCATGTAAGATGCTTTCTTGATTAGCGTGAGCGCACGCTTTCCTAGGTTTAGGGCACGCACTATGAGACGAATGCACGCTCCCCAAGTAAATGCACACAACCCTAAATGAATGCATGTAATTCAATGCAAGGCACACAAAATGAAGCACAATTCTTAAACCTAGGTCAAGGCGTGCAAATCTAGGTTAGAGAACACAAAACGAGGTATCGCACGTAAATCAAGGTCGGGCCTCACAGTTTGCTGGCCTAGCCTCTATGTGAAGTAAAGTTGTCTTGCCCAAGGTGCCATGGAATTCGGTAATAGATATGTGAAGGATTAGGTTATCGTCCTTTTTGCAGCTCATGACGTACGATCCTGGACGGAAAAACAACGCAAAAGAAGAAAAGTGTCCCGAAACTGATAAAAACATTCAATTTTGAGCTCCAAAAATAGGTGCAGGCGAGCTGGCTTGCTGCCCTCGTCGTAGAGCTCTCAGAGAGCTTTCCAACGGTATACTGTGTGTCGCGTAACTCCTTATGGATCAAAAGTTATGGGCACTGAAGTGACGGATACCTGGTCACAAGCCCCACGCCCTCGGTTTGCTGGCCCAGCCTCTACATGAAGTGAAGTTGTCTTGCCTAAGGTGTCATGGGATTCGGTAATAGAAATATGATGGATTAGGTTCTCATCCATTTTGCGGCTCACGACGTACGATCCTGGACGAAAAAACAACGTAAAAGAAGAAAACTATCCAAAAATTGATGAAAACGTTCGATTTTGGGCTCCGAAAATAGGCGCAAAGGAGCTCTTGGAGTGCTTTCCAATAGTATGCTGTACGGCACGTAACTCCTTACGGATAAAAAGTTATGGGCACCGGAGCGACGGAGACCTAGTCCCAAGCCCCACACCCTCAGTTTGCCAGCCCAGCCTCTCTATGAAGCGAAGTTGTCTTGCCCAAGATGCCGTGGGATTCGGTAATAGAAATGTGATTGATTAGGTTGTTGTCCTTTTCGCGGCTCACGACATACGATCCAGGACCGAAAAATAGTGCAAAAGGAGAAAAGTATCCCGAAACTGATGAAAACGTTGGATTTTGGGCTCCCAAAACAGGCACAGCCGAGCAAGCTTGCTGCCCCTGTCGTAGAGCTCTCGAAGAGCTTTCTAACGGTATGCTGTACGCCGCGTAACTCCTTACGGATCAATAGTTATGGGCACCGGAGTGATAGATACCTGGTCACAAGCCCTACGCCCTCGGTTTGCTGGCCCAGCCTCTACGTGAAGTGAAGTTGTCTTGCCCAAGGTGCGATAGGATTTGGTAATAGAAATGCGATGGATTAGGTTGTCGTCCTTTTCGCGTCTCACGACGTATGATTCGGGAAGAAAAAATCGTGTAAAAGAAGAAAAGTATCCCAAAACTGATGAAAACGTTCTATTTTGGGCTCCGAAAATAGTCACAGCAAAGCTGGTTTGCTACCCCATTCGTAGAGCTCTTGGAGTGTTTTCCAATGGTATACTGTGCACCACGTAACTTCTTACAAATCAAAAGTTATGGGCACCGTAGCGACGGAGACCTGGTCCCAAGCCGCACGCCCTCGGTTTGCTGGCCCAGCCTCTACGTGAAGTGAAGTTGTCTTGCCCAAGGTGCCATGGGATTTGGTAACAGAAATGTGATGGATTAGGTTGTCATCCTTTTCGCGGCTCATGACGTACGATCCAGGATGGAAAAATAGCGCAAAAGAAGAATAGTGTCCTAAAATTGATGAAAACGTTCAATTTTGGGCTCTGAAAACAGTTGCAGCCAAGTAGGCTTGTTGCCACCATCGTAGAGCTCTCAGAGAACTTTTCAACGGTATGTTGTGCGCCACGTAACTCCTTACGGATCAAAAGTTATGGGCACCGGAGCGATAGATACCTGGTCACAAACCCCACGCCGTCGGTTTGCGAGCCTAGCCTCTACGTGAAGTAAAGTTGTCTTGCCCAAGGTGTCGTGGGATTCGGTAATAGAAATATGATGGATTAGGTTGTCGTCCATTTCGCAGCTCACGACATACGATCCGAGACGGAAAAATAGCGTAAAAGAAGAAAAGTGTCCCAAAATTGATGAAAAAGTTAGATTTGGGGCTTCAAAAATAGGCATTGCCGACTAGGCTTGCTGCCCCCGTCGTAGAGCTCTCAGAGGGCTTTCCAACGGTATGTTGTGCGTCGCGTAACTACTTATGGATCAAAAGTTATGGGCACCGGAGCGACGGATACTTGGTCACAAGCCCCACGCCCTAGGTTTGCAGGCCCGGCCTCTACGTGAAGTGAAGTTGTCTTGCACAAGGTGCCATGGGATTCGGTAATAGAAATGTGATGGATTAGGTTTTTGTCCTTTTCGCGTCTCACGACGTACGATCCGGGAAAAAAAAATAGCGTAAAAGAAGAAAAGTGTCCCGAAACTGATAAATACTTTCGATTTTGAGCTTCAAAAATAGTCGCAGCCGAGCAGGCTTGCTACCCCCTTCGTAGAGCTCTTGGAGTGCTTTCCAACGGCATGCTGTGCACCACGTAACTCCTTACAGATCAAAAGTTATGGGCACCGAAGCGATAGAGGCCTGGTCCCAAGCCCCACGCCTCAGTTTGCGGGCCCAGCTTCTACGTGAAGTGAAGTTGTCTTGCCCAAGGTGCCATGGGATTCGGTAATAGAAATGTGATAGATTAGGTTGTCGTCCTTTTCGCGGCTCACGACGTACGATCCAGGACAGAAAAATAGCGTAAAAGAAGAAAAGTGTCCAGAAACTAATGAAAACATTCAATTTTGTGCTTCGAAAATAGGCTTAGACGAGCAGGCTTGCTGCCCCCGTCGTAGAGCTCTTGGATTGCTTTCCAACGGTATGCTGTGCGGCACGTAACTCTTTACGGATCAAAAGTTATTGGCACCAGAGCGACGGAGACCTAGTCCCAAGCCCCAAGGCCTTAGTTTGCGGGCCCAGCCTCTCTGTGAAGTTAAGTTGTCTTGGCCAAGGTGCTGTGGGATTCGGTAATAGAAATGTGATTGATTAGGTTGTCGTCCTTTTCGCGGCTCACGACGTACGATCTGGGACCCAAAAACAGCGCAAAAGATTAAAAGTGTCCCAAAATTGATAAAAACGTGGGATTTTTGGCTCCCAAAATACGCACAGCTAAGCAAGCTAGTTGCCCCCGTCGTAGAGCTCTCGGAGAGCTTTCCAACGGTATGCTATGCGCCGCGTAACTCCTTACGGATCAAAAGTTATGGGCACCGGAGCGATAGATACCTAGTCACAAACCCCACGCCGTCGGTTTGCGAGCCTAGCCTCTACGTGAAGTGAAGTTGTCTTGCCCAAGGTGTCGTGGGATTCGGTAATAGAAATATGATGGATTAGATTATCGTCCATTTCGCAGCTCACGACATACGATCCGAGACGGAAAAACAGCGTAAAAGAAGAAAAGTGTCCCAAAACTGATGAAAACATTAGATTTGGGGCTTCAAAAATAGGCACTGCCGACTAGGCTTGCTGCCCTCATCGTAGAGCTCTCAAAGGGCTTTCCAACGGTATATTGTGCACCGCGTAACTACTTATGGATCAAAAGTTATGGGCACCGAAGCGACGGATACCTGGTCACAAGCCCCACGCCCTAGGTTTGCAGGCCTGGCCTCTACGTGAAGTGCAGTTGTCTTGCCCAAGGTGCCATGGGATTCGGTAATAGAAATGTTACAGATTAGGTTTTTGTCTTTTTCGCATCTCACGACGTACGATCCGGGAAAAAAAAATAGCGTAAAAGAAGAAAAGTGTCCCGAAACTGATGAAAACTTTCAATTTTGAGCTCCAAAAATAGTCGCAGCCGAGTAGGCTTACTACCCCCTTCATAGAGCTCTTGGAGTGCTTTCCAACGGCATGTTGTGCGCCACGTAACTCCTTACGGATCAAAAGTTATGGGCACCGGAGCGATAGAGGCCTGGTCCCAAGCCCTACGCCCTCAGTTTGCGGGCCCAGCTTCTACGTGAAGTGAAGTTGTCTTGCACAAGGTGCCATGGGATTCGGTAATAGAAATGTGATGGATTAGGTTGTCGTCCTTTTCTCGGCTCGCGACGTACGATCCAGGACAGAAAAATAGCGTAAAAGAAGAAAAATATCCAGAAACTAATGAAAACGTTCAATTTTGTTCTTCAAAAATAGGCTTAGACCAGCAGGCTTGCTGCCTCTATCGTAGAGCTCTTGGATTGCTTTCCAACGGTATGCTGTGCGGCACGTAACTCTTTACGGATCAAAAGTTATGGGCACCAGAGCGACAGAGACCTAGTCCCAAGCCCCAAGGCCTCAGTTTGTGGGCCCAGCCTCTCTGTGAAGTGAAGTTGTCTTGCCCAAGGTGCTGTGGGATTCGGTAATAGAAATGTGATTGATTAGGTTGTCGTCATTTTTGCGGCTCACGACGTACGATCCGGGACCCAAAAACAGCACAAAAGATGAAAATTATCCCAAAACTAATGAAAACGTTGGATTTTGGGCTCCCAAAATAGGCACAGCCGAGCAAGCTAGCTGCCCCCGTCGTAGAGCTCTCGGAGAGCTTTCCAACGGTATGCTGTGCGCCGCGTAACTCCTTATGGATCAAAAGTTATGGGCACCAGAGCGACAAATACCCGGTCACTAGCCCCACGCCCTCGGTTTGCAGGCCCAACCTCTACATGAAGTGAAGTTGTCATACCCAAGGTTCCATGGGATTCGGTAATCATAATGTGATGGATTAGGTTGTCATCCTACGATTTGGGAAGAAAAAACAGTGTAAAAGTAAAAAAGTGTCCCAAAACTGATGAAAACGTTTGATTTTGGGCTCCGAAAATAGTCATAGCCGAGCAAGCTTGCTGCCCCCTTCGTAGAGCTCTTGGAATGCTTTCCAACGGTATGCTGTGCACCACGTAACTATTTACGGATAAAAAGTTATGGGCACTAGAGCAACGGAGACCTGGTCCCAAGCCCCACGCCCTCGTTTTGCGGGCCCAGCCTCTCCATGAAGTGAACTTGTCTTGCCCAAGGTGTCATGGGATTCGGTAATACAAATGTGATAGATTAGGTTGTCGTCCTTTTTGCGGCTCACGATGTACGATCCGAGACGAAAAAGCAATGCAAAAGAAGAAAAGTGTCCCAAAACAAATGAAAATGTTGGATTTTGGGCTCTGAAAACAGGCACAGCCTAGCAGGCTTGCTACCCCCGTCGTAGAGCTCTTAGAGAGCTTTCCAATAGTATACTGTGCGGTGCATAATTCCTTGCGGATCAAAAGTTATGGGCACCGGAGCGACGGATACCTGGTCACAAGCCCCACGCCCTCAATTTGCAGGCCCAGCCTCTACATGAAGTGAAGTTGTCTTGGCCAAGGTGGCATGGGATTGGGTAATAGAAATGTGATGGATTAGGTTGTCGTCCTTTTCGCGTCTCACGACGTACGATCCGGGAAGAAATAACAGAGTAAAAGAAGAAAAATGTCCGAAAACTGATAAAAATAGTCGCAGAAGAGCAAGCTTGTTGTCCCATTCATAGAGCTCTTGGAGTTCTTTCCAATGGTATGTTGTGCGCCACGTAACTCCTTACGGATCAAAAGTTATGGGCACCGGAGCGACGGAGACCTGGTCCCAAGCCCCATGCCCTCGGTTTGTGGGCTCAGCCTTTACATGAAGTGAAGTTGCCTTGCCCACGGTGCCATGGGATTTAGTAATAGAAATGTGATGGATTAGGTTGTCGTCATTTTTGCGTCTCACGACTTACGATCCGGGATGAAAAAACATCGTAAAAGAAGAAAAAAGTCCCAAAACTGATGAAAACGTTAGATTTTTGGCTCCGAAAACAAGTGCAGCGGAGTAGGCTTGCTGCCCTCGTCATAGAGCTCTTGAAGAGATTTCCAACGGTATGTTGTATGTCGCGTAACTCTTTACGGATAAAAAGTTATGGGCACCGGAGGGACGGAGACCTCGTCCCAAGCCCTACGCCCTCGGTTTGCGGGCCCAGCATCTACCTGAAGCGAAGTTGTCTTGCCCAAGATGCTGTGGGATACGGTAACAGAAATGTGATGGATTAGGTTATCGTCCTTTTTGCGGCTCACGATGTACGATCCGAGATGGAAAAATAGCGTAAAAGAAGAAAAGTGTCCTGAAACTAATGAAAATGTTCGATTTTGGGCTCCGAAAATAGGCGCAGCCGAGCAAGCTTACAACCCCATTCGTAGAGCTCTTGAAGTGCTTTCCAACGGTATGCTGTGTGCCACGTAACTCCTTACGGATCAAAAGTTATGGACGCCGAAGCGACGGAAACCTGGTCCCTAGCCCCACGACTTCGGTTTGCAGGCCCAGCCTCTGCGTGGAGTGAAGTTGTCTTGCCCTAGATGCCATGGGATTCGGTAATAGAAATGTGATGGATTAGGTTGTCGTCCTTTTCGAGGCTCACGACGTACGATCCGAGATGAAAAAATAGTGCAAAAGAAGAAAAGTGCCACAAAACTGATGAAAATGTTCGATTTTGGGCTCTGAAAATAAGTGCAGCCGAGCAGGCTTATTGCCTCCATCGTAGAGCTCTCGAAGAGCTTTTTAATGGTATGTTGTGCGTCACGTAACTCCTTACGGATCAAAACTTATAGGCACCGGAGCGACAGATACCTGGTCACAAGCCCCACGCCGGCGGTTTGCGGGCCCAGCCTCTACGAGAAGTGAAGTTGTCTTGCCCAAGGTGTCGTGGGATTCGTTAATAGAAATATGATGGATTAGGTTGTCGTCCATTTCACAGCTCACGACGTACGACTCGGGACGAAAAAATAGCGTAAATAAAGAAAAGTGTCCATATACTAAGAAAATCGTTCGATTTTGGGCTCTGAAAATAGGCGCAGACGAGCAGGCTTAATGCCCCCATCGTAGAGTTCTTGGACTGCTTTCCAACGGTATGTTGTGCGCCACATAATTCCTTACGGATAAAAAATTATGGGCATCGGAGCGACGGAGACCTGGTCCCAAGCCCCACACCCTCGGTTTGCGAGCCCAGCCTCTCCGTGAAACGAAATTGTCTTGCCCAAGGTGTCTTGGGATTCGGTAATAGAAATGTGATGGATTAGGTTGTCGTCCTTTACGCGGCTCATGATGTACGATCCGAGATGAAAAAGCTACGTAAAAAAAGAAAAGTATCCCGAAACTGATGAAAATGTTGGATTTTGGGCTCCAAAAATAGGTACAACCAAGCAAGCTGGCAGACCCCGTGGTAGAACTCTCGGTGAGCTTTTCAACGGTATGCTGTGCGCCGCGTAAGTCCTCACGGATCAAAAGTGATGGGCACCGGAGTGACGAATACCTGGTCACAAGCCCCACGCCCTCGGTTTGCAGGCCCAGCCTCTACGTGAAGTGAAGTTGTCTTACCCAAGGTGCACTGGAATTCGGTAATAGAAATGTGATGGATTAGGTTGTTGATCTTTTCGCGTCTTCTGACGTACGATCCGGGATAAAAAAAATAACGTAAAAGAAGAAAAATATCCTAAAAATGTAAAAAAGGTTCGATATTGGGCTCAGAAAATAGTCGCAGCTGAGCAGGCCGGCTACCCCCATTCGTAGAGCTCTTGGAGTGCTTTCCAACGGTATGCTGTGCGCCACGTAATTCCTTACGGATCAAAAGTTATGGGCACCGGAGAGACGGAGACCTGGTCCCAAGCCCTATGCCCTCGATTTGCGGGACCCAGCCTATACGTGGAGTGAAGTTGTCTTGCCCTAGGTGCCATGGGATTCGGTAATAGAAATGTGATGGATTAGGTTGTCGTCCTTTTCGCGGCGCACGACGTACGATCCGGGATAGAAAAATAGCACAAATGAATAAAGGTATCCCGAAACTGATGAAAACGTACGATTTTGGGCTCCAAAAATAGGTACAGCTGAGCAAGCTTGCTGCCCCCGTCATAGAGCTCTCGGAGAGCTTTTCAACGGTATGCTATGTACCGCGTAACTCCTTACGGATCAAAATTTATGGGCACCGGAGCGACGGATACCTGGTCACAAGCCCCACGCCCTAGGTTTGCAGGCCTGGCCTCTACGTGAAGTGAAGTTGTCTTGCCCAAGGTGCCATGAGATTCGGTAATAGAAATGTGATGGATTAGGTTTTTGTCTTTTTCGCGTCTCCCGACGTACGATCCGAAAAAAAAAATAGCGTAAAAGAAGAAAAGTGTCCCGAAACTGATGAAAACTTTCGATTTGGAGCTCCAAAAATAGTCGCAAGTGAGTAGGCTTGCTACCCCCTTCGTAGAGCTCTTGGAGTGCTTTCCAACGGCATGCTGTGCGCCACGTAACTCCTTACGGATCAAAAGTTATGGGCACCGGAGCGACGGATACCTGGTGACAAGCCCCACGCCCTAGGTTTGCAGGCCCGGCCTCTACGTGAAGTGAAGTTGTCTTGCCCAAGGTGCCATGAGATTCGGTAATAGAAATGTGATGGATTAGGTTTTTGTCCTTTTCGCGTCTCCCGACGTACGATCCGGGGAAAAAAATAGCGTAAAAGAAGAAAAGTGTCCTGAAACTGATGAAAACTTTCAATTTTGAGCTCCAAAAATAGTCGCAGCCGAGCAGGCTTGCTACCCCCCCTTTGTAGAGCTCTTGGAGTGCTTTCCAACGGCATGCTGTGCGCCACGTAACTCCTTACGGATCAAAAGTTATGGGCACCGGAGCGATGGAGGCCTGGTCCCAAGCCCCACGCCCTCAGTTTGCAGGCCCAGCTTCTACGTGAAGTGAAGTTGTCTTGCCTAAGGTGCCATGGGATTCGGTAATAGAAATATGATGGATTAGGTTGTCGTCCTTTTCGCAGCTCACGACGTACGATCCAAGACAAAAAAATAGCGTAAAAGAAGAAAAGTGTCCAGAAATTAATGAAAACGTTCAATTTTGTGCTTCGAAAATAGGCGTAGACGAGCAGGCTTGCTGCCTCCGTCGTAGAGCTCTTGGATTGCTTTCCAACGATGTGTTGTGCGGCACGTAACTCTTTACGGATCAAAAGTTATGGGCACTAGAGCGATGGAGACCTAGTCCCAAGCCCAAAGGCCTCAGTTTGCGGGCCCAGCCTCTCTGTGAAGTGAAGTTGTCTTGCCCAAGATTCAGTGGGATTCGGTAATAAAAATGTGATTGATTAGGTTGTCGTCATTTTTGCGGCTCACGACGTACGATCCGGGACCCAAAAACAGCATAAAAGATTAAAAGTGTCCCAAAACTAATGAAAATGTTGGATTTTGGGCTCCCAAAATAGGCACAGCTGAGCAAGCTAGCTGCCCCCGTCGTAGAGCTCTCGGAGAGCTTTCCAACGGTATGCTGTGCGCCGCGTAACTCCTTACGGATCAAAAGTTATGGGCACCAGAGCGACGAATACCTGGTCACTAGCCCCACGCCCTCGGTTTGCAGGCCCAGCCTCTACATGAAGTGAAGTTGTCATACCCAAGGTTCCATGGGATTCGGTAATAAAAATGTGATGGATTAGGTTGTCATCCTACGATTTGGGAAGAAAAAACAGCGTAAAAGTAAAAAAGTGTCCCAAAACTGATGAAAACGTTCGATTTTGGGCTCCGAAAATAGTCACAGCCGAGCAAGCTTGCTGCCCCCTTCGTAGAGCTCTTGGAATGCTTTCCAACGGTATGCTGTGCACCACGTAACTATTTACGGATAAAAAGATATGGGCACCAGAGCGACGGAGACCTGGTCCCAAGCCCCACGCCCTCGTTTTGTGGGCCCAGCCTTTCCATGAAGTGAACTTGTCTTGCCCAAGGTGTCATGGGATTCGGTAATACAAATGAGATAGATTAGGTTGTCGTCCTTTTTGCGGCACACGATGTACGATCCGAGACGGAAAAACAACGCAAAAGAAGAAAAGTTTTCCGAAACTAATGAAAACGTTAGATTTTGGGCTCTGAAAACAGGCACAGCCTAGCAGGCTTGCTGCCCCCGTGGTAGAGCTCTCGGATAGCTTTTCTACGGTATACTGTGCGGCGCATAACTCCTTGCGGATCAAAAGTATGGGCACCGGAGTGATGGATACCTGGTCACAAGCCCCATACCCTCAGTTTGCAAACCCAGCCTCTACGTGAAGTGAAGTTCTCTTGGCCAAGGTGGCATGGGATTGGGTAATAGAAATATGATGGATTAGGTTGTCGTCCTTTTCGCATCTCACGACGTACGATTCGTGAAGAAATAACAGAGTAAAAGAAGAAAAATGTCCTAAAACTGATAAAAATGTTCGATTTTGGGCTCCAAAAATAGTCGCAGAAGAGCAGGCTTGTTGTCCCCTTCGTAGAGCTCTTGGAGTTCTTTCTAATGGTATGTTGTGCGCCACGTAACTCCTTACGGATCAAAAGTTATGGGCACCGGAGCGACGGAGACCTAGTCCCAAGCCCCACGCCCTCGGTTTGTGGGCTCAGCCTCTACAAGAAGTGAAGTTGCCTTGCCCAAGGTGCCATGGGATTCAGTAACAGAAATGTGATGGATTAGGTTGTCGTCATTTTTGCGTCTCACGACTTACGATCCGGGATGAAAAAACAGTGCAAAAGAAGAAAAAAGTCCCAAAACTGATGAAAACGTTAGATTTTTGGCTCTGAAAACAAGTGCAGCCAAGTAGGCTTGCTGCCCTCGCTGTAGAGCTCTTGAAGAGATTTCCAACGATATGCTGTATGTCGCGTAACTCTTTACGGATCAAAGTTATGGGCACCGGAAGGACGGAGACCTGGTCCCAAGCCCCACGCCCTCGGTTTGTGGGCCCAGCCTCTACGTGAAGCGAAGTTGTCTTCCCCAAGGTGTCGTGTGATACGGTAATAGAAATGTGATGGATTAGGTTGTCGTCCTTTTCACGGCTCACGATGTACAATCCGGGATGGAAAAAGAGTGCAAAAGAAGAAAAGTGTCCCGAAACTAATGAAAATGTTCGATTTTGGGCTCCGAAAATAGGCGCAGCCGATCAGGATTGCTACCCTATTCGTAGAGCTCTTGAAGTGCTTTCCAACGGTATGTTGTGTGCCACGTAACTCCTTACGGATCAAAAGTTATGGATGCCGGAGCGAGGAAAACCTGGTCCCTAGACCCACGACCTCGGTTTGCAGGCCCAGCCTCTGCGTGGAGTGAAGTTGTCTTACCCTAGGTGCCATGGGATTCGGTAATAGAAATGTGATGGATTAGGTTGTCGTCCTTTTCGAGGCTTACGACGTACGATCCGGGACGAAAAAATAATGCAAAAGAAGAAAAGTGTCACAAAACTAATGGAAATGTTCGATTTTGGGCTCTGAAAATAGGTGCAGCCGAGCAGGCTTGCTGCCTCCGTCGTAGAGCTCTCGAAGAGCTTTTTAATGGTATGATGTGCGTCGCGTAACTCCTTAAGAATCAAAACTTATAGGCACCGGAGCGACAGATACCTGGTCACAAGCCCAACGCCGTCGATTTGCGGGCCCAGCCTCTACGAGAAGTGAAGTTGTCTTTCCCAAGATGTCGTGGGATTCGGTAATAGAAATATGATGGATTAGGTTGTCGTCCATTTTGCGACTCACGACGTACGACTCGGGACGAAAAAATAGCATAAATAAAGAAAAGTGTCCATATACTAAGAAAATTGTTCAATTTTGGGCTCCGAAAATAGGCACAGACGAGCAGGCTTACTGCCCCCGTCGTAGAGTTCTTGGACTGCTTTCCAACGGTATGCTGTGCGCCACATAATTGCTTATGGATAAAAAGTTATGGGTATCGGAGCGATGGAGAACTGGTCCCAAGCCCCATACCCTCGGTTTGCGGGCCCAGCCTCTCCGTGAAACGAATTTGTCTTGCCCAAGGTGTCATGGGATTCGGTAATTGAAATGTGATGGATTAGGTTGTCCTCCTTTTCGCGGCTCATAATGTACGATCCGAGACGAAAAAGCTGCGCAAAAATAGGAAAGTATCCCGAAACTGATGAAAATGTTGGATTTTGGGTGCCGAAAATATGTACAACCAAGCAAGCTGGCAGCCCCCATGGTAGAGCTCTCAGTGAGCTTTCCAACGATATGTTGTGCTCCGCGTAACTCCTCATGGATCAAAAGTGATGGTCACCGGAGTGATGAATACCTGGTCACAAGCCCCACGCCCTCAGTTTGCAGGCCCAGCCTCTACGTGAAGTGAAGTTGTCTTACCCAAGGTGCCCTGGAATTCGGTAATAGAAATGTGATGGATTAGGTTGTTGACCTTTTCGCGTCTTATGACGTACGATCTGGGATAAAAAAACAACGTAAAAGAAGAAAAATGTCCTAAAAATGTAAACAAGGTTCTATATTCGACTCAGAAAATAGTCGCAGCCGAGCAGGCCGGCTACCCCCTTCGTAGAGCTCTTGGAGTGCTTTCCAACGTTATGTTGTGCTCCACGTAACTCCTTACGGATCAAAAGTTATGGGCACCAGAGAGACGGAGACCTAGTCCCAAGCCCCATGCCCTCGATTTGCGGGGCCCAGCCTATACGTGGAGTGAAGTTATCTTGCCCTAGGTGCCATGGGATTCGGTAATAGAAATGTGATGGATTAGGTTGTCGTCCTTTTCGCGGCTCACGACGTACGATCCGGGATAGAAAAACAGTGCAAATGAATAAAGGTATCCCGAAACTGATGAAAACGTATGATTTTGGGCTCCAAAAATAGGTGCAGCCGAGCGAGATTGCTGCCCCCGTCATAGAGCTCTCGGAGAGCTTTCCAACGGTATGCTGCGCATCGCGTAACTCCTTACAGATCAAAAGTTATGGGCACCGGAGCGACGGATACCTGGTCACAAGCCCCACGCCCTAGGTTTGCAGGCTCGGCCTCTACGTGAAGTGAAGTTGTCTTGCCCAAGGTGCCATGGGATTCGTTAATAGAAATGTGATGGATTAGGTTTTTGTCCTTTTCGCGTCTCCCGACGTACGATCCAGAAAAAAAAATAGCGTAAAAGAAGAAAAGTGTCCCGAAACTGATGAAAACTTTCGATTTTGAGCTCCAAAAATAGTCGCAGTCTAGCAGACTTGTACCCTCTTCGTAGAGCTCTTGGAGTGCTTTCCAACGGCATGCTGTGCGCCACATAACTCCTTACGGATCAAAAGTTATAGGTACCGGAGCGACGGATACCTGGTCACAAGCCCCACGCCCTAGGTTTGCAGGCCCGGCCTCTACGTGAAGTGAAGTTATCTTGCCCAAGATGCCTTGGGATTCGGTAATAGAAATGTGATGGATTAGGTTTTTTTCCTTTTCGCGTCTCCCGACGTACGATCCGGGAAAAAAAATAGCGTAAAAGAAGAAAAGTGTTCCGAAACTGATAAAAACTTTCGATTTTGAGCTCCAAAAATAGTCGCAGCCGAGTAGGCTTGCTACCCCCTTCGTACAGCTCTTGGAGTGCTTTCCAACGGCTTGCTGTGCGGCACGTAATTCCTTAGCGATCCAAAGTTATAGGCACCGAAGCGATGGAGGCCTGGTCCCAAGCCCTACGCCTTCAGTTTGCGGGCCCAGCTTCTACGTGAATTGAAGTTGTCTTGCCCAAGGTGCCATGGGATTCAGTAATAGAAATGTGATGGATTAGGTTGCCGTCCTTTTCGCGGCTCACGTCGTACAATCCAGGATAGAAAAATAACGTAAAAGAAGAAAAGTGTCCATAAATTAATGAAAACATTCAATTTTGCGCTTCAAAAATAGGCGTAGACGAGCAGGCTTGTTGTTCCCATCGTAGAGCTCTTGGATTGCTTTCCAACGGTATGCTGTGCGACACATAACTCTTTACGGATCAAAAGTTATGGGCACCAGAGCGACGGAGACCTAGTCCCAAGCCCCATGGCCTCAGTTTGCGGGCCCAGCCTCTCTGTGAAGTGAAGTTGTCTTGCCCAAGGTGCTGTGGGATTCGGTAATAGAAATGTGATTGATTAGGTTGTCGTCCTTTTTGCGGCTCACGACGTACGATCCGAGACCCAAAAACAGCGCAAAAGTTGAAAAGTGTCCCAAAACTGATGAAAACGTTGGATTTTGGGCTCCCAAAATAGGCACAGCCAAGCAAACTAGCTGCCCACGTCGTAGAGCTCTCGGAGAGCTTTCCAACGGTATGTTGTGCGTCGCGTAACTCCTTACCGATCAAAAGTAATGGGCACCAGAGCGACGAATACCTGGTCACTAGCCCCACGCCCTCGGTTTGCAGGCCCAGCCTCTACATGAAGTGAAGTTGTCATACCTAAGGTTCCATGGGATTCGGTAATAAAAATGTGATGGATTAGGTTGTCATCCTACGATTTGGGAAGAAAAAACAGCGTAAAAGTAAAAAAGTGTCCCAAAACTGATGAAAACGTTCGATTTGGGCTCCAAAAATAGTCACAGCCAAGCAAGCTTGCTGCCACCTTCGTAGAGCTCTTGGAATGCTTTCTAACAGTATGTTGTGCACCACGTAACTCCTTATGGATAAAAAGTTATGGGCACCAGAGTGACGGAAACCTGGTCCCAAGCCCCACGCCCTCGTTTTGCGGGCCCAGCCTCTCCATGAAGTGAACTTGTCTTGCCCAAGGTGTCATGGGATTCGGTAATACAAATGTGATAGATTAGGTTGTCGTCCTTTTTGCGGCTCACGATATACGATCCGAGACGGAAAAGCAATGCAAAACAAGAAAAGTGTACCGAAACTAATGAAAATGTTGGATTTTGGGCTCTGAAAACAGGCACAGCCTAGCAGGCTTGCTGCCCCCGTGGTAGAGCTCTCAGAGAGCTTTCCAACGGTATACTGTGCGGCGCATAACTCCTTGCGGATCAAAAGTTATGGGCACCGGAGCGATGGATACCAAGTCACAAGCCCCACGCCCTCAGTTTGCGGGCCCAACCTCTACGTGAAGTGAAGTTGTCTTGGCCAAGGTGGCATGGGATTGGGTAATAGAAATGTAATGGATTAGGTTGTCGTCCTTTTCGCGTCCCACGACTTACGATTCGGGAAGAAATAATAGAGTAAAAGAAGAAAAATGTCCCAAAACTGATAAAAATGTTCGATTTCGGGCTCCAAAAATAGTCGCAGAAGAGCAGGCTTGTTGTCCCCTTCGTAGAGCTCTTGGAGTTCTTTCCAATGGTTTGTTGTGCGCCACGTAACTCCTTACGGATCAAAAGTTATGGGCACCAGAGTGACGGAGACCTGGTCCCAAGCCCCACGCCCTAGGTTTGCGGGCTCAGCCTCTACAAGAAGTGAAGTTGCCTTGCCCAAGGTGCCATGGGATTCAGTAACAGAAATGTGATGGATTAGGTTGTCGTCATTTTTGCGTCTCACGACTTACGATTCGGGATGAAAAATAGCGCAAAAGAAGAAAAAAGTCCCAGAACTGATGAAAACGTTAGAGTTTTGGCTCCGAAAATAATTGCAGCCGAGTAGGCTTGCTGCCCTCGTCGTAGAGCTCTTGAAGAGATTTCCAACGGTATGCTGTATGTCGCGTAACTCTTTACGGATAAAGGGTTATGGGCACCGGAGGGACGGAGACCTGGTCCCAAGCCCCACGCCCTCGGTTTGCGGGCCCAGCCTCTACGTGAAGCGAAGTTGTCTTGCCCAAGGTGCCGTGGGATACGGTAATAGAAATGTGATGGATTAGGTTGTCGTCCTTTTCACGGCTCACGATGTACGATCCGGGATGGAAAAATAGCGCAAAAGAAGAAAAGTGTCCCGAAACTAATGAAAATGTTTGATTTTGGGCTCCGAAATAGGCACAGCCGAGCAGGCTTGCTACCCCATTCGTAGAGCTCTTGAAGTACTTTCCAACGGTATGCTATGTGCCACGTAACTCCTTACGGATCTAAAGTTATAGACGACGAAGTGACGGAAACCTAGTCCCTAGCCCCATGACCTCGGTTTGCAGGCCCAGCCTCTGCATGGAGTGAAGTTGTCTTGCCCTAGGTGCCATGGGATTCGGTAATAGAAATGTGATAGATTAGGTTGTCGTCGTTTTCGAGGCTCACGACGTACGATCCAGGACGGAAAAACAGTGCAAAAGAAGAAAAGTGTCACAAAACTGATGAAAATGTTCGATTTTGGGCTTTGAAAATAGGTGCAGTAGAGCAGGCTTACTGCCTCCGTCGTAGAGCTCTCGAAGAGCTTTTTAATGGTATGTTGTACGTCACGTAACTCCTTACGGATCAAAACTTGTAGGCACCGGAGCGACAGATACCTAGTCATAAGCCCCACGCCGTCGGTTTGCGGGCCCAGCCTCTACGAGAAGTGAAGTTGTCTTGCCCAAGGTGTCGTGGGATTCTGTAATAGAAATATGATGGATTAGGTTGTCGTCCATTTTGCGGCTCACGACGTACGACCCGGGATGAAAAAATAGCATAAATAAAGAAAAGTGTCCATATACTAAGAAAATCGTTCGATTTTCGCCTCCAAAAATAGGCGCAGACGAGCAGGCTTACTGCCCCCGTCGTAGAGTTCTTGGATTGCTTTCCAACGGTATGTTGTGTGCCACTTAATTGCTTACGGATAAAAAGTTATAGGCATCGGAGCAATGGAGACCTGGTCCCAAGCCCCACACCCTCAGTTTGCAGGCCCAGCCTCTCTGTGAAACGAACTTGTCTTGCACAAGGTGTCATGAGATTCGGTAATAGAAATGTGATGGATTAGGTTGTCGTCCTTTTCGCGGCTCATGATGTACGATTCGAGACGAAAAAGCTGCGCAAAAAAAGAAAAGTATCCCGAAACTGATGAAAATATTGGATTTTGGGCTCCGAAAGTAGGTACAACCAAGCAAGCTGGCAGCCCCCATGGTAGAGCTCTCGGTGAGCTTTCCAACAGTATGCTGTGCGCCGCGTAACTCCTCACGGATCAAAACTGATGGGCACCGGAGCGACGAATACCTGGTCACAAGTCCCACGCCCTCGGTTTGCAGGCCCAGCATCTACGTGAAGTGAAGTTGTCTTACCCATGGTGCCATGGAATTCGGTAATAGAAATGTTATGGATTAGGTTGTTGACCTTTTCGCGTCTTATGACGTACGATCCGGGATAAAAAAAATAACGTAAAAGAAGAAAAATATCCTAAAAATGTAAAAAAGGTTCGATATTGGGCTCAGAAAATAGTCGCAGCCGAGCAGGCTGGCTACCCCCTTCGTAGAGCTCTTGGAGTGCTTTCCAACGGTATGTTGTGCGCCACGTAACTCCTTACGAATCAAAAGTTATGGGCACCGGAGAGACGGAGACCTGGTCCCAAGCCCCATGCCCTCGATTTGCGGGCCCAGCCTATACGTCGAGTGAAGTTGTCTTGCCCTAGGTGCCATGGGATTCGGTAATAGAAATGTGATGAATTAGGTTGTCGTCCTTTTCGCGACTCACGACGTACGATCCAGGATAGAAAAACAGCGTAAAAGAATAAAGGTATCCCGAAACTAATGAAAACGTACGATTTTGGGCTCCAAAAATAGGTGCAGCCGAGCAAGCTTGCTGCCCCCGTCATAGAGCTCTCGGAGAGCTTTCCAACGGTATGCTGCGCACCGCATAACTCCTTACGGATCAAAAGTTATGGGCACCGGAGCGACGGAGAACTTGTCCCAAGCCCCACGCCCTCGGTTTGCGGGCCCAGCCTCTCCGTGAAATGAACTTGTCTTGCCAAGGTATCGTGGGATTCGGTAATAGAAACGTGATAGATTACGTTGTCGTCCTTTTCTCGGCTTATGATGTACTATCCGAGACGGAAAAGCAGCGCAAAAGAAGAAAAGTGTCCCGAAACTGATGAAAACATTGGATTTTGGGCTCCGAAAACAGGCACAGCCAAGCAGGCTTGCTGCCCCCATGGTAGAGCTCTCGGTGAGCTTTCCAACGGTATGCTGTGCACCGCGCAACTCCTTACGGATCAAAAGTTATGGGCACCAGAGCGACGGATACTTGGTCACAAGCCCACGCCCCCAGTTTGCAGGCCCAGCCTCTACGTGAAGTGAAGTTGCCTTGCCCAAGGTGCCATGGGATTCGGTAAAAGAAATGTGATGGATTAGGTTGTTGACATTTTCGTGTCCCACGACGTACGATCTGGGACGAAAAAACACCGTAAAAGAAGAAAAATATCCCAAAAATGTAGAAAAAGGTTCGATTTTGGGCTCAAAAAATAATCACAGCCGAGCAGGCTTGCTGCCCTCTTCGTAGAGCTCTTGGAGTGCTTTCCAACGGTATGTTGTGCGCCACGTAACGCCTTACAAATCAAAAGTTATGTGCAACGGAGCGACGGAGACCTGGTCCCAAGCCCTACGCCCCCGGTTTGCTAGCCCAGCCTCTACGTGAAGTGAAGTTCTCTTCCCTAGGTGCCTAGGGAATTGGTAACAGAAATGTGATGGATTAGGTTGTCATCCTTTTCGAGGCTCACGACGTACGATCATGGACTAAAAAATAGCGCAAAAGAATAAAAGTATCCCGAAACTGAGGAAAACGTTTGATTTTGGGCTTCGAAAATAGGTGCAGCCGAGCAAGATTGTTACCCCCGTCGTAGAGCTCTTGGAGAGCTTTCCAACGATATGCTGTGCGCCGCGTAACTCCTTACGGATCAAAAGTTATGGGCACGTGAGCGACGGATACCTGGTCACAAGCCCCACGCCCTCTGTTTGAGGGCCCAGCCTCTACGTGAAGTGAAGTTTTCTTGCCCAATGTGTCATGGGATTTGGTAATCAAAATGTGATGGATTAGGTTGTCGTTCTTTTCGCGGCTCATGACATACGATCAGGGATGGAAAAACAGCACAAAAGAAGAAAAGTGTCCCGAAACTGATGAAAATGTTTGAATTTGGGCTCCAAAAATAGGCGCAGACGAGAAGGCTTGTTGCCCCCATCGTAGAGCTCTTGGAGAGCTTTCCAACGATATGTTATGCACCATGTAACTCCTTACGGATAAAAAGTTATGGGCACCAGAGCGATAGAGACCTGGTCCCAAGCCCCACGCCCTCAGTTTGCGGGCCCAGCTTCTACGTCAATTGAAGTTGTCTTGCCCAAGGTGCCATGGGATTCGGTAATAAAAATGTGATGGATTAGGTTGTCGTCTTTTTCACGGCTCATGACGTACGATCCGGGACGGAAAAACAGTTTAAAAGAAGAGAAGTGTCCCAAAACTGTTGAAAACGTTCGATTTTGGGCTCAGAAAATAGTTGCAGCCAAGCAGGCTTGCTGCCCCCTTCGTAGAGCTCTTTGAGTGCTTCCAACGGTATGCTGTGTGCCACTAACTCCTTACAGATCAAAAGTTATGGGCACCAGAGCGACGGAGACCTTGTCCCAAGTCCTAAGTCCTACGCCCTCAGTTTGCGGGGCCAGCCTCTACGTGAAGTGAAGTTGCCTTCCCCAAGATGCCATGGGATTCGGTAATAGAAATTTGATGGATTAGGTTGCCATCCTTTTCGCGGCTCACGACGTACAATCCGGGACGGAAAAACAGTGAAAAAGAAAAAAAGTGTCCCGAAACTAATGAAAACGTACGATCATGGGCTCCGAAAACAGGTGCAGCCGAGCCGGCTTGCAGCCCCCGTCATAGAGCTCTCGGAGAGATTTCCAACGGTATGCTGTGCGCCGCGTAACTCTTTACGAATCAAAAGTTATGGGCACCGGAGCAACAAATACCTGGTCACATGCCCCCGCCATCGGTTTGCGGGCCCAGCCTCTACGTGAAGTGTAGTTGTCTTGCCCAAGGTGTCGTGGGATTCGGTAATAGAAATAAGATGGATTAGGTTCTCATCTATTTCGCGGCTCACGATGATCGATTCGGGACGAAAAAATAGCGTAAAAGAAGAATAGTGTCCCAAAATTGATGAAAACGTTCAATTTTAGGCTCCGAAAATAGGCACAGCCGAGCACTCTTGCTGCCCCCATCGTAGAGCTCTTGGAGTGCTTTCCAATGGTATGTTGTGCGCTACGTAACTCCTTACGGATCAAAAGTTATGGGCACCGGAGCGACGAATACCTGGTCCCAAGCCCCACGCCCTCGGTTTGCGGGCCTAGCCTCTACGTGAAGTGAAGTTGCCTTCCCCAAGGTGCCATGGGATTCGGTAATAGAAATGTGATGGATTAGGATGTTGTCCTTTTTGCAGCCCACGACGTACGATCCGGGACGGAAAAACAACGCAAAAGAAGAAAAGTGTCCTAAAACGGATGAAAATGTTTGATTTTGGGCTTCGAAAACAGGCACAATCGAGCATGCTTGCTGCCTCTGTCGTAGAGCTCTCGGAGAGCTTTCCAACGGTATGCTGTGTGCTGCGTAATGCCTTACAGATCAAAAGTTATGGGCACCGGAGCGACGTAGACCTGGTCCCAATCCCCACGCCCTCAGTTTGCGGGCGCAGCCTCTACGTGAAGTGAAGTTTTCTTGCCTAGGGTGTCGTGGGATTCGGTAATAGAAATACGATGGATTAGGTTGTTGTCCTTTTAGCGGCTCACGACGTACGATCCGGGACGAAAAAATAGCGCAAAATAATAAAAATGTCCCGAGACTGATGAAAATGTTCGATTTTGGTCTCTGAAAATGGGCACAGCCAAGCACGCTTGCTGCCTCCGTCGTAGAGCTCTTGGATGGCTTTCCAACGGCATGCTGTGCGCCGCGTAACTCCTTACGGATCAAAAGTTATAGGTACCAGAGCGACAGATACCTGGTCACAAGCACCACGCCCTCGGTTTGCTAGCCCAGCCCCTACGTGAAGTGAAGTTGTCTTGCCCAATGTGCCGTGGGATTCGGTAATAGAAATGTGATGGATTAGGTTGTCGTCCTTTTCGTGGCTCATGACGTACGATCAGGGATGGAAAAACAGCAAAAAAGAAGAAAAGTGACCCAAAACTGATGAAAACGTTCGATTTTAGTCTCCAAAAATAGGCGCATATGAGTAGGCTTGCTGCCTCCATCGTTGAGCTCTTGGAGAGCTTTCCAACGGTATGCTATGCACCACGTTACTCCTTACATATAAAAAGTTATCGGCACCAGAGCGACGGAGACCTGGTCCCAAGCCCTACGCCCTCGGTTTGCGGGCCCATCCTCTACGTGAAACGAAGTTGTCTTGCCCAAGGTACCGTGGGATTCGGTAATAGAAATGTGATGGATTAGGTTGTCTTCCTTTTCGCGGCTCATGACGTACGATACGGGACGAAAAAATAGCGTAAAAGAAGAAAAGTGTCCTGAAATTGATGAAAACGTTCGATTTTGGGCTCTGAAAATAGGTGCAACTGTGAGGCCCATCCTCGAATAACGTGTCTTACCTCGATTTGCGTACCTTGGACCCAGAATTATATGACTGATCTTGGATTGCGTGCCCTATCTTGGTTTTCGTGCATGCTTCGTCATACGTGCCTTGACCTAGAATTGTGTGCCCTAATCCTCGATGTACGTGCATACCTAGATATACGTGCCCTGACCTTGAATTACGTGCGAGACCTCGATTTGTGTGTGTTTCTTCGTTTCATATGCCATAACCTTGAACTGCATGCCCTAACCTAGGTTTAAGCGCCATACCTTGATTTACGTGCATTATATTGAATTACGTACCTTGAATTGGTTTGTGTGCACTTACCCAGAATTGTGTGCATTTACATAGAAATCTGTGCATTTATCTTGAAGTGCGTGCCTTACCTCGTAGTGCGTGCCCTAGACCTAGGAATGCATGCCTGCACGCTAATTAATAAAAATTCCTGCACAAAGCACAAGACACTAAAATAATCCTACACAATCCACTAACCAATATTATATTCCTAATTCAAATTCTCTACAAATCCCACTAACTATAAAATATTTTATTCTACCCAACTTTCTCTTACACCATGTCATAACTTTTCCTAAGTTCTATGCCCTTTTTGCTAACTCCTAAGCCTCCAACATGCTCATGCACTTATTCCTTACACACTACATTTCCTAGGCACAATATTCAGCAACTTTAGAAGGCATTTGACACAAAAATTCTGCAAAACCGAGCACACACACACACACACACTAAAACTTCATTTTTCCTCTCAAAAACCCTCTCAAGCTCTCATTCTCTCTCCATTTCGACCATGGCTGCCTCTTGACCTTCCAAGACCTCAAGCATGCTCTCAAGATCTCTCCCAAGCTCGGCCATAGCAGCCCAAGCAAGCAAGAAGCAAGAAAGAAGCTCCATTGGTGCATCTTCAAGAACATTGTGCATCTTCATCTATTAACTTGCTAAGGTGAGGGCTAAAACTCTTTTAAAAGCTTTCAAAAACCACATGCATGCCTTCATATGTCTATATTTACCTCTGTACTTGTTGTATATGTGTGTACATGAGGTTATGTAACCATGCATGGCAAGATATTTGGCTAGAACTTGAAGATAGGAAAGAATCGCGTAGCTGGCAGATTTCTGACTTGGTAGAGCGAAGTGCATTTGGTCTAGTAAATGATGTTGAAAATGTGTACAAATTGGTAGGTGACTAGTTTTTCCATTTCTGAGAATTTTTCATAGAAATAGACTAAAGCGAATTCGGACTCTAAGGCCTTCAAAATGGTCAAAGATCGTGAGGTGTCTAAATCTGGAAAATCTGGGAATATGAAATAGGGTTCTGGCAGATTTCTGACTATGTAGAACGAAGCATTTTTGACCTAGTAAATGTTGGTGAAATTGCATGAAATTTCAGAGGTTGTTATATTTTTCAGTTCTGGACATTTTTGTCAGAAATAGACTAAGGCTAAATCGGACACTAAGACCCTCAAAAATGGAAAGTATTGAAATGTGTACAAATCTGGACAGTTTTGCGTAGTCTCATGGTTTTGGCTATAACTCTTGAATCCGAACTCCAAATGATACGTGGTTTGTTTCTGGATTTAAATCACTCATTAAGATTTAATTTGATATTTTGTTCACTGAAATTGGAGATTGTTGGATTGTCTAAATGAATGTGGGAAAACAGAGCATTGCAGTGGGGTTTTTGTTTAGTGATATGCTTAGAATCTTGTTGAGACTCTGCTTGTGGTATTGAATGCTTGGAATTGTGGCACGTAGATGTTGTGTGGACTGTTGTGGCTGGTTGAAGTTGCTTAATTTGATTGATGTATGACTTGGGATCACTAATTGATTAATGGTTTGCTTAATCGCATGTGCAAGCACGGAATTGAGGCCCTAGCACTCATGACTATTTGCTAAGGGATGACCTTATGTTTAAATGTGTTTAATTGTGTGGTTAATAGGCTACCCGGATTTGTCCTTATGGCTCTAATATGATTCCCGATGATTGCATGATTGATAAGTGCGTTATTTTTATACCCGGTCTCTTGTAGGCGTCGTTGCATGCTTGTATAATCTTAATACTTGATACGTGAACCCCGAAATGAGTTATATGACTTGATTTATATGTGTTTCTTGGCTGCCCGTTTAATGTTCATATGACTCTATGTGTTCTACAAAGTGAAATTTCATGTCAAGCATGCCTCGTTCGTTTACTTGGCAATATGTGATCTTGAAATTGCTCGGAGGCAACCTACTTTGTTGTTCTCCTAATGTGAATTGTTAAAAGATATTCAATGGTTTATTTGACCATGATTACTTGGCTGCCCGTGAAAGTTTAATTGCTTTCAAATGGATATATGAAATGATTATATGTTCTTACAATGCCTTATATGCCAATATGTCAAAATGTGATCATATACTTGCTCGGAGGCAACCTACTTTGTTGACCTCCTAATGTGAAATGTTAAATGACATAAATGGGCATTGTATACAAGGTTGCAACCTTTCATTGTGGCATGGTAGCATTTCACGAACGCCGAGCGGCATAGGGCTTATCGGTGCTCCCGTGACTACCATGGTCCAATTCCCTCTCTCGCTTGGCATTCCACCATCAGAGAGTTGATTCGTAGGTTTTCGGGGTACATTCGGAGTACACCCAATTGGAAGCGATAAGTGGATAATTGAAGTCGGCCGCAACAATTGTTATTGAAAATGATCTTGAGAGCAAATGCTCACCGATTGATCTCGAGAGCAAAAGCTCACCGTATCCTTTTTACTATGTGCTTAAATACTCTCACTTGGTTCGTAGAGGACCTCGGGGAGGAAAGACGGGTAAATATGTTTATTTATATATATATGTTATATTGTGAGCTTACTTGTTCTGTTTGACATGTTTTCAAATGAGTTTTCATAAAGTTTAACTGGAAAAGGATTTCAAAATGTTATTTCTCGTTCCCCTTCGCTGAGTTCATAAGGACTCACCCTCTTTTATCATCACATGTGAAGAATATCTGGAACAAGTACCCGAGGAAAATGTGCTCGTTGATCTTTCCCTGGAATGATTACATGCCTTATGTGCCTTGCCTGACTGTCGCTATTTTGTGAACGTTATGTTTGCTTTGAAGAATACTTATTTTGTTGACGTAAATGACCCTGTTGTAATTTGGGTCTAATTTTGGGATTGTACTATCTACAACCGGACGAACTCTTTATTTGGTTGTTTACTTTCATTAACTTGAATAGTAGCTATCATAGGCAATTAAACCACTAGGTGAAAAATCAACTAAGTTAATTTTATCTAATTTCTCTTAGGTGCTCATTTGTAAACTAAAGGATAATAGGTACTTGCATGATAGGAAATTGACAAATAAATGAGACATAGCTATCATGCTAGGCTTATTAACCAAACGAGACTTTCAGGATAGACTAGTAGGCATATCGGTTGATGACAAAATAGGAGTCCTTAATGGAATTGGGTTAATGATTGGAATAATTGAGGCGTTTAGAAAATTAGGTAAGCCAAAGGTCTTAAAAACAATCATTATGCTGCCGAATTTTTGAAAATCTTTTGAAGTTCTAGGCTAACGTTAAGTGTTAAATCACAACAAACGGTTAAGTATGTGAATTGGCGTAAATGAATTAGGTCATACCCTAGCCTAGCCTTTATAGGTCGGGTTGGGGCGTGACAGCAGCCAAACAGGCTTGCTACCCCCGTCATAGAGCACTCGGAGAGATTTCCAACGGCATGCTGTGCGTTGTGTAACTTCTTACGGATCAAAAGTTATGGGCACGGAAGCGACGGATACCTGGTCATAAGCCCCTCTCCCTCGGTTTGCAGGACCAGCCTCTACGTGAAGTGAAGTTGTCTTGCCCAAGATGCCATGGGATTCGGTAATAGAAATGTGATGGATTAGGTTGTCGTACTTTTTGCATCTCACGATGTACGATCTGGGACAAAAAAATAGCGTAAAATAAGAAAAGTGTCCCAAAACTATTGAAAATGTTTGATTTTGGGCTCAGAAAATAGTCACAGCCGAACAGGCTTGCTGCCCTCTTCATAAAGCTCTTGGAATACTTTCCAACAGTATGCTGTGCGCCACGTAACTCCTTATGAATCAATAGTTATGGGCACCGGAGTGACGGAGACCTAGTCCAAAGCCCCATGCCCTCGGTTTGTGGGCCCAGCCTCTACGTGAAGTGAAGTTGTCTTTCCCAAGGAGCTATGGGATTCGGTAATAGAAATGTGATGGATTAGGTTGTCGTCCTTTTCGCGGCTCACGACTTACGATCCAGGACGGAAAAACATAGCAAAAGAAGAAAAGTGTCCCAAAACTGATCAAAACGTTCGATCTTGGGCTTTGAAAATAGGTGCAACTAAGCAGGCTTGCTGCCCCCATCGTAGAGCACTCGGAGAGCTTTCTAACGGTATGCTGTGCTTAGCGTAACTCCTTACGGATCAAAAGTTATGTGCACCAGAGAGACAGATACCTAGTGACAAGCCCCACGCCGTCGGTTTGCGGGCCCAGCCTCTATGTGAAGTGAAGATATCTTGCCCAAGGTGTCGTGGGATTCAGTAATACAAATATGATGGATTAGGTTGTCGTCCATTTCACAGCTCACGACGTACGATCCGGCACGAAAAAATAGGGTAAAAGAAAAAAGGTGTCCCAAAACTGATGAAAACGTTCGATTTGGGCTTTGAAAATAGGCACAGTCGAGCAGGCTTGCTGCCCCGATCGTAGTGCTCTTGTAGTGCTTTCCAACGGTCTGTTGTGTACCACATAACTCCGTACAGATCAAAAGTGATGGGCACCGAAGTGACGGAGATCTGGTCTGAAGCCCTACGCCCTCGATTTGCGGGCCCAGCCTACGTGAAGTGAAGTTGTCTTGCCTAAGGTGCCTTGGGATTCGGTAATAGAAATGTGATGGATTAGGTTGTAGTCCTTTTCGCGGCCTACTACGTACGATCCGGGACAGAAAAACAGCGCAAAAGAAGAAAAGTGTCCTGAAATTGATGAAAATGTTCAATTTTGGGCTCCGAAAATAGGCACAGCCGAGCAGGATAGCTGCCTCCGCCGCAGAGCTCTCGAAGAGTGTTCCAACGGTATACTGTGCGCTGCGTAACGCCTTACGGATCAAAAGTTATGGGCACCGGAGCGACGGAGACCTAGTCATAAGCCCCACGCCCTCGGTATACGGGCCCAGCCTCTAAGTGAAGTGAAGTTGTCTTGCCCAACGAGCCGTGGGATTCGGTAAGAAAAATGTGATGGATTAGGTTGTCGTCCTTTTCTCGGCTCACGACATACGATCCGGGACCGAAAAATAGCACAAAAGAAGAAAAGTATCCTGAAACTGATGAAAATGTTCGATTTTAGGCTCTGAAAATAGGTACGGTCGAGGCGGCTTGTTGCCCCCGTCGTAGAGCTCTCGGAGAGCTTTCCAACGGTATGTTGTGAGCCGCGTAACTCCTTACATATCAAAATTTATGGGCACCAGAGCGACGGATACCTGGTCACAAGCCCCACGCCCTCGATTTGCAGGCTCAGCCTCTACGTGAAGTGAAGTTGTCTTGCCCAATGTGCCATGGGATTCGGTAATAGAAATGTAATGGATTAGGTTGTCGTCCTTTTCACGGCTCATAACGTACGATCAGGGACGGAAAAACAGCACAAAAGAAAAAAAGTGACCAAAAACTGATGAAACTGTTTGATTTTGGGCTCCGAAAATAGGCGCAAACGAGCAGGCTTGCTGCCCCTGTCGTAGAGCTCTTGGAGTGCTTTCCAACGGTATGCTGTGCACCACGTAACTCCTTACTCATATATATTTATGGCACCGGAGCGACGGAGACCTGGTCCCAAGCCCCAAGCCCTCGGTTTGCAGGCCCAGCCTCTACTTGAAGCGAAGTTGTCTTGCCTATGGTGCCGTGGGATTCGGTAATCGAAATATGATGGATTAGGTTGTCGTCCTTTTCGCGGCTCGCGACGTACGATCCGGGATGAAAATACACTGAAAAAAAAGAAAAGTAACCTGAAACTGATGAAAATGTTCAATTTTGGGCTTCGAAAATAGGCGCAGCCAAGAAGGCTTGCTGGCCCATTCGTAGAGCTCTTGCAGTGCTTTCCAACGGTATGTTGTGTGCCACGTAACTCCTTACAGATCAAAAGTTATGGGCATTAGAGCGACGGAGACCTGGTCCCAAGCCTCATGCCCTCAGCTTGTGGACCCAGCCTCTACGTGAAGCAAAGTTGTCTTGCCCAAGGTGCCGTGGGATTTGGTAATAGAAATGTGACGGATTAGGTTGTCGTCCTTTTCGTGAGTCACGACGTACGATCAGAGACGGAAAAACAGTGAAAAATAAGAAAAGTGTCCCGAAACTGATGAAAACGTTTGATTTTGGACTCCGAAAAAAGGTGCAGCTGAGCAGGCTTGCTGCCCCATTTGTAGAGCTCTAGCAGTGCTTTACAATGGTATGTTGTGCGCCACGTAACTCCTTGCGGATAAAAAGTTATTGGCACGGGAGCGACTGAGACTTGGTCTCAAGCCCCACGCCCTCGGTTTGCGGGCCCAGCCTATATGTGAAGTGAAGTTGTCTTGCCCAATGTGCCGTAGGGTTCGGTAATAGAAATGTGATGGATTAGGTTGTCGTCCTTTTCGCAGCTCACGACCTACGATCAGGGCCAGAAAAACAGTACAAAAGAAGAAAAATGTCCCGAAAATGATAAAAATGTTTGATTTTGGGTTTTGAAAATAGGAGCAATCGAGCAGGCTTGCTGCCCCCATCGTAGAGCTCTCGGAGAGCTTTTCAACGGTATGCTGTGCACCACATAACTCCTTATGGATAAAAAGTTATAGACACCAGAGTGACGGATACGTAGTCAAAAGCCTCACACCCTCGGTTTACTGGCCCAGCCTCTACGTGAAACAAAGCTGTCTTGCCCAAGGTGTCGTGGGATTTGGTAATAGAAATGTGACGGATTAGGTTGTTGTCCTTTTCGCGGCTCACGACGTACGATCCAGGACAGAAAAATGGCGTAAAAGAAGAAAAGTGTCCCAAAACTGATGAGAATGTTCAATTTTGGGCTCCGAAAATAGGCGCAACCGAGCAGGCCGGCCGCCCCATTCATAAAGCTCTTGCAGTGCTTTCCAACGGTATGTTGTGCGCCACGTAACTCCTTACGGATCAAAAGTTATGGGCACCGGAGCGACGGAGACCTGGTCCCAAGCCTCACGCCCTCGGTTTGTGGGCCCAGCCTCTACGTGAAGTGAAGTTGTCATGCCCAAGGTACCATGGGATTCAGTAATAGAAATGTGATAGATTAGGTTGTCGTCCTTTTTGCGACTCATGACGTACGATCCGGGACGGAAAAACAGCGCAAAAGAAGAAAAGTGTCCCGAAATTGTTGAAAACATTCGATTTTGGACTCCAAAAATAGGCACAGTTGAGCAGGCTTGCTGCCCCCATTGTAGAGCTCTCAGAGAGCTTTCCAACGATATGCTGTGCGCCGCGTAACTTCTTACGGATCAAAAGTTATGGGCACTGGAGCGACAGATACCTAGTCACATGCCTCACGCCGTCGGTTTGCGGGCCCAGCCTTTACGTTAAGTGAAGTTGTCTTTCACAAGGTGCCGTGGGATTCGGTAATAGAAATATGATAGATTAGGTTGTCGTCCATTTCGCGGCTCACGACGTACGATCCGGGATAGAAAAATAGTGTAAAATAATAAAAGTGTCCCAGAATTGATAAAAACGTTCATTTTTGGCTCCGAAAATAGGCGCAGGAGAGCAGGCTTGTTGCCCCCTCCGTAGAACTCTTGGAGTGCTTTACAACGGTTTGTTGTGCGCCACGTAACTCCTTACGGATCAAATGTTATGGGCATCGGAGAGAAGGAGACCTGATCCCAAGCCCCACGCCCTCGGTTTGCGAGCCCGGCCTCTACGTGAAGTGTAGTTTTCTTGCCCAAGGTGCCATGGGATTCGATAATAGAAATGTGATAGATTAGGTTGTTGTCCTTTTCGCGACTCATGACGTACGATCCGGGATGAAAAAATAGCGCAAAAGAATAAAATTGTCCTAAAACTGATGAAAACGTTCAATTTTGGGCTCCGAAAACATGTTCAGCTTAGCTAGCTTGCTGCCCCCGTCGTAGAGGTCTTGAAGAGCTTTCCAACGGTATGCTGTGCGCCGCGTAACTCCTTACGGATCAAAAGTTATGGGCACCGGAGTGCCAGATACCTGGTCACAAGCCCCACGTCGTCGGTTTGCGGGCCCAGCCTCTACGTAAAGTGAAGTTGTCTTGCCCAAGATGCCGTGGGATGCGGTAAAAGAAATATGATGGAATAGGTTGTCGTCCATTTCGCCGCTCACGACATAGGATCTGGGACGAAAAAATAGCGTAAAAGAAGATACGTGTCGTGAAACTGATGAAAACATTCGATTTTGGGTTCCAAAAATAGGCGCAGATGAGCAGGCTTGCTGCCCCTGTCGGAGAGCTCTTGGAGAGCTTTCGAATAGTATGCTTTGCATCACGTAACTCCTTACGGATAAAAAGTTAAGGGCACCGGAGCTAAGGAGACCTGGTCCCAAGCCCCACGCCCTCAGTTTGCGGGCCTAGCCTCTACGTGAAGCGAAGTTGTCTTGCCCAAGGTGTTGTGGGATTCGGTAATTGAAATGTGATGGATTAGGTTGTCATCCTTTTCCCGGTCCATGACGTACGATCCGATACGAAAAATAGGCGCAACATAGCAGGCTTGCTACCCCCTCCGTAGAGCTCTTGGAGTGCTTTCCAACGGTTTGCTGTGCGCCATGTAACTCTTTACGGATCAAAAGTTATGGGCACCGGAGCGATGGAGACCTGGTCCCAAGCCCCACGCCCTCGATTTGCGGGCCCAACCTCTACGTGAAGCGAAGTTGTCTTGCCCAAGGTGCCGTGGGATTCGGTAATAGAAATGTGATGGATTAGGTTGTCGTCCTTTTCGCTATCCACGACATACGATCCGGTACGAAAAAACAACGCAAAAGATGAAAAATATCCCAAAACTGATGAAAATGTACGATTTTGGGCTCTGAAAATAGATGCAGCTGAGCAAGCTTGTTGCCCTCGTCGTAGAGCTCTCAAAGAGCTTTCCAACGGTATGCTGTGCACCGCGTAACTCCTTACGAATCAAAAGTTATGGGCACTGGAGCGACAGATACCTAGTCACAAGCCCCAAGCCGTCGGTTTGCGGGCCCAGCCTCTACGTGAAGTGAAATTGTCTTGCCCAAGGTGTCGTGGTATTCGGTAATAGAAATATGATGGATTAGTTGTCGTCCATTTCGCAGCTCACGACATACGATATGGGATGGAAAAATAGCATAAAAGAACAAAAGTGTCCCAAAACTGATGAAAACGTTCCATTTTGGGCTCCAAAAATAGGCGCAGCTGAGCAGGCTTGTTGTACCCTTCTAGAGCACTTGGAGTGCTTTCCAACAGTTTGCTGTGTACCACGTAACTCCTTATAGATCAAAAGTTATGGGCACCGGAGCGACGGAGACCTAGTCTCAAGCCCCACGCCCTCTATTTGTGGGCCCAGCCTCTACGTGAAGCGAAATTGTCTTGTCCAAGGTGCCTTGGGTTTCGGTAATAGAAATTTGATGGATTAGGTTGTCGTCCTTTTCGCGACCCACGACGTACGATCCGGGACGAAAAAAAAGAGCAAAATAGAAAAGGTGTCCAAAAACTGATGAAAATGTTCAATTTTGGGCTCCGAAAATAGGTACAAGCGAGCAGACTTGCTGCCCACGACGTAGAGATCTCGGAGAACTTTCCAAGGGTATGTTGTGCGCCGCCTAACTCCATACGGATCAAAAGTTATAGGCACCGAAGCGACGGAGACCTGGTCCCAAGCCCCATGCCCTAGGTTTGCGGGCCCATCCTCTATGTGAAGCAAAGTTGTCTTGCCTAAGGTGCCATGTGTTTCAGTAATCGAAATATGATGAATTAGGTTGTCATCTTTATCGCGGTTCATGACATACAAACTGAGACGGAAGAATAGCGCAAAAGAAGAAAAGTATCCTGAAACTGATTAAAATGTTCAATTTTGGGCTCCAAAATAGGCACCGCCAAATAGGATTGTTGCCCCTGTCGTAAAGCTCTCGGAGTGCTTTCCAACGGTATGATGTGCGCCGTGTAACTCCTTATGGATCAAAAGTTATGGGCACCGGAGCGACATATACCTGGTCACAAGCCCCACGCCCTCGATTTACGGGCCCTGCCTCTAGGTGAAGTGAAGTTATCTTGCCCAATATACCGTGGGATTTGGTAATAGAAATGTGATGGATTATGTTGTCATCCTTTTCGCGGCTCACGACATACGATCAAGGACCAAAAAACAGCGCAAAAGAAGAAAAGTGTCCTGAAATAGATGAAAACGTTCGATTTTGGGTTCCAAAAATAGGCGCAGATAAGCAGGCTTACTGCCCCCATCGTAGAGCTCTTAGAGAGCTTTCGAACGATATGCTGTGCACCACGTAATTCCTTACGGATAAAAAGTTATAGGCACTGGAGCGACGGAGACCTGGTCCCAATCCCTACGCCCTCTGTTTGTGGGCCCAGCCTCTACGTGAAGCGAATTTGTCTTGCCCAAGGTGCCATGGGATTCGGTAATAGAAATGTGATAGATTAAGTTGTCGTCCTTTTCGCGGCTCACGACGCACGATCCGGGATAAAAAAAAATAGCGTAAAAGTAGAAATGTGTCCCGAAACTGATGAAATTGTTCAATTTTGGGCTTCAAAAATAGGCGCAGCTGAGCAGGCTTGCTTCCCCATTTGTAGAGCTCTTGCAGTGCTTTCCAACGGTATGTTGTGCGCCACATAGCTCCTTACGGATCGAAAGTTATGGGCACCGGAGCGACGGAGACCTAGTCCTAAGCCCTACGCCCTCGGTTTGCAGGCCCAGCCTTTACATGAAGTGAAGTTGTCTTGCCCAAGGTGCCATGGGATTCGGTAATAGAAATGTGATGGATTAGGTTGTCGTCCTTTTCGCGACTCACGACGTGCGATCCGAGACGGAAAAACAGCGCAAAAGAAGAAAAGTGTCTTGAAATTGATGAAAACGTTTGATTTTGGGCTCCGAAAATAGGTGCAGCCGAACAGGCTTGATCCTCCCATCGTAGAGCTCTCGAAGGGCTTTCCAACGGTATGCTGTGCGCCGCGTAACTCCTTACGGATCAAAAGTTATGGGCACCGGATCGACAGATACCTGGTCACATACCCCACGCCGTCGGTTTGCGGGCCCAGCCTCCACGTGAAGTGAAGTTCTCTTGCCTGAGGTACCATGGGATTCGGTAATAAAAATATAATGGATTAGGTTGTCGTCCATTTCGCGACTCACGACGTACGATCCGGGATGAAAAAATAGCGTAAAAGAAGAAAAGTATCCTGAAACTGATGAAAACGTTCAATTTTGGGCTCCAAAAATAGGCGCAGCCTAGCAGGCTTGCTGCCTCCATCCATAGAGCTCTTAGAGTGCTTTCCAACGGTTTGTAGTACGCCACTTAACTCCTTACGGATCAAAAGTTATGGGCACCGGAGCGAGGGAGACCTGGTCCCAAGCCTCACGCTCTCGGTTTGCAGACCCAGCCTCTACGTGAAGCGAAGTTGTCTTGCCCAAGGTGCCGTGGGATTCGGTAATAGAAATGTGATGGATTAGGTTGTTGTCCTTTTTGCAGCCCACGACGTATGATCCGGTACGAAAAAATAGCGCAAAAGAAGAAAAGTATCCCGAAACTGTTGAAAATGTTATATTTTGGGCTCCGAAAATAGGCACAACCAAGCAGGCTAGCTGCCATCGTCGTAGATCTCATAGAGAGCTTTCCAACGGCATGCTGTGCGCTGCGTAACTCCTTACGAATCAAAAGTTATGGGCACCGGAGCGACAGATACCTAGTCATAAGCCCCACGCCGTCGGTTTGCGGGCCCAGCCTCTACATGAAGTTAAGTTGTCTTGACCAAGGTGTAGAGGTATTTGGTACTAGAAATATGATAGAGTAGGTTGTCATCCATTTCGCGGCTCACGATGTACGATCCAGGACGAAAAAATAGCGTAAAAGAAGAAAAGTGTCCCGAAACTAATGAAAAAGTTCCATTTTGGGCTCTGAAAAAAGGCGCAGTCGAGCAAGCATGTTGCACACTTCGTAGAGCTCTTGCAGAGCTTTCCAACGGTTTGCTATGCATCACTTAACTCCTTATGGAATAAAAGTAATGGGCACCGAAGCGACGGAGACCTGGTCCAAAGCCCCACGCCCTCGGTTTGCGAGCCCAGCCTCTACATGAAGCGAAGTTGTCTTGCCCAAGGTATCGTGCGATTCGGTAATAGAAATATGATGGATTAGGTTATCGTCCTTTTCGCGACTCATGACAAACGATCCGGGATGAAAAAACAGTGTAAAAGAAGGAAATTATTCCGAAACTGATGAAAATGTTCCATTTTGGGCTTCGAAAATAGGTGCAGCCGAGCAGGCTTCTTGCCCCATTCGTAGAGCTCTTGCAGTGCTTTCAAATGGTATGTTGTGCGCCACGTAACTCCTTATGGATCAAAAGTTATGGGCACCGGAGCGACGGAGACCTAGTCCTAAGCCCCACGCCCTCGGTTTGCTAGCCCAACCTCTACACGAAATGAAGCTGTCTTGCCCAAGTTTCCATGGGATTCGGTAATAGAAATGTGATGGATTAGGTTGTTGTTCTTTTCACAACTCACGACGTACGATCTGGGACAGAAAAATAACGTAAAAGAAAAAAAGTGTCCCGAAACTGATGAAAACGTTCGATTTCAGGATCCAAAAATAGGTGCAGTTGAGCAGGCTTGCTACCATTGTCGTAGAGCACTCGAAGAGCTTCCCAACGGTTTGCTGTGCGCCACGTAACTCCTTACGGATCAAAAGTTATGGGCATTGAAGCGACAGATACCTGGTCACAAGCCCCATGCCGTCGGTTTGCGGGTCTAGCCTCGACGTGAAGTGAAGTTGTCTTGCCCAAGATGTCATGGTATTCGGTAATAGAAATATGATAGATTAGGTTATCGTCCGTTTCACGGCTCACGACGTACGATCCGGGATGAAAAAATAACGTAAAAAAAGAAAAGTGTCCTAAAACTGAGGAAAACGTTCGATTTTGGGCTCCGAAAATAGGCGCAGCTGAGCAGGCTTGGAGCACCCTTCGTAGAGCTCTTTGAGTGCTTTCCAACGGTTTACTATGCACCACGTAACTCCTTATGGATCAAAAGTTATGGGCATCGGAGCAACGGAGACCTGGCCCCAAGCCCCACGCCCTCAGTTTTTGGGCCCAGCCTCTACGTGAAGCAAAGTTGTCTTTCCCAAGGTGCCATGGGATTCGGTAATAGAAATGTGATGGATTAGGTTGTCGTCCTTTTCGCAGCCCACAATGTACGATCCGGGATAAAAAAAAAGCGCAAAAGAAGAAAAGTATCCCGAAACTGATGAAAATATTGAATTTTGGGGTCCGAAAACAGGCACAACTTAGCTGGCTTGCTACCCCTGTCGTAGAGCTCTCGGAGAGCTTTCCAACGGTATGCTGTGCGCCGCGTATCTCCTTACAGATCAAAAGTTATGGGCACCAGAGCGACAGAGACTTGGTCCCAAGCACCACGCCCTCGGTTTATGGGCCCAGCCTCTATGTGAAGTGTAATTGTCTTGCCCTTAGTGCCTTGGGATTCGGCAATAGAAATGTGATGCATTAGATTGTCGTCCTTTTCGCGGCTCCCGAAGTACAATCCGGGATTAAAAAATAGCACAAAAGATGAAAAGTATCCCGAAATAGATGAAAATGTTCGAATTTGGGCTCCAAAAATAGGCACGGCCGAGCTGGCTTATTGCCACTACCGTAGAGCTCTCAAAGAGCTTTCCAACAGTATGCTGTGCGCCGCGTAACTCCTTACGGATCAAAAGTTACGAGCACCGGAGCGACGGATACCTGGTCACAAGCCCCACGCCCTCGGTTTGCAGGCCCAGCCTCTACGTGAAGTGAAATTGTCTTGCCCAATGTGTCGTGGGATTCGGTAATAGAAATGTGATGGATTAGGTTGTCGTTCTTTTCGCGGCTCACGACGTACGATCAGGGACAGAAAAATAGCGCAAAAGAAGAACAATGTCCCGAAACTGATGAAAATGATCAATTTTGGGCTCCGAAAATTGGCGCAGATGAGCATATTTGCTGCCCCCATCGTAGAGCCCTTGGAGAGCTTTTCAGCGGTATGCTGTGCACCACCTAACACCTTACGGATAAAAAGTTATGGGCACCGGAGCGATGTAGACCTAGTATCAAGCCCCATGCCCTCGGTTTGTGAGCCCAGCCTCTACGTGAAGTGAAGTTGTCATGCCCAAGGTGCCGTGGGATTCGTTAATAGAAATGTGATGGATTAGGTTGTCGTCCTTTTCGCGGCTCACGACGTACGATCCGGGATCGAAAAACAGCATAAAAGAAGAAAAGTATCCCGAAACTGATGAAAAGATTCAATTTTGGGCTCCGAAAATAGGCGCAGCTGAGCAGGCTTGTTGCCCCATTCGTAAAGCTCTTGCAGTGCTTTCCAATGGTATGCTGTGTGCCACGTAACTCCTTACAGATCAAAAGTTTTGGGCACCGGTGCGACGGAGACCTGGTCCCAAGCCCAACGCCCTTAGTTTGCGGGCCCAGCCTCCACGTGAAGTGAAATTGTCTAGCTCAAGGTGCCGTGGGATTCGGTAATAGAAATATGATGGATTAGGTTGTCGTCCATTTCGAGGCTCATGTCGTACGATCTGGGACGGAAAAATAGCGTAAAAGAAGAAAAGTGACCCGAAACTAATGAAAATGTTTGATTTTGGGCTTCGAAAATAGGCGCAGCCGAGCAGGCTTACTGCCCCCTTCGTAGAGCTCTTGGAGTGCTTTTCAACGGATTGATGTGCACCACGTAACTCCTTACGGATCAAAAGTTATGGGCACCGGAGCGACGGAGACCTAGTCCCAAGCCCCACGCCCTCGGTTTGTGAGCCCAGCCTCTACATGAAGCGAAGTTGTCTTGCCCATGGTGTCATGGGATTCGGTAATATAAATATGATGGATTAGGTTGTCGTCCATTTCACAGCACACGTCGTACGATCCGAGACAGAAAAACAACTTAAAAGAAAAAAGTATACCAAAACAGATGAAAACGTTCGATTTTGGGCTACGAAAATAGGCGCAGCCGAGCAGGCTTGTTGCCCCCTTCGTAGAGCTCTTGGAGTGCTTTCCAATGGTTTGCTGTGCGTCATGTAACTCTATACGGATCAAAAGTTATGGGCACCGGAGCGACAGAGAACTGGTCCCAAGCCCCATGCCCTCGGCTTGCGGGCCCAGCTACTACGTGAAGCGAAGTTGTCTTGCTCAAGGTGCCATGGGATTCGGTAATAGAAATGTGATGGATTAGGTTTTCGTCCTTTTCGCGGCCCACGACGTACGATCTAGTACGGAAAAACAGCGCAAAAGAAGAAAAGTACTCGAAAACATGATGAAAATGTTCTATTTTCGGCTCTGATAACAGGCACAACCGAGCAGGCTAACTGCCCCCATCGTAGAGCTCTCGGAGAGCTTTCCAACAGTATGTTGTGCACCGCGTAACTCCTTACAGAACAAAAGTTATGGGCACCGAAGCGATAGATACATAGTCGTAAGCCCCACGTCGTCGGTTTGCGGGCCCAGCCTCTACGTGAAGTGAATTTGTCTTGCCCAAGGTGTCATAGAATTCGGTAATAGAAATATGTTGGATTAGGTTGTCGTCCATTTCGCGGCTCACGACGTATGATCTGGGACGAAAAAATAGCGTAAAAGAAGAAAAGTGTCCCGAAACTGATAAAAACGTTTGTTTTTCGGCTCTGAAAATAGGAGCAGCCGAGCAGGCTTGTTGCCCCCTTCTTAGACCTCTTGGAGTGCTTTCCAACGGTTTGCTGTGCACCATGTGACTCCTTACAGATCAAAAGTTATTGGCACCGGAGCGACGGAGATTTGGTCCCAACTCCTTACAGGTTTGTTGCCCCCTTCTTAGACCTCTTGAAGTTGTCTTTCCCAAGGTGCCATGGGATTCGGTAATGGAAATGTGATGGATTAGGATGTCGTCCTTTTCGCGGCTCACGATGTACGATTCGGGACCGAAAAACAGCGCAAAGGAAGAAAAGTGTCCCGAAACTGATGAAAACGTTCGATTTTGGGATTCGAAAACAAGCGCAGCCAAGCAGGCTTGCTACCCCCATTGTAGAGCTCTCGGAGAGCTTTCCAACTGTATGATGTGCGCCGCGTAACTCCTTACGGATCAAAAGTTATGGGTACCGTAGCGACGGAGACCTGGTACTAAGCCCAATGCCCTCAGTTTGCGGGCCCAGCCTCTACATGAAGTGAAGATGCCTTGCCCAAGGTGTCGTGGGATTTGGTAATAGAAATGTGATGGATTAGGTTATTGTCCTTTTCGCGGCTCACGACGTACGATCCGTGACAAAAAATAGCGCAAAAGAAGAAAAGTGCCCCAACTGATGAAAATGTTTGATTTTGGGCTCCGAAAATAGGCACAGCCGAGTAGGCTAAACCCTGTCGTAAAGCTCTCGGAGAGCTTTCCAACGGTATGTTGTGCGCCGCGTAACTCCGTATGGATCAAAAGTTATGGGTGCCGGAGCAACGGATACCTGGTCACAAGCCCCACGCCCTCTGTTTGCGGGCCCAGCCTCTACGTGAAGTAAAGTTGTCTTGACCAATGTGTCGTGCGATTCGGTAATAGAAATGTGATGGATTAGGTTGTCTTCCTTTTTGTGGCTCACGACGTACGATCAGGGACGAAAAAATAGTGCAAAAATAAAAAATGTATCCCGAAACTGATGAAAACGTTCGATTTTGGACTCTGAAAATAGGCGCAGATGAGTAGGCTTGCAGCCCCTGTCGTAGAGCTCTTGGAGAGCTTTCGAACGGTATGCTGTGCACTATGTAACTACTTACGGATAAAAAGTTATGTGCACCAGAGCAACGGAGACCTAGTCCAAAGCCCCACGCCCTCGGTTTGCGGGCCCAGCCTGTATGTGAAGCAAAGTTGTCTTGCCTAAGGTGCGGTGGGATTCGGTAATAGAAATGTGATAGATTAGGTTGTCGTCCTCTTCGCCACTCACAACGTACGATCCGGGATGGAAAAACAGCGTAAAACAAGAAAAGTGTCCCGAAACGGATGAAAACATTTGATTTTGGGCTCTGAAAATAGGCGCTGCCGCCCAGGCATGCTGCCCCATTCATAGAGATCTTGTAGTGCTTTCCAACGGTATGCTGTGCGCCATGTAACTCCTTACGGATCTAAAGTTATGGGCACAGGAGCAACGGAGACCTGGTCCTAAGCCCCACCCCCTCGGTTTGCGGGCCCAGCCTCTACATGAAGTGAAGTTGTCTTGCCCAAGGTGCCATGGGATTCGGTAAGAGAAATGTGATGGACTAGGTTGTCATCCCTTTTGCGGCTCACGATGTACGATCTGGGACGGAAAAACAACGCAAAAGAAGAAAAGTGTCCCGAAACTGATGAAAATGTTCGATTTTGGGCTCTAAAAATAGGTATAGCTGAGCAGGCTTGCTACCCCTATCGTAGAGCTCTCGAAGAGCTTTCCAATGGTATGCTGTACACCACATAACTCCTTACAGATCAAAAGTTATGGGCACCGGAGCGACAGATACCTTGTCACAAGCCACACGCCGTCGGTTTGCGGGCCCAGCCTCTACATGAAGTGAAGTTCTCTTGCCCAAGGTGCCGTGGGATTAGATAATAGAAATATGATGGATTAGGTTGTCGCCCATATCGCGGCTCACGACGTACAATTCGGGACCGAAATACAACGTAAAAGAAGAAAAGTGTCCCGAAACTGATGAAAACATTCGATTTTGGGCTCCGAAACTACGCGCAGCCGAGTAGGCTTGCTACCCCTCCGTAGAGCTCTTGGAGTGCTTTCCAATGATTTGTTGTGCACCGCGTAACTCCTTACGGATCAAAAGTTATAGGCATTGGAGCGACGAAGACTTGGTCCGAAGCCCCACGCCCTCAATTTGCGGGCCTAGCCTCTACGTGAACCGAAGTGGTCTTGCCCAAGTTGCCGTGGTATTCGATAATAGAAATGTGATGGATTAGGTTGTCGTCCTTTTCACGGCCAACGACGTACGATCCGGTACGAAAAAAATAGTGCAAAAGAAGATAAGTGTCCTGAAACTGATGAAAACGTTCGATTATGGGCACCGGTGTGAGGCCCGACCCTGAATAACGTGTCCGACCTCAATTTGCGCACATTAGACCTAAAATTATATGACCGACCTAGGATTACATGCCCTATCTTGATTTTTGTGCATGCCTCGTCATACGTGCCTTGACCTAGAATAGTGTGCCCTAATCCCCGACTCACGTGCAGCACCTAAAAATACGTGCCCTAACCTCGATGTACGTGCATTACCTCGTTTCGTGTGCCCTAACCTTGAACTGCGTACCTTAACCTAGGTTTAAGAGTCGTACCTCGATTTGCATGCATTACATTGAATTACGTGCCTTGCATTGGTTTACGTGCATTCACCTAGGATTGCGTGCATTAGTCTTGAAGTCCGTGTCTTACCTCGTAGTTCGTGTTTACCTCGTGATTCGTGCCCTGTATTGATTTATGTGTGTGTCTCGTAGTGCGTGCCCTAGACTTAGGAAAGCGTGCCCGCACGCTAATCAATAAAGAATCCTACACAAAGCACTAGACTATAAAATAATCCTACACAATCCACTAACCATTATTATAATCCTAATTCAAATCTCTACAAAATCCACTAACACCTAAATATTATATTTTAAACTCACTACAAGACAAAATCTCACAAACCTCTAAACATACCATATATTCTATTCTACCTAAAATCCCTAAATAGCCAACATTCTCTTACACACATGTTAAAACAATTCAAAAGATGACACAAAATCAGATTTTTGCATGCATGTTTAATTCAAAATGATTCTAGACAAGTCATGACACAAAAACACTTATCAATGCATAAAAAATTGCCCAAAACCACCTCAATTTCCTCTCATTTTCGACCAAACCACTCATGGCCCATGCTAACATTTCAAATTCCACCTTGAAGACACAAAAATTCAGATTTGGAAGCCCAAGGCTGACCACATGCTCAAAAAATTGCAAAAGCCTCATTTTTCTCTCATTTCTCTCACTTTCCTCACATTTTCTCTCTCTCCCTCTCACTCTCTCTCTCCATTTCGGTTTTGGATGAGTTCTCTCCACCTCTTAGCTCATCTTCATCATCCTATGGTGCATCAAGACAAACCACAAGCAAAGAAACTCACCCAAGCAAGCTAGGATGCAAGAAACACACATGCAAGCATTTTGAGTCACCATTTTCGGCCTAGGTGAGTTTTCTTGGCTTCCATTTCTTTTCTTCTTGTTCTAACCTCAATCATGTGCTAAGATATTGATCACTAAGCTAGGAAAAATAGAGAGACCAAGTTGGAATCTCGGCTAAGCAAGAAGAAGAAGAGATTTGAAGCTTCAACAAGTTTTTGTGCATCTTTGTGGTTGATTGCTAAGGTGAGGGTTAAAACCTTTTGAAAACTCTTTAAAAACTCACATGCATGCTCATAAATGTGTGTATTTGCTTCTGTACTTGAGCTATATGGTCGTTCATAAGCTCAATCAACCATGCATGGCAAGATCTTGGCTTGAAAATGATGCTAGGTGAAGTCGAAATGGATGACAGCTCTCTGACCAGTCTGTTCGAGGTACGTTTAGCTAAGAAAATGATGTTGAAAATGCTTGAAAATTGGTGGGTGACTAGTTTGGACAGTGTTGAACATTTTTCCCAGAAATAGGCCGAAGCTAATTTTGACTCTAAGGTACTCAAAATGGCAAATAATTAAAATGTGACCAAATCTGGAAATCTGGAAAAATGAATCAGGTTTTGGCAGATGCACTGATCTTGTGGAACGAACCATATTTGACTTAGTAAACTTGTCCAAAATGAGTGAAATTTGGTGTGCTGCTAGATTTTTCAGTTCTGGACAATTTGGTCAGAAATGGACCAAAGCTAAAACTGACTCTAAGGACCTCAAAAACGTCAATATCTGAAAAGTGTACAAATCTGGACAGTTTTGTGCTACCTCACTGTTTCGGCTATAACTAATGATTCTGAACTCCAATTGATGCAAGGTTTGTTTCTGATTTTAGTTAACTTCTTAAGCTTTAATTTGACATCTTATTTACTGAATTTGGAGATTGTTTGATTATCCTATTGATTGTGAGAAAACAGCCTATTGCAGTAAAGGTTTTATTTAGCCATATGCTTGGAAAATTGTTGTAACCTCTCTTGTGGTACTAATTGTGTGGAAATGTGGTGTTGGGATGTTGTGTGAACTGTTTTGAACGTTTGAGGATGTTGAATTAAATGATGTATGGTTTGAGATTGACATTGAGTTGGGTTGAGGCTCAAATTGCACGAATATACTTGAAATGGAAGCCCTAACGACTAGGTAGTCTTAATAAGTGTTGATTATTTGGATATTGTGTTGGAATCATAGGCTTAGTGGGCTGCCCGTAAATGTTTTATAACTTCAAAAGTGATCTTGGCCATTGCATGTTGACAATTAAGCTTTTCTTGCATCCGAACCCGTGTTGATATCATTGCATGTTGAATAATCTTATCACTTGATTGCGTGGACTTTTTAATGAGTTATATGGCCTGTTTTACATGTGTTACATGGCTGCCCGTTTAATTTCCATATAACTCTATATGCCTTTCAAGTGAAATTTCCTGTCTTATCGTGTCCTGCTTGTTTATCTGTCAATGTGCAATCCTATGACTGTCCGGAGGCAACCTACTTTGTTGTCTTCCTTCTGTGAGATATATTACCTGTCATGAATGTGCATTGCATACAAGGTTGCAACCTTTCCTGTCGGCATGGTAGCGATCACGTACGCCGGGCGGCATCGGGCTTGCCGGTGTTACCGTGACCACCATGGTCCCATTCCCTTTCTCGCTTGGGGGCTAGACTTCCTCGGAGAGTTGGGTCGTAGGATTTTGGGGTACATCCGAAGTACACCCACCTGGTGTGTTTTGGGGAATGATTTGAAGTCGGCCGCAACTTCTGATTCTGAAACTGATCTGAGAGCAAAAGCTCGCCGTATCCTTTTTATTATGTGTATAAGTACTCCCACTTGGATCCTAGAGAACCTCGGGGAGGAAAGACCGGTATTCCTGTTCTGTACTTGTATTTCTGTTGTATTCATGTTTGAGAAAGGGGTTTTCATAAGTTTAACCGAAAAATGAGTTTCAAAACTTATTTCTCATTCCCCCTCGCTGAGTTCATAAGGACTCACCCTCTTTTATCATCTCAGGTGAAGAAGAACAGGTACAGGAACCCGAGCTCAATGTAGCTCATGATGAACCCTTGGAGTGATTGCCTGTTATTGTTGTTTTGCTTGAACGTGACTACTTGTGTATTTTGTGCTGCTTGAAGACCATTTATCTTATGTTGCTTGTTGTTGCTAATGTAAAAGGCCCCCGTTGTAATTTGGGGTCTAATTTTGGTTTGTACTTATATTAAGTAGACTGATACTAGACATACTATGATCGTTTTGCTTTTATTATCACTAGTATCTATCATAGGTTATGATGCTTAGCTAAGGAATAGGCAAACGAACTTATCCAATCTCAACAGGTACTCGCTAATAAGCTAAGATCAACAGGTAAATTTTGAAACGAGGATAAATGGACAAACGAGACATAGTATCATGCTAGGTTATAAATCAAACGGGACGTCGAAATAACCAATAAGCAATTCAATTGATGATAAAATAGTAAACTCTAGTCGGGAATGAACTTGAATTGAAAGTTTAAGGTTGTTAGAAAATTTAGGTCAAAACAAAGAGCCCAATTACAGCCGTTATGCTGCCGGATTTCTGAAAATTTTTGGAGTCTAGAATAAAATGTTAAGTGTAAACCTCCTAGAATGATTAAGAATGTGAAAGGACTTGAATGTTTAGATCACACCCTAGTCTAACCTTTATAGGTCGGGTTAGGGCGTGACACCTTATATTAGAATGGTATCAGAGCTTAGTTTAGTAACTAGGCATTAGTCGGGTTCAACTCTCGGACCATGGGTAGAAGCCCTAAGGTAATTATGATGTCTTGTTTATATGTGTTAATGTGTGCTAATGTGCTTTAATTGCTTTTAGAATTGAATACTATGTGCCTTTGTAGACCATATGTATTATGTGTCATGCACACCGACACGTTAGTGACCTCAATAATGCATGCATGCTTTTATACTCCTTCCTTGATACATGTGCATGTTATATAACCATGAATGACTGTTTATACATATAGATAGTTAGGATTAGGACTTTCAGGGAAGTGAATTTGTGCAGGACGAACGAAAAGGCTCGGTTAGAGATTTCTCGCATCTTCACAGGTACTCGATGGATAGTATGTATTATTGGATATGCATATGTATAAAATGCGTAGCACAGGTATAATTGTTGAGGTAAAATTATCCCCTTATATTTGGAATACATATGCATGTGATTAAGTTATCAATTTTATAGTTATAGTGTTCTTGATTCTGTTAAACCGTTCTCCTAATTGTGGTTCAAGAATAAATGTTAAGGACATACAACTTTCCTTAGATATAAGAATATACTATTGGACATGTGGAGTAGTATATATATGTTCATATGCTTATAATGGATGTTTGACTTATGAGTTGCTTTTGAATCAAATTCTTATATCTTGAAATGGTATAATAGACTATTTATATGATCAAATCCTTACTTGATTGGAATTAAGCATCGTTGAATCTAATGAGGTGTATATTAACGAGTTTCAAGTTCACTCAATGATAAGATTGTGACCTAGAAATTAAGAGATGAACTCGTGGAAATTGACGATAGGGGTTAGATTATTAAGGCATGAATAGTGTGTTTAAGTAACTTAACAATGGATAACCTCAAGACATGTAGGCAACTCTGGAAACTAAGTTTAACAAGGCTGATGAATCTTTGGTATAACAAGATACAGAGATGTTGGAATCGAGGAATTCACGTAGCCAGAACTTGTGTTCGGAAGACTACACCTAAATGTTAGGTCGAATAGAAGTTTAAGGTATTGAATTATGCATTAGATGACTAACATTGCTAAGGTCCTAAGTTGGATATTTGCGATATTAAGAAACACGGTATTAGTTTGGTGTTCCCCGAACTTAGCTGTAAATATGCAAGTAAGTCAATCTATGCACTCGTTGTTTGGATACCCTAGAGGATGTTAGATAGCATATATCCCTAAATAAGACCGATGGGCCCGGTATATAAACCATGGAAATGATATTAAGCATCTGGTTGCAAGTGGAGTTGTTAGGGTATGATTTGAAATCCTAAATAGCTAATAGTGAGTATGCATGATGATTCATGGTGAACCCTAGGACCTAAGGTCGATGAGTCTTGATGCTCTTAGCTAGTTGAACATATAAATGAGAAGAATAAGATTTCATAGAGTTAAGATAGGGATGAATTAGAGTCATAATGACCCAAGAGACTATTGTTAGACCACCATATGTATGTGCACCGTTTCACATCTAGAGACTAGCGATCGGTGGACTTTGAATCGTGGTTGTTGAATAGAGGGTGAATCTTGTAGTGATAGTTAAATAAGTGGTTAATTACTTTTGAAGTTCTATTAGGTTATGTTGAAGGATGCCTCGTGGTCATAATTATTATGTTGATACAACCTTGAAGTTATCTCGTGTAAGTATTTTATGAGCTCGGTCATTACGGTACCCATTTATAGTCCTAGAATTGTTGTTGTACGGCCGGTAACGTAGTAGAGAATTTATATCACTTGCATAGCTATGAACCTAGCTTAGTAACATTAATGTCGAAGATATATTGGCAGGCATTAACTATTCGAAGGAATGACTAGGTCGCTAAATGAGTAGGACCATTGTCTTCTTAAGTATGACGTAACCTTGGATCGAGGTGAGTGGAATTTATTTGAGGTTGAAACTATTCACCTTAGGAGTTTTGGATAAGATTAAAAGAAAATTCTGAAGTCTCGTGACTTGAAGATAGAGATTCAAATAAGGAAATAAATTGTGGATCACAAGCTGATGAATTTTACGTGTAAGAGTTGAACTAGTGCTACATGATTAGTTACTCATGCAATTTCAATGGCAATTTGTTGGTGGTACTTAATAAACCTTAGAGTTTGAGTTTCATGAACCTCAACAGTCTTTCTTCTTGATTACGGGCATGAAGGTTAACGAAGCTGGGAAAGGATGTTAGTGAATAGGAGCCTATGATCGGGAGACTAGTCATTAGAAGATTTGCTAATCTAATGTACCTGCGAGATAAGAAGGGCTATAATACCATCGATAGATGACGATTTGAGATGGATCAGTTTGTTTGGAGAGTTTTTCATGAAAATAGAGTCGTATCGTGGAGATGATCCGTAACTTGTGTATGGCCTATGTGATAACAGTTCTGAAGCTAGTAGATAGGATATGTAAATCGGATATAGACCTATCATCTTGAAATTAGCGTATGTTACCCTAGGATCATGGAATTATTATGATATTCCTTTTGAGGTATGAATGCGAGATTGATACAACATGAGCCATGATTTTGGAGTTACAGTTATATTGTTAGAATACCGATGCAGCTTTGATGACTATGTTTGGAGATTCTAACCATAGTTAATGAACTCGACCTTAAGATCAATTGGAGAAAATAGAGTAGTTCAAAGGAACGAACTGTAAATGTAGGGGTCACACCGAATTAAATGATTGGAGAAAGCTAGGAAGTGAATTCGTTGTGGTAAGAGAGATCACAGAGCAAAGGACGACCCGAAGTTGGAAAATAACAATGGTCGGAATCCGTCTAAATGACCTTAACAAGTAAGAATGAATTTCGGGACGAAATTCTTTTAAGGAGGGGAGGATGTGAGGCCCGACCCCGAATAACGTGTCCTACCTCGATTTGCGCGCCTTAGACCTAAAATTATATGACCGACCTAGGATTACGTGCCCTATCTTGATTTTTTGTGCATGCCTCGTCATACGTGCCTTGACCTAGAATAGTGTGCCCTAATCCCCGACTCACGTGCGGTACCTAAAAATACGTGCCCTGACCTCGATGTACGTGCGTTACCTCGTTTCGTGTGCCCTAACCTTGAACTGCGTACCTTAACCTAGGTTTAAAAGTCGTACCTCAATTTACGTGCATTACATTGAATTACGTGCCTTGCATTGGTTTACGTGCATTCACCTAGGATTGCGTGCATTAGTCTTGAAGTCCGTGTCTTACCTCGTAGTTCGTGTCTACCTCGTGATTCGTGCCCTGTATTGATTTATGTGTGTGTCTCGTAGTGCGTGCCCTAGACTTAGGAAAGCGTGCCCGCACGCTAATCAATAAAGAATCCTACACAAAGCACTAGACTATAAAATAATCCTACATAATCCACTAACCATTATTATAATCCTAATTCAAATCTCTACAAAATCCACTAACACCTAAATATTATATTTTAAACTCACTACAAGACAAAATCTCACAAACCTCTAAACATACCCTATATTCTATTCTACCTAAAATCCCTAAATACCCAACATTCTCTTACACACATGTTAAAACAATTCAAAAGATGACACAAAATCAGATTTTTGCATGCATGTTTAATTCAAAATGATTCTAGACAAGTCATGACACAAAAACACTTATCAATGCATAAAAAATTGCCCAAAACCACCTCAATTTCCTCTCATTTTCGACCAAACCACTCATGGCCCATGCTAACATTTCAAATTCCACCTTGAAGACACAAAAATTCAGATTTGGAAGCCCAAGGCTGACCACATGCTCAAAAAATTGCAAAAGCCTCATTTTTCTCTAATTTCTCTTACTTTCCTCACATTTTCTCTCTCTCCCTCTCACTCTCTCTCTCCATTTCGGTTTTGGCTGAGTTCTCTCCACCTCTTAGATCATCTTCATCATCCTATGGTGCATCAAGACAAACTACAAGCAAAGAAACTCACCCAAGCAAGCTAGGATGCAAGAAACACATATGCAAGCATTTTGAGTCACCATTTTCGGCCTAGGTGAGTTTTCTTGGCTTCCATTTCTTTTCTTCTTGTTCTAACCTCATGCATGTGCTAAGATATTGATCACTAAGCTAGGAAAAATAGAGAGACCAAGTTGGAATCTCGGCTAAGCAAGAAGAAGAAGAGATTTGAAGCTTCAACAAGTTTTTGTGCATCTTTGTGGTTGATTGCTAAGGTGAGGGTTAAAACCTTTTGAAAACTCTTTAAAAACTCACATTCATGCTCATAAATGTGTGTATTTGCTTCTGTACTTGAGCTATATGGTCGTTCATAAGCTCAATCAACCATGCATGGCAAGATCTTGGCTTGAAAATGATGCTAGGTGAAGTCGAAATGGATGACAGCTCTCTGACCAGTCTGTTCGAGGTAAGTTTAGCTAAGAAAATGATGTTGAAAATGCTTGAAAATTGGTGGGTGACTATTCTGGACAGTTTTGAACATTTTTCCCAGAAATAGGCCGAAGCTAATTTTGACTCTAAGGTCCTCAAAATGGCAAATAATTAAAATGTGACCAAATCTGGAAATCTGGAAAAATGAATCAGGTTTTGGCAGATGCACTGACCTTGTGGAAGGAACCATATTTGACTTAGTAAACTTGTCCAAAATGAGTGAAATTTGGTGTGCTGCTATATTTTTCAGTTCTGGACAATTTTGTCAGAAATGGACCAAAGCTAAAACTGACTCTAAGGACCTCAAAAACGTCAATATCTGAAAAGTGTACAAATCTGGACAGTTTTGTGCTACCTCACTGTTTCGGCTATAACTAATGATTCTGAACTCCAATTGATGCAAGGTTTGTTTCTGATTTTAGTTAACTTCTTAAACTTTAATTTGACATCTTATTTACTGAATTTGGAGATTGTTTGATTATCCTATTGATTCTGAGAAAACAGCCTATTGCAGTAAAGGTTTTATTTAGCCATATGCTTGGAAAATTGTTGTAACCTCTCTTGTGGTACTAATTGTGTGGAAATGTGGTGTTGGGATGTTGTGTGGACTGTTTTGAACGTTTGAGGATGTTGAATTAAATGATGTATGGTTTGAGATTGACATTGAGTTGGGTTGAGGCTCAAATTGCACGAATATACTTGAAATGGAAGCCCTAACGACTAGGTAGTCTTAATAAGTGTTGATTATTTGGATATTGTGTTGGAATCATAGGCTTAGTGGGCTGCCCGTAAATGTTTTATAACTTCAAAAGTGATCTTGACCATTGCATGTTCACAATTAAGCTTTTCTTGCATCCGAACCCATGTTGATATCATTGCATGTTGAATAATCTTATCACTTGATTGCGTGGACTTTTTAATGAGTTATATGGCCTGTTTTACATGTGTTACATGGCTTCCCGTTTAATTTCCATATAACTCTATATGCCTTTCAAGTGAAATTTCCTGTCTTATCGTGTCCTGCTTGTTTATCTGTCAATGTGCAATCCTATGACTGTCCGGAGGCAACCTACTTTGTTGTCTTCCTTCTGTGAGATATATTACCTGTCATGAATGTGCATTGCATACAAGGTTGCAACCTTTCCTGTCGGCATGGTAGCGATCACGTACGCCGGGCGGCATCGGGCTTGCTGGTGTTACCGTGACCACCATGGTCCCATTCCGTCTCTCGCTTGGGGGCTAGACTTCCTCGAAGAGTTGGGTCGTAGGATTTTGGGGTACATCCAGAGTACACCCACCTGGTGTGTTTTGGGGAATGATTTGAAGTCGGCCGCAACTTCTGATTCTGAAACTGATCTGAGGGCAAAAGCTCGCCGTATCCTTTTTATTATGTGTATAAGTACTCCCGCTTGGATCCTAGAGAACCTCGGGGAAGAAAGACCGGTATTCCTATTCTGTACTTGTATTTCTTTATTTGTATTTCTGTACTTGTATTTCTGTTGTATTCATGTTTGAGAAAGGGGTTTTCATAAGTTTAACCGGAAAATGAGTTTCAAAATTTTGGAGTCTAGAATAAAATGTTAAGTGTAAACCTCCTAGAATGATTAAGAATGTGAAAGGACTTGAATGTTTAGATCACACCCTAGTCTAACCTTGATAGGTCGGGTTGGGGCGTGACAACCGGAGCGACAGATACCTGGTAACAAGCCCCACACCGTCGGTTTACGGGCCTAGCCTCTACGTGAAGTGAAGTTGTCTTGCCTAAGGTGCCATGGGATTCGATAATAGAAATATGATGGATTAGGTTGTCGCCCATTTCGCGGCTCACAACGTACAATCCGAGACCCAAAAAACAGCGTAAAAGAAGAAAAATGTCCTAAAATTGATGAAAACATTCAATTTTGGGCTCCGAAAATAGGCGCAACAGAGCAAGCTAGCTGTCCTTGTCGTAGCTCTCTTGGAGAGCTTTCCAACGCTTTGCTGTGCGCCGCGTAACTCCTTACAGATCAAAAATTATGGGCACCGGAGCGACGGAGACTTGGTCCCAAGCCCCATGCCCTCGGTTTGCGGGCCCAGCCTCTATGTGAAGTGAAGTTTTCTTGCCCAAGGTACCGTGGGATTCGGTAATAAAAATGTGATGGATTAGGTTGTCGTCCTTTTCGCGGCTCACGACTTACGATCAGGGACAGAAAAACAGCGCAAAAGAAGAAAAGTGTCCCGAAACTGATGAAAAGTTTGATTTTCAGTGCCGAAAATAGGCGCAGACAAGCAGGCTTGCTACCCTTGTCGTAAAGCTCTTGGAGTGCTTTCCAACAGTATGCTGTGCGCCACGTAACTTCTTACGAATAAAAAGTTATGGGCACCAGAGTGACGGAGACCTACTCCCAAGCACAACGCCCTCGGTTCGCCGGCCCAGCCTCTTCGTGAAATGAAGTTTTCTTGCCCAAGGTGCCGTGGGATTCGGTAATAGAAATGTGATGGATTAGGTTGTCGTCCTTTTCACAGCTCACGACGTATGATCAGGGACGGAAAAACAACGCAAAAAAAGAAAAGTGTCACGAAACTGATGAAAACATTTGATTTTGGGCTCCGACAATAGGCGCAGATAAGTAGGATTGCTACGCCCATTGTAGAGCTCTTGGATTGCATTCCAACGGTATGCTGTGCGCCACATAACTCCTTACGGATAAAAAGTTAGGGGCACCAAAGTGATGGAGACCTGGTCCCAAGCCCCACGCCCTCGGTTTGTAGGCCCAGCCTCTACGTGAATCGAAGTTGTCTTGCCCAAGATGCCGTGGGATTCGGTAACAGAAATGTGATGAATTAGGTTGTTGTCCTTTTTACGGCTCACGACATACGATCCGGGACAAAAAAATAGCGCAAAAGAAGAAAAGAGTCCTGAAACTGATGAAAATGTTCGCTTTTTGGCTCTAAAAATAGGCACAGCTGAGCAGGCTGGTTGCCCCCGTCGTAGATCTCTCGTAGAGCTTTTCAATGATTTGCTTTGAGCTGTTTAACTCCTTACGGATCAAAAGTTATAGAAATCGGAGCGACAGATACCTGGTCATAAGCCCCACACCCTCGGTTTGCGAGCCTAGCCTTTACGTGAAGTTAAGTTGTCTTGCCCAATATGCCGTGGGATTCAGTAATAGAAATCTGATGGATTAGGTTGTTGTCCTTTTTGTGGCTCACGACGTACGATCAGGGATGAAAAAACAACACAAAAAAAGAAAAGTCTCTCGAAACTGATGAAAAGGTTCGATTTTGAGCTTTGAAAACAGGCGCAAACAAGCATGCTTGCTGCCCCTATCATAGAACTCTTGGAGTGCTTTCCAACGGTATGCTGTGCACCACTAACTACTTACGGATAAAAAGTTATGGGCACCGGAGCGACGGAGACCTGGTCCCAAGGCCCACGCCCTCGGTTTGCGAGCCCAGCCTCCACGTGAAGTGAAGTTGTCTTGCCTAAGGTGCTATGGTATTCGGTAATAAAAATGTGATGGATTAGGTTGTCGTCCTTTTCGCGGCTCACGATGTACAATCCGTGAACCAAAAATAGCGTAAAAGAAGAAAAGTATCCCAAAATTGAAAAAAACATTCGATTTTGGGCTCCGAAAATAGGTGCAACCGAGCAGGCTTTCTATCCCAGTTGTAGAGCTATCAGAGAGCTTTCCAACGGTTTGCTGTGTGCCGCGTAACTCCTTACTGATAAAAAGTTATGGGCACCGGAGCGACGGATACCTAGTCCCAAGCCCCACGCCCTCGGTTTGCAGGCCCAGGCTCGACGTGAAGTGAAGTTGTCTTGCCCAAAGTGCCATGGGATTCGGTAATATAAATGTGATAGATTACGTTGCCGTCCATTTCGCCGCTTACAACTTACGATCCAGGACGGAAAAATAGCGTAAAAGAAGAAAAGTGTCCCAAAATTGATGAAAACGATGGATTTTGGGCTCCGAAAATAGGTATAGCCGAGCAGGCTTGCTGCCCCGTCGTAGAGCTCTCGGAGAGCTTTCCAACGGTATGCTATGTGCCGTGTAACTCCTTACGGATCAAAAGTTATGGGCACCGGAGCAACGGATACCTGGTCACAAGTCCCATGCCCGCAGTATGCTGTGTGCCGTGTAACTCTTTACGGATGAAAACTAATGGAAACGTTCAATTTTCAGCTTTGAAAATAGGCGCAGCTGAGCAGGCTTGCTGCCCCCTTCGTAGAGCTCTTGGAGTGCTTTCCAACGGTTTGCTCTGCGCTACGTAACTCCTTATGGATAAAAAATTATGGGCACCGGAGCGACGGAGACCTGGTCCCAAGCCCCATGCCCTCGGTTTGACGGCCCAGCCTCTTCATGAAGCGAAGTTGTCTTGCCCAAGGTACCGTGGGATTCGATAATAGAAATGTGATGGATTAGGTTGTCATCCTTTTCGCGGCTCACGACATACGATCTGGGATGGAAAAACAGCGCAAAAGAAGAAAAGTGTCCCAAAATTGATGAAAACGTTTGATTTTGGGCTCTGATAAGAGGTGCAGCCGAGCAGGCTTTCTGCCCCCGTCGTAGAGCTCTTGGAGAGATTTCTAACGGTATGTTGTGCGCCGCGTAACTCCTTATGGATCAAAAGTTATGGGCACCGGAGCGACGGATACCTTGTCACAAGCCCCACACTGTGAGTTTGCAGGTCCAGCCTCTACATGAATGAAGTTGTCTTACCCAAGGTGCCATGGGATTCGGTCATATAAATATGGTGGATTAGGTTGTCATCCATTTTGCGGCTCACGATGTACGATCAGGGACAGAAAAACAGCTCAAAAGAAGAAAAATGTCCCAAAATTAATGAAAAGGTTCAATTTTGAGCTCCGAAAACAGGTGCAGACAAGCAAGCTTATTGCCCTTATCATAAAGCTCTTGGAGTGCTTTCCAACGGTATCCTGTGGGCCACGTAACTCCTTACGGATAAAAAGTTATGGGCATCGGAGCGACGGAGACCTAGTCCCAAGCCCTACGCCCTCGGTTTGTGGGCCCAGCCTCTCCGTGAAGCGAAGTTTTCTTGACCAAGGTGTCATGGGATTGGGTAATAGAAATGTGATGGATTAGGTTGTCGTCCTTTTCGCAGCTCACGATGTACGATCCGGGACGGAAAAGCAGCGCAAAAGAAGAAAAGTGTCCCGAAATTGATGAAAACATTGGATTTTGGGCTTCCAAAATAGGTACAGCTGAGCAAGCTTGCTGCCTCGTTGTAGAGCTCTTGGAGAGCTTTCCAACGGTATGATGTGCGCCGTGTAACTCCTTACGGATCAAAAGTTATGGCCACCGGAGCAACGAATACTTGGTCACAAGTTCCATGCCCTCGGCTTGCAGGCCCAGCATTTACATGAAGTGAAGTTGTCTTGCCTAAGGTGTCATCGGATTCGGTAATAGAAATGTGATGGATTAGGTTGTTGTCCTTTTCGCGGCTCACTACGTATGACCCGGGACGGAAAAACAGTATAAAAGAAGAAAAGTATCCCAAAACTGATGAAAACGTTCGATTTTGGGCTCCAAAAATAGGCGCAGCCGAGCAGGCTTGTTTCCCCATTCGTAGAGCTCTTGGGGTGCTTTCCAACGGTATGCTGTGCGCCGTGTAACCCCTTACGAATCAAAGGTTATGGGCACCGGAGCGACGGATACCTAGTCACAAGCCCCACACCCTCGGTTTGCAGGCCCAGCCTCTACGTGAAGTGAAGTTGTCTTACCCAAGGTGCCATGGTATTCGGTAATAGAAATGTGATGGATTAGGTTGTCGTCCATTTCGCAGCTCACAACGTACGATCCGGGATGAAAAAACAGCACAAAAGAAGAAAAGTGTCCCGAAACTAATCAAAACGTTCAATTTTAGGCTCCGAAAATAGGCGCAGCCGAGAAGGCTTGCTGCCCCCTTCGTAGAGCTCTTGGAGTGCTTTCCAATAGTTTGTTGTGCGCCACGTAACTCCTTACGGATAAAAAGTTATGGGCACCGGAGCGACGGAGACCTGGTCTCAAGCCCCACGCCTTCGGTTTGCAGGCCTAGCCTCTCCGTGAAGTGAAGTTGTCTTGCCCAAGGTGCCATGGGATTCGATCATAGAAATCTGATGGATTAGGTTGTCGTCCTTTTCGCGGCTCACGACGTACGATGCGGGACGAAAAATAGCACAAATGAAGAAAAGTGTACCGAAACTGATGAAAATGTTCGATCTTGGGCTCCGAAAACTGGCACAGCTGAGCAGGCTTGCTACCCCCGTCTTAGAGCTCTCGGAGAGCTTTTTAACGTTATGCTGTGCGCCGCGTAACTCCTTACAAATTAAAAGTTATGGGCACCGGAGCGACGGATACCTGGTCCTAATCCCCACGCCCTCGGTTTGTGGGCCCAGTCTCTTCGTGAAGCAAAGTTGTCTTGCCCAAGGTGTCATGGGATTCGGTAATAAAAATGTGATGGATTAGGTTGTCATCCTTTTCGCGGCTCACGACGTACGATCTGGGACGGAAAAACAATGCAAAAGAAGAGAAGTGTCCCAAAACTGATGGAAGTGTTCGATTTTGGGCTCCGAAAATAGGCATAGCCAAGCAGGCTTGTTTCCCCAGTCGTAGAGCTCTCGGAGAGCTTTCTAAAGTTATGTTGTAAGACACGTAACTCCATATGGAACAAACGATATGGGCACCGGAGCGACAGATACCTGGTCATAAGCCCCATACCCTCGGTTTGCAGGCCCAGCCTCTACGTGAAGTGAAGTTGTCTTGCCCTAAGTGCCATGGGATTCGGTAATAAAAATGTGATGGACTAGGTTGTTGTCCTTTTCGTGGCTCACGATGTACGATCCGGGACGGAAAAATAGCATAAAAGAAGAAAAGTATCCCAAAATTGATGAAAACGATCGATTTTAGGATCCGAAAATAGGCGCAGATGGTCATACTTGTTGCCCTGGTCGTAAAGCTCTTGGAGTGCTTTCCAATGGTATGTTGTGCGTTACATAACTCCTTACAGATAAAAAGTTATGGGTACCGTAGCGACGGAGACTTGGTTCCAAGCCCCACGCCCTAGGTTTGCGGGCCCAGTCTCTCTGTGAAGCGAAGCAAGCCCCACGCCCTCGGTTTACGGGCCTAGCCTCTACGTGAAGTGAAGTAGTCTTGCCCAATGTACCATGGGATTCGGTAATAGAAATGGGGTGGATTTGGTTGTCGTCCTTTTCGCGGCTCTCGACGTACGATCAGCGATGGAAAAATAATGCAAAAGAAGAAAAATGTCTCGAAACTTATGAAAACGTTCAATTTTGAGCACCAAAAATATGCGCAAACGACCAGGGTTGCTGCCCTCGTCGTAGAGCTCTTGGAGTGCTTTCCAACGGTATGCTGTGCGCCATATAACTCCTTACGGATAAAAAGTTATGGGCACCGGAGCGACAGAGACCTGGTCCTAAGCCCCACGCCCTCAGTCTATGGGCCCAGCCACTCCGTGAAGCGAAGTTGTCTTGCCCAAGGTGCCGTGGGATTCAGTAATATAAATGTGATGGATTAGGTTGTCGTCCTTTTCGCGGCTCACGACGTACGATCCGGGATAGAAAAATAGCGCAAAAGAAGAAAGTGACCCAAAACTAATGAAAATGTTCAATTTTCGGCACCGAAAACAGGCACGGCCGAGCAGGCTTGCTGGCCCCATGTTAGAGCTCTCGTAGAGCTTTCCAATGTTATGTTGTGCACTCCGTAAGTCCTTACGGATCAAAAGTTATAGGCACCGGAGCGACGTATACCTGGTCACAAGCCCCACGTCCTCGGTTTCCAGGCCCAGCCTCTACGTGAAGTGAAGTTGCCTTGCCCAAGGTGCCATAGGATTTAGTAACAGAAATGTGATGGATTAGGTTGTCGTCCTTTTCGCGGCTCACGACGTACGATCCGGGATGAAAAAGCAGCACAAAAGAAGAAAAGTGTTACGAAACTGATGAAAACTTTTGATTTGGGCTCCGAAAATAGTTGTAGCCGAGCAGGCTTGCTGCCCCCGTCGTAGAGCTCTCGTAGAGCTTTCCAATGGTATGTTGTGCTCTGCATAACTTCTTAAGGATCAAAAGTTATGGGCACCGGAGCGATAGATACCTGGTCACAAGCCCCACGCCGCCGGTTTGCGGCCCAGCCTCTATGTAAAGTAAAGTTTTCTTGCTCAAGGTGTCGTGGGATTCGATAGTAGAAATGTGATGGATTAGGTTGTCATCCTTTTCGCGGCTCACGACGTACGATCCGGGGAGGAAAAACATGGTAAAAGAAAAAAAATGTCCCATAACTGATAAAAACATTCGATTTTGGACTCTGAAAATAGGAGCAGCCATGCAGGCTTGCTGCCCCCTTCATAGAGCTCTTGGAGTGCTTTCCAACGGTTTGCTGTGCGCCACGTAACTCCTTACGGATCAAAAGTTATGGGCACCGGAGCGACGGAGACCTGGTCTCAAGCCCCACGCCCTCAGTTTGCGGGCCTAACCTTTATGTAATGCGAAGTTGTCTTGCCCAAGGTGCCATGGGATTCGGTAATAGAAATGTAGGGATTAGGTCGTCATCCTTTTCGCGGCTCACGATGTACGATCCGCGACAGAAAAACAGCGTAGAAGAAGAATAGTGTCCCAAAACTGATGAAAATGTTCAATTTTTGGCTCCGAAAATAGGCGCAGCCGACTAGGCTTGCTGCCCCATTCGTAGAGCTCTTGCAGTGCTTTCCAACGGTATGATGTGCGCCACGTAACCCACTTACGGATCAAAAGTTATGGGCACCGGAACGATAGAGACTTTATCCTAATCCACATACTCTCAGTTTGTGGGCCCAACCTCTACGTGAAGTGAAGTTCTCTTGCCCAAGGTGTCATGGGATTCGGTAATAGAAATGTGATGGATTAGGTTGTCAACCTTTTCGCGGCTCAAGACGTACGATCTAGGACGGAAAAATAATGCAAAAGAAGAAAAGTGTCCCGAAATTGATGAAAATGTTCGATTTTGGGCTTTGAAAACAGGTGCAGCCAAGCAGGCTTGCTGCCCCCGTCGTAGAACTCTCAGAGAGCATTCCAACGGTATGCTGTATGCCGCGCAACTCCTTACGGATCAAAAGTTATGGGTACCGGAGAGACAGATACCTGGTCACAAGCCCTACACTGTCGGTTTGCGGGCCCAGCCTCTACGTGAAGTGAAGTTGTCTTGGCCAAGGTGTCGTGGGATTCGCTAATAGAAATATGATGGATTAGGTTGTCATCTATTTCACGGATCACGACATACGATTGGGGACGAAAAAACAACATAAAAGAAGAAAAGTGTCCCGAAACTGATGAAATCGTTCGACTTTGGGCTCAGAAAATAGGCGCAGCGAAGCAGGCTTGTTGCCTCCATCGTAGAGCTCTTGGATTTCTTTCTAACGGTTTGTTGTGCGCCACGAAATTCCTTACAAATCAAAAGTTATGGGCGAAGCGATGAAGACCTGGTCCCAAGCCCCACGCCCTCGGTTTGCCATGGGATTCGGTAATAGAAATGTGATGGATTAGGTTGTCGTCCTTTTCGTGGCTCACGACAGACGAACCGGGACGGAAAAACAGCGTAAAAGAAGAAAAGTGTCCCAAAATTGATGAAAACGTTCAATTTTGGGCTCTGAAAAATGGCACAGATGAGCAGGGTTGTTGCCTCAGTCGTAGAGCTCTTGGAGTGATTTCCAACGGTATGCTGTGCATCACGTAACTGCTTACGGATAAAACGCTATGGGAACCGGAGCAATGGTGACTTGGTCCCAAGCCCCTCGCCCTCGGTTTGCGGGCCCAGCCTCTCCGTGAAGCGAAGTTTTCTTGCCCAAGGTGTCATGGGATTCGGTAATAGAAATGTGATGGATTTGGTTGTCGTCCTTTTTGCGGCTCATGATGTACAATCTGGGATGAAAAAATAGCACAAAAGAAGAAAAGTGTCACAAAACTGATGAAAACATTGAATTTTGGGCTCCGAAAAAAGGCACAACTGAGTAGGCCTACTGCTCTTGTCGTACAGCTCTTGGAGAGCTTTCCAGGGGTATGCTGTGCGCCGCGTAACTCCTTACAGATCAAAAGTTATGGGTACTAGAGCGACAGATACCTGGTCATAAGCCCCACGCCCTCGGTTTGTAGGCCCAGCCTCTACGTGAAGTGAAGTTGTCTTGCCCAAGGTGCCACGGGATTCGTTAATAGACATGTGATGGATTAGGTTGTCGTCCTTTTCGCGGCTCACGACGTACGATCCGGGATAAAAAAAACACCGTAATAGAAGAAAAGTGTCAAGAAACTGATGAAAACATTCAATTTTGGGCTCCAAAAATAGGTGCAGCCGAGCAGGCTTGCTTCCCTGTCGTAGAGCTCTTGGAGAGCTTTCCAACGGTATGTTGTGCTCCGCGTAACTCCTTACGGATCAAAAGTTATGGGTACCGGAGCGACAGATACCTAGTCACAAGCCCCACGCCGTCGGTTTGCTGTCCCAGCCTCTACGTGAAGCGAAGTTGTCTTGCCCAAGGTGCCGAGGGATTCGGTAATAGAAATGTGATGGATTAGGTTGTCGTCCATTTCGCGGCTCACGGCGTACGATCCGGGACATAAAAACAGCATAAAAGAAGAAAAGTGTCCTGAAACTAATGAAAATGTTCGATTTTGGGCTCCGAAAATAGGCACAACTGAGCAGGCTTGCTGCCCCCTTCGTAGAGATCTTAGAGTGCTTTTCAATGGTTTGCTGTGCGCCACGTAACTCCTTGCGGATCAAAAGTTATGGGCACCGGAGCGACGGAGACCTGGTCCAAAGCCCCACGCCCTCGGTTTGCGGGCCCAGCCTCTACGTGAAGTGAAGTTGTCTTGCCCAAGGTGTCATGGGAATTGGTAATAGAAATGTGATGGATTAGGTTGTCGTCCTTTTCGCGGCTCATGACGTACGATATGGGATGGAAAAACAGTGCAAAAGAAGAAAAGTGTCCCGAAACTGATGAAAATGTACGATTTTGTTCTCCTAAAATAAGCACAGCCGACCAAGCTTGCTGCCCCGTCGTAGAGCTCTATGAGCGTTTTCCAATGGTATGTTGTACGCCACGTAACTCCTTACGGATAAAAAGTTATGGGCACCGAAGCGATAGAGACCTGGTCCCAAGCCCCACACCCTCGGTTTGCTGGCCCATCCTCTACATGAAGCGAAGTTTTCTTGCCCAAGGTGCCGTGAGATTCAGTAATAGAAATGTGATGGATTAGGTTGTCGTCCTTTTTGCAGCTCACGACATACGATCCGGGAAGGAAAAATAGCACAAAAGAATAAAATTGTACCGAAACTGATGAAAACATTGGATTTTGGGCTTCAAAAATAGGTACAACCAAGCAGGCTTGCTGCTCTCGTCGTAGAACTCTCGGAGAGCTTTCCAATGGTATGCTGTGCGCCGCGTAACTACTTATGGATCAAAAGTTATGGGCACCGGAGCGACGGATACCTGGTCACAAGCCCTATGACCTCGGTTTGCGAGCCTAGCCTCTACGTGAGGTGAAGTTGTCTTGCCAAGGTGCTATGGGATTTGGTAATAGAAATGTGATTGATTAGCTTGTTGTCCTTTTCGCGGCTCTTGACGAACGTTCCGGGAAGGAAAAACAGCGCAAAAGAAGAAAGGTGTCCCGAAACTGATGAAAACGTTCAATTTTGAGATCTGGAAATAGGTACAATCCAGCAGGCTTGCTGCCCCCAACGTAGAGCTCTCGGAGAGCTTTTCAATGGTATGCTGTAAGCCGCGTAACTCCTTACGGATTAAAAGTTATGGGCACTAGAGCGAGAGATACCTGGTGACAAGCCCCAAGCCGTCAGTTTGCGGGCCCAGCCTCTACGTGAAGTGAAGTTGTCTTGCCCAATGTGCCATGGGATTCAGTAATAGAAATGTGATGGATTAGGTTGTCGTCCTTTTTGCGGCCCATGACGTACGATCCGGGACGAAAAAATAGCGCAAAAGAATAATTGTGTCCCAAAACTGATGAAAATATTCGATTTTGGGCTTCAAAAAAAGGCACAGCCGACCAGGCTTTTTGTCCCTGTCGTAGAGCTCTCGGGGTACTTTCCAACGGTATGTCGTGTGCCACGTAATTCCTTACGAATCAAAAGTTATGGGCACCGGAGCGACGGATACCTGGTCACAAGCCCCACGCCCTCGGTTTGCAGACCCAACCTCTACGTGAAGTGAAGTTGTCTTACTCAAGGTGCCGTGGTATTAGATAATAGAAATGTGATGGATTAGGTTGTCCTCCTTTTCGAGGCTCATGACGTACGGTCAGGGACGGAAAAACAGCGCAAAAGAAGAAAAGTGTCTCAAAACTGATGAAAACGATCGATTTTTTTGTTGTAAATTTAGGCGCAGACGAGCAGGGTTGGTGTCCCTGTCATAGAGCTCTTGGAGTGCATTCCAACGGTATGTTGTGCACCACGTAACTCCTTACAAATAAAAAGTTATGGGCACCGGAGCGACGGAGACATGGTTCCAAGCCCTACGCCCTCGGTTTACGGGCCCAGTATCTCTGTGAAGTGAAGTTGTCTTGCCTTAGGTGCTGTGGGATTCGGTAATAGAAATGTGATAGATTAGGTTGTCGTCATTTTCGCGACTCACGACATACGATCCGGGATAGAAAAATAGCGTAAAAGAAGTAAAGTGTCCCGAAACTGATGAAAACGTTTGATTTTGGGCTCCGAAAATTGGCACAGCCGAGCAAGCTTCCTGCCCTCTTCGTAGAGCTCTTGGAGTGCCTTCCTACGGTATGTTGTGCACCACTTAACTCCTTACAGATCAAAAGTTATAGACACCGGAGCGACGGATACCTTGTCACAAGCCCCACGCCCTCGGTTTGTAGGCCCAGCCTCTTCATGAAGTGAAGTTGTCTTGCCCAAGGTGCCATGGATTCGGTAATAGAAATGTGATGGATTAGGTTGTCGTCCTTTTCACGGCTCACGACGTACGATCCGGGACGAAAAAATAGTGTAAAAGAAGAAAAGTGTCCCGAAACTGATGAAAAAGTTCGATTTTAGGCTCTGAAAATAGGCGCAATCGAGCAGGCTTACTGCCCCATTCGTAGAGCTCTTGGAGTGCTTTCCAACGGTATGCTATGCACCACGTAACTCCTTACGGATCAAAAGTTATGGGCACCAGAGCGACGGAGACCTGGTCCCAAGCCCCACACCCTCGGTTTGCGGGCCCAGCCTCTACGTTAAGTGAAGTTGTCTTGCCCAAGGTGCCATGGGATTCAATAAATAGAAATGTGATAGATTAGGTTGTCGTTCGTTTCACAACTCACGACATACGATCCAGGATAGAAAAACAGAGCAAAAGAAGAAAAGTGTCTCAAAACTGATGAAAACGTTTGATTTTGGTCTCCAAAAATAGGCGCAGAAGAGTTGGCTTTCTGCCCTTGTAGTAGAGCTCTTGGAGTGCCTTCCTACGGTATGTTGTGCACCACTTAACTCCTTACAGATCAAAAGTTATAGACACCGGAGCGACGGATACCTTGTCACAAGCCCCACGCCCTCGGTTTGTAGGCCCAGCCTCTTCATGAAGTGAAGTTGTCTTGCCCAAGGTGCCATGGGATTCGGTAATAGAAATGTGATGGATTAGGTTGTCGTCCTTTTCGCGGCTCCCGACATACGATCCGGGATGGAAAAATAGCGCAAAAGAAGAAAAGTGTCCCAAAACTGATGAAAATGTTGGATTTTGGGCTCGAAAACAAGCACAGTCGAGCAGGCTTGCTACCCCCGTTGTAGAGCTCTTGGAGAGCTTTCCAACGATATGCTGTGCGCCGCGTAACTCCGTACGGATCAAAAGGTATGGGCACTGGAGCGATAGATACCTGGTCACAAGTCCCACGCCGTCAGTTTGCGGGCCCAGCCTCTACGTGAAGTCAAGTTTTCTTGCCCAAGATGTCGTGGGATTCAGTAATAGAAATATGATGGATTAGGTTGTCGTCCTTTTCGCGGCCCACGATGTACGATCCAGGACATAAAAACAGCGCAAAAGAAGAAAAGTGTACTGAAACTGATGAAAATGTTAGATTTTAGGCTACGAAAATAGGCACAGCCAAGCAGGCTTGCTGCCCTCGTCATAGAGCTCTCGGAGAGCTTTTCAACGGTATGTTGTGCGCCGCGTAACTCCTTACGGATCAAAAGTTATGGGCACCGGAGCGACAGATACCTGGTTACAAGCCCCACGACCTCGGTTTGTAGGCCCAGCCTCTATGTGAAGTGAAGTTGTCTTGCCCAAGGTGCTATGGGATTTGGTAATAGAAATGTGATGGATTAGGTTGTCGTCCTTTTCGCGACTCCGGACGTACGATCCGGGACAGAAAAACAGCCCAAAAGAAGAAAGGTATCCTGAAACTAATGAAAATGTTCAATTTTGGGCTACGAAAACTGGTACAACCGAGCAGGATTGCTGCCCCCGTCGTAGAGCTCTCGGAGAGCTTTCCAACGGTATGCTGTAAGCCGCGTAACTCCTTACGGATCAAAAGTTATGGGCACCGGAGCGACAGATACCTGGTCACAAGCCCCAAGCCGTCGGTTTGCAGGCACAGCCTCTACGTGAAGTGAAGTTGTCTTTCCCACGGTGTCGTGGGATACGGTAATAGAAATATGATGGATTAAGTTGTCGTCCATTTCGCGGCTCACGACGTACGATCCAGGACGGAAAAACAGCATAAAAAAAGAAAAGTATCCTGAAACTGATGAAAACGTTCGATTTTGGGCTCCGAAAATAGGCGCAGCCGAGCAGACTTGCTGCCCTCTTCGTAGAGCACTTGGAGTGCTTTCCAACGGTTTGTTGTGAGCCACGTAACTCCTTACGGATCAAAAGTTATAGGCACAAATCGACGGAAACCTGGTCCAAAACCCCACGCCCTCAGTTTGCGGGCCCAACCTCTACGTGAAGCGAAGTTGTCTTGCCCAAGGTGCCATGGGATTCGGTAATAGAAATGTGATGGATTAGCTTGTCGTCCTTTTTGCGGCCCACGACGTACGATCCGGTACTAAAAAACAACGCAAAAGAATAAAAGTGTCCCAAAATTAATGAAAATGTTCGATTTTGGGCTCCGAAAATAGGTACAGCTGAGCAGGCTTGCTTCCCCCGTCGTAGAGCTCTTGGAGAGCTTTCCAACGGTATGTCGTGCGCCGCATAACTCCTTACGGATCAAAAGTTATGGGCACTGGAGCGACGGAGATCTGGTCCCAAGCCCCACGCCCTTGGTTTGCGGGCCCAGCCTCTACGTGAAGTGAAGTTGTCTTACCCAAGGTGCCATGGGATTCATTAATAGAAATATGATGGATTATGTGAGGCCTGACCTCGATTTGCGTGCGATACCTCGTTTCGTGTGCCCTAATCTAGATTTACGTGCCTTGACCTAGGTTTAAGAATTGTGTTTGTTTTGTGTGCCATGCATTGAATTATGTGCATTCATTTAGGATTGCGTGCATTTAATAGAAAAATGTGCATTTGTCTCGTAGTTCGTGTCCTACCTCATAGTGCTTGTCCTAGACCTAGGAAAGCGTGCCCTCACGCTAATCAAGAAAGCATCTTGCACGAAGTACTTCGTCATTAATTAATCCTACAACATCCACTAACTATTATTAAATTACTAATTTAACTCACTAGAAGACAAAATTTCACTAAACACTAAGCATTCTTCATTCTTTATTCCTTATTCTTTTTGCACTTCCAACGCCCAATTAAATAATACTCCAATAGATGACAAAAAAAATCAGATTTTCTATAGCCTTGGCTGACCACTAGGTGGTATTTGTGCATGCTTGCTCAATTCAAATTAACTCTAGACAACTTATGACAACTCTATGACACAAATGCATAAAAATTAGCTCAAAAACCTTTGCAAAAGCTTCCCATACTCGACCAACTCCTCTTTGCCCATACTAGGAATTTCAAATTGCATCTTGAAGACAAAAAAAAGCTGAATTACTAAGCCCTAGGCCGACCACTTGCATCAAGAATTGCAAAAGCCTTCATTCTTTGCCATTTCTCTCATTTTTCCTCTCAATCTTCTCTCTCTCCCTCTCATTCTTCTCTCTCTCTCTCGGCCTTGGCTGAGTTTCTTACGATCATAGCTCATCTTCATCATACCATAGTTAATCAAGGCAAGCCACAAGCAAAGGAACTCAACCAAGCTAGCTAGGTTGCAAGAAAACTCACATGCAAGCTTTTGACTCACCATTTTCGGCCTAGGTAATTTTCCTAGCTTCCATTTCTTTTCTTCTTGTTCTAACCACATGCATGTACTAAGAGCTTGGCCACTAAGCTAGGAAAAATAGAGAAAATTGAGTTGGAATCTCGGCTAAGCAAGGAAGAAGAAGAATTTGAGCTTCATCAAAGTTTTGTGCATCTTCTTGTTGATTTGCTAAGGTGAGGGCTAAAAACTTTTGAAAATCCTTTAAAAATCCACATGCATGCTCTTAAATGTATGTCTTTACTTCTGTACTTGAGTTATATGTGTGTTCATAAGCTTTTACCACCATGCATGGCAAGATTTTGGCTTGAAGTTGATGATAGATGAAATCGGGTTTGTTGACAGCTCTCTGACTTGTTGTTGCTAGGTGAGTTTGGCTAGGAAAATGAGGTTGAAAATGCATGCAAATTGGTAGGTGACTATTTTTGCCAGTTTGGAACATTTTTTGACGAAATAGGACGAAGCTAATTTTGACTCTAAGGTCCTCAAAATTGCAAATCATTAAAATGTGTCCAAATCCGGAAGTCTGGAAAAATGAAGCAGGTTTTGGCAGATGCACTGATCTTGTGGAACAAACCAGTTTTGACTTAGTAAATGATGTTAAAAATGCATGCAATTTGGTATTGCTATATTTTTCAGTTCTGGACATTTTTGTCAGAAATGGACTAAGGCTAAATCTGACCCTAAGGACCTCAAAAACGACAATTATTGAAATGTGTGCAAATCTGGACAGTTTTGTGCAATCCCACTGTTTTGGCCATAACTATTGATCTTGAACTCCAAATGATGCAAGGTTTGTTTCAGATTTTAGTTAACTTCTTAAGATTTAATTTGAAATCTTATTTACTAGAATTGGAGATCTTTTGCTTGACTTAATGATTGTGAGAAAACGGCCTATTGCAGTGAGGGTTTCACTTAGTTATATGCTTAGAAATTTGTTGTAACTTCTCTTGTGGTATTAATTGCTTTGGATTGTGGCATTGGGATGTTGTGTGGACTTTTTTGAGTACTTGGGGATGTTTGGATCAATTGATGCTTGGCTTGAGATTGATTTTGAGTTGACTTGGGGCTTAATTGCACGGGTAAGCATGAAATGGAAACCCTAGTGACTAGGCGAACTTGCTAAGTGTTGAACCTTTGAATATTGAGTGTAATTATATGTTTAGTAGGCTGCCCGTAGTTTCCTTATAGCCCTAAATGTGATATTGATTCGTTGCATGTTGACAAATAGGCCTTTCTTGCATCCAAACCACGTAGATTGTTGTTGCATGTTGAATAACCTTGTTATTTGATTACGTGGACGTTGAAATGAGTTATATGACTTGATTTATGTGTGTTACATGGCTGTCCATTTAATGTTTATATAACTCCATATGCTTTTCAAGTGAAATTACTTGTCTATTCGTGCCTCGCTTGTTTACTTGTCAATGTGCAATCTTATGACTGTCCGGAGGCAACCTACTTTGTTATCCTTCTAATGTGATATATTAAATGTTATAAATGTGTATTGCATACAAGGTTGCAACCTTTCATTCTGGCATGGTAGCGTTCACGCACACCGGGCAGTATCGGGCTTGCCGGTGCACCCGTGACTACCATGGTCCAATTCCCTCTCTCTCTTGGGGGCTTGACTTCCTCGGAGAGTTGGGTCGTAGGATTTCGGGGTACATCCGGAGTACACCCACTTGGCGTATTAAAGGGGATGATTTGAAGTCGGCCGCAACGACTGAGGGCAAAAGCTCACTGTATCCTTTTTCTATATGTATAAGTACTCTCGCTTGGTTCCTGGAAAACCTTGGGGAGGAAAGACTAGTAATTGTGTTCCTTTACTCTATATTATTGTTATGTACTTAATTGTATTATATTCATGCTTACAAAAGGATTTTCATAAGTTGAACCGGAAAACGAGTTTCAAAACCTATTTCTCGTTCCCCCTCACTGAGTTGATAAGGAATCACCCTCTTTTATCATCTCAGGTGAAGAAGATCAAGAACAGGTACCTGAGGACGATGTGCCAAATGATGATTCCTTGGAGTGATTGCCTGTCCTATGCACCTTGCGTGATTATGGCTATTTGTGAACTATGCTACTTGAAGACTATCTCTTTTTATGTTGCTTGATGTGTAATGTAAAAGACCCCCGTTGTAATTTGGGGTCTAATTTTGGTTTGTACTGATATTAACTAGACAGACACTAGACACTACTATGATCGTTTTGCTATTATTACTACTAGTATCTATAATAGGATTATGAAGTATTAGGTAAAGGCTAAGTAAAATGAACCAACCACATCTTAAGCAGGTACACGTTATTAAGCTAGGATCAATAGTTACTTTTGTAACGAGGATAAACAAACGAACGAGACATAGTATCATGGTAGGTTACTAATCAAACGAGACATCGAGATAACTAGTAGGCATTTCAATTGATGGTAAATAGTAATCCTAGTTGGAAATGAAATTGAGATAGTAAATTTGAGGCATTTAGAGAATTAGGTCAAAACAAAAAGCCCAATTACAACCGTTATGCTGCCGGTTTTCCAGAAAATTTTGGAGTTTAGGCTAAAACATTAAGTGTGAAATCTTCATAAACGGTTAAGTATGTGACATGACTTGAATGTTAGATCACACCCTAGTATAACCTTTAAAGGCCGGGTTGGGGCGTGACAGATTAGGTTATCGTCCCTTTCGCGGCTCACGACGTAAGATCCGGGACGGAAAAACATCGCAAAAGAAGAAAAGTGTCACGAAACTGATGAAAATGTTCGATTTTGGGATCCGAAAACTGGAACTGCTGAGCAGGCTTGCTGCCCCTATCGTAGAGCTCTCGGAGAGCTTTTCAACGGTATACTGTGGGCCATGTAACTCCTTACGGATCAAAAGTTATGGGCACCGGAGCGACAAATACCTAGTCACAAGGCCCACGTCGTCGGTTTACAGGCCCAGCCTCTACGTGAAGTGAAGTTGTCTTACCCAAGGTGCCATGGGATTCGGTAATAGAAATGTGATGGATTAGGTTGTCATTTTTACGGCCCACGACGTATGATCCGGGACGGAAAAACAACGTAAAAGTAGAAAAGTGTCCCGAAACTGATGAAAATGTTCGATTTTGGGCTCTAAAAATAGGCACGGCTGACCGGGCTTGTTGTCCCCGTCATAGAGCTCTCAGAGAGCTTTCCAAAGTTATGTCGTGCGTCACGTAACTCCTTACGGATCAAAAGTTATAGGCACCGGAGCGACAGATACCTGGTCACAAGCCCCACACCCTCGGTTTGCGGGCCCAGCCTCTACGTGAAGTGAATTTGTCTTGCCCAATGTGCTGTGGGATTCAGTAATAGAAATGTGATGGATAGGTTGTCCTCCTTTTCGCAGCTCATTACGTACGATCAGGGATGGAAAAACGGCGTAAAAGAAGAAAAGTGTTCCGAAACTGATGAAAACGTTCATTTTTTTTATGTAAAAATAGGCGCAGTCGAGCAGGCTTGTTGCCCCTGTCGTATAGCTCTTGGATTGCTTTCTAACGGTATGTTGTGCGCCACGTAACTCCTTAAGGATAAAAAGTTATAGGCACCGGGGCGACGGAGACCTGGTCCCAAGCCCCATGCCCTCGGTTTACGGGCCCAGCCTCTCCGTGAATCGCAGTTGTCTTGCCCAAGGTGCTGTGGGATTTGGTAATAGAAATGTGATGGATTAGGTTCTCGTCCTTTTTCGTGGCTCATGACGTACGATCCGGGACGGAAAAATAGCGCAAAAGAAGAAAAGTATACCGAAACTGATGAAAACATTGGATTTTGGGCTCTGAAAATAGGCATAGCCGAGCAGGCTTGCTGCCCCCGTCGTAGAGCTCTCGGAAAGCTTTCCAACGGTATGTTGTACGTCGCGTGACCCCTTACGGATCAAAAGTTATGGGCACCGTAGCGATGGATACCTTGTCACAAGCCCTACGCCCTCGGTTTGTAGGCCCAGCCTCTACGTGAAGTGAAGTTGTCTTGCCCAAGGTGCCATGGGATTCGGTAATAGAAATGTGATAGATTAGGTTGTCGTCCTTTCGCAGTTCACGACGTACGATCCGGGACTGAGAAACAACGTAAAAGAAGAAAAGTGTCCCGAAACTGATGAAAACGTTCAATTTTGGGCTCCGAAAATAGGCGCAACTGTCACGCCCCCAACCAGACCTATAGAGGTTAGACTAGGGTGTGATCTAAGCATTTACATTCTTTAATGACTATAGCTGATTAATGAAGAATAAGCTTATCCGTTAGACTGGAACTCCAAAAATTCTTCGGAAAACCGGCAGCATAACGGCTGTAATTGGCTCTTTAGTTTGACCTAATTTTCTAAACGCCTCAAAACTTTCAATCTCAAATTCTATTCCAACTAAGATTATTATTTATCACCAATTGAAATGCCTACTAGTTATCTCGAAGTCTCGTTTCATTAACAACCTAGCGTGATAACTATGTCTCGTTTGTTTGTCAATCCTTGTTACAAAAGTACCTATTGATCTTAGCTTACCAATGAGTACCTGCTTAAAATTGGATAGATTCATTTTACTTAACCCTTCACCTAATACTTCATAAGCCTATGATAGATACTAAACCAAAGTAGTGATAACAAAGTGACCAGAAGAGTGTCTATCTAGTTATGATCAGTACAAACCAAAATTTGACCCCAAATTACAACAAGGGTCATTTACAATAGCAACGACAAACAACATAAGAGATAATCTTCAAAACAAACATATCGTTCACAAAATGGCCACAATCAAGTAAGGCACGTAGGACATGAATTCACTCCAAGGAGTCATCGATAGGCACGTTATCCTCAGGTACATGTTCCTGATCTTCTTCACCTGAGATGATAAAAGAGGGTGAGTCCTTATGAACTCAGCGAGGGGGAACGAGAAATAAGTTTTGAAACTCTTTTTCCGGTTCAACTTATGAAAAACCCTTTTTGAAAGCATGACATATAACACAAGTAAGTTCATAATGTAATATAAAAGTAAAGGAACACAATTACCCGTCTTTCCTCCCCGAGGTCCTCTAGGAACCAAGCGAGAGTACTTATACACATAGTGAAAAAGGATACGGTGAGCTTTTGCTCTCAATTCATTTCCAATATCAGTTGTTGTGGCCGACTTCAAATCATCCACTTATCACGCCAAAAGGGTGTACTCCGGATGTATCATGAAATCCTACGACCCAACTCTCCGAGAAAGTCTAGCCCCCAAGCGAGAGAGGGAATTGGACAATGGTAGTCACGGTTGCACCGGCAAGCCCGATGCCGCCCGGTGTGCGTGAAACGCTACCACGCCAGAATGAAAGGTTGCAACCTTGTATGCAATGCACATTTATAACATTTAATATATCACATTAGGAGGACAACAAAGTAGGTTGCCTCCGAGCAGTTATAAGATCGCACGTTGGCAAGTAAACACACGAGGCATGCTTTGATATTTAATTTCACTTGTAATACACATGGAATTATACGACTATTAAACGGGCAGCCATGTAACACATGTAAATCAAGTCATATAACTCATTTTGGGGTTCATGTAATCAAGTAATAAGAGTATACAAGCATGCAACAACGTCTATGTGGGACCGGTGCAAGAAAGGTCTACTTATCAACATGTAATCAGCGGGAAATCACATTTCAAGCATACTTAACATTTCTTTGGCAGCCCATTAATCACACAATTGGACACAATTACCATAGGATCAACACTTAGCGAGTTGTCATATTCAATAGGGTTTCATTTCATGCTTACACGTGCGATTAAGCCGCAAGTTGTTACGTAATTAGACCCAAGACATGCATTGATTAATTAAAACATCCTCAATCATCCAAAACAGTCCATACAACATCCAAGTGCCACAATCCCAAGCATTCGATACCACAAGAGAAGTTACAACATTTTTCAAAGCATATCACTAGACAAAAACCCCACTGCATTGGTCTATATTCCCACAATCATTTAGGCAAGCCAACAATATCCATTTCCCGTGAATAAAATTTCAAATTAAAGCTTATTGAGTGAACTAAATCCAGAAACAAACCTCGCATCAATTGGAGTTCGGATTCAAGTGTTATAGCTAAAACCGTGAGACTACGCAAAACTGTCCAGATTCGTATATATTTCAATACTTGCCATTTTTTAGGGTCTTAGGATCAAATTTAGCTTTAGTCTATTTCTGACAAAAATGTCCAGACCTGAAAAATCTAGAAACCTACCAAATTTCATGCATTTTAGATACCATTTACTAAGTCAAAACTGGTTCGTTCTACAAGGATAGTGAACTGCCAAAAACCTGCTCCATTTTCCCAGAATTTTCAGATTTAGACACCCTTCGATGTTTTGCCATTTTGGAGACCTTAGAGTCAAAATTGGCCTTGGCCTATTTCTATGAAAAATGGTCAGAACGGACAATACTTGTCACCTACCAATTTTCATGCATTTACAACATCATCTACCAGGCCAAATTCACTTCGTTCTAACAAGTCAGAAATCTGCCATTTTCGCGATTTCACCTATCTTCAAATTCTAGCTAAATATCTTGCCATGCATGGTTACAAAAGCTCATGTACACACATATACCACAATTGCAGAGGTAAAAATAGACATATGAAGGCATGCATGTGGTTTTTTTAAGCTTTTAAAAAGGATTAACCCTCACCTTAGCCTATTGACAACAAATGATGCTCAAAACTCTTGAAGATGCACAAATGGTCTTCTCTCCTCGTTTGGCCGAAAGATATTGCTTGATTTCCTTAATTCCTAGCTGAGTTACCATGTCCTTAGTATGTGCATGTGGTTAGAACAAAAGGGAGATGAAAGAAAAGCTATCAAACATACCTAGGGCCGAAAAGAGTGTTCTATGAGCTTGCATGCAAATCTCCTTGCTTCTTGCTAGCTTGGTCGAGTTCCTTAGAGTCTTGAATGTCTAGGAGAGTCTTAGAATGAGTTCAAGCTATGGAGACTAAGATTGCAGCCAAGGCCGAGAGAGAAAGAGTGTTAATGAGAAAATGAGAAGTTTGAAAAGAATCAAGTGTTGGTGTGAGCATGTGTCGGCCTTGAGCTTCTGAAATTTCTGATTTTGTGTCATCTAAAGCATATTTTGAATTGTCTTAGCATGGGCATTGAGTGGGTCGAGAATGTGGAGCATGGTGGTGGATAAAATAATGCTTGGTTTTCATCTTTTTTTTTTGCATTGTGTCATAGAATGTCTAACTTGATTTTTGAAATTGCAAAGCATGTCAAAATCTCTTCACATGGTCAGCCAAGGCAAAGCTCAAATCTGAATTTTTTTGTCTTGTTTTAAGCTTATTTTATTGTGTGCTTGGGATATGCAAAAGAATAAAGAATAAAGAATAAGAATGTTTAGCTTTTGGTGAAGTTTCGTCTTCTAGTGCATTGACTTAGCATTTTATTATTTGTTAGTGGAATTTGTAGGATTAATTAATAATCTAGTGCTTCGTGCAAGGTGCTTTCTTGGTTAACGTGCGGGCACGCTTTCCTAGATTTAGGGCACGTACTACAAGGTAAGGCACAAATTATGAGACGAATGCACGCTTCCCAAGTAAATGCACGCAACTCTAAATGAATGCATGTAATTCGATGCAAGGCACATAAAACGAGACACAACTATTCAACCTAGGTCAAGGCACGTAATTCTAGGTTAGGGCACATGAAACGAGGTATAGCACGCAAATCGAGGTCGGGCCTCACATCTTCCCCTCTTTAAAAGAATTTTGTCCCAAAATTCAATATTACCTTTGAAATAATGCCGAATACGGTTGCTCTATCTGGTCTCGTCTTTTCCACGTTGCTTCTTCAACCCCATGGTGATCCCATAACACTTTCACCATCGGTATTGACTTGTTGCGTAGTTCCCGATCTTGTTCGTCCAGGATCCGAATAGGTTTTTCTTCATAAGACAAGTTCTCCTAAAGCTACAACGGCTCTGGCTCCAAGATATGTGATGGATCAAGGTGATACTTCCGTAGCATTGAAACATGAAAGACATCATGAATATTGGAGAGGTTTTGGGATAGTTCTAGACGATATGCCAATTTGCCAACCTTCTCAATTATCCCAAATGGTCCTACAAACCTAAGGCTCAACTTTCCACCCTTGCCGTGTTTAATCAGTCCCCACCGAGGTGATAATTTCAAGAACACCTTGTCGCCGACCTCAAACTCTAGACTCCGTCTCCGTCGGTCTGCATAACTTTTCTGCCTGCTTTGGGCGGTAAGTATCCATTTTCGGATTGGGTGGATATTTTCAACAGTCTTCATAAGTTCAGGTAGAAGGGTCGGGTCAAAAGTCTTCGTCTCGCCTACATCCTCCCAGTAAATTGGGGATCGACACTTACATCCATACAATGCCTCAAATGGGGCCATCCCGATAGTGGCCTGATAGCTGTTATTATAAGCGAACTCCGCTAGGGGCAGATATTTCTCCCAACCTTTTCCGAAGTCTAAAACACACGCCCTCAGCATATCCTCCAGAATCTGAATAGTTTTCTCAGATTGTCCATCAGTCTGAGGGTGATAAGCTGTACTGAAACTCAACTTTGTTCCCAAAGCTTCTTGCAATCTCTTCCAAAATCGAGAAGTAAAACGAGGATCTCTATCCGACACAATACTCACAGGCATCCCGTGCAACCTTACAATATCCGCCACATACATATCTCCCAGTTTCTCAGGACTATCCTCCTTGTTCATCGGTAAGAAGTGCACTAAGTTGGTCAATCTATCCACTATGACCCAAACGGCGTCATGACCCTTTTGTGACTTGGGTAGGTCCATGACAAAGTCTATAGTTATGTGTTCCCATTTCTATTGAGGAATTTCCAACGGCTGAAGTAAACCTGCCGATTGTTGATGTTCTGCTTTGATTCTCTGGTAAGTCAAACACCGTGCCACAAACTCCGCGATCTCCCTCTTCATGTTATTCCACCAATAGTGTTGCTTCAAATCCCGGTACATCTTTGTTCGGCCGAGGTGAATAGTATATCTTGAGTTATGGGCTTCTTCAAGAATCTTCTTTTTCAACTCTAGATCATTAAGAACACAAATTCGATTCCTGAACCTCCAAATACCATCATCATGAAACTTGAAATCTGTGTTGCTTTCTTTAATCTTTTGAAACTGTTGGTCCTTCTGTTGAGCCTCTCGTAATTCAGACAACAAGGTCAACTAAACTTGTGTAGTGGAAAATAGTAACCCTTTTTGAGTCAATTGTGGATTCCACAAAAATGTTTCCTCTAACAACTCCTGCACCTTAACTTCCAGTTTTGCCATGCTCGCCTTCCGGCTTAAGGCATCTGCAACTACATTTTCTTTACCGGGCACATAATTGATTGTGCAGTTATAATCATCCAAAAGCTCCATCCACCGTCTTTGCCTCATGTTCAACTCTTTTTGTGAGAACAAGTACTTCAAGCTCTTGTGATCAGTAAACACCTCAAACTTGTTACCCCACAGATAATGCCTCCATTTCTTGAGTGCAAACACAATAGCCGCCAACTCCAAATCATGCGTCGAGTAATTCAATTCATACGGTTTCGGTTTCCTAGAGGCATACGCAATCACTCTACCATTCTGCATCAACACACAATGCAGTCCTTCTTTGGAAGCATCGCTATAGATTACAAAGCCTTGACTCCCTTCAGGCAATACAAGAACAGGTGCGGTAGTCAATCTTTTCTTCAATTCTTGAAAGTTGTTCTCACACTTGTCATCCCACACGAACTTTGTTTTCTTTTGAGTGAGCTTTGTAAGCGGTCCTGCAATCTTTGAGAAATCCTTCACGAACCTCTGACAATAGCCGGCTAAACCGAGAAAACTCCGAACTTCCGTAACATTTTTCGGCTTCTTCCAAGACATTACCGCTTTTATCTTCGCTGGGTCCACTGCTACTCCCTCTTGGGATATGATGTGCCCTAAGAATGCGATCTACCTCAACCAAAATTCGCATTTGCTAAACTTCGCATACAATTGATGCTCTCGAAGTTTCTGCAATACCAATTGCAGATGTTGTTCATGCTCAGCCTCGGATTTCGAGTATACCAAAATATCATCAATAAAGATCACCACAAATTGGTCCAAGTAGGGTTGAAACACCCTGTGCATCAAGTCCATAAAAGCTGCAGGGGCATTAGTTAGCCCAAATGGCATCACCACAAATTCATAATGCCCATATCTCGTCCTGAAAGCCGATTTAGGCACATCCTCCTTTTTGATCCGTAGCTGATAATACCCTTGCCTCAAGTCAAGTTTCGAATACACTTTAGCTCCTTGAAGTTGATCAAACAACTCGTCAATTAGTGGAAGTGGGTATTTATTCTTGACGGTCACTTGGTTCAATCCTCGATAATCGATGCATAGCCTCAACGTTCCGTCTTTCTTCTTTACAAATAGGACTGGTGCACCCCACGGAGAAGAACTTGGTTGAACAAACCCCTTCTTCAACAATCCCTGCAATTGGTCCTTCAATTCTTGTAGCTCGGCTGGTGCCATCCGATAGGGTGCTTTAGATATCGGTTGGGTGCCAGGCAGTACTTCTATTACAAACTCGATTTCCCGATCCGGGGGTAAACCGGGCAATTCTTCTGGAAACACGTCAGCATAATCTTTAATCACTGGCATTTCCTCCAACTTAGCTTTGTCCGATGGCTTATTGATGAGGTAAGCTAAGTATCCAATACACCCTTTTCTCAAGGACTTCACTGCTTTCGTAGATGAAATGATGGAACTCCCGGTGAAGTCTCTTCGACCCATTACCTCCAATGTTGGTTGACCAGGTATCTGGAATGTTACAATCTTCGTTCGGCAATCTAGTTGGGCATGATGCTTTGCCAACCAGTCCATCCCTAAGATGACTTCATAGTCTCGAAAGGGTAACACTATAAGATTGGCTGAGAATTCCCTATCCTTAATTTGGATTTTACATGTTTTACAAGCTGAGCTAGTAATAAGTTTAGAACTCATCGGAGTACCAACTTCTACTTTGTAAGGCAAACATACAACTCGTAATTTCACACGTTGCACACATAAGGGAGTAATAAACGAATGAGTAGCACCTGGATCAATTAGCACCCTAACAAGTTGATTCAGTATCAAGAATGTACCTTCAACAACAGCAGTCTCCTCAGGAAGCTCCTCGCACTCAATAGCATAAGCTCGGGCTTGAACTTTAGGAACTAGAGTCTTGCCTCTACCAGCTGGTTTAATCTGATTTTGTCCTCCTTGCCATTTAGGGCAATCCTTGATCTGATGCTGATCACTGCTACACCGCACGCATCGTCCTGACTTCTTCCAGCAATGGGCCTCAGTGTGACCTTTCTTGTCACAGTAAGAACAGTTGATAGACTGAGTAGCAGGTGAACTACTTGTGGATCCACGGGTAGAAGAGGATGATGGTGCTTTAGTCGGGCCACGGTTATTGACTGGTTTGTTCTGGCTCTGGCCCTGACTGCGACTCTGAGTCTGGAATTTCCTCTGTTGTCCTGGAGGCTGATATGGTTTCTTGTTCGGCTGGCTGGAATCGGGTCTATCAAGTTTCCTCTTCTCAACTCGGGAGGCAGCAACAAAGAGAGCAGAATAAGTAGTAAAGTCATACGAAGCCAACTAGTCCTGAATTTTTGGCCTCAACCCATTCGTAAATTTTCACATTTTCGCCTCAGGGGTACTGACCATGTATTGAGCATAACGGGACAGTCTGTCAAAGCGAGCCTCATACTGAGCCACCGTCATGTTACCCTAGTTCAAGTGCATGAATTCTTTAATTCGCCTCTGTCCGGAAACTGCAGGTACGTATTTCTCCTTGAATGCCTTAACGAAATTACCCCACAAGCGAGGTGTATGATCAGTTTCCCAAAGTGCCTCCACAGTGTGCCACCAATGCTTAGCATCCCCGTGCAACAGAAATACAGCGAACTCAATCTTTTCCTCATAAGTATAGTCAAGTGGCCTGAAAATCCTTTCAATCTCA